>CM062820.1:185433842-186033842 GCA_031772625.1 Pinus tabuliformis
AAGAATTATTCCGAAAAATCCAATTTTAGGTTTGAGTCATTAATTGAATCTGTAATATGAAAATGCGGTTGCAAGGATTTGCAATGGATTATTAACTCTGTCATTTGCATTTATTTCCATGCATGGACTATCTCTCGGGAAAATTAAGGATTCTAATTCTATTTCCTTTTCCGTATAATATAAAAATGGTATATTCAAGTTTTGTCTTTACATATAAAATTGAATGAAATTATAGACATAACATAGTTATTTTCCTCCTATACTAGTTTACTTGGCGTGCCTGATACTAGCATATGGCCATGGTTGCTTTTAAACACACCAGTGAACCCATATCGGTCATGGCTTGGGGTTTTCCCAAATTTATTTCTCATAGCATCTATATTAATTATTTGTAGTTTTTATTCAATCGTAGTTGACCTTTAGCTCCCAAGAATGATAGTCCTCTTTATGGTTTCTTTTGATTGTGCACAAATGTTTTGGGTACGATATAAAATGAGCTATGTCCATTTCATTCCCATACTGAGATAATTAGCATAAGGTTGCTTAGATTCAATTTCATGGTCAATTTTCCTATAGTTGGGTTTTTTTTTACATCAATGAAGATGTAATAAGTTGATTGTCTATCTACTATGATGGACACAACTAAGCAATGTTTCCTGATAACAACTGAGAAACGTTTCCTAATATAAAATTAGCTAGTTTTATTTTCATGACTCCTACTGGTTTCTACTATGCTTCTTTTAACTAGCAATAACCAATACTAACTTATAATAAAGTTTTTTATTCAAGCTTGATGAAGAACTTCCTTAACTAAATTTTCTTCCTATGAAAATGACTTTTGTCACATGGACTCTGTTTCCATGTTGTCTTTTTATTTTACCTATTGATTTCAGCTTATAGTAGCGACAAAGTATTCCTCATGGGGAACATCTGCGATCTGTTAAGATCAATATTTTTATTTCATAGTGTAATATTTATCTATCATCCAACATTTGTTATACTACTTTATCCTCTACTCTGAGAGCGCATGGACAGTTTCATGGTTTGCGAGTTGCTGAACTCTCAATCTCATCTAAGTTCATTCCATTATGATAACCGCCTAATATCAGTTCAACCCATAAAACATTATATCAAACTTCTACGAATTAAAAATAAAAGATGCCACTATTACCTAAGACACTGAATTATAAATTTATGTCTATAAATACAAACAACTTACATACCAATCATATTAAAACCCCTTTCCATTTAAGATACAACTTCCAATTTAGCAGTAATAATATTCACAGTAATAAAAATAATCATAACAATAATAGTATGCATAGTAGCAATAATATTCATAGTTAAAGACTAATCCAAATAACAATTCCATTAATTTTCAAGTCACATTAAGATTTAAATAGAAAATCAAATATCCTTCCACCAACAATATCTAACCATAAGCAGCTAAATTAACTTGGAAAGAATGATTTTCCTCCCAACCGTGAACCTTCTCTCCCTGTTCTCCCCCATGCTGAGATATTTTCCCCCACAATAAAAAACCTCTTGTTATTCTAGGGCAACGTGGTTTATCCTCTCTTTCCCTTGCAGACTTTCTTTAGTAGTGTCTGGCTTTTTGGGGGTGTGCTCAATCCCATAACCTACTGTTTTCTTACTTTTTCATTATTTTTACGAAAGTACAATTTTTCATTTAAAGCCCACCTTTTCCCATGCGGTACTTTATTCACCCATTCCAAGTGTTGTTTCCCCCACACTGGGTGATTTATTAGATTTTTCTCTCCCAATCTAATCTATCACATAAATTCACTCCTAGGGATTTTTAGGAGTAGTTTGGGAAAGTTTTATTTCCATCTATCCATCCACATTGGATTCCGGATTGGAATAATGATCTCATTTATTCACATGTTTTTTCCAGGTTAATCCTCCAAGGTGCTATCTTCAATATTATTCAAAGCTATTAAATACATCATCATAATTACTTCAAAGAGTCAATTATAGTTTCCTTGCCATTACTACCAATAGTCTAGACTACTAAAAGAATATTTACATGAACATTGAGGAGTATTACATAGAACATGGAACAAATCTAATGTCCAATGCTACTACTACAAGAAATTTGGGCCTTATGAACATGAATGCAAAAGGAAACAGTCATATTGGCAAAGAGGTAGTGTCCATCTCTCCAACAATGAAGAGAACCCTTTGAAACAATGTTTCTTTCTTGCCATCTTTCTGAAGACACTCATAACAAGGACCTTTGGTTGCTCGATAGTGGTTGTAGAAAACATATCACAGGTAACAAAAATTTTATTTCTTATCTTGATGTTTCCAAAACATAAAAAATTACTCTTTGAGATCGTTCCTGCATTAAAGCTAAAAGAAAATGTATTGTCCCTATTATTACTATACAAAATGAATAAAAATAAATACTTGTTTATTATGTTCCACATCTGAAGCATAACCCTATTAGTATAGGAAAATTTATAACACATGGTTATGATGTAATATTTCAAGGGAACACATGTATGACAAACCTCCAAATAGAAGGTCATAGAAAAGGTTGAAAAACCCAAAAATTGGATGTTTCCATTGACTCTTAGAAGTCGAAATCTCTCATAGTATTTTATCCACAACGTGTTAAGAATAGATGAGTCTCAAATGTGGCATTCTAGGTATGGCCACATCCTATTCAAGATTCTAAGTCTTCTTCAGAAGTATTCAATGGTCATTGGTGTCCCTACTATAAATGAAAAAGATTGTAATTGTGAAATATGTGTACATTGGTGGTGGTATTTATTTTCTAACATTCTTTGATGATTATAGCAAGAAAATATGGGTGGATTTTCTCAAAAATAAATTAGATACTTTCTCAAGATTTAAAGAGTTCAAAGAAGAGAAAGAAAAGAAGAGTAGAAATTCTTTGAAAGTACTTAGATCTGACAGAGGAGAGTACAGCTCCAATGATTTCAAATATTTTTGTCAACAACAAGGAATCATAATGCAGAACACAACAAGATATACTCCACAACAGAATGTAGTAACATAAAGGAAAAATTAGTCAATCATGAACATGGCCAGGTGTATGCTTCGTTAGAAGAGGTTGTCAAATAATTACTCAACTGAAGCAGTCTCCATGGTAGTGTATTTTCTCAACAGATCTCCAACAACCAGTCTCCAAGATACAATACCTCAGAAAGCATGGGATGGTAAAACAATAAAAGTATCTCACTTTAGAATTTTTCGATTGATAGTTTTTTCACATGTTCTTGAGTAGCTAAGAAGGAAACTTGATGATAGGAGTCCTATAGACTTTACAATCCAATTACCAAGAAGTTTGTTTTAAGCATAGATGTAAACATTTTTTAAAATAAACCTTGGTTTGATCATGTTGATGAAGCTTGAAATCAATCTTTTCATCAATCACAACCACCAATATTTCAGGTTGAAGAAGAGTCAGGCCATTCTCAAAATGGTACATCTTCAAGCAATGAATCAACTAGTGGTTCAACATCTTCAGAGGACAGTCAGAAAACAAGAAGCATGAAAGAAACATATGAGCAGGGGCATGAATTTGACCAACAAAATATGTTTTCATCTATTTCATATCAACCAATTCATTTTGAAGAAGCGGTTAATGAAAAACATTGGGTTGATGCAATCAACCAAGAAGTTGCTGCCATAGAGAAGAACCAGACTTGGGAATTAGTTGATCTCCCAAGAGAAAAAACTAAAATTGGTGTAAAATGGGTATATAAGACCAAGTTGAATGAAAAGGGAGAGATTGAGAAACATCAGGAAATATTGGTTCCTAAAGGATTTTCACAACAGTTTGGTGTCGATTATGGTGAAACCTTTGTTTCAGTAGCAAGGTTAGACATTGTCATAACAATTTTGTCCATAGTAGCTTCACAGAAATGGAAAGTCTATCAGTTTGATGTAAAATTTGTCTTCCTAAATGGTATATTGCAGGAAGAAGTTTATGTAGAGAAACCTCCTAGTTTTGAAGTTATAGGACAAAAGCATAATGTATACGGATTAAAGAGAGCTTCATATGGTTGGAAATAAGCTCCAAGAGCTTGGTGCAATCACATTGACACCTATCTCATCAAAAGTGGTTTTCACAGAAGGAGCCATGAGGCAACTTTGTATACCAAAACTCATGAAGGTAAAATTATTATTGTGTGTCTTTATATAGATGATCTTCTTTATACTGGAAATATGATGTTAGAAGACTTCAAAGTAGAAATGAAAATAAAGTTTGATATGAAAGATCTATGGGTCATGAAATACTTCTTAGGCATTGAAATTCACAAATCTACTAATGGCATGTTTGTTGGTCAACAAAAATATGCCACTGACATGATCCAAAATTTCAAAATGACCAATTGTAAACCAGTTGATACACCAATTTCTCATGCCACAAAGTTGAGCAAAGAAGATGTAGCACCACGAGTTGATCCCACATTGTAGAAAAGTCTAGTTGGCAGTTTTTCATATCTCACCTTAACTAGACTTGATATTATGTTTGCAGGAAGTTTTGTCTCCATGTTTATGTAGTCACCTAAGCTTTATCATTGGAATGTCACAAAAAGGATCTCAAGGTATATTGCAGGCACCATAGACTATGGTTTGTTCTATACACATTCTGAAAATTGTTCACTTTCAGGTTATACAGACAATGATTATGTAGGGAGTTTAGACGATTGCAAAAGCACCTCATGGTATGTTGTTCATCTTGGAACCAATGTGATTTCATGGACATCGAAGAAACAAAAAATTGTTTCAATATCTTCTGCAAAGGCAAAATATGCAACAACAAATTCAATAGCTTGTCAAGCAATGTTGTTGAGAATATTATTGAAAGATATTCCAAATGTTCACGAAGAGCCAACTCTAATTCACTGTGATAGGAGTTCAAAAATTTCCTTATCAGAAAATCATGTTTTCCATAAAAAGAACAAGCACATTGACACGTTTTCATTTCATCATGTGTTTGTCAATGATCGGGACATAGTACCTGCTTTTTTGGTTCCAAAGATTAGCTTGCAGATATTTTCACAAAGCCATTAGGCAAGAATGTATTTGAATTTCAAAGAGAGAAATTAGGCATTGTAAGTGCCTCTATATGTAACAGTGGAAATTAGGAGGGGATGTTGAGATATTAATCTCACTATTTGCTAGGTGTCATTGTATTGATTCTCGTGTGCTAGGTGTCATAGACAATTCAGTTTTACTTGGGTTCTATTCCATAGATGTCGAGTTCTACTTCAGTCTTTTATTATTTGTGTTTAAAATGTAATCTATTTAGCTATTTTGAATATTGAAAAGAGCAATCTCTTCTCCACTTTTCGTTTTTCATTCTTTATCAACTTATTTACCCCTAAATCTCTTAAATTGAAGTATTGAATAGTCATAGTTAAGGAAAACTGTTAAAGTATAATTATTCGCGCATGCATATCATTAGCAAACCTAAATCTTTCTTGAGAGTCTTGATCTCCGACAGGATATCATGTCTGACAAGTTTAGCCATACATTCACTGGAATACAGAAATCCATCAAAACCATATGTTTCGTGTTTGGCCAAATTTAAACACAATATATAGCTAACAAGACTGGGAGTGACCCGTGTCAAGCTCAACCATCCTTATTTCCATTGAGAGTTCCGCAATATATATACATGCCAACAGAGAACGATAGATTTTGCTGAGCAATATGGCCGAATTGCCGATCGAGTAAGTTCAGGGGTCAGTCTTCCGTGCATTAGAGCTATCATCCTCTGAGTCATCTCGGACTTTTGTCCACAGTGGTACTCGTCAATTGGCTACTTATATCTTCCTCTTATGCTATCTCGAATCTTAAGTTTTGTCAACAATAGTCCTCCTTGTTAGTTAATTGTCGACTCATATCTTCCTCTCATGCCATCTCGTATCTTATGTCTTGTACCTGCACTCTGGACTGGATAGTTTTGCGTCAGCAATGATGGCCCTGCTCGTGGCCTGCCAGAATTTGCTCCACGAAAGCCTAGTTTTCGTATCAAGTGTTCACAATGAATGCAGTGATTGCATTATAGCTCAAGGATAACGATGCGAGTAAATGGTCAGTTTTGTTTTGTCCATTTAAAAAGCATAAAAACATCACAATTATGAAATTATTTCGGAATCTCACTGTCAGAAGAGATCAAACAATTCGCTTCTCCCGTAAAAATCTGCAACCCAAATAAAAATGCCCAAATGTGCTCCATCGAATATGGCCATTTGAAAAATGTGTCTGATCGTTCAATATGCGAATAATCGATATAGAAACATTCATATTGTTCGCAAATGGACAATTTTATACTTATTCACTCAAAAGCAAATGTGACAGATCGTACAAAATGCAAATAATGAAATAATTATTAAAAGTATTCGGTAAAAGGTCGAAATGGAAACATAAACGCACATTTAACCGATTATACAACGGTCCAAACGTGGTTTAAAGAGAGATAATATGGAAGTTTGGCACAATCGAAGGGTGAAAAGTTGAAAGGCAGTGAAATGAAAGTGAATGGGAAAAATGAAATGCATCAGAAATGGAGATAATCTCCCAAGTTAAACGTGATAATATGAAGTTCATGCACTGTACTGGTGGATTTCTGTGAAATCATAAATCGTAAAGCACGTGTTTTGTTTCTGGAAAAGCCTTAGGATTCGATGGACAATATACTTCATCGCACGACTCTCCACGGACGTTGAGTTTGACAATATTTTGTGTGTGTTTTTTTTTATAGGAAATGTAATAACATAGTTTTGATATTGCAATTTTTTGTAAACACGAGAATAGGTCATTTGAGAGGTTTCATGTTTTTAATTTTTAACGAATGTATCATGTTTTTAATTTTGAAAATATTGAGATAAGTTCCATTGCTTGAAGTAACTAATATGTAAATTTAATGTCGTTAAAGCATTTATTGCTGTCATTAAATATTAACAAATTTGAGTAGTTTAGCTAATAGACTAAATAACTCTTTAATATAAAAAAAATTATTGGTCTATTAGACTCTTTATTATATGTTTTCTTATTTGTCTATTAGTGAAATCTCTCTATTAAAATTTAATATCAAATATTTTTAATTTCTTTTTAAGTGGTGAAAGATTTATTTATATACCAATTAATTTAATAAAATAAAATAAAATTTTTATATTAAAATATAATTAATATATAATATAACAAAGTGAAAATAAATTTGATTTTTTTAAATATTTTAAATTTTACATAGAAACTAATTATCACTCAAAATTTCAAATAAATAATTAATATATATATATATATATATATATATATATATATATATATGAAATAGTAGCTTGTATAATTGAGCCTAGAGGCTCATGAGAGATATAAAGTTTGCACATTTGTTCATTCAAAATAAGAATAAAAAATATGTTCTAAATAGAAAAATAATGTTGGCTATAATAAAAAAAATGAATATATTATAACAAAAAAATTTGTCTCTAAGATGTTTAAACCTTAAAATTTTCAAAAATATTTCAACAGAAGATTTAATGTTGGCTATAATAAGAAAAAATGAATATGCATAATAAGAAAAAATGAATATGCATAATAAAAAAAATGTGTCTGTAAGATGTTAGATCTGAAACTTTTGTGCTCCATATTGTAGATAAATGTCTTTCAGATTAATCACATCATTAGGATTTGGTCGATATTTCGAACCAACTAATGGGGTTCATCCTCAGGGCAAGGTGAAAAAATCATACAATATTTAAGAATAAATAGCAGGGATGCATCATAGCCTAGGGTCACTCATTGAAAAACTAGCCGTTGAAAACTAACCGTTAGACAATAGTTGAATAGGTAAATAGAAATTCTAAAAAGGTAGAATGGAATTATTTGATATTCTAATTTTAGTTGTAAATTATTTAATATTTTAATTATTCCAAATATAGTTATAAATTAGTTGTTATGATAAATAATAGTAATAAGTTATGAAGTAAGTTAGAATAAGTTCTTAATAAAAAGAGAATGGGAGATAATATAATAATAAAATAAAAATAGTTGTTATATATAATTTTAATTAATAATCAGGTTATAAGGTTAAGCGTAGGATTCACAATATTCTAAAGGGATAGGAACTATTTATTATTATATATTTAGTTATAAATTAGTATTGTTAAGAATACTCAAAAAATTAATAAGATGGTTAAGAATATAAATATTACTAATAACAATTGTTATGAGATTATAAAAATATTAAATACTAATAAGGTTTAGATCTAAAAATATTATATACTATAAAAAATAAGGTAAAGAGGAGTTAATATTATATGTTAATGAAACAATGAGGAGTTAGGAGATAGGTTCAAAATATTATATGCTAATGAACCAATTAAGAGCTTAATAGTATATATTAATTATGTTAAAATAGGATGAGAAAATGAATAAACGTAATGGATAATATATGTTATGAATATATAAAGAAAAGGAGAGGAGGGAATTTACTTTAAAATAAAGTACTTAGGAGCTTGAGAATAATTATGTTCAAGAATAATAAGATAAAATATATAAAGAAAAAGGGAGGGAGGAGGGACAAAAAATACAAGGAGGATAGAGACAAGAGGATTATACAGAGAGGGTTGGAATCCAACTCTTACTTAGTTTCCAACCATTGTCTATGTTGAGATTTCTAGCATGTCTTTCAATTCTGATTGCCTCCCTAAGCTTCCTATGGTGGAAATGATCAACCCTAGCAATGACTCTAGAATCTTCAATACAATCATGGTATTTTGATTTCCCCGCATGCTCAGCCAGAGCCGAAGAGTGGGAATGATTGTGCCTTATGTCTGCAGCGTGCTCATGGATCCTCTGGTTAATTGATCACCCTGTTTCTCCAATATAAGGAATACTGCAAGAGCATGGAACCACGTAAACTCCTTTCATGCCCTTCGGGTCGATACGGTCCTTAACCAAACTAAGAGAATTTCTAATGGTCCTCAAAAGTTTGAACGAAGAGAAAACATTATTTCTTCTGAGGATATGGACAATCCTATCTGTGGTCCCTTGAATAAACGGGAGATGAACCTTCGAGATAGGACCAACACAAGCAGTTGTAACTCTATGTCCTTTACAGGCCCTTTGAAAGGCCTTGAGGCTCTGAGTTTTGTTGTGCTCATTATTTTTAAGAACTTCAAGGAGATGAGATTTCTCCTGCTCTAGGTGGATTTCATCAGAGATTCTCAAAGCCCAAGTAGCAAAGGTGTTGAGAACACCAAATTTTTGAGAAGGAAAATGATGAGAGCTAGCATGAAGATATTGTTACGTGTGAGTTTTTTTTGCGAAAAACATGGTGAGAAACTGAACCACCATTCATTCTAGAGGAGAATGTCAAGGAAATGAAGGATCCATCTACCTCAACTTCCATCGCGAACTTGATGAATTCATATTGGGAACTAAGGTGGTCTAGAAACAGATCTAACTTCTCATGCCCGTTTATATCTTAAACTTTTCAAAAATATTTCAACAACAGATTTAAATAAACTATATGAATATCTATATTAATTAATTTATGTCGATATATATATATATATATATATATATATATAATTGTTAAAATAAAATATTATAACGTTGTAAATAAAATATCAAGTTTTTAGGGTTAAAACATTTATTTTGTCCTATATATACTCTATTTAGCATTTAAAAATACAATTTAAATGATGAAATTTCTCACTCAAAAGAAATTTGTTCCCAAAGAAATTTAATCCTTCTAGGCTTGTTAAATGGATACTAAAGATAAATTTATGTTGATTTTATTATTTAAAAAAAAAAAACAAAATATTCCGAACCAGTTATATCAATTCGAAAGTCATTATTTTAAGATGATTTTGAAAAGAAAAATAATACGGGATATGTATGCCATGAAAATACCTATCCCATCAAGTAGGTCTCGATTTTCATGCCTATGTCATCAAACTCAATATGGAAATTCAGGCGAGCCACATGTTTAATCATATCCAAGTAGGTTGGTAATATCTAGCGAGTGCTATCTTCCACATGTTTAGTCTTTGGTAATATCTAGCGAGTGCTATCTTCTATGTGGAAAGGAAAGCCGTGTTTGAAGTGGAGTCCTATATTTTTAGAGTGTACATGTAGATTGGTAATATCTAGCGAGGCTATCCTCCACATGTTTAATCTTATCCAAGTAGGTTGGTAATATATAGCGAGTCCTATCTTCTATGTGGAAAGGAAAGCCCTGAGTCCTATATTTTTAGAGTCCAACTGGACCTGGAGTTGGCAAGTTTATAATATGACTGTTCGTCTAGAAGCCGTTGAAGAGAATTATGGCCTTAATATATGATAAAATTACCGCCGCCAACATGGCGGCTTTAGAAACATACATGTACTGGCGAAGAGAATGAACAGTTTTCAGGCGGGTCCACGCACCTGAAATTCGTCAAACCCTCAGTACTTTCGGGGTGTCATCGGACTTCAATAAGAGCAAGTAAAACAAGAGGGAGCTTTATATTTGTGTCGCAATCTTCCCGTTTAGAATAACAATTTCGTGGCCACAGAAAACTCTCCGAAAAATAAGACCGCACGAAACCCATCGGCAAATAATGACGGTTTGCTGGCGCTGGCGCGGCCGTGGGTTATCACCTAGATGTTTTATTCGCTAACTGTCCGAGTTTCATTAGCGGTTATCATTGGTGACTCGTTTGTATAATTCAATCGATTGTTTCGGCTTTCCATGAAGGCAGTCAGCTTGGAGAAAGCGACGAGCTCGCTCGGATGGTAATGATGGTGCCACAGCAAGTGGGTGTACGTTATAAGTATTCGCATCCCTTCCCATATTTTCTCATCCAACTCTTTCAACTCTCTGAGTTGTGGTTTTCCATTTCACGGACATACTCTTTCGCTCATCGGTCAGATTTCAAATCGTTTGTGTGTAAAGAGTGATACCCTATCTCATATCATATCGTTCATCAACCGAAGCATTATATACAAGTAAGGAAAATGTGTTGGTAATTTTGATATCAATCGAAGCATTATATAAGATAATGATAATGGGAAGATTATAGAAGATAGGGATAATGTAACGAGAATTAAAATGAATAAGATAACAGTAATGGAGAATTAAAATGAAATGAAATCTAATTGGAGGCAATTTAAACTATTTAAATTTTCAATATCATTTATATGTACCTTAATTTATAAATTTTGGAGGCAATTTAAACTATTTAAATTTTCAATATCATTTATATGTACCTTAATTTATAAATTTTATATTTTTATATGAAGTAAAATATATAAAGTGATTTGTGCAATCGTCATAATAATTGTGTGTATGAAGAGTGAACTATCAACTATTGTCACACTAAAATTTAATATACTCTTAAACATTTTATCTTAAAACATTTTTATATTCTTTGATATTTATAGTCTCAAACCAATTTCCATACAATTTTATACTATACATCCAATTTCACTGTGGATTTATCGCCAGGGATTTCATGGCGGATTGATCTCCATGAGTAGCAGAATAATAATAATTATTTGCAGTGTTGATTAGGGTTAGCAGTTTCTTGTGCTAAAATATGAATGTTTATCACCGTTCTAGTTTGCTTTATTGTGAACGATTTAATAAAAAAATATGAAGGTTTCGAATGGCTTCCAATGTAATTTACCCTTCATTTCGTATTCTCTTATAAAACTGTCTAATACGTTTGACTTTATTATTTTATTTATATAAAAGAAAATTATTAATATGGCCTCTTTTTAAAATTAAATTAGAAGTAAATTACTAATATGGTTGTTTATATGATGGGTATATATTGTAAAAATATATCAATCATATTTATTGTTCTGTGTTTGTTCAAGTAGGACTTTATCAATGGATTTGCCTATGTAAGACTCTATCAATAGATTTGTGTGTTGACTGCTATTAGCTTAGCATTAATCATGAGATTTGTGTGTTGTCTACTATTAGCTTAGCATTAATCATGAAAATTTCTAATGTTTAACTTTACAAATTATTAACTTATTTTGGCCTACAAATTTGTGTCTTATTTTAAGTTTCTTGACATGTGTCCATGTCACTCATGAATTTTGGTCACCTTGAGTTAGTTTTCATGAAGGATGAAGGAAGAAGGATGTAAATCTAAGTAATTCATTGTCTCAACTATGTCAAACTACTATAGAGCTCACAACGCATGTGTAGTTGCATCAATAAACTAGAACTAGCAACCCATGTCTAGTTGCATCAATACGTCTATCAAAGTATTTCCAAACATTTTATAGTTTTCATATTAAAAACTAGTAAGATACGCAAAAGTTTTTAGACTTTTGGAACAAAGTCTGTAAAAATTATGTCTATGCATAACCTAATTGAATATTAGGTATGATTCATGGAAAATAAATGAAAATGAACATGAAATAACATGAATAAGGATAGAGAATGCATACAATATTTATATTCATACTAAAAGTAGAAAAATGTAGAATATGAATTGAATTATTTCAAGCCAATTGAGAAGCCAACAGTACTATGAAGAAAAATACATATAAAAAAAAGGATAAAACAATTAAAAAAACACAGTTACTGTGAGAGCTAAAAAATGCTGCAAATCTCATATATTAATTCAACTATTAACTACATTCTTATATAGTAAAACTATTACTAAAATCTACTCTGAAACAAATCTACTGACATCACAGCTAATTTCCAACACTTTCTAGCAGTGACCACCCTAACAATCTGCTGCTTTAATTTTGCAGAGAGCACAAAATCTGTTGGCTACTTTGTCAGCAATTTACATAACTAATTAAGCATTATTCCCAACACTCCCCCTTAATGATTAATGAGGATTTACTATCTTATCTCGTACTGCTAAAAACTGATCCTTTGCAATTGCTTTGGTGAAGATATCTGCTAGTTGAAGCTGAGTATTTATATGTTTCAATTCAATATCCTTCTTCTGCACCAAATATCTAATGAAGTGATATTTCAGGTCAAAATGCTTTGTCCTGCTGTGATGAATTGGATTCTTTGCTAACTTTATGGCACTTACATTATCACAATAAATCATTGTAAGTTGAATTTGCTTTTCTCTAATTTCTTCCAAAATTTTTCTAGGCCAAAGAGCTTGTGTACCTACTGAGGTAACTACAACATACTCTGCTTCTGTGGATGAGAGGGAAATAATGTTTTGTTTTTTTGAGCTCCATGTAATCAAACCAGAACCAAAAGAGAAACAATTTCCAGATGTGGACTTACAGTCATCAAGACTACCTCCCCAATCTGAATCACTAAATCCGACAAGATGAACTTTTCAGAAGAGTAGTAATGAATACAAAGATTTAGAGTACCTTTCACATACCTTAAAATCCTCTTGGTTGCCATCATATGTATTTCATATGGATTTGTCATATACCTTGAAACAAGTGAAATTAAATATGTAATATCAGGCCTTGTGTGGGTTAGAAATATCAAGCTCCCCACAATACTTCTGTAAGTTTTCTCATCAACTAAATCAGCACCATCATCTCTACATAACACCTCTCCATGAGCACTTGGAGTAGGGGATGGATGACAATCAAGCATATCAAATTTATTTAGCATATCCTGTGCATACTTTGTCTGACAAATGAAAATCTCATCCTTACTTTGATAAACCTCCATTCCTAGAAAATATTTCATGATGCCTAGATCTTTCATCTCAAATTCATTCATCATAGCAGCTTTGAATTTATCATTCATCTTAGAACTACTACCCATATACAATAAATCATCAACATACAAACTTATGATTAAGATATCAATACCTTCTTGTTTGTAGTAAAGGGTAGGATCATTCTTACTTCTCTGGAAGCCATTTTCCTGAAAGTATCCATCAATCCTTGCATACCACGCTCTTGGTGCTTGCTTAAGGCCATACAAAGCCTTCTTCAACTTGTAGACATTATTCTCCTTTCCTTCCACTTCAAAACCTTGTGGCTGCTCCACATATACTTCCTCTTCTAAGTACCCATTCAAGAAGGCACTTTTCACATCCATATGATGTATGCTCCACTTTTTATGAGTTGCTAATGAAATCTACATTCTAATGGTCTCTTGTCTTGCTACTGGTGCAAATGTCTCTTCATAATCAATTCCATGCTTCTGTGTGAATCCTTGAGCAACTAATCTTGCTTTGTGTCTTTCAACACTCCCATCACTGTTAAATTTAGTCTTATAGACCCATTTGGTGCCAATCTTTTTCTTGTCATGTGGAAGCTCTATTAACTTCCAAGTGTCATTCCTTTGAATGGAATCCATCTCTTCTTGCATGGCTTGCATCCAAACCTCATTAGTACATGCATCTTCAAAACATGATGGTTCAAATTCAGCCTTGGCTAATAAAGAAAAATTGACTATCTCACCTATCGGGCTTTCTTCATGTGCTTGATTTGCACTCCTCTCATAAATATCACTCAATCTTCTTACCTTCTGTGTAGAACTTAGAGAAGAAGTTGGACTTGAACTTGATGTTGAAGAAATTGATGAAGGGCTTCTTGGTGGAGTTAAGCCAATAGTTACAGAAACATTAGTTGGCTGCTCATGATCATTATCAACAATTATATCATCATTCAAAACAGATTTTGTCTTCTTAACATGGCCTTTTTGATGACCATAAACTCCCCCTTCACCAAAAATTACATCTCTTGAGACAATAAGCTTGTTAGTTAGAGGATTATACAATTTATAAGCCTTTCTTGTCTCACTATACCCAATAAAAATACATAACTCACTCTTTGCATCTAACTTTTTTCTATTCTGATTAGGTACATGCACATAAGCCAAACAACCAAAAACTTTGAAATGATTAACATTAGGCCTTTTCCCATACCAAGCTTCATAAGGAGTCATATTTTCCAGTGCATTGGTGGGGATATGGTTGAGGATGTATACTGCTATAGAAACTGCATCTCCCCAATAAGAGTTGCTCAATCCCTTAGTTTGTAGCATGCATCTTGCCATTTCAACCACAGTACGATTTTTTCTTTCAGCTATGCCATTCTGCTGGGGTGTGTATGCCGTAGTATGCTGCCTCCTGATGCCATTCATATCAAAATAACTCTGGAAATCTTTTGAGCAGAATTCTCCTCCAGGGTCAGTCCGCAAACATTTGATCTTGCACCCTTTCTCATTTTCTACAAGGGCTTTGAACTTCTTGAATGTATCCAGGGCGTCACTTTTGGCCTTCAAAAAATATACCCAACAATTTTGCGAGTAATGATCAATAAAAGTGATGAAATATGATGACATACCCAAATTCTTAGTCTGCATAGGACCACATATGTCTGAATGAACAAGCTTAAGTGGGTGATGAGCCCTCCATTCCCTACCCTTGGGAAACCTTTCCCTTGCATGATTTCCTTTAGCACATCCTTCACAAACCTCCTTATGCTCTTCTACCTTAGGCAAACCAGAAACTAATGCATGTGAGGTTAGAAACTTCAAACTTTGAAAATTTAAATGCCCATACCTGAGATGCCATAACCAACTTGAATCCTCATAAGCCATATTTGCAAGATTGTTGTTATGTTCATCAAACCTCAAGGGAAACATCCTATTTCTTGTCATAGGCACAACAGTGATCACCCTATTTCCCTTATTTTTATCATAGATAGTACATGTTTTATTTTCAAAGACTACTTTATAATTTTTCTCACATAGCTGCCCAATGCTAAACAAATTATGCTTCAATTGTGGAGTATAATAAATGTCATGAATACTCTTTATACATTCTCCTGTTTGGACCTCCATATCTCCTTTGGCAGCAACCTCCAATGATTTATCATCACCAAGCTGGATCTTGGATTTGAAATTTCCATCCTTTGCTGAAAACAACTTCTCATTTCCTGTCATATGGTTAGAGCATCCAGAATCTAGGTACCAAACATCTTTACTAGTATTTTCACCTTTGGCATAAGATAAAAATAAGTGATCTGGAGGATACTCACCACTTTCTTGAGCATAATTAGCATTTTTACCTTCTTTCAATCTACATTCTCTTTCAAAATGACCATACGTGTTACAATAGTAACATTGAACATTTCTCTTATCAAATCTACCTCTACCTTTTCCTCTGAAACTACCTCTTCCACTTGAGCCACCTCTTCCTCTACCTCTTGAATAATTTTGGCTTTGCCATTTACCTTGACATTGATGGCTTTTGGTACTGCTGCTACTTGCATCTTCATTCTTTGTAATTTGTAATTTAGAGGAAAAAGCTTTCTCTACACCTTCAAAACTTTCCTTTAATCTTTCTTCATGAGACATCAAAGATCCAACCAATTCATCAAATTGTAGTTTTGTCAAATCCTTACTTTCTTCCATGATTATTGCAACATGATTCTATCTATGTGTTAAAGATCTCAATACTTTTTTAATTAAAACTTCATTACTTACAACTTCTGCAAGTGTAGCCATTTTATTGACCACATATTTGACTCTCACACAATAGCCACTGACACTTTCAACTTCCTGCATCTTCAAATTCTCGAACTCTCACTTCAATGTCTGAAGCTTGACCACCTTAACTTGATCACTACCTTGGTAAGCTTCTTGTAGAGTGTCCCAAGCAGCTTTGGTAGTTTTTGCTCCTGATATTCTTCGAAATAAGCTCTTATCAAGAGCTATCTGAATGTGAAACAAAGCTTGAGCATTCTTCTTCCTTGCTTCCCTTCTTGTTGTTCTTTCATTGGCTGTAAGAACATTCCAATCAGTTGGCTCCTCATATCCTGATTCAACAATCTCCCACAAATATTTTCCAATGAAAAAGATTAGCATCTTAATGGACCAATAATCATAATCGTTCCCATCAAATTTTGGAACTAGCATCTGGTTAGAATTCGACATGATTAACTTTGGCCAAATTCCAACAATACAACTTTAACCCAAAATAATTTTACCTGCTCCGATACCACCTGTAGAATATGAAATGAATTATTTCAAGCCAATTGAGAAGCCAACAGTACTATGAAGAAAAATACATAAAAAAAAAAAGATAAAACAATTAAAAAAACACAGTTACTGTGAGCTAAAAAATGCTACAAATCTCATATATTAATTCAACTATTAAATACATTCTTATATAGTAAAACTATTACTAAAATCTACTTTGAAACAAATCTACTTACATCACAACGAATTTCCAACACTTTCCAGTAGTGACCACCCTAACAATCTGCTACTTTAATTTTGCAGAGAACACAAAATCTGCGGGCTACTTTGTCAGCAATTTACATAACTAATTAAGGATTATTCCCAACAAAAAATACATGTAATATTTAGTAGAAACATTATTCCCAAAAAAAAATACATGTAATATTTAGTAGAAATTTAAACTATTCTCATTAGTAAAATTAAACATACATAAATTTAGAATGAGAATCAAAATAAACTTATTTGATAATACAACTTCTTAAAAAAAATTAAAAATATAATAAAGATAAGTTGAATTATTTTGTTTTTAATTATAAAAAATAATATAAATATATAAAAAAAATTATTATAATATTATTTTATTTTTAATTATAAAAAAATAATTTACCATCAAAACTTTAAATTATAAATAAAATTAATATCATAATTTATCAATGTTTTATATCTAAAAAAATTATAAATCATTTAATAGAAATTATAGTATATAATATTATAAAAAAATTATTTATAAATTAAAATTCTTATATTAAAAACTTTGTTACACATTTTTAAATGCATAAATTTTTAACTCATGTATTAATAATTCTTTATTCTTTTTATTCCATTCTCAACAGTGAATACACCTTAGAGAATGTCGGCAGTCATGTGGAAAAGGACGCACTGCAGTGCCATCAAGAAATGAGCCCAAGAGCAATTCTTCGATAAAGAGTGCCACCAACTAGAATAAGGCATTGTTCAGGCTTATACCCAGTGTTCAAAAGACCAACAAGAGCTCTTTACAACCGAAAGGCGCAATGATGCCGTGACGACGTAGTCCGACAGTAATTTCGATGGCGACTGAAGAGGGGCTCTCTCTACATCCAGTAAGAGCACTGGAGTCCGTCATACGCAGATATTTCGGCCAAGATATCTAACACTAAATGTCGACATGCTCAAAACCCATCACAACCATAGAGATGATCACTTGCAGCGAAAAAGGGATAATAAGAGTAATTTCGATGGCGACTGAAGAGGGGCTCTCTCTACATCCAGTAAGAGCACTGGAGTCCGTCATACGCAGATATTTCGGCCAAGATATCTAACACTAAATGTCGACATGCTCAAAACCCATCACAACCATAGAGATGATCACTTGCAGCGAAAAAGGGATAATAAACGCAAGCTGTGTTCTACTCGAAGCCCTGGAGGCGGCCATTCATCTTTGTCAACGTGATTACATTCAAAATTTCTAGTCAACCTTAATGGAAATTCATTCAATTTATTTTTCTAGCTGGCAGAGTATGTATATATGTTTGTAATTCTTTTGGAAATAACCTTTTATACAATAAGTGATATCTAAGTTGGGTTCAAGCATTGGAGGCTACGAATGATCTCTGTGAATATGAGTAAATTCAGCCTTCATTCTGAAAAGCAGTCCATTCAATTTAATTTTGATTTTGGTAGAGCATGTATACATTTATAAAAATAGAATATACATACATTTAAAAAAATTATAAAAAATGTTTATTTAATAAAATATATGGATTCTGCCTTTTTTTTTTTCGGAAATTCTGTATCCAATAAATTGAGAATTTTATATATAATTTATTCATAAGATTAAATATATCATCATAGATCATCATAGTTAAAATGTTTATCAAAAAATAAGAAAGTAAAAATATACGTGATCAATAAACTGCCTTTATGTTTTAGTGGACGAAACTCCTCACAACAAATTTGATCAATTATATTTAAAAATTCAAAATCTATATGATGGAGGTTTATTTCTTTCTAGATTTTCAGATGTGTAAATTATTGTTTATTTCATATGCATCCAAAATATAATTATGCCTAAAATAAAGAAAGAAAAACTAAAAACTCACCAGTCATTATTGTTATAAATTAATCTTGAGTTTACTTAGATAATTATGTAGGTAATCAGTTGTTTCATGTTAAAGAGTTAGCTTTGATAGTTAGTGGGTTTGTGGATTTGTAACTATCAAACGCAAGTATATATTTCTCTCTAATATAAGAATTTTGGGTGGATTGGTACATTTGTCCGTATTTTTAATTTAATCGTATTTTGGATAATCCAAAATGGATTAAACCATTGGAATATTTCTCTCTAATATAAGAATTTTGGGTGGATTGGTACATTTGTCCATATTTTTAATTTAATCGTATTTTGGCTAGGTGGATTGGTACATTTGTCCATATTTTTAATTTACTCGTATTTTGGCTAATCCAAAATGGATTAAACCATTGGAATTGTTGCACGTTGTGAGGGAGTGTTTAAGTTGTTTGAATTGAAACGCTTATTTGGTGTCTCACTCTGTAAATAACATAGTTACCGATCTTTTTTTTAGAGCATATTTTTTAGATTTTAATTATTTTTTTATGTATCAAGTATGAATAATTTTTTAAAATGTTAGTGAATTTCATGTTAATTTTGAAAAGTGTTTATGGAGCATCAACAAATTTTAGAGGGCTTATTTTTGCCACTTTAAATTTTTTTATGTATCAAGTATGAACATTTTTTCTTTTTAGTGATTTGCATCTTTATTTTGAAAAGTGTTGATGAGCATAATCTTTTTTGTTTAAAGGGCTTAATTTTTAGACTTCAAATTTAGTAATAAAACATAAAAATAAGAAGAAAAAGATGACAAAAAAACAAATACAAAAATAAACCTCTAAAAATGTAAAATAGAAACAAAAATTAACTCGTGCAAAGAAAAAATTGAATAAAAAATTAACGGGAAAAATAAATAAATAAAAAATGAAACAAAATAACAAACAAAAATATAAAAACAATTTTTTAGGTTAAAAAACAAATAAAAAATAAAAACCTCATCAGAAATGAATATTTTAAAAATTACATAAAAAAATTAAAATGAAAAAAAATTAACAAAGATAATTAAAATTAAAAAAAATCAAATAAAATAAAAAATTAAAAAATAATTTAATTAAATAATTTAAATAAAAAAGTTTAAAATAAAAAAATAAAATAAAATAAAGAATTAGAAATTATTTTTTTAAATGAAAATTATAAAAATAAAGGAAAAACATAAAAGAAAATTAAAAGAAAAAAAAACAAAAAAAATTATAAAAATTGAAAACAAAACTAAAAAAAATATTTAATATGTTTTGATTTTTTTCCTAATGTTTGAATTAAAAAAAAAAATCAAAACATATTAAATAATTTTTTTATAAAAAATAAATAAATAAATAACAACAATTCACAACATATTTAAAAAAATTGAAAACAAATTAAAAAAAAGGATCAAAACAAATTAAAAAGAACTAAATAAATAAATTAAAAAAAAACATTAAAAAAATATAGAAAAACAATTCAAATAAAATTAAAATAAAATAAAATAAATAATTATATAAATTTAAAAAGAAAATTGAAAAAAACCATTAAAAAAAATCCTAAAGACATTAAAAAACCAAAAAATTTATAAAATTGAAAATAAATAGTAAATTTAAAAAAAAAAATTAAAATATATAAAAAATTTAAAAAACATATTAAAAGGAAAAAAATCAAAACAAATTAAAAAATAAATAAATAAAAATTCAAAAGAAATTAAACATATTTACATTTAAAAATTATATAAAAAAAAATTATATGGAAAAATAAATAAATAAAAACATTAAAAAAGATATAAAAAAAA
This sequence comes from Pinus tabuliformis, assembly GCA_031772625.1. Lineage (NCBI taxonomy): Eukaryota > Viridiplantae > Streptophyta > Pinopsida > Pinales > Pinaceae > Pinus > Pinus tabuliformis. The sequence goes on from CM062820.1 coordinate 185,454,693, forward strand.
TTAGAAAACAAATAAAACATGAAAACAATTAAAAAAAATTGGCTGGAAATTTCACGGTTGAAGGCGGGAAGAGAGCGGAAGAGCGGAAAACCAGGGTTGAGGGTTTCTGCGCGGGATTTTCTCCATGGACGGGTGCAGAGGAGGGAGCTCCACTCCCTCCTACAGTGAGGTAGTGGTTAACAAGAGCAAGACACCTCCAGATTCAAGCAGAGGTAACACGATGGAAGGAGGAAAAAATTGGGAATAGGAAACAGAAGTAACAAGGAGAAGGTGAAGGATGGCACAAAGGACGACGAGGAAAATGACAAAAAACAGGGAACAAAAGACAGGAAACAATAAGGACCGTGCAAGCCCAAAGCTGAAGTCACTCCTAGAGTAATCTTAAATAACCCTGAGTTGTAGGCCCACAGGGAGCACATGGAGACTTATGCAATCATATGCATATTCATGGGACTATGGCCCATCGAAAAGGCTTTACAAACATGGATCAGATACCACTAGAAGCCTAAATGAAGCATTGATCTTCATCTAGGATCCAAGGGTTTTTTCACTATGGTGTTTGCGAACATTGAGGAGAAAGATAGAGTGTTTGAAGGTGGGCCCTACTTCTATGCGGCAACAGGGCTCTACATGCAACCGTGGATGATGAACTTCGTGCCGGAGTGGGAAACCTTTACCTCAGTCTTGGTTTGGGTAAGACTCTATTCGCTACCTCTGGATTATTGGCAAATAGAATCACTAACAGCCATAGGAAATAAATTAGGGAGGTATGTCAAAACTTCTGAAGCCACAAGAAGGGGAAAATATGCCTCCTTTTCTAGGATTTGTGTAGAGATGGACCTATCTACAACACTTCTGGACGAGGTCATATTGGAGGTTTATGATGAGGAATGGGTGCAAATGGTTGACTATGAGCATATTGCATTTAGATGTTGAAAATGTCATGAACACGAGCACCTTCTTAGAGACTGTCCTCTCAGTAAGGCAGAGAACAAAAGAAAACCTAACATAGTGAAAGAAATAGATGGCTTTAACAAAGTCGCTCATAAAGTTAAAATGGCGAAAAAGGGCCAAAACATCACCAAAGTGGAGACCAAAAAGTGAGGCCAAATCAGTTCCATGTTCTTGAAGAGGAGGAAGATGCAACAGTTGAAAATCAAGTTATGAAGGATGAAGATGATAAGCAGGAAATGGAAGAAGAACAAGATCTGGAAGAGGTAAAGGAAAAAGAGAAAGGGATCATGATGAGTGAATCAGAGATGGATATGGATCAGGAAATGACCCAGAGTGAGATGGAAATGGAAGAGAATGAGTTACAAGAGATTCTCGACAGAGAAAACCTAGATGTAGAAGAGTTCTTGAGTAAGGGAACAACAGGTGGAGTAGAATCTCTACCAAAAGATGAATGAAATCGAATAAAGCAGTTATTCTTATGGAAAACTCAGACAAAGGGCTTGGGCGAAGATAACAACATTGAAAGACAGGGCAAGCACGGAATGAAAGTGGTAAAATCAACTACGGAATTGGCTCCAAGAAACCAGGAAAAAAGGGGCAGAAAAAAGCAGAACAAGCTATTAATGGAATGTGGAAAGCTCATGATAGACTCAGGTAAGATGAAAGACCTAACCAGTTACTCCTTTACCAATCATTAATTATGAAGTTTACAACTTGGAACATCAAAGGTCTAGGAAGCAAAAGAAAATAGAGAATGTTGAATAATAGAATGAAACAGGTAGCCCCAAATATAATTTTTGTCTAAGAAATGAAATGCTCTGTTAAAAAGATGAGACAAATCCATAGTAAGTGGCTTAGTAGATATGAGTTTATAGAAGTCAAAGCAGAAAATACAGCAGGGGGTATCCTCGTCCTTTGGAATCCCCAAAAAAATATGTATTATTGATGCAGAGGCATCAAGGAATTATTTATTAGTTGTTATATAGCCAGTAGGAGACAGGGACACTTATCTTGTAACAAATGTTTATGGCCCTCAAAGGTTAGATGACAAAATCAAGTTTATTGAGTCCTTAGTGGACCTTCGAAACAGATTTGCAGGGCTACCGTGGGTTATAGGAGAAGATTTCAACATGATTAGATCTCTCTCGGAGAAAAAAGGAGGCACAAGAGCACTAAACAAAGATTCCCCAGCTTTCCAATGTTTTTCAAAAACCATGAAGCTAGTAGACATTTAGACAAATAATGGTCTTTGCACTTGGAACAATAAAAGAGGAGCGGATTCCCAGGTAGCTTCCAAGCTAGACAGATTCATGATCTCTGAAGAGCTCATGCTTCTAGAAAAGGAAATAATAGCAGATATTCTTCCTTCTGGAGGCTTAAATCACTGGCCGATTCAAATGGAGATCAAGGGCATTGGCACCCCAAGAAAAAACTGTTTAGGTTTGAAAATATTTGGCTTTCACATTTGGATTTCATCAGCAACATTGGAAAATGGTGGGCTGAAGACCTGCAGATTCAGGGATCACCCATGTTCCTACTACATAAGAGATTAAAACACATCAAGTAGAAGCTAAAGGAATGGAACCATAAGGAATTTGGAAATATTTTCACAAGTAAAAAAATTGCGGAAAACAAAATCCTAGAGCTCAACCAAGCTCTGATCAAGAATGTCTTTGATAAAGACAAAAATGATCAAGCAGAGAAATATCACCAAGAATGGGAAATGTTGTGTAAACAAGAAGAAATTTTTTGGAAACAAAAATCTAGGGTTCTGTGCCTAAAATAAGGAGAACGAAATACTAAATTTTTCCATAGATCTACCATTGCGAATAGAACTCACAACAGAATCTCTTCAATCAAGGACGAGAATGGCCAAATTCTTCAATCCCATGAGGAGATAGATGCAGTGTTAGTAAAGAATTTTTGGGACATTGCCGAGGAAGACTTTTCAGGAAGAGAACCTTTCATTAAGAACTTAATTCAACATATACCTAAACTAGTATCCAGAGAGGATAATTGTAGTCTCAACAGACTTGTGACTGAACAACAAATTAGTGAGGTCCTCAAGGAAATGCAAAATGGCAAGGCACTAGGTCCGGATGGATTTAATGTGGATTTCTTCAAAGCCAGTTGGAATATTGTTAAAAGGGATATTGTCGAGACTGTCGAAGACTCCAGGCGGAACAAGACCATTTTGAAAGCTCTCAATACCTCCTTTATTGCCCTTATTCCAAAACAGGATAATGCTCAAACACCAGAGAGATATAGGCCCATCGCCTTATGCAATGTTGTCTACAAGATAATTTCCAAGGTTGTGGGTAACAAACTCAAACCCCTACTGCCCATGCTCATCTCCGGGGAACAAACAGGGTACGTAGAAGGAAGACAAATTTTAGACAACATAATTCAAGCTCACGAGGTGGTTCACTCGTTAACTTGCAACAAGAGAGCGGGGCATGACCATGCAATTGGACATAGCCAAAGCATATGACAAAGTTAATTGGATGTACATCAAAGAAGTGCTCGTAACGTTTGGTTTTGATCATAATTGAGTCAGATGGGGCATGGCCCTTGTGACTTCTTCCAGTGTTTCAATTTTAGTGAATGGCTCTCCTTCTGAACTCTTTCCCCCTTCCAGGGGTCTTAGACAGGGAGATCCGCTTTCTCCTTTTCTCTTCATCCTCATGATGGAAGGGTTGGGGCAGTCCATAAAGCATGCAAGAGTAATGGGAAAAATTCAAGGACTCTAACTTTCGGAGAATGGGCAAGTTCTGACTCATCAACAGTTTGTAGATGATACCATGTTATAGGGAACTCCAACAGTTAAAGAAGCACTTGCTTACAAACAAATTTTGAATGACTTCGCGAAGGCTACAGGTATGGAAGTAAACCTTTCCAAATCAAAAGTCTTTTTCTTTAACACTCATATTGCCATCCAAAGAAATGTCTTTAGAATTTTAGGCTTTCAAAGAGAATCCCTTCCCTCTAAGTATTTGGGAGTTCCTCTTACAGCTAAACCCTGACACAAGAGTATATGGGATCCTATAGTAACTAAAATGCATGACAAAGTCAAGAAATGGACAAATAGATCTTTAAATTTAGCTAGTAGATTGGTTCTTACTAAAGCAGTTCTCCAAGCGATCCCAATCTTTATGCTATTAGCCCTCCCAGCTCCAATAGGAGTCTTACAGCAATTTCGGAATATTCAACGAGATTTTCTTTGGGGCAATGAGGAAACAAGGAAAAGATGGGCTTTATTCTCATGGGAAAAGATCTGCAAACCCAAGAACCAAGGAGGCTTGGGTTTGGACAATCCTGAGATTCTCAACAAGGCTCTTGGAGCCAAACTTTGGTGGAGGTGGGTTAAGGATCCTAAAGCTCAATGGGCAAGCATTTGGAAGGAAAAATATGCTAATTCCTGGCGAGATTCTAAAATCATACATATGATTGGAATAGTGAAAGGCTCCCCCATATGGAACAAGGCCTGGGAGAATAGAGAAGTGGTTCAAAAAAATAGTTTCTGGGAAATCAGAGAGGGAGATCTGGCACTTTTCTGGGAGGACAAATGGCAAAAAGAACCTAATCTACTGAAGGAAGAATTTTTAGGCCTCAAGCATGAGACCGACAATCAAGGTTTAGTAAAGGTGAAAGGCTTTTGGGAGAATCCACATAATGTTGGAAAATGGAGAATTTGGAAAAAAATAGAGGGAAGAGAGAATAGGACCCTCAACAGTAAAGCAGAGTCGCTTAAGAGAATGTTGGATCAGAGAATAATTTTAGTAACGGAAGGGTAGGACCAACTGAGATGGGGTAACAACAAAGAGGGCAATTTTAATATTAAGGAAGCTAAAGGTTTTCTCCTTGATCAGGAACCCCAAGCTCCAAATAAAATGTGGCAGAAGCTTTGGAGACACAAAGGTTGGATGAAAATCAAACTCTTCATGTGGATAGCTCACCACAGGAAAATTTTAACATGGGACAACGTTAAAAGAAGGGGCATGCTGGGACCCTCCAAATGTCATCTCCTTGAGACCCATGAGGAGACTATCGAGCATCTTCTCAATAGCTGCATCTTCACCGACAGGATATCGGATTTTTTCACCAACATCTTCAAACAGTCTGATAGAGACAAAGAAAGTATTGCTAACACTCTTAACAATTGGAGGAGTAATTTTTCTGATAATGAAGTTCTAAATACAGCCTGGGATCTCTTGCCGAGCTTCATTATTTGGAATATGTGGAAAGAAAGGAACAAAAGAATATTGAAAGAGGTAAAGACTGACTCACTTAGCCTGGTGAAGCTGATCGTAAAAAAACTTAAGGAGACAATTGGCACCACGGTTAGGAATCTCCCCAAAAATCCTCCCACAGTAGAAGAGTTAAGAATCCTCCAGCAGTAAGACACGCAGGGGCTTATTCCTCAAGGTCTAGACAAGAAAGCAAGCATGAGAGATAAGGTGGAGGAATTCTGGCATCCTCCCCCTGAGGGTTTTTTAAAGTACAACATTGATGGAGCTTCCAAAGGCAACCCAGGGGTGGCTGGCTTTGGGGGAGTTCTAAGGGATGATACAGGTAACATAATCTCCCTCTTCCATGGACACTTAGGAAAATCCACTAACAACATGGCAAAACTAATGGCCTTGGAACAATGCTTAGAGTTTTTGATACAGAACAATTGTCAAAATGTCGTAATAGAAGCGGATTCAGAGTTAGTCATAAATGTAACCAAGAGAATCAGTAATGGAACAGGGCCGGAAAAGGTCACAAAACACTGGAGGTTAATTCAGGTTCTACATAGGATTCAAGTACATCTACAGGAACTTCGTACTCTCAGATTTATTCATGTGAGGAGAAAGGCCAATAAATTGTTAGAAATTCTAGCCAATCAAGGTGTCAGCTGCAAGGACTACACAATTTTAAGGAGGTGGAGCACAATGGCGCAGAGCGATCTGAAAAACCTCTGTCATAACCAGGCGAAGGAGGAAAAAGAAGAGTATAGAAGCAAAAAGATGGAATCCAACGATTTTTGGACAGTGGTCAGAGGGTTTCACAAGATTGGACTGAAAGGTAGACAATGGGAGGTAAGACAAAGTTGGCGGCATTGTTGACCATGATCAGGAATATTCTTCGAAACTGGCGACAGAGGTTCCTTGACCGAAGAAAGAAACATCTAAGCTTCCTGATCACCCAATTTTCTCATTGGCTAATGTCAATACCGCCCAGGGAGCGGTTTCGTAGCAATCGCACCGCTTTTATGTCAAAAGTGGTTTTAATTTTTTGGCAGCGATGCCATAGGGAGCAAGACATGTGTTGGAGGGCCCGATCCAAAAACCACTCTCCCCACTCCCTAAAGAGCGATGACTTTGGGCACGTGATTTTTAGCTTAGCCATCAGATGGAGCGAGGGAAATCAACACCCAGGATCAAACAAGTAGTTTGGTGGGGCCCCATCGCACGCTAATGTCTGGCATTCTTGGTGGGTGCGATATATCCCTTGACTGTCGGATCCAATTTTACAAATCAACAGCAGCGATAGGTCGAGCAGGTTGGAGGCGATGCCAGTTAAGCAGCGCGCTTCTCTCCTTTGCGCTTTTGTTTGGAGCCGTTGGATAGGGCCCGACGGTTCTTCACTGCAGATTCCGATGAAAGATTTGTTTTTCGGCGGGTTTAGTGTGGGCCCCTCTTTGCTGTATGGTTTTTGTGGGGCTCAATTCTCTCCAGGTATTGGAAGGCCAGTGGGGCCCTTTTTTCTTTCCCTCTGGTCCGTCCACTACTTAGGTTCATTTTTGGCTTTTTCCTGTTTAGCTTTGATGTGTTGAAAGGTAAGTTTTTTGTGCCAAAGTCTTCTGTCTAGGCCCGTTCTCCATTCCTTTGGGAGGCTAATCTCCTTTGCCACTTTTCAGAGTGGCTTTTTGTAAAGTTTTTATATTATTAATGGTAAAGAAGGTCCCACTCTTGCTTCAGCAAAAAATAAAACAATTAAAAATTAAAAATAATAAAATAACCCCCTACCCTCTGCTACACCCCTTCCCCTTTCCCCTCACCCCGTCTCTTCTCCCTTCCCTTTCCCTCTCCCCCCTCTCCCCTGTCCCTTCTTCTTTCCCCCTCCCACTTCACCCCCCACCCCTACCTCACCCCCTCTGCTCTCCTTCACCCCTCCCTCACCCTCCTCCCCTCTCCCCCCTTGCTCCCTCACACCCCTCCCCTCCCGGCCCCAAGCCAACAACCTGGAGTTGACCAGCAGCCGGGAGGGGAGGGGGGTGAGGGAGTGGGGGGGCTAGTGAGGGCAAGGTGTTGAGAGGGGGGGAGAGGGATGGTAGAGGGGATACCAGGGGGTCGGGGAGGGGAGGTCAGAGGAGTGAGTGAGGGGGGGAGAGGAGAGGGGGGTGAGTGAGGTTGGGGCGGGAGTGGGGTATAGGAGAGAGGGTGCATTAGTTTTGTATTTTGTATTTTTTAATTTTTATATTAATGTTTTTTTAATTTTTATTAATTGTTTTTTAATTTTTTTTAATTATTTATAACTTTTTTAATTTTTTTAATTGTCATTGATTTATTTTAGTTTAAATATCTTTAATTTTAATTTCATTTTTTTTTTTATAATTTATATTTTACAATATAATCTTTTCAAATTTATATATATTTTTTAATTGTTTTGTTTTTATTTTATGATTTAGATATCTTTTATTTTATGTTTTTATATTGTTTATTTAAATTTCTTTTTTGGTAATTATTTAACTTTCCTTAAATGATGTGTTTATTTTATATTTTTTAATCCAAACTTTAAATTTATTTTTTTATTTTTTTATTTTATATTTAATTTTTAAAATTATCTATATTTTTATTTATTTTTTATTTTTTTATTGTTTCTTTTGGTTTTTTTAATTATTTTCTTATATATTTATGAAATTTAATTTATTTTTTGTCATGAATCATCCTCTTGCCACCCCTGGCTGGTTGGGCCTCGAGGTGGCGGAGTTTTTTTTTTAAGGTTTTTAAATTTTTCTAATGTTGTATTTTATTTCCGTAATTTTTTAATTTTTAAGTTTTACTTGGTTTTTATTTTATTTTACTCTTTTTTTTTCTTTTTTCTTTTTTTTTCGCGGAATTGGTCTGGCAGCAGCTGGGCGGGGCTGGCCGTAGGTGCACGCTAGGAGGCGGGATACACACATTGGCCTCACCCTTCCGTGCCAGCGACCAACCCCGCCCATGGACGGCCAATTTTTTTTATTATATATTTTTAATTTTTTTTTAAGCTTGTTTTCGTTAAATTTTAAATTTAATTTTTTTAGTTGTTTTATTTTGATTTTTTTATTCAATTTCTTTTTAGTTGTTTTTTTTTATCTTAGTTTTTTTTAATTTTGATTTTAGTTTTTAATTATTTTGTTTTGATTTTAAATATTTTTTTTAATTATTAATTTTTTTATTTAAAAACATTGTTTTTATTTTTGTTTTTTTTAATTTTTATTTTTAATTTTATTTTTTTGTCTAATTTTTTATATTTAAAAGTTAATTTTAATTTTTTTTTTTTACAATTTTTAGGTTTCGTTTTTCTTTCTTACTGTTGAATTTTTTTTCATGTTTTAAAGTCTTTTTTAATGCTTTATTTCTTGTTATTATTATTTTTTTTAAATATATTTTTTATTTTTATTTTTATTTTTGTTTCTATATTTGAATTTTTCGTGTTTTTTGCATTATTTTTTGTATTCTTTTTGCTATTTTTAATTTTTTTATAATATGAATAAGCTTGAGATATTCTTAAAACAACTTATCAAGGTAATGAAAAGTTGAAAATTATGAAATAACAAACCCTTAGAACTCAGTTTGAAACCCTCAAGATGAATGAACCACAAACTATTAATCAGTTTATGAGTAGGGTTATGGGTGTTGTCAATCAATTATGAAATAACAAACCCTTAGAACTCAGTTTGAAACCCTCAAGATGAATGAACCAGAAACTATTAATCAGTTTATGATTAGGGTTATGGGTGTTGTCAATCAACTTCAAATTAATGGTGAAAAGTTAGAAGGTCAAAGGGTTATTGAAAATTTTCTTAGAAGTTATCCCAAAAAAAAATTATATGGCAGTGACTACGATTCTTGATTCCAAGCATTTAACAAAATTTTATGTGGAAGAATTAACAGGTTCCTTATTGTTTAATGAAGCAATAGTTAATTTGGATGTTGGTACTCTAGAATGTGCTTTCAAGTATAAGGTTTCCATGGTAAAAAAGGAAGAGGTAGAGGGAAATCTCAGATAGAGGATAAACCACATGTAGTAAATCCATAACAACCTCAAATCGAATGTGGTTGTAAGTGGACAGATAATTCAAACATTCAATGTCACTACTCTAAAAGGTATGGCCATTATAAATTCAAATGTTGAAACCTGCAGTATGTTTTAAGTAGAAATAAAGCTAATGCATCTAAAAATGAAAGTGAAACATCTAATACTTTATGTATTTCATGTCAAGTCACTGAGAAAATCCCTAACATGAATATCTAGTTTGTTGATAGGTGTAATAATCATATGACTTTTCACAGTGATTTTTTTTCTAATATTGGTACATCTTTCTATTCTATTATTGGTGTGGGTGACAATCGCTAATTAAAATATTTAGGAGATGGTGTTCTGCCAATACTAACCAAGCAAAATAAGGTGAAGAATATTTATGGTGTTTATTATATACCCAATATCAAGCATAATTTGTTGAGTGTTGGTCAATTAGATGCACATGGTTGCGATGTTAAGTTTCACAACACTACTTGCACATTTTTGGATCAAATTAAAACTCTGGTTGTAGAGATTTATATGACGAAAAACACATTATACCCATTATAAATGAGAAGTGGGAAGTTGTATGAACGTAATGTGTCAAAAACAAATGAAATTGATTTGTGGCATTTGTGATATGGTCATTTACCTCTTAAAAGGATGAGTCTATTGCAAAGGCAGTTTATGGTAAAAGGTTTGCCTACTTTTCTTGAATAGATCTCTCCTTGTACAAGTTTTGTAATGGGAAAATGTAAGCAAGAGACTTTTCAAACAACTTCTTACAAAGCCAAAGAACAATTAGAGTTAGTTCATATAGATTTGTGTGGTCCTATGCAAACATAATAAATTGGTGGATGCTTCTTTTTTCTCACATTTATTGATGATTTTAGTAGGAAAGTTTGGGTTTATTTGATCAAATACAAATCTGAGAATTTTGTTAGGTTCAAGGAGTTCAAGGATGAAGCTCATAAAAAAAGTGGGAAGTTTGTCAAAGTCTTGATATCAGATGGAGGTAAGTATGATTCTAACGATTTTTTTTTTGTAAGCATAATGTCATTAAGAAACATACAACAACTAGATATACTCCATAACAGAATGGAAAGGCACAAAGAAAGAAACAAACTCTCGTGAACATGACTAGGAGTTTTCTTATAGCAAGAAATCTGTCTAAATAATTTTGGGTTCAAGTAATTGCATTTTTTGTAAACATATTGAATAGATCACCAACTTCTAGTGGTCAAGCTAAGGTACCCAAAGAAGTATGGAGAGGAAAAAAGGTAATTGTTTCACATTTTTGAGTTTTTGGTTGTATTACTTTCGCTCATGTTCCCTAAAACCTAACAAAGAAGATTGATGATAGGGGTGAGAAGTAATTTTTTATAAGATATAGTGAGAAAACTAAAGCATAGATATTGTATAATCCTATTACTACGAAGTTTGTCATAAGTAGAGATGTTAAGTTTATGGATAACCAATCATGGAATGAAATGGAAAATGGTACTTGTCATAATACTTTTGTTTTTTTAGATGAACATCGAGCATCTACAACAAGTATTCCAAGATTGTAGGTTAAGGAAAAATGCATTTCATCATTTAATAGTGATTATGATTCTGATAAAAATCAAAGAATGAGAACTGAGCAATATTTATGCATAAAATTATAATGATAATATAACACTTTTTTCATTTTTCTCATTACAATCTACTTGTTTTGAAGAATCTGTAAAGAAAACGTAATAGGTAGATGCAATGAATAATGGAATTGGTGTTACTGAATGAAATAAAACTTCGGATTTGGTTGATCTACTTACAAATAAAAACTCCATAGGTGTTAACTGGGTTTATAAAACAAAGGTTAATGAGAATGTTATGATTGAGAAACACAAAACAAGGTTAGTTGCCAAAATTGTTTCACAACAACTTGACCTAGATTATAGTGAAACTTGTGAAAATGTAAAACAAATAGAGATTGTTTGATTTGTATTGGTTATTGCAGCCCAAAACAAGTGGCCTATTCTTAAATGGAGTTTTGAATGAAGAAGTGCATGTTCTTAAGTCATCTGATTTCAAAGTCAAAAGACAAGAACATAAAGTGTACAAATTGAAGAAAGATTTGTATGGCTTGAAGAAAGCTCCAAGAGATTGGTATAATGGAATTGATCATTACTTCTTGAGTGATAGTTTTAAAAGGAGTGACCATGAACCAACTTCATATATAAAGGAATATCATCAAGGTAATATCCTTATATTATGTCTTTATGTTCATGATATGACCTATACAGGTAATATGCATTTAGATGAGTTTAAAGTAGCAAGAAAAATGACTTTGAAATGACAAATCTTCGATTAATCAAATATTTCTTACGCATTGAAGTGGAACAATCACACAATGGTATCTTTATCAGTCAAAAAGGTATGTTATTGATTTTTTGAAAAATTTCAAGATGGACAAGAGTAAACCAAAATATTCCTATTGATCTTAGTACAAACTTAAGCAAAGATGATGTAGGTATTGTTGTTAATTCCACATTGTATAAGCAACATGTTTCTACTCTTATGTATCTTACTGCAACTAGACCTCATATAGCATATGCGACAAGATCTATTTCCATGTTTATGGAATCTCCTAATGATTTTAATTGGAAAGTTGGAAAAATAATTTTAAGGTACATTGTAGGTACAACCACTTATGGTTTGTGCTACACAACTTTAGCATAAAAATAAGCTCATAGGTTATACAGACAATGATTGTGCAGGTTTTATTGATGATAGGAAGAGCACTTATGGATATGTGCTTCTATTCAGTAAGAATTTGATTTCATGTACATCCAAAAAGCAGGCCATAGTTTGCTTGTATCTTGGATAAGTCGAGTACGTAGCAACAACTACAGTGGCATGCCATGCAGTATGGATGAAAATACTTTTGTTAGACTTTTGATATACAGAAAAGGACTTTACTTCAATATTTTATCATGATATTTGCATTATTTCCTTGTCAAAGAATAATGTATTTCATAAAAAAAACAAGGATACTGATACTCGATTAAAACATCATTCATGAAATTGTTAAAAATGGTGACATATCTCTTAAATTTTGTGATACTGAGGAATAGTTAGTGGATATCTTCACCAAAACTTTTGGAAGAGTCAACTTCGAATTTCAGCATCAAAATTTGGGCATTAAAATAATGTAATCCTCAAGATTAATGGAGAGTGTTAGACATAAATCTAAAATTTACTTAGATTATTACGTAGGTGATTAGTTGTTTCCTATTATTGCGTTATTTGTGATGGTTAGTCGGTTTGAGGATTTCTAATTATCAGACACAAGTATATATGGTTGTCTAATTAAAGGATTTTGTGCGAGTTGGTATCATTATGCATGCATTCGTTTCTTTGTCCATATTTTTTAATTATTTGCACAAGATATATCTTGGGAAATTCGAGAGAAAAACCCAACTGAAAGGTGAGGGTGCTTTCCTCAAAATTGGTTATGATGCTTTCCTCAAATTGGTTGTGAGTACAAAGAAGTAAGGCTTATGGCCTACTGGCTAGTATAGTGAACAAATCCTATTTGTGTGCTCCCTCCCTCTCCCTCTGCTACTATGCTAACCTATGGAACAAGATACACTCATAAATAATGGAACCCCTTTTCCTCCTAATGGCACATTTATAACACAAGCTAATGGCCTACTAGTGGTTAGGTTTGACTCGTTACAATATAGACTCTTGTAGAACCTTCTCCATCACAATCATGTTCTTAGCCCCTTTTCCTTGAGTAATGGGGATTGACGTAGCATCCTCTCAAATTATAGTGGTAAAAATAGGAAGGTCAACTTTCAAGTGGCATAATGAAGACGACTTTTGCACCGCATAGAATAGGCAATAAAGGTGCCGCACTAAAGTGACAAATTTTTAGCACCCAAAAAGATTGTTTGATGTCTAAAAGCCCTCTAAGAACGTTCTAGACCCCAATTTTCCAAACTGGGTTCCACCGGTAAAAAATGGTCGTGTGAACAAATTCCTGCACATTTTTCACTTTGTAAACATCGAGATGGAAAAAAAAATGTAATGATCCACCCCAAAGCATATCAATTTGTTGTGTAATTAAATTATGACATTGAAATTAAATTATTATTATTAATTTTATTTTAATAATATTATTCAATTATTTTGACTTATTAATTAAATTTGTAAATGTAGATTTTGTGAAACAATCTCATATTTTCTTTTATTTTTTCCAAAATAAACTAGTTAATAAAATAAAAACCTATAATATAATTTATTTTAAATTTTTCTACATAAAAAATTATTTTTTATAATTTTACCAATTAAACATGTAAGTATTATTTTTTCAAATAATTATAAGTTAATTAAACATCATTATTAAACCAAACATTAAATTTAAATATTAAGTTTCTATACAAAATCTACCAATAAAACATGTAAGTAATTTTCTTAAATAATTATAAGTTAATTAAACGTCATTATTAAATCAAATATTAAATTTAAATATTGATTTTTCTTATAATAATTTTACTATTAAAATTTACAAAAAATTATGGAAACCAAAAATAATTTCGAATTGTTAAAATAATATGAAAATGAAATAATATAAATAATTAATATATAAAATTGAAATAATCTCGATATATTGATGTTAAAAGTAATTAAAGATTAATTTAATTTATGACACCTTTAAAATAATATATTTTCTAGAAATTAGAAGAAAAAACATTCCTAAATTTTTGTGATTAAGAAAATTTATTACATTCTTTTAAAATTATAACCTGATTTAATTTGAATGTCACAACGCACATTGAATGCGAATATATATATATATATATATATATATATATATATATATATATATATATATATATATATATATATCATACGTAATATAACATGTCATTCACACCTTTGATCTCATGATTAAATTATTTAATATAAAATTGTTGCTTTCAATGCCAAGAATAGAAAATATTCGTCTCAAACGTGTCTAAATTGTTGTTTGACAAATTTTAATTAAAATATATTAAATTGACACGTTTCTCAATCATTCCTTTAAAACGCATCCAGGCGAACTTAATTCAAAAATGCTGTGGAAATACCCCTATCAGTGTTACGGTGTTGGAAGGGAGTAGAAAGCATAGCTATCGATTTCAATGGTCAAGCATGGGACTAGCCATTTGTTTTAATTTGGAAGTAGTCCTCACAAATTATTGGGCCACCCCAAGAGTCTTCATAGCAAAGTTCAGAGCTATACGGACGGATGAGAAGGGATTTATATCCAATTTATGAACTACATATTCGAGGAGAAAAGCAACGCTTTCTTGCAATGTTAAGGGCATCCACTTTCTATTGGATAGATTCCCATAGATTGCACGAGGAGACCTCAACCTAATCAAGTCCCTTGAAGAGAAAAATGGAGGTAAAGCATCCACTTTTTGTTGGATGGATTCCCATGGATCACATGAGGAGACCTCCACCTAATCAAGTCCCTCGAAGAGAAAAAAGGAGGTGCATGATAACTAGAGGACGACAAAGATAGTTTCAAAGAATCTACGTAAACATTAAAGTTAGTGGACTTGGAGACAATCAATGGCATATTCACTTAAAACAATCAACACAAAGGCGTACAACAAATAACTTCTCACTTAGATTGTTTTTTACTTTTTGAAGCTCTTATATAAAATATATCTTCTTAGAAGTAGACATCCTACCGTGTAGAGGCTTAGATCACTTTCTAATCCACCTCATGATGGATTTCAAGTATTGTCCAAAGAACATATACTTTTTCTTCGAAGGTTTATCGCTTATGGATCCCTCCTTCATTGATCAATATAAAACCTAGTGGATGACTGCAAATATGGGACCAAGCTCATCTATGAGATCATTTTAGCAAAAGCTAAAACATCTAAGGGGATGCATTAAAAATTTGAAGAAATTCAAGTTCGGGGACATTTTTTTAAGATTGGGGGATACCAGAAGAATGAATGAAAAAAATAAAATAAAACAATTATTGTGGAAGGGAGATCAAAAGGCCATGTCAAAAAAGAGGAGAGCCTCATTAATTAATTGGAAGACCAATACAAGCAGGAAGAAATCCTATGATAACAAAAATATTGTATTTTTTGGCTCAGGGAACGTGAGAAAAAAAGTAATTTCGTTAATAAATCTTTGATTAATCACCATAGTACAATATGATCTATTCACTTAAGGGACCAAATGGTACCAAACTCCTGAAACTTGAGGATATTGAAGCACAGTTAGTCAAATACCACAAGGTCCTTATATTGGAACCTCACTACACTCACTATGAGATTGTTGGTAATATTGTTAGATGGATATCAACCCTAGTCATTCGAGAACAAAACAAATCCTTGATGCAACTAGTTGCTACGGAGGAAGTGAGAAAGAAAATCTTTTGACTGCCAACGAAAAAATCACCTAGACTTATGTGTTTACTATGGAATTTTATCAGTCATGTTGGTCCTTCTTGAAGGAAGATACTTGAGAATTTTTTTAAGAATCTACGCAAACAAGGTCGGTCCTCCCCACTCTCAATGAAACCTTCCTTACATTGGCATGAAAGAAAGAGTGATTGAAATACCCCAATGGATCCTCTCCTATAGCTCTCTGTAATACTATATACAATATTATTTTGAAAGTGGTCATTAATGCAATGAATCTGATTCTTCCTTCTCTTATATTGGAAGAGGAGTTAGGCTACATTGAAGGAAGGAAAATCATAGATGGAATTGTTGTAGCTCATGAGATGATCTTCTACCTCAAACTAAAAAAGCAAGTGTGCTAATCAAATTCGATATGTGATGATTCTATCTACGGATTTTCATAGGCACAACTCATCTTACGTATAAAATATTCTCCTAGCCTTTGGTTTGTCTTTTGAATTGTCAAAAAAGATCCTTTCTTTAATCTCTTTTACCTTTCTCTCTATATTAGTCAATGGATTCCCTTCCTCTAAATTTAACCCCTCCAAAGGTATCAGACAAGGTGATCCTTTCTCGCCTCTTATCTTCACCCTCATAGCTGAAAGATTAGGTCAATATTTGAATTTAAAGTAGTGGTAGATGGAACCATCAAAGGAATTCACCTTTCGACTCAATAGATCTAACCTCCCGTAGAATTTTTTGAATGATACTATGCTAATGGGTCCACCCATAGGTAAAGAAGCTAAATCCTTGTGCAAGTTATTTGAAGAGTTTATGGGAGCTTTAGGTATAGACATCAACTCCATCAAGTCTAAATTCTCCCTTTTAATACTCCTCCACTCATTCAGGTATACATCCCAAGGCTTCTCAACTTCTAGAAATGTAATCTACGACAAAAATACTTGGGTGCTCCACAAGCCTCCAACTCCTTAAGAGCTAATATATGAACATACTTGATCTATAAATTTTTTAATGAATTGGATAGTTGGACATTTTCTTCATTAAACTTTTTGGTAGGCTGATGCTCCTCAAATTCATTCCATAAGAAAATCCTATGTATCTTTTCTCAGCAACGAAAATCCCTAATTTGTGCTTAATCAAATAAGGTCTCTTCAATGATCCCTTTTATGGGGAGGAGCTAAAAGAGAGAGGAAATGATGGCTTGTTTCTTGGGAGAAATTCTGCCTTCCCAAAAGCAAAAGGGGCTTGGTTATCCACAACTTAGAAACAGTGAACATGATCTTAGGCACTAAATTATGGTGGATATGGCTGTAAGGTAATAGAGATATGTGGAATAAAATATGGTCTAACGGGTACAATAATCACATCCCTAATATATAATCCATACCAATCCAAATTTTCCCCAAAGGATCATCAATTTGAAATATCACCAGCAAAGGAAAACACTTGGTGCAAAAGCACCACATCTGGGAAGTCAAATATGGAAGAACATCTATATTCTCAGAAAACCAATGGCACCATTTCCAAAACTTACTTTGAAGATCTCTAATACATCCAAACTTTCATGATATCGCGTAGGAATATATAGGTGTTCGATTATTGGGAAGATATATCTTTGGAAACTAATATGGCACATGGAAATCTCATACCTCGTAGAACTTCCCCATTCCTCCTATGGATTGGCATAAGACAGAGGATATATTCGTGGATCAATATATATCTTGTTTTAATGAATTAGATCAAATACGATGGGATTAAAACTCAAAGGGTTTCTTCTCTGTCAAAGAAACCTACAACATTATGGAAGACATAACAAAAACTAATGCTAACACATCTATTCTAGGATTTGGAATTAGAAATATAGCTTAATTTTTATGGTTATTCATGCCCATGAAAAATTCGTCATGAGATAATATTCAACCTAAAGGTTACCTGGTGTCATCGTTCTATTTCTATGTCAATCAAATGAACAACCAAGAAAAAATCTCTTTAACTCATATCCTCCAATCACAAAACATTGGCAAAAACCCTATGAAATCTTTCATCACCTCGTTACGGACAAATTTTGCATCATAGATACACTCTATGAGTGGAGTCCTTTTCCTTTTCCAATCAATTACCAAAAAATCTTGGAATTTGGTTTTGGGTTTAATATTATGGATCATTTGGAAAGAACAAAACCATACTATCTTCTACCACTCTCAGAATAGGATACAACTCTTTGGAACACCTTACTCTACAACCTCTAAGAAACCATTCTCATATTCAGATAGTCTTCTTCATATTGGGAACTGAAGGATCCAAAAGCCTAAATATTTAACAACTTCCTTTATTCGCTCATATTCCCTTCCCTTCTATCTCTTATGTTGCACCTTCCTCACTGTGCCACTAGTCGTGTCCGTCTAATGGTTTTCTCAAACTTAATTTTAATAGAGCCTCTAATGGTAATCCCGGTCTTACTAGTTTTGGGGTAATATTCCAATCTCATAGGGGAGTCATCCTTTATGTTTCTCTAGGATATGTGTATCATAATTGTAATAATGCATCATAATTAATTTCTCTAGAGTTTAGTCTCTAGCCTTCCATTTCACTACACTACTCTAATCTTCTTATTGAAGGAGACTTTAACCTTATCAACTCCTTAGTCAGAAAACTCATAAAAGGTTCTTCATCATTAAAGATATCTCGAAGATGTATATCAGAAGGAATCCTCTCTTGTGAAGAGAAATTTCATCCCCAGATTCAGTCCATCATTCCCTCCCACATAAGAAGATCATGAAATAAGCTAGCAAATAAGCTTGTCAATGAAGAATGTAGCAATCACTTGCTATTGTGTAACTCCCCTTGGATATACCTCCCTTCATCTAGGTTAAAAGAGGATTACAATGATATGGCCACCTACAATCTTGATACCCTATTATGGGTGATCTCAATGTCTTAATGGGAGCATGAGATGTCAGGACATGGGCTCATGTCGCCTCAACCCTCTGCATGCCACCATGCAAATTAGAATTAAATATGCCTTGCCTACTAAGAAAGGTGGCAGAGAGCCCTGTGAATGTCTTAACGTCGACTTATTTGGTGATGTTCAGACCCTTCGTCATGCTCTTCCTCCTAGACAACCTTAGCTCTATTATAGCTCCTCTATCATGTCCATATGCTTCTCCCAATGTAGGCCATGTCCCTAGGGAAAGGCTCTATGTCTTTGGTGTATTATCTGACCTATCTCTAGTAGCTTTCCCTCTCTATTTGTTGGATTTTACCAAAGCGGAGTGGCTTGCTTAGTGTTTGGTGGAAGCGTTGCCCTATTGACAAGATAATATAGATACTTTCTTATACCAATCACTGCTCCATCTCTTAGCCTTACTCTAGCTAATATATCACTTGTTTTTGCTACTTCAAGCAACCATGACACATCAATGAGCATGTTGTTATAGAGGAGGGAGAGGGAAAGGAATGGCATGTGGATCCATTATGTGATTTCATGCCTAGTCATCACCTCATGTATAAAAGGAACACACTCCACCTAACATTCAAGAATAAACATGCATTGTTGAAGATGAAATCTGGTAGGAAAAACATGAGGTCTTGGACTTAGACATTATGGTAGAGGTTGCTATGTGAATTTTAGACACAGGTAACTCTCATGGGATTCAAAACCACTACCTTTATTCAATGGTCTTCTATAGGCATGCCAAGCTTCTTCTCGGAAAGGTTCAAGTGGAGAGACACCCAACTCAAGTCAATCTCAAACATAGGTTTGACGAGTTGAAGAATCTTATGTTGGATGTCCAAAGTACACTGACCAGATTGGAAATGTTTTCACCCCTGATTCCCCAATTCCACTACCATGTAAGGTGGAGTACCAACCTATAAATATGAACAATTCTTTGTCCTCTTGAGGCACATGTTTTATATAGTTTCAGATTTTTAAAATTTTTATTATTATATTTGTTGTTCTAAAGAGTCTCTACTCTATATATGACGTTATTTTTAGTTTCTTTATACAATTTTCTTTGAACTTATAAACACCTAAAGTCACTCTTGTGAGTGAATTACACTACAAGTCATGGTGTTTTCTATTTAATTTCGGTATTTTAAAATCCATACTCTCTTCTCTATAATTAGATTTTCCAAATGACAAGTCAAAGATGATTTCCCAAATGAGAAGCCAATTAGAGAAAGTATCTTAGACATGATATAAAATTTTGAAATATTTATACAAAATCAACTCGATATAAAGAAAAAAAGAAAAACATTCTACTACAAATTTATATATTTAAAAATTAAGAGTCATAACTTCTATATTTAAATATAAATTAAAATTTTAAATGTATTTTAATGAACATGGAAAAATTATGTTTAATTATTCATTGGCTCTTCATATAATATTATCCTATTCCCATCTGCATCAATCTATCGATCTCATTTGTAGGCCACAGCTTGCATCAAAATTTCATGAGAAGCACGTCATCTTTACACCAACCAAGTCATCTTTCTAGAGGAAAAGTCATGTTTGAAGTGGAATTCCCTGGTTTTATATTAATCATATGGATGCGATTGGAATCCAAATTACTTTGCAATAAGAAGTCTAAAAATTAGAGGCATAAGTAGAGCCTATGGCTCCTACCCCCTAATATAGCTGGTTTTCCAAACAAGTAGGTATCAGTGAAGAGAACGACCAGGTTAGAGGAAGGTGAACATGCTTCAATTTCATCGAAGCTTCAATATACAACTAATGTCCTTCCCCTCCCATTCCAGGTTATAGGCCGGAACCCTACTCCTGCATTCGTTTTCACCTCTACCTATTCTTTGTTAAGTTGAATTCTACAATCCTCTGCCACTGCATAAAGAAGTATTCAGACGAACGCCTTCCCATATTTCCTCGTCCAACTCTTTCAACTGTTGGAGTTTTCATATTCTCTTCTACTGCAACTCGTTTTGATATCAGATAGTTTGTGATCTAAAATGCGGCACTAAAGGATTCTTGTCATGCTTACAAGAGCCTCTCCCACTCTAAAGCTTATATATCCCCAAGATCTATGCTTATGATTGATAATTTGCAAAATAAATAACTTGAAATAGGTGTATGCTTTTTGTTTGCTTTAAACTGACCAAATCCCTTAAGTTCATTTTCTTTACTGATATTTACACAAACATAACAGTAAACAATGCAGCGCATAAACAAACACATAAGACAACAAATTTAATTAGGAGTTCACCCAAACCTCTTAGGCTATGTCTCCATGAGCTCTAGTTAACTCAACTAGGCTCTTTGGGATTATGGCTTAAATTCTTTTACAAGTTCCACACTCAACTCAATAGGTTTACAACTAAACCAATGGGCTTTAAATTCCATCTTTATCCCTGGCTGTTTAGCTCTTTGGCTCTCGACTCTCAGCTCTTGGCTCTTGGCTCTCGGCTCTTGGCTTTTTGTAAAGAGAATAACTGCCTCCAACCTCTGGTGGTTTATCTCTGTTCTCGTCTCACTGGCTCAGATTATTACAATGTGTGAGCTCCCACTGAGTCTCTACACAACAATGGAATTTATCCTTGAGATGGCTCGAACTCTTCGAGTCCACAAGAATAATGCCTCTAGACCCCCTGGACGGTTACCAAAATCTCTTTGGTTCCCAAAAACGCCTTCCTCTATGCTAGACCCTTCTGTCTGTCTCTTCACCTTCCCTTCTGCGTTCTAATTCGTGTTTTCATGACACGTTTAGTTACATCATTTTCTTATGGCAGGTAGAAATGATGTTTGAAATAGAACACAACCTGGAAATTGAAAGGACCGGCAGGCACGTGCAAACCCTTTCAATGGAGCTAAAATCACCAAAATAGAGTATTTTGACAAATACACAGGAATACATGGAAAAACATAGAAAACCGAATCTCAAAAGGAAACTACACTTGCATGTATAGAATCATCGGGTCCATGCACATCGCAAATCATGTGTCGCACTTTTTGTTGTTCCCCTTTGCTTTGTTGCGCTCCAATCACTCCGATCGATGCTATCATCTATTGCTGCATCGGCCGATCACTTATCGTAATATCACATATCGCATGGTTTAAAGACTTGAGGTCCAT
Source organism: Pinus tabuliformis (assembly GCA_031772625.1). Lineage (NCBI taxonomy): Eukaryota > Viridiplantae > Streptophyta > Pinopsida > Pinales > Pinaceae > Pinus > Pinus tabuliformis. The sequence continues at coordinate 185,476,425 of CM062820.1, forward strand.
TCCCTTTCGGATGGAGTATTGCGATGCGATATATTGGCAATCACAAATCGCAATCGCTTATGGCCCAAGGTCCATTCCTTTGAACTTGACTCATTGCGATGCAACTTAATCTACTTAGTCAATTTTCCTTTTAATCCCACGGTTGACACTAAACCCAAAACATCAGGCATTCCACTCATTCTCCACCATTGATCCACAATCTCCAATCCAACAGATGATAGCCATTTCGAGTGATCCACTTGCACGGAGATTACTTGCTCGAAAATATGGTTTTCTCTCTCCTATGGCATGCTACGTGTCGGCTGGTGTATGGAATCGGGTGAAACCCTTCCAATACCACTTACCGCCTAAACCCTGCCCAAAATACTGTTTACCACAGAACTCAATTCCTTCGTTGTTTTGTTCAATAATCCTTGAGGTCCACTTCATCGCATTTCTCTTAAGGCCACAATGCAAACACACTGCTGGCTTTTCTCCAATGCGATAACAATGGATGACTACTCCATTGTTTTTGTCCCATCCATTGATCTTTCCGATCCAATGGCCCTTGAGCATCAACGTTGCATTTTCTTTGACGGGCTTACATTTCAACATAGTTTCCCTATCATACCTCGATTTAAAATGTTTTCGAAGACTTGGAAGGTTTATTCAAGATCCATTTTGGATCAGTTTGTGTTAAAAGTCAACTCGATCTGATATCATACTATTGATCTGATAAAACTGAGGTTTATGATGAAAATCCCTCTAATGGCTCTTATGATTATGATTTCCTTCCTGCTAATTGCAGGTCGTAGTAGTGGTAGGATTCTTATGAAGAATAGCTTGTTTATTGGCCACGGAAATCCATCATATTTTGATCCAAATCTCAGTGCTTTTATCGATAATGATTACACCTTACAAACTCCTTGTGGTGATGTGAATAAAGCTGCTCTCACGTTTGATCAAGAGATAAGCCCCTACAGAATCTCGCCGGCTAATAGTGCCACCAATGAGAACAAGGTATTTTTCAGGCTTAGCCCGGGTGTTCGAAAGTCTAGAAAGCGCCAATATTCAGCATCGGCCGAGAAATCTGAAGGCGTATTCAATTTTCTACTAGAAGGTGTAGTGACACCATCTGGACCCATTCCTAAAGTAAATTTGATGGCGACAGAACAACATCTTTCGATATCGAGTAACAACCCTGGGGTCAATCACATGTAGATGATCCGACCGAAATCTCTAGTTGTAAATGGGGATAGCCTCAAGTCCCATCATAGCCATGGAGATGATCGTGTGTAGCGAAAAAGGAGAATAAACATAAGCTGGGTTCTAGTCCAAGCCCCGGAGATGGCCATTGATCACTCTCGACCTGAATACATTCAATTTCCCTGCCACTTTTTAATGTAGAAAAGCCATTCATTCAATTCTTCCTAACAAATTAGATGTTAGAAATTTGAAGTTAGAAAGGTATTTTTTATTTCAAGCTATTGTAAAAGCCTAAAAGGTGTCACATATACATATTCTAAAAGTATTATTCAATCGTTTTCACCCATCGGTTAAATTTGGAAAAGTTTTTTTTTCTTTCTTTTGCTAAAGCAAGAGTCGTACCTTCTATTCATTGTAAACAGAGACACAAATTACATATAATACAACTACCCAAAGAGACCTGAGGGACATAATATCCACTATCCACTCAGGGCTTGGGTACCAGGCCTAAAACTTGACAAACGGGCCCAGGGCCCAAAAACTTTACTGCGAAACCTCCAAAATACATACCAATGCTGAAACCCCCCGATTTAATTGAAAAGATATATCTGATGTGATGCATATCGGGACCGAAAAAGGCATATTCTTTGATTCCAAAAGCAAACCCGATGAAAAAATATAAACCATTGTAAACCAATTTCAGGACCGAATGGTGGAATGAACATCGTGCATGTAGTCCACCCGAAATCCATAGATTCTGACCTCTCAGCTCAACCTTCCTGGAAGATAATAGTGAATCTTGACCCAAAATTTAGATAACCCAAAATTGCAACCCGCCCCTAGAAGCTTGTGAGATCTACCATCTATTCGACCCTGGAAGAGTCCCTTAGATCTGAGCTGCTCATTCGGTCGCCTAAACCAACATTCAAGGAAGGTATCACACATCAAATACGACCGAAGTTTAACAGGCTGCCCCTCTAAGCTACGCAAACAATCATGGCCGTTGATCCACATAGAGAGATCCAATAGTAGAGAATCATATCGAACTACACAAGTTAACCAGACATTAGTGTGCGATGGAGGGCAGTTTTCCGAACCCTCACTCTGCCATGTGTAGGAAGCTAGATGGGATCGCTGCAAATTCACTAAAACCGTTTCCCGCTTTAGAGCGGTCCGATCATCCAAATACTACCGAGGAAGTGGTTTTCCTCTTCGAGGCCCAAAAATGCGAAGATTCTGACTACCAGTGAAATAATGATTCCTTCCCCATCTACCCGACTTTCTTGCTTGGACCTACATCCCAAAGAAGAAGAGAGGCTCACCATTAATTAAGGAACTATGGTATCCACTGCATTCCCCCTGAAGAACAGTAATAACCATCTCGCTGACTCCGGGGAAATTAGCGACCATCCATGTTCGACCCCCCACCAAAGACCTGTTTGCTAGAAACTGATGACACATATGAAGGCCAAAAGGTTAAGAGCTTGCCTCCATGGCTTTGTGTTTGAACACTCTCCTATCTTCTTCCTCTTGCTCACAGCAAAGAGTTCTCAGTCTGCTTTGACGCAAATCCTGCCACTCCATCGAAACCTTGACCTCTATACTACTGACCCCCTGATTGTTAAGAAGATCAACCAGCTTGTTGGCCTTTCTGCGAACATGATGGAAGCTGACAGTGCGCAGGTTTTGTAGGTGATCCTGAAATCTCTAGAAAAATTTCCAGTGTTTTGAGACTTTCTCCGATGTTGTTCCACTATTTATTCTTTTCACTGAGTTAATTACTAGTTCAGAGTCTGCTTCAACTATCACATTGCAACAATTATTTTGACTTAGAAAATCAAGACATTGCTCCAAAGCCATAAGTTCAGCCATGTTATTGGTAGCTATTCCTAGGTGACCATGGAAGATGAAGATAATACTTCCCTTGGCATCCCTAAGGACTCCTCCATACCCAGTAGAACCCGGGTTTCCTTTCGACGTTCCATCAATGCTGTATTTTATGTATCCTTCCAGGGGAGGATGCCAGAAATCCTTCTCCATGTCCCTTTCTGTAACATTCCTATTAAGACCTTGAGGAGTTAGTCCTTGCAACCCCAGCTATCTGAGAATTTTCCCATCAATTTCTAAGGGAGGATTATTGGGGTGGTTCCGAACAATGGTACCCACTATCTCCTTAAGTTGTTTTAGGATTGTCTCAAACAAGTGATATGGGGGATTATTTTCCTCCTTGAAAGTTCTTTTGTTCCTGTCCTTCCAAACATTCCATATGATGAAGCTTGGTGTAAGGGCCCAGTCTGAGTTGAGAATTTCGTAGTTCGAAAAATTTTCCCTCCAACTATTGATGGTATTGATGATGCTCCCTCTGTCCATATCGGATTGTTGAAAGATTTTAGCAAATATATCCCATAACCAAGAGGTGGAAATGCAGCTGTTGAGTAGATGCTCCATTGTTTCCTCTCGCTCCCCACAGAGTAGGCATCTAGAAGGCCCTAGAACACCCCTCTTCCTGATATTATCCAAGTTATGATTTTCCTGTGATATACCAACCACATGAAGAGTTTAATTTTCATCCACCCTTGATGCCTCCAAAGTTTCTGCCAGATTTTGTCCAGAGCCTAGGGATCCAGCTCAAGGAGAATGCCTTTTTCTTTTTTGAGATTAAAGGTGCCCTCTTTATTATTGTCCCATATTAGTTGGTCTTGTCCCTCTAAAACTAGGATCATCCTTTGTTTCTCCAATTTCCTTAGCTCGTCTGCTTTTTTTTTCAAGGGGTTGTTATTTCTGCAATCAATGTTTCTCCAGATTCTCCATTTCTCCATCTGCTGAGTGTTATCCCAGAAGTCCTTTACCTTAATTAATCCTTGTGAATCTGTCTCATGTTTAAGGTCTAGGAATTCTTCTTTTAATAGTATTGGTTCTTGTTGCCACTTATCTTCCCAAAAAAGAGCTAGATTCCCTTCTCTGATTTCCCAGAAACTATTTTCTTGCACTAATCTCCTATTTTCCCAAGCTTTGTTCCAGATGTATGAGCCCTTATTATTACTTGAAATTCTTATGAGCTCACGCGTTCGCCAGGATATTGCATATTTTTCTTTCCAAATATTTTCCCATTGAGTCTCTGGATTCTGAACCCAGCGCCACCATAGTTTGGCCCCTAAAACCTTGCTGAGTATTTCCTGATCGTCCAAGCCAAGCACTCCATGGTTTTTGGGTTTGCAATTCTTTTCCCAAGACACTAAGGCCCATCTCTTCTTCATCTCCTCCTTACCCCAAAGGATTTTTCTTTGTATATTTATGAATTGTTGTAGAACTCCTTTTGGAGCTGGGAGGGCAGATAACATAAAAATAGGGATGGCTTGCAGAACAACTTTTGTAAGAACCAACCTGCTTGCAAGATTTAAATATCTCAAGGTCCATTTGCTTACTTTATTCTGCAACTTATTAATCAAGGGTTCCCAAATGCTTTTGAGCATTTGTTTAGTAGTTAGAGGGACTCCCAAATATTTTGAGGGAAGGGAATCCCTTTGAAAACCAAGAATTTAGGAAATATTCCTTTGAATCTTAATATTGGTGTTAAAGAAAAAGATTTTTTACTTGGAGAGATTAACTTCCATACCTATGGCGATGGCAAAGATGGTCAGGATTTGTTTATATGTTGTAGCTTCTTTTACTGTGGGGACTCCTTGTAGCATTGTATCATCTACAAATTGTTGATGTGTTAGAGCCTGACCATTCTCAGTTAGTTGAAGGCCATTAATCTTACCTGTTACTTTAGCATGCTTGATGGACCTACCAAGTCCTTCCATCATGAGAATGAAAAGAAATGGAGAAAGTGGGTCTCCCTGTCTGAGGCCTCTGGAAGGACTAAAAATCTCAGAGAGAGAGCCATTCACCAAAATAGAGAAGCCGGAGGAAGTAACTAAGGCCATCACGCACCTTACCCAATTATAATCAAAACCAAAAGCAATAAGTACCCTCTTCATATAGGTCCAATTTACCTTATCATAAACTTTGGCTATGTCTAATTACATGATCATTCCAACCTGCCTTTTGCTACTTAACGAGTGAACCACCTCTTGGGCTTGAATGATGTTGTCTAAAATTTGTCTGCCTTCCACATAACCAGATTGTTCCCTTGAAACTAGGGTAGGAAGCAAAGGTTTAAGTCTATTAGCCACTACTTTGGATATTATCTTGTAAACCACATTGCATAGAGCTATGGGTCTAAACTTATCCGGTGTTTGAGCAATGTCCTGCTTAGGGATAAGGGAGATAAAGGAGGTGTTGAGCACTTTCAAAATAGTTTTGTTCAACCTGGAATCCTCCACTACGTTTAATATATCATGTTTAACAATATTCCATCATGCTTTAAAAAAATCCACATTGAAACCATCCGGGCCTGGTGCTTTTCCATTCTGCATTTCTTTGAGGACATCATCTACCTCCTTTTCAGAAACTGGCCTATTTAGATTGAAATTGTCCTCTTTGGATACCATCTTTGGTATGTTTCTAGTTACCTCACTGATGGACTATTCTCTATCTGAATTATTTTCCTGAGTAATGCTTCGAAAGTGCTGAACCAACACAACTTCAATATTCTCATGGGAGGTGAGAAGATTCCCTTCCTCATTCTTAATTGATGATATTCTGTTGTGCATTCTGTTCTCCATGGTGGACCTGTGAAAGAATTTCATGTTACACTCCCCTTCTTTTAGCCATTGAATCGTAGACTTCTGTCTCCAAAAAATTTCCTCTTGTTTACACAGATTATCCCATTCTCGATGATATTTATCCACTTTGTTACTTTTGACTTTATCAAATCCATCCTTGATCAGAGCTTGGTTGAGAACCTTCACATTGTTTTCAACTGATTTTTTCTCCACAAAATATTGCCAAAATCATTTTTGTTCGAACCCTTTAGTCCGAGTTTGATACGCTTTGATTTTTTATGAAAAAGAAACATTCTTGTTCCCTGAATCTGTAAATCTTCTGACCACCATTCTTTAATATTATTGAAGAAATCTGGGTGGGAGAGCCAGATATTTTCAAATCTGAAAGGTCTGTTTCTGAGAATGCCCATACCTTTGATCTCCAATTGAACCGGCCAGTGATCTGAGCCTCCAAAGGGGAGAACTTCCACTATTACTTCCTTATTTGTTAGCATCAGATCCTTTGAGATCATGAATCTGTCTAACTTTGAGGCTACCTAAGCCTCTCCTCCTCTTTTATTATTCCAAGTAAAGAGGCCAGTATTCGTTTCAATATCTACAAGGTTCATTTTGTCTATAAAGGTTTGAAACTCTAAAGTCTTTACTCAGAATTCTGATTCCTCCTTTTTTCTCCAAAAGAGATTTGATCATGTTGAAATCCCCTCCCATGATCCAAGGTATTCCTGCATGTCTGTCCTTGAGATCCATCAATGAGTTTAGAACTTGAGTTTGTTATATATTCTTTGAGGGCCATAAACATTTGTGACTAGATAGGTGTGCCTGTCTCCAACAGGTTGAATAACTACTGATAAATAGTTCCTAGTAGCCTCAACATCTATTATGCTAATTTTTTGACGATTCCAAAGGGTGATAATTCCCCCCACTGTATCCTCTGCTTTAAATTCTAGAAACTCAAATATAACGAGCCATTTAATATGGATTTCTCTTAATTTTTGAATGGAACATTTCATTTCTTGGATATAGATTATGTCTGGCATTTCTTGTTTCATTCTATTACTAAGAATTCTCTGCTTTCTCTTACTTCCTAGACCTATGATATTCCAAGATGTAAAATTCATAATTAAATATTTGTAAAGGAGTAGCTGGCTAGATCTTTCATCTTACCTAAATCTATCACTAGCTTGCCACACTGCATCAAGAGTTCATTCTACTTTTTCCTGCCTCTTTTCTTACTTGGGTTTCTTGTTGCTATTCCCAGAGTTGTTTTCATCGTTTTCACCCCTCTGTTATCCTGTTTGTCTATTTTTTTTCCTTTCTCCAATGCATTAGCCCGTGTTTTCCATAAAAACAACTGTTGTATTCTATTGAGCTCTTCTTGAGGAACCGAATCCACTCCTCCTATAGTTCCCTGAATCAACAACCCTTTAAGATCTAGGTTTTCTTTATCAAGAACCTCCTATAGCTCATGGTCCTATAGGTCCATTTCACTCTGGGTCATTTCCTGATCTATCTCAAGTTCTGTTTCACTCATCATGTTCTCTTTCTGATAATCAGTTTCCTGAGTTTGGTCACATTCTTCTTCTTTTTTCTTTTCCCCATGATTTCCTTCCATAGCTTGATCTTCCTTTCTAATCTCTTCGTCTGCCTCAAGAACTTGGAATTTATTTTGACTGACATTTAGTCCTTCATCTTGATGTTTCTTTGGCCCTCTCTTGCCGCCTTTTCCTCGATTCACCACTTTCTGGAAGCTATCTGTTTCCTTCTCTATGTTAGCCTTCCTGTTATTTACCACTTTACTGAGTGGACAGTCACTAAATAGATGGCCATGTTCATGACATCTACGGCATCTGAATGGAATATGCTTATAGTCTATTGTTTGCACCCATTCTTCATCAAAAACTTCCAGAATCACTTCATCTGGTAGAGCTCCTGATAGATCCATTTCGACACGTATCCTAGCAAAGGAAGCATATTTCTCTCTTCTTGTGGCTTGAGAAGCTTTGACAAAATGACCTAATTTATTGCCTATGGCTATTAATGATTCAGTTTTCCAGTAATCAAGAGGTAAAGAATAGAGTCTTACCCATACTTGTACTGAAGTAAAAGTCTCTTGTTCTGGGACAAAATTCATCATCCATGGCCTCATGTAGAGTCCAACTGCTGCATAGAAGTAGGGTCCTCCTTCAAATACTCTGTCCTTGTCTTCAATATTCGTGAACACCACAGTGAAGAATCCCTTTGACCCAAAATGAAGGTCAAAGCTCCGTTTAGGTTTCCAGTGATATTTGATCCATTTTTGTAAAGCATTTTCAGTGGGCCATAGTCCCATGAACTTATAGATAATATCATAAGTTCGCATGTGATCCCTGTGCACCTGCAGAGCAGGGTCATTTAAAATAACTCTAGGAGTGATCTCAGCTTTGGGTTTGCAGGGTCCCTTTTGTTTCTTGTCTTTAGTTCCCTGTTTTTTGTCTTCTACCTCCTTGTCCTTTGTGTCATTGATTTCCTTAGTATTGGCTACAACTATCTCCTCTTCCATGTTTCTTTTCCCTCCCTCCGAAGTACCTCTAGCATTTTCTAGAGGTTTCTTACCTCTGCTAGCAACGGCCTCCTTGTAGGAGGGAGTGGCTTTCCCTCCTCTGCATCCCTACATGAGGAACATTGTCTGCAACTTGCTGAAACACTATCAGTTCGCCTTCGCTCCAAGTTCTTCCCATTTGAATTCTGTTACACCATCAATATGGAAAGGTTATTTTGATTCAAGGCTGCTGCACATTTATATTTGGTGAAAGGAATCTCAACATTTTAAAATATCTCATTACCCTCAATCCAATTATAATGGAATAAAATTAATAATTGAATGATAATTTCATTATATATTGAAGTGGAAAACGAAAATATGTCATTATCCTCAGCCCAATTATAATGGAAAATTAATAATTGAATGATAATTTCGTTATATATTAAAGTAGAAAATGATTTTGTACATATATGTTCAAAAAAAATGTTTCCAATAACATAATTATATAATTATTAAGAGAATTTAAAAGATGGCTCATAAATATATTATTGATGGTTTTTTTAAAATCTTCCTAGATGTGTTATTCAAAAGGGTGCATTTAAAACTCAATCTTATCCGTATATATTTATTTAAACATGAATTAAGAGTGCAAAAAATAATGTGTAATTTTTCATTGTTAAAATATTTTTGAAAAATATAAAATTTAAACATATTAATCATATGTTTTTTTACTTCTAACTATTTTACATGAAATTATATTAGGTCATATATACAACTAATTAAACATGCATAGGACATTTTTTTATTTTATTTTTATTATGGCCTACAATTCTTTTATATTTAAAGAATAGCTTATTTTGTTTTAAGAGGGACACGTACCAACTTCAAGTTGATCATGCACATACTTACACATCACCTCCACACTGGGTTGTAGAATGAGCTTCTCTACTAAATGTGATTCAACTTTGATTCATCATAGTACATGTTATCTCTTATTTTAATTTTTAATGTCTCTAAGATATTTTAATGATATATGTTATAGTTTATTTTATTTTATATATTATCTTAAGTTTTAACATTTGTATTTAAATATTTGTGTTTTTATATTGTTTTAAATTATATATATATAGATATATATATATATATATATATATATATATATATATATATATATATATATATATATATATATATATATATATATATATATATATATATATATATATATATATATATATATATATATATATATCAGTGTTGTGATTGCTCGGTGAGAGTTTGAAATCAGAAAAAATGGTAAAAATTTGGAGAAAATTGGTAAAAATCGACAAATATAAAAAGAAATCAAGTTTTTTTCAATTTTTTTAATATCTAAAGCATCCACAACAGAAAGTAAATGCATTGACACATAAATGTGAAAATAGAATTAATATACAAGATGTATAATATTTCTGGAGCTACATAACACATAGCAGTGAATCATGTCCCGGATATTGAGTCCTAAGTCCTCATTCAACCTCAAATATAAAAATAAATAAATATAATAATGTTTTTGATATCATGATTCATAGTATCATATACAGTGAAATGAATCAAGTAACTACCACTACTAATTTCCTCTACCTCTCTTGCGAGCAAATATAACAACTTTCCCTCTAGATGAAGAAAGCCTTAAAGTAGACCACATCCGCTACTAGTGACCATGGTAGGGAGTGTCACCTCCTCCTCATGTTGCTCCTCCTCATGCTTTGCAGTTCTACACCCTCCTCTAATGAATCAGAGGCCGACTCCATGACAGGGCTCTCGACCTCAACCCTCCATGCAGCAGTGGTGTCAATCCCATCCAATGAGATGACCTCCACATCAGGTGTCCTGTGAAGTTGTGTCATCCACAATCAGAGATTGTAGTAGACTATGACATTAAGATGTTGGGACTCCAACCTATATAATGGTCACAAATTATATGTTATAAATAGTAAATTAATAATTATAAAATAATAAAATAATAAGTTAGATTGCTTATTATTTAATAAATTCAAAAAATAAATTGATTTTTTTTTAAATTTAACCTGTTGCACTCCTTGGTTTATATTGTTTCAAATACACTCCAGTTGCACTCACGTCCGAAGGAGTGACATGTTTGGTTGAGCACTCGAATGTAAATTCTTTGAAGAGTGGGCACTCTGCCACCATAGCTTCTCCACCATGCATCTATAACAAATAAGATAAACATAAGAAAAAAGTTGAAAGTTCAAGAAAAGTATGAAGAGATAATGAAATTTAAAAATTGAAATAAACTAAATCTTGCCTAGAATTGTGGGTTTCCTATCATGGATAGCCATGTACAAACTAGATGTGCCACCTTCCATTCTGTATATCTCGATTTATTTGCAAATTTCTACACATTCTACTAGAGAGGGCACCATTTTCTAAACACAAGTGAAGAATCCGTCCATGGCCTTAGCATAAAATAAGAAACCAAAAGAGTAAGAAAAATTGGGGTTCAAGTAAATCCCTGCATCATGAATGGAACGATGGAGTGTATTGTTCCACCACTTACAATCACTTCCCAATTATGATTTGTTGTGTCTCAAACCCCTCATCCCCCTTATCATCATAGTAGTTGTGAATAGATTCTTTGCCTTGTCTATCGTCTCATACAAGTAGCCCATTGCTAGCTTGTCTCCATAAACTAATCGAAGAACCTTTACCAAAGGTTCAGTAATGCTACACACCTCTTGCATGTATGCAATAATCTCTGACTTCACCTTATAACCCGACATAATGCTATTCCAGGTTGGTTGTATGTCTCTTATCACATTAATGAAGAAATTACTATGGGTAATCATACTGGCTGATCATTTTTGGTGGTCTGTTGGAGCTAGCTAGGAGCATATTCGCCCAACAAATGACTTTTTTGTTTTTCTTGTCTATGTAATTTATGAAAGGGGGTCATACCCACCTTAGAGTTATGATTTTGGATTTGTACTTAATACTAGTTTTCGTGGCCTACTATGGCTTAGCACATGTTTTGCACCATTACTTTATGACACTAAATTGGTAGTAAAAATTATGCCTCAGTCTAGTTACCTTGCTTAAGAATTGTTCTAAAAATCTAGTTTTGGGTTTGAGTCATTAATTGAGTTTGTAATTTGATCATGCAGTTGCAAGGATTTGCAAGGGATTATTAACTCTGTCATTTCCATTTATTTCCATGCCTAGAGTGTCTCTTAGGAAAATTAATGGATCCTAATTCTATTTCCTTTTCCGTATAATATGAGAATGGTATATTCATGTTTTGGTTTTACATATAAAATTGAATGAAATTATAGACGTAACTTAGCTATTTTCCCCCTATATTGGTTTAATTGATGTGCCTGATACTAGCACATGGCCACAGTTGGTTTTAAACACACCGGTAAACCCATATCAGTCATGGGTTCGGGTTTTCCCAAATTTATTTCTCATAGCGCCTAGATCAATTATTTGTAGTTTTTATTCAATCGTAGTTGACCTTTAGCTCCCAAGAATGATAGTCCCCTTTATGATTTTCTTTTGATTGTGCACAAATGTTTTCGGTACGATATAAAATGAGTTATGCACATTTCATTCCCATACTAATATACTTAGCATAAGTCGCTTACATTCAATTTTATGGTCAATTTTCCTATAGTTGGATTTTGTTTTACATAAATGAAGATGTAATAAGTTGATCAACTACCTACTATGATCAATGCAGCTAAGAAATGTTTCTTGTTAACAACTGAGAAATGTTTCCTGATATAAAATTAGTTGGTTTTATGTTCAAGACCTACTGATTTCTACTATGTTATTTTTAACTAGCGATAACCAATACGAGCTTATAATCAAGTTTTCTTAATTCAGGCTTAATGAAGAAGTTCCTTAACTAAATTTTCTTCCTATGAAAATGACTTTTGTCACATGGACTTACATAGCGCTTTAGGTGCCAATACTATATTAAGTAGCAATAACTTCTCTCCTCTCTGGAATTAATGCTCTGAACAACTGTGTTTGCATGTTGTCATTTTATTTTACTTATTTATTTTGGCTTATAGTACTAACAAAGTATTCCTCAAGGGGAGCATCTGCGATCTATTAAGATCAATATTTATAATTTCACAGTGTAATCTTTATCTATCATCCAACATTTGTTATACTACTTTCTCCTCTACTCTCAGAGCACATGGACAGTTTCATGGTTTACAAATTACTGAACTCTCAATCTCATCTAATTTCATTCAATTATGATAAACACCTAATATCAGTTCAACCCATAAATATTTATATCAAAATTCTACAAATTAAAAATAATAGATGCCATTATTATCTAGGACTCTGAAATATAAATTTACGTCTATAGATACAAAAAACTTACATGCCAATCGTATTAAAACCCATTTCCCTTTAAGATACAGCATAGAATTCAACAATAATAATATTCACAGCAATAAAAATAATCAAAACAATAATAATATGCATAGTAGCAATAATATCCACAATTAAAGACTAATCCAAATAACATTTCCATTAATTTTCAAGTCACATTAAAATTTACACAGAAAATCAAATATCCTTCAACCAAGAATCTCTAGCCATAGGCAGATGAATTAACTGTTGGCATTATGATACAGGTGTTGTTCTCGATGGAAACTCACATAGATTATAGTTCAAAGTGCAACAGGCTAACAACAAAGGATTATAGATCAAAATCCAGAGATTGAAGAAAGAAAGTAGTTTAAGAAGTATACACTAGTTCATTTTGTCAAAGTGGTGTATACATGCAGGTCCACAGAACAAAAGAGTGTATACGTATACATGCACTCTCACAAGAGGAAAAGCGCGTACAGGTTGGAAAAGTAAGAAAATTCATGAGGAGATAATACCAGGGGTCAATACCATGGTATTAACCCACAATATTGGGCGGAGTAATGACTATTTGATCCTACCCAAGAATACCACGGGTCCTAAGTGGTTTTGGTCCGAGGTATTGAGAAAGGCTTAAAACTATATAAGGAGGAGAAGATCACTAGGCCAAGTTGTGCAAGTAATGAATATCTTATGAGGAGTGAGATCAAAAGAAAATATGCATGTTATGGGTTTCTGGTGCTTTGCTTGACATGAACTAAGGATGAATCTTAATGGTTGATGAGGGATGAGATCTAATGATGGATCAGGATCATAAGACCTAAAATGAATTATCATTATGTGGTTTGATCATGGATAGTCTATATCTAAATGCTAATGCTTGATTTAAACTGTAAATGTCCCAGTTTGGGTATGACTGAAGTCTAGAATAGTTGTGATGTTTTAAGTTAGTATTTGCAGATTTGTATGCTAGTTCGCTTTGATAAAAGCATGTATACATACTGGTTTGGCATATTGAAGTAGCGTATACATTATGAAATATGATGTTTGAAGTTGTAGTTGGTTATGGTTGTTGATGTAGAGTTTTGTGTTCTGCTATGTGTTCTGGTGACAGTGTTTTGAATGTTCAGATTGATTGATTGTGATTTGCTTCAGTGATGATGGGTTTTTAGTGATTGGTTGTATTGTAGTGGTGATTTATTTTCAGTTTCAATGTTGTTGATGGGTCCAATATGAAAATTTGATGAAACGAGGCCTTCCGATTGTGGTGTTTTGTTCTAGGAGTGTCCAGTCTGAAAATTTATGGAACGTGGTCCTTGGAGGCAGAGAGAAGGTTGTAGCCTTCTGTACGCCAATGCCTACATACTGGTAAACATATCGACTAGTACAAGATCCATGCGGTCAGAGCTCCCTTCCAGTAGCAGATGGAAAATGAGTGAAGGTTGGAGCCTTCTGTAGGCCGGTGCCTACGTACTACTAAATGAATCAGCTAGTACAAGAGCTAGGGAGTTGGAGCTCCCTTCTAGTAGCATCTAGAAAACAAGAGAAGGTTGTCGCCTTCTACAGGTGGGTTCCTAGGTATTGGTACGAGTCTGCACTAGTACATGATTGTAAACAGGTTTTCCTTATATTAAAAGAAGACAGCAGCAGGTGGTTTTTGTCCCGCATTGCGTTTCCACCTTAAATCTTGGCATTCATGTGTGTTTCTTATGTGTGATGGTTTATTTTGTTATTATTGCACTTGTTTACTCCATGTATGGTTAGTGAAGTACTGATGCACGCATTAAAGATCAACATATGATCAATTACCTGAATCATAAATTTGTTGGATATATGTTAGTTGCTTTAAAGACAGTTGCGTGTACACCCGAGTTACCTTCATTAAAGTAGCGTATATAAATTTGAGTATGAAAATAAAAATTTATTGATTTGTAAATACATATTCACCCCCCCCCCCCCCCCCCCCCCCCTCCCTCAGTATTATTTCCAACATTAACTTGAAATGAACAATTTTCCTCCCAACCATGAACCTTCTGTCTCGGCTCTCCCCCATGCTGAGGTATTTCACCCCATAATAAACAACCTCTTGTTATTTTGGGGCAACATGTTTTATCCTTTCTTTCCCTTGCAGACTTTCTTTAGTAGTGTTCTGATCTTCTAGGGTCTGCTCAATCCCATAGCATATGCTTTTCTTACTTTTTTTATTTTTACGAAAGTATAATTTTTCATTTAAAGCCTTCCTTTTCCATGCAGTGCTTTATTCATCCATTCCAAGTGTTCTCCCCCTACACTGGGTGATTTTTTAGATTTTTCTCTCCTAATCTAATATATCACATAAAATCACTCTTAGGGCTTTTTAGGAGTAGTTTTGGAAAGTTTTATCTCCATCCTATCCGTCCACATTGGATTCAGGATTGGAATAATGATCTCATTAATTCACATGTTTTTTTCCAAGTTAATCCTCCAAGGTGCTATCTTTAATATTATTCAAAGCTATTAAATACATCATCATAGTTATTTCAAAGAGTTAACTATGGCTTCCCTGCCATTACTACCAATAGTCTAGACTACTGAAACTATATTTACATGAACATTGAGGGGTCTTACACACAACATGGAACAAATCTAGTGTCCAATGCTACTACTAGAAGAAATTTGGGCATTATGAACATGAATGCTGAAAGAAATAGTCAGATCAGCAAGGAGGTAGTGTTCATCTCTCTAACAATGAAGAGAACCCTCTGAAATAATGTTTCTTTTGTGCCATCTTTCTGAAGACACTTACAACAAGGAAATTTGGCTGTTGGATAGTCGTTCTACCAATCATATCACAGGTAACAAAAATTTATTTCTTATCTTGATGCTTCCAAAAAATAAAAAATTACTCTTGGAGATCGTTCATGCATTAAAGTTGAATGAAAATATATTGTCCCTATTATTACTATACATAATCAATAAAAATACATACCTGCTGTTTATTATGTTCCACATTTGAAGCATAACCTTATTATTGTAGGAAAATTTATAGCACATGGTTATGATGTAGTATTTCAAGGGAACACATGTCATATCTATGAAAAACCTACAAATAGAAGGTTGATAGCAAAGGTTGAAAAAACCAACAATAGGATGTTTCGATTGACTCTTAGGAGTCGAAATCTCTCACAGTATTTTGTCCACATTGTGTTAAGAATAGATGAGTCTCAGTTGTGGAATTCTAGGTACGAACACATCCTATTGAAGAGTGTAAGTCGGCTTCAGAATCATTCAATGGTCATTGCTATCCCTACTATAAATGAAAAAGATTGTAATTGTGAAATTTGTGTTCTATCCAAGCATAAAAGAGAGAGTTTTTCCACATCTTCCTTTAGAGGAAAAGAGACTTTAGAGCAAGTACATACAGATATACGTAGCCCAATGCAGACATAGTATATTGGTGGTAGTCTTTATTTTCTCACATTCTTTGATGATTATAGCAGTAAGATATGGGTGTATTTTCTCAAAAATAAATCAGATACTTTCTTAAAATTTAAAGAGTTCAAAGAAGAAGAATAAAATAAGAGTGGGAAGCCTTTGAAAGTACTCATAACTGACAGAGGAGGAGAGTACAGCTCCAATGAATTCAAAGATTTTTGTCAACAACAAGGAATCATAATGTAGAGCACAACAAGATATTCTCCATAGCATAATGTAGTAGCAGAAAGGAAAAACCAGTCAATCATGAGCATGGCCTAATGTATGCTCCGTGAGAAGAAGTTGTCAAATAATTACAGGACTGAAGCAGTTTTGATGGTAGTGTATGTTCTCAACAGATATCTAACAACTAGTCTCTAAGGTACAATACCTCAAAAAGTATGGGATAGTGTAAAGGTAAATGCATATTACTTTAAAATTTTTTGATCGGTAGTTTTTTCACATGTTCTTTAGTAGCTAAGAAAGAAGCTTGATGATAGGAGTGAAAGATGTATTTTCATAGGATATAGTGAGCATTCAAAGGCCTATAGACTTTACAATCTAGATATCGAGAAGTTTGTTTTAAGAAGAGATGTAAACATTTTTGAAAATAAATCTTGGTTTGATCATGTTGATGAAGCTTCAGATCAGTCTTTCCATCCATCGCAGCCACCAAGATAGTAGGTTGACGAAGAGCCATACCATTCTAAAAATGGTACATCTCCAAGAAGTGAATCCACTAGTGGTTCAACATATTCAGAGGATAGTCAGAAAAGAAGAAGAATCAAAGAAACATATGTGCAGGAGCATGAATTTGACCAGCAGAATATGTTTGCATTTATTTCATATCAACCAATTTATTTTGAAGAAGGAGTTAAAGAAAAACATTGGTTTGATGCAATGAACTAGGAAATTGCTGCCATAGAGAAGAACATGACTTGCGAATTAATTGATATCCCAAGAAACAAAACCAAAACTAGTGTAAAATGGGTATATAAGACCAAGTTGAATGAAAAATGAGAGATTGAGAAACATCAGGAAAGACTGGTTGCTAAAGGGTTCTCACAACAGTTTGGTGTTGACTATGGCGAAATATTTGATCTAATAGCAAGGCTAGACACTATTAGAAACATTTTAACATTTCAAGGGAACACATGTCATATCTATGAAAAACCTACGAATAGAAGGTTGATAGCAAAGGTTGAAAAAACCAACAATAGGATGTTTCGATTGACTCTTAGAAGTCGAAATCTCTCACTGTCTTTTGTCCACATCGTGTTAAGAATAGATGAGTCTCAACTGTGGAATTCTAGGTACGAACATATCCTATTGAAGATTCTAAGTCGGCTTCAGAATCATTCAATGGTCATTGGTCTCCCTACTATAAATGAAAAAGATTGTAATTGTGAAATTTGTGTTCTATCCAAACATAAAAGAGAGAGTTTTTCCACATCTTCCTCTAGAGGAAAAGAGCCTTTAGAGCAAGTCCATACAGATATACGTAGCCAAATGCAGACACAATATATTGGTGGTAGTCTTTATTTTCTCACATTATTTGATGATTATAGTAGGAAGATATGTGTATATTTTCTCAAAAATAAATCAGATACTTTCTCAAAATTTAAAGAGTTCAAAGAAGAAGCATAAAATAAGAGTGGGAAGCCTTTGAAAGTACTCATAATTGATAGAGGAGGAGAGTACAACTCCAATGAGTTCAAAGATTTTTGTCAACAACAAGTAATCATAATGCAGAGCACAACAAGATATTCTCCATAACATAGTGTAGTAGCAGAAAGGAAAAATCAGTCAATCATGAGCATGGCCTAATGTATGCTCCGTGAGAAGAAGTTGTCAAATAATTACTTGACTGAAGTAGTTTCAATGGTAGTGTATGTTCTCAACAAATATCCAACAACTAGTCTCTAAGGTACAATACCTCAAAAAGTATGGGATGGTAAAAAGGTAAATGCATCTTACTTTAGAATTTTTCGATTGGTAGTTCTTTCACATCTTCTTGAGTAGCTAAGAAAGAAGCTTGATGATAGGAGTGAAAGATGTATTTTCATAGGATATGGTGAGCATTCAATGTCTTATAGACTTTACAATCTAGATATCGAGAAGTTTGTTTTAAGCAGAGATGTAAATATTTTTGAAAATAAATCTTGGTTTGATCATGTTGATGAAGCTTCAAATCAGTCTTTTCATCCACCGCAGCCACCAAGAGTGTAGGCTGAAGAAGAGCCATACCATTCTAAAAATGGTACATCTTCAAGCAGTGAATCCACTAGTGGTTCAACATATTAAGAGGATATTCAGAAAAAAAGAAACATTAAAGAAACATATGTGCAGGAGCATGAATTTGACCAGCAGAATATGTTTGCATTTATTTCATATCAACCAATTTATTTTGAAGAAGTAGTTAAAGAAAATCATTGGTTTGATGCGGTGAACCAAGAATTGCTACCATAGAGAAGAACATGACTCGCGAATTAGTTCATCTCCCAAGAGACAAAACCAAATTAATTGGTGTAAAATGGGTATATAAGACCAAGCTAAATGAAAATGGAGAGATTGAGAAACATCAGGAAAGATTGGTTGCTAAAGGATTCTCACAATAGTTTGGTGTTGACTATGGTGAAATATTTTATCCAATAGCAAGGTTAGACACTATTAGAAACATTTTGTGCACAACAACTTAACACAAATGGAAAGTCTATCAGTTTGATGTAAAATATCCCTTCCTAAATGCTAGATTGCATGAAGAAGTTTATGTAGGGAAACCTTATGGTTCTGAAGTTATAGGACATAAGCATAAGGTATATAGATTAAAGAGAGCTTTATATGGTTTGATCCAAGCTCCAAAAGCTTGGTACAATTACATTGACACCTATCTCATCAAAACTAGTTTTTGCAGAAGGAGTCATGAGCCAGCTATGTATACCAAAACTCATGAAGGTAAAATTATTATTGTATGCATTTATGTAGATGATCTTATTTATACTGGCAATAGGATGTTATAAGACTTCAAAGAAGAAATGAAAACAACATTTGATATGACAGATCTATGTGTCATGAAATACTTCTTAGGCATTGAAATTCACGAATTTGCTAATGCCATTTTTGTTGGTCAACAAAAATATGCCACTGAAATCATCCAAAAGTTTAAAATGACCAATTGTAAACTAGTTGATACATGAATTGCTCAAGGCATGCAGATTTGCAAAGAAGATGTAGCACCGCCAGTTGATCCCACATTGTAGAAAAGTCTAGTTGGTAGTTTTTTATATATCACTTTAACTACATGTGATATTATGTTTGCAATAAGTTTTGTCTCCATGTTTATGCAGTCACCTAAGATTTATCATTGGAATATTGCAAAAAGGATCTTAAGGTATATTGTAGGCACCATAGACTATGGTTTGTTCTATACACATTATGAAAATTGTTCACTTTCAATTTATACAGACAACGATTATGCAGGGAGTTTAGATGATCATAAAAGAACCTCATGGTATGTTTTTCATCTTGGAACCAATCTGGTTTCATGGACATCCTAGAAATAGTCAATCGTTTCAATATCTTCTGCAAAGGAAAAATATGCAGCAACAAATTCAACATCATGTCAAGCAGTGTGGTTGAGAATATTATTGAAATATATTTCAAATTTTCAGAGAGAGCCAACTCTAATTTATTATGATAGTAGTTCAACAATTTCTTTACAAAAAAATCATGGTTTCCACAAAAAGAACAAGCACCTTGACACACGTTTTCAATTCATCAATGTTTGTCAATGATGGGGACATAGTACTTGCTTTTTGTGGTTCCAAAGATCAGCTTGCAGATATTTTCACAAAGCCGTTGGGCAAGAATGTATTTGAATTTCAAAGAGAGGAATTGGACATTGCAAGTGCCTCTACATGTAATAGTTGAGATTAGGAGGGGATGTTGAGATATTAATCTCACTGTCTATTAGGTGTCATTGTATTGATTCTCTTGTATGCTATCTATCATAGACAATTGCGTTTTACTTCAGTTCTACTCCATAGGTGTCGAGTTCTACTTCAATAATTTATTATTAATGTTTAAATGTAATCTATTTAGCTATTTTCAATATTAAAAAGAGAAATCTCTACTCCACTTTATGTTTTTCATTCTTTATCAACCTATTTACCTCTAAATTTCTTAAATTGAAGTATTTAATAGTCATAATTAACAAAAATTGTTAAAATATAATTAGTCCTGCATGTATATCATTAGCAAACCTATATATTTCTTGAGAGTCTTATCTCTTGATATCTGACCAGATATCATGTCTGAAAAGTTTAGCCATACATGCATGATACAGTATCACTCGAATACAGAAACCCATCAAAACTATATGTTTCACGTTTGGCCAAATTTAAACACAATTTATAGCTAACAAAAATGGGACATTTAGATTGGGAGTGTGAAGCCCACGAGTCGTGACTTGCGATGTGCGACGAGTTGGTGAAAGTACTCTCGGTTATGGGCATCGAGTGGGGTGAGCAATGAGATGACGGTGCGACGAGTTGGAGAAAGTACTCTTGGTTATGGGCAACGAGCGAGGTGAGCAATGAGTCGACGGTGTGATGAGTTGGTGAACAAGCGTGTCAGGTGTGATGTTTTATGCAATGTTGGGATGAGTTAGCAAGGTGAAACGAGCCAACAGAGGTGTCGAAAAATTGAGATTCGGGAATTCGTCTATGTATGGTGAAATTCATGTGAGGGTGCCTTATACTATGCAAGCTGGACTTGTGGACCCAGTGGGGCGATGGTCTAGGCAGGCTGACAGTTGAAGTGGGTGAGCCAACATGACTTGCAGGCGAGCTGACCGAAAAGGCAGGTCATCCTCAGCATGTTGACCCATGACTTACCCATGAGCTAGCATATATATTGGTAGGAGTGGGTGGAGAAAACATCATCGAAAAATCTTCAAGTCTTAGAAGTGCGAGCTAAGGGAGAGCAAGCTTCAGACTTGGGCATATACGAGTTAGGTGAAGTGGATGCGGTCACTAGGCCAAAGCACGAATTCAGGAGATAAGAACCACAATGTGGGAGAGCTGAATGCAAGTCGGGTGGATGAGTTGGCCACAGGCGGGTGAGCGAGTTGGTAGCATGCGGGGAGGCATGTTCGCCATAGGTCGGGCGGGCAAGTTTTCCGTAGGTCAGGCAAGTGGAACTATGAATGGGAAAGTTGAGCAACAAGATAGGAAGAAAGGTGAACAAGGCGCTACGATGAGCTGGGCGACGTGACACACCGGGTAGGCAGTGCACCCGCAGCTCGTGTGCATAGGCCGAGTCGTCTGAACGATGGGTAGGATTGCCCCGGTGGAGTTAAACGAAGGTCTAGGTGAAGAGCGGGCATGGTTGGTTGACACAGCATGTGGGTAGGCCATGGGTGTGTTTCAGGTGGGAGATACACTAGGCAGCGCTGCACGGTGGTGAGCGTGGAACGACGGGCGCTCGGAATAATGGAGGGTGGCTGGTGGGCACCTCTACTCAGTGAATATTGCGACTCGACCAAGTGAAGGGCGGGTGCACCGAACGACAGTTTGGGCAAGGCTACACGATTGTGGAGGCCGGTTGTAAAGTTAACTGATTTTTGAAAGTTGGAACTTGGGGTTCCTCTCCAGGTGTTAATTTTATGTAAACTGAATATTGTCATTATTATTGTGGGAAGACTTATCTCAGGGAGTTACCCCTCTCGTTATTTATCTATTGTGCATATATGTGTTGAAGTAATAATGATGATGAAAGATATTTGAATGTATGCTTTCCACTATGCTTATAAAACTGATACTTAGAAAGTGAAAAATAAACTAACTATGGAATGTTAGGCATAGTCCACACTTGTGAGTATTGTTAGAAATAAAATGGGTGGTGTTGTTGCACCCCCCTTCGTGCGATTAAAAGACTAGTACCAGGGTAGGGGCATGACAGTTGGTATTGGAGCACTAACACATGACAAGAAGTCTGAATACTTGAAGTTTGTGAGAAGTGAGTCAAGTTTGCAGCTGATATCAGTTTATGGTCTATAGTAGATCACAAAGGAGGTAGATGGCTGAGATGGTAGAAGAACCGCATGTTGTGATGGGTGAATCTGGTCAGGGTACCAGAGAGGATTTCTTTGATAGGGTATTAGATCGTACGGAGGAGCTAGCTTGTGATATGTCTGCGATGAAGGTCGAGAACATGCAGGTTCAGGAAGGCTATGCGAAGGTAAACCTGGAGCTTGAAGACATCAAGGTCCATTATGACTATACTAAATGGTAGTATGCACAAATGGAAGAAGAAGTCAAAAAGATTGGTGAGGCAAGAGATCAAGGTTTGGCTGAAATCTTCAAATTGCAAAAAGATCTTGATGATGCTCAGAATGAGATCATAGTGTTGAAAAGGGTTGTTGGGCACAACTCACGTGGAGATGTGGCTCATGTGAAAGTCAAAGAGCTAGATTGTTATGACGGGACAAGGAGTGAGAAAAATCTTGGTAACTTTCTATGGGATATGGAACAATACTTGGAGCTTTTGGGGATGTCTGATGAGGAAACCAAACTCAAGGTAGCTGCTCAATTCTTGATGAAATATGCTAAGATGTGGTGGCGAAAAATGATCGACCAGATTGCCAATGGCAATGTTACAGACATTACTTCATGGGATGAAATGAAGAAGGCCTTGCAAACTCATTTTAGTCCACAAGACGAAACATGGGATGCAAAGCTGAAGATAAAATACGTAAAGCAAATAGGGAGTCTAGAAGCTTATGAGCAAGAGTTATTAAGTGCAATTTTGGAACTTCCATACATGGCGAAAAGGGACAAGGTGTTCAATTTTATCATAGGGTTGAAACCTTGGGTGCGGAATGAAGTGAACAGGAAAAAGATAAAAACACTTGAAGAATAATTTGCCACTGTGGATCGCTTGGTAGAACACTATGATGAAGGATTTGAAGAGAAGAAGAAAAAGAATGACAAGACAAAATAATAGTCTATGAAAGAAGAGCCTTCGAGATCGAATGATAAGATGAAGATGAAGAAACTGTTAATGTGTTGGATATGTGAGGAACCACATATGGTGAAGTATTGTCCTTCAAGACCAAAAGTGCTTTCCTTAGCACAATCCAATGTGAAGAAGAAAGAAGAGACTTCCGTAAGAGTTATGTATATTTTGGGAGCTGCAGTGGCTACAGAAGCAGTCTCATGAAGAGACCCAGAAAAAAACAAGTTAGAGTATGTCCAGATGAAAGTTGGGAGTGATGTTGTAATCACTATGGTGGATAGTGGGGAAACTCACAACTTCATGAGCAAGGATACTACGAGAAGGATTGGACTGAAGTTTGTACCAGTGTACGCACAGATGAAGGAAGTGAATTCTACTCTGGATTTTGTGATCAATGTACCTGAAAGAGTGGATGTGACACTTGGTGAATGGACAGGGAAAGTCGATTTCACTATGGTGCAGATAGATGACTACAAGGTTGTATTAGGCATGGAGTTTATGAAGCAATTTGAAGCTATGGTTGTTCCCCATATGAAAAAACTGTACATTTATAATGGATGAGAGGATGTACCTATCAGTGTGCCAACCATGGGAGTGACTAAGACCGAATGTAAACTAATAGTGATGAATATGGATAATGAGAAGCAAGATGAGGAAGTCTATAAACGATTGTCTATTGCGGAGAAAAAGCTTATGGAGAAGTCACAGGTTATCAGGATAGTGTCTGATAGTATCATGGATCTATCTACGAGGCTAGAAGCAATGGAGGATGATGATGACGATGAGGATGTTAGATTGAATGTTCAGACGAAGGATCAGGAAGGATACCTACAAAGATTAGAAGTGGCAGATCCATATAGGTGGATTGAGTTGATCAATGATGGAGAGCCTTCAAGCTCTACTCCCTCCTTATCTTCCTAGACTATTAGGGAGATGAGGCTCATTGTTAGCTGCTTATGGCAGTGAGTCTCCAACATTTTCAACATGCATCTATGGGTGAGATCACACAGATTAACAGGTAGCATGTAGTGCAGAGTCATGATGATGTGGGGGCATGAGTTCTTATGGAGGCGATGCATGGTTGGATTAGCTACCCAACTAACCACCGACATGAGGGGTACAAACACATGATTCCTTGTAGAGTAGTGACATATCTATGGCATGAGGTAGGTCGAGAGGTGGACAGATATCGATTACCCTTACACACATTTTGTGTGGCTTTATGATCTTGGCGACATGTGGTTGTTGGGGTGAAGAATTGTCGAGGACCACAACCCATTTAAAGTGGGGGAGTATGTCAGGCCCATAAGTCATGACTTGTGATGTGCGACGAGTTGGTGAAAGTACTTTTGGTTATGTGCAACGAGTCAGGTGAGTGATGAGTTGATGGTACGACAAGTTGGAAAATAGGCATGTTGGGTGCAACGTTTCGTGCGACGTTGGGACAAGTTGGCAAGGTGCGACGAGCCAACGGAGGTGTCAAAAAGCTGAGATTCAAGAATTTGACTAAGTATGGTGACCTTCGTGTGAGGGTGCCTTATACCATGCGATCTAGGCATGTGGACCTGGTGGGCCAATGGTCTGCGTGGGCCGATAGGCGAACTGGGCGAGCCGACATGAATTGTGGGCGAGTTGACCAAAAAGGCAAGTTGGTCAGGTCAGGCTGATCGATGACTTATCCGCAAGCTAGCATATATATTGGCAGGCGTGTTTGGAGAAAACATCATCGAAAAATCTTCAAGTATTAGGCCAGCTAAGGGAGATCGAGCCACAGACTTGGGCTTATATGAGTTAAGTGAAGTGCAGGCGGTGGCTGGGTCGAAGCACGGAGCCAAGGGTTAAGAACCAGAACGTGGGCAAGCTGAACGTAGGTTGGGAGGGCGTTTGGCCGCAGGTGGGTGGGCGAGTTGGTCGCAAGTGGGGGGGAGGGGTGGTGGGGGGCAAGTTATCCGCAAGTTGGGTGGGCAATTTTACCACAAGTCCGGCGGGTGGAACCTCAAATGGGTGGGTCAATCCACATAGTAGGTAGATAAGTGTTACACAGTAATTTGTCACCATTGGTCACCATCCCTGTTACCCCTGTTTCCGTACATTGGAGGACGCATTCCGGGACCTGTGAGCAGTGACATAGCCTAAAAACACTTGCATTATGTTCCCCTGAGTATGTACTTCATGTTCCCTGAAGACACCTTCTGCAAATTATACCTGAAAAGTGCCCTTTTTCCATTGGCGCGGGTCCACAGTGTCTTACCTGCGCCAATCACTGAGATCCTCAAAACGGGGTGCGACCATTGGCGCTCTGTATTAGAACAACACTCGCGCCAACCAAGTTTGGTAATGATTTTTGACAAACGCGCACCCATATGTTTTTTCCCTTCAGATCACGAAGTCTTTTGAGGATAAAATCCATCTGATAGAGGTCGAGAGTCATCATCTATCCTTGACATCTATCCACAGCGGATTTTCGGAGATAATGTCAATCCACAATGGGTGTCCTGGTGCATTGTATCTTCCTCCCTTCTCCATCTATAAAAGTCTGTCCTCATGCATTAGACAAGCTAGTTTTTTGAGTAATGCTAGCTGTGATTATGCTTGTCCTGAGTGATAGTAAGAGTCTTGAAGCATAGGGAGGTTATGCTACCAGAATCTTGAGAGAGAGAAGGTCTATTACAAGACATACATAGTTGCTCGCCCAGCCAGAGGATAGGTTCAACGTCAGAACCTTGGTTGTATCTTTCTCTGCTTATTATTCATTAATAAATGACTACTGTTATGGTTCCAATCCCATTGTTCATCATGATAATGTGTGGTTTATTTCCTTTCTGACTGAAATATAGTTGTATGTTAGTGGATGTTATGCTTGTTCTTGTTTCGTTCTTTGCATGTGCAGGTATCCATACGCGGGGATCGCAAGGATTGTGACCTGCCAGAGCAAGGGAACGGGAGTATCAACTCTTCTTCGACATTAGCGTTGGACACCAGGTTGGTTCTCATAATCCACTTTTAATATGCAACTAGGAACTTGCGTAGTAACGTGATTTGATTGTTGCTAGTCCCATTTTGGGCTAGTGGGATCGCCTCTGTCCGCAGAGGGGATTTACCTCTCCAACAATAAGTGAACAAGGCGTTGCAATGAGCTGGGCGAGGTGACACACCGGGTGGGCAGTGCGCCCACAGCTCGTGTGCATGTGTCGAGTCGGGTGAACCATGGGTAGGAGCACCCCAGGTGGAGTTAAACGGAGGTCTAGGTGAAGATTGGGCACAATTGGTTGGCGCGGCTTGTGGGTAGGTAGCAAGTGTGCATTGGGCGGGCGACACACTGGGTATTGTTGCACGGTGGTGAGTGTTGAACGACGAGCGCTTGGGTGGACGAAACGACAAGTTGTGTGGTGCTAAATGGTGAATGGTGGAAGGTGGCGAGTGGGCACCTCTACTCACTAAACAATACGACCCGACCCAGTGAAGAGCGGGCGCCGAATGATAGTTCGGGCAAGGCTTCACGGTTATGCAGGCCGATTGTAAAGTTAACTGATTTTTGAGAGTTGAAAGTTGAGGTTCCTCTCGAAGTGTTAATTTTGTGTAAACTCAATATTGTCATTATTATTATGGGTAGACTCATCTCAGAGAGTTTCCCCTCCAGTTATTTATCCGTTGTGCATGTAAGTGTTGAAGTAATAATGATGATGAAAGATATATGAATGTATGTTTTCCGCTATGCTTATAAAAGTGAAACTTAGAAACTGAAAAATAAACTAAGTATGGAATGTCAGGCGTAGTGTACACTTGTGAGTATTGTTAAGAAGAAAACGTGTGGTGGTGCCACAGCCCCCTTCATGCGATTGAAAGACTACCGCTAGGGTAGGGGCGTAACAGGGAGTGACCTGTGTCAAGCTCAACCATCTTTATTTCAATTGAGAGTTCTGCCATATACATACACGCCAACAGAGATACAATGATGGCCTTGCTCATTGCCAGCTAGAACATGCTTCACGAAAGCTTGGTTTTCGTATTAAGTGCTCAGAATAAATGAAGTGATTGCATTGTAGCACAAGTATAGTGATGCCATTTGTACAATTTCATTATGAAACGATTACAGTGTAAACAAAATCATTTTGGTACCAACTGAACCTTATCTTGTCTAAAACAACTTCGTTCCTTCTGATTTGTCTGGTGAGCCTTGTTGCTGGAGTCTTTGAACCCATCACGCTTGTTCGTATAGTATTTTGAACCTACAAAAGCTCTGGGTAATTTTGTAATCGAAATGCTGATGTTCATATTTCAAAAAATGCATAAAACGTTGATAATGTGAGTAAATGGTCAGGTTCGTTTTGTTCATTTAAAAAGCATAAAAACATCCCAATTATGAAATTATTTTGGAATCTGACAGTCAGTAGAGATCAAAGTTTCATAATTTCGTAATCTAACAATCAGTACACTACTACACCAAGGGCACTTTTGAGACATTTTTTTAAGACAAAAGAAATCTTTTGTCTCAAAAACTCATTTTTTATTTTAGTTATTTTACATTAAAAATTAATATCAATTGATTTGTCTTAAATATAGACTTTAAGACAAAAATAGGTTGAGACAAAAATATTTTAAGACAAAACTCTATATTTAAGACGAAAATAGTTTAAGACAAACATATTTTAAGACAAAACTTTATATTTAAGACAAAAATAATTTAAGATGAAAATATTTTGAGAGAAAACTTTATATTTAAGACAAAAGTAGTTTGAGACAAAACTTTAAATACAAAACTTTATATTTAAGAGAAAAATAGTTTAAGACAAAATTATTTTAAGACAAAAACAATTAAGACAAAATTATTTTAAGACAAAACTTTATATTTAAGACAAAATCATTTTGAGGCAAAAATATTTTAAGACAAAACTTTATATTTAATACAATGACCACTTTAGATCAAACCTATGTTTAATACGATATTTCACTTCGAATGAAGATGGAGGGCAACGCTGAGTTTTAGGGTGATTTGCACACACGTTCTGAACTGGAGCTCCGCACACCTGCTTCCTCGGCCCCTGCAGCCCTCCGTAGCCCTCCTGCCTGACAACCCCTGTTGCTAGGCTCTCAATCCTTCCTGACATCCCCGTAATCAGGTTCTGCCTCCCTCCTCTGGCCAATGCTGCTGCTGGCACAATGCCTGCATCTAGGTTTTGCGATCGTAGAGGAGCATAGCCGCCGCCATGAGTGCGCCTGGGGGTGGGGAGCCTTCTCCCACCCCACCAATATCTTCAAAAGAAGCATTCAGAAGATTTCTCTCACATAAAGGGAAGAAACATTTGATTCCATAAGTCCCGAAATTCATCAAAAAATTGGACGAAATTCCTGAGATCGCCCTGCCAGAAGACCAACCGATAAAAATCGCCCTAGCCCTGGCTGACAGAGGGTTGTTAGGACAATTTATGGGATGCTAGCCCTCTACAAAAACAACAGATGATTGGATGCAACGCAACTAGAGGCCCCAGCTGGAAAACAATGTGATCTGCTATGTTGTCGGAAGAGGGTATTTCATTTTCTAGTTCACCTCCAAAGAAGATCGAGATTTGATTTTCAGAAATGGTTCGTATTTTATGGGAAATCAGGGTTTGTATCTTAATAAGTGGACCCCCGACCTCGATCCCTCAATCCATACCCCTAAATAGGTCCCAGTCTGGGTCCGGCTTCCCAATCTTCCGATCCATCGCTAGAGCTATCACACCTTGCAGGAGATTGGAAATGGCCTAGGCAATTTCATTGACAAAGCAGATAACAAGGACCAATATACCTGTGAAAGAATCTATGTGGAAGTCGATCTAGAAGCTGGACTACCCGAAGCGGTAAAACTTACAGTCAGAGAATGGCATCACTATCAAAAATTAGATTACGAGCAACTGCCTTTCAAATGCACAACTTGTCACGAACATGGACACTTCCAACGAAATTGCCCAAAGCTCCAACCGGGGACAGAGTGGATGAAGAAGGATGGAAGGAAATGAAAAAGGGCAAGGTAGTCCCAAAACCAACTGAGAAGAAAAATTCAAGGCCATTGGTGAAGCCCCGACCTAAACCAAAAGCCGAAGAAGTTCCAAAAGAGGGTTCTTCCTCTGGGATAAAGACAGATGCCATTAGAACCAAGGAGGAACCAGAAGACCCGTTGAAGAAAGTGAAAGAAGTAGAGGCAAAGTCCACTCTTCCTCCATCAAAGGATGAACAAGGGAAAAAAGAAGAAAATGAGGAGCACATAAGTCTGGGCTCCGATTCTAAGGGAGATTCAAAAGATGGAGTCTCAGATCCAAACAGCTCACAAGTCACTCCTATCAACTTGGTTAGGGGTCGAAAGTCCAAGAAGAAACAGAAATATGAACAAACTTATCTGGATGTTCTCCAAGGCTCTAAGAAAACTCTCAAAGGAATGATGAATACCAGATCTAGGTGCAAGCATGGTCAGGCTCCAAAAGGAGCCACAACCTTCCAAGCCAGTGAATAATCAAATACATCTGCCAGAATTGTACAGGGTTAGGCAGCAAGTTGAAAGAAGAAGCTCTGAAAGACATTGTAAGGATGTACCCGCCTAAAATCCTTGTCATCTAGGAGACAAAACTGGAGGACCTTCTACTCCTCCAAGCAAGCAAAGCATTCTGGCATAAAGGCCAAGGGAGAGCAGTCAGCGCTAGAGGCGCCTCTGGAGGGATTGCCTCCTTTTGGGACAGCTCCAAATATGATCTGATTCACGAAGAATGTTGCCCCCATTGGCTACTCACTAAGCTCCTCCATAAAGAATCTAGCCACCAAGTAAGTATGTTCAATCTTTATGCTCCGCTCTTACCATATGAGAAAAGAATTTGTTGGGACTCGCTCCAGTCCTATCTTTTCTTACACAACCCAAAAAATATTATTATTGCAGGTGATCTGAATGTTACGCTAGCTACAGAAGAGAAAAAGGGGGGCTCTTTGGTCAGGGTACTAGCTAGAGAATGGGTTGAAGACCTCATTTTAGATTGGAAATTGGAGGATATCAAGTCCACATCTGGGAAATTCACCTGCTCAAACAAAAGGATAGGCCCTGACCACATTGCTACTTGTCTAGATATATTTCTAGTCCAATCCTCCTTCTTGACTTGTGGTCTAATGGCCACCTCTAAAGTTCTGCCAAACTACACCTTTGACCATAAACCCATTCTGCTTGAGCTCTCCTTGGATGGAAATCGTGGTCCCATTCCCTTTAGATTTAGTTCTCTATGGATTCATCAAGAAGGATTCCAGGAGGTGGTCTCCGAGGCCTGGAACCGGCAAGTTCATGAAGGATCCCCTTTCTTTGTGTGGGAAGAAAAAATGAGGAGACTCAAAAGGGAGCTGAAGAAGTGGGCTAAAACATTGGAAACGCCCATTGCCAAAAGAAAGGAGATGCATGACAGTTTAGCAGGCCATCAATTAACAATGGATAATTCTGATGTAACTCAAATCCTTCTTCAAAAAGAAGTATCGCTTGAAAAATATCTCCATAGAGCAAGCAGGGATGGAGAAGAGTTCTGGAGACAGAAGTCCAGAAATCTTTGGTTACAGGCTGGAGACAAAAATACAAGTTACTTCCATAAGCAAGTTGAAGCACGCAAGCACTTCAAAACAGTAAATGAAATTCACTATCAAAACACTGTGGTTAAAGATTCTGAAGGCATAAAGCAAGTAGCCAACTCCTTCTTCAAAGATATTTACTCTGCCCCGGAAGACCCTCCTATCGATTCTCAAGCCTATCTGATTGATCTTATTCCTCACTGTGTTCAAGATTCTGACAATATTATGTTGACTGCTCTGATCAGTATGAATGAGATTAAAGAAGCTTTGGATTGCATGGATCCAGATAAAGCCCCGAGCCCTGATGGGTTCACTGCAAGGTTCTACTTGACTTGCTGGCCTACAATTAAAAAAGACCTTCTAAGAATGATCCGTAAATCTCGGACCTGCACCAAGATTGGAGAAAATACCAACTCGCCTTCCTTGCCTTGATTCTGAAAGACAAAGGCGCCACCGATTTCAGTAGATTCAGGCCCATCTCTTTGTGTAATACAAGTTATAAGCTGATTACAAAAATAATAGCCAACCGTATTAAGAAAATTCTACCGGTCATCATCCCTGAAAACCAAGGAGGATTCATAAAAGGGAGAAAGATTCTTGACAATATTGTGCTAGTGCAAGAAGCAATTCATTCAAGTTGTCATCGAAAAGAGAAAGGCATGGTGATTAAGCTAGATTTGAAAAATGCCTCTGATAAGGTGAGACATGATTTCCTGTTTTCTGTGATGGAGAAATTTGGCTTCTCAAAAGTTCTCATAACTTGGGTGAAAGCCTACATTGCCTCCCCTTTGATAGCGCCTCTAGTTAATGGTCGCTCAACAAAATTTTTCAAGGTGTCGAGGGGGCTAAGACAAGGTTGCCCTTTGTCCCCGCTTCTTTATGCCATTCAAGCTTCGGTGTTCAACTTCCAGCTAGACAACTATCAATAGATCCAAACTCTGCCACGCCTGAGAATGGCTCACAATGTTAAAGACATAAATGATGCCTAGTTTGCTGATGATACATTATTTCTTGGAGGAGCTAGGATAAATTTTGCTAGAACCTTCGAGAAGGAGCTGGAAATTTATAGGGAGGTTTCGGGTAGCAAGATTAACTATCTAAAAAGCACAATCAGTGGCTAGAATTGTTCAATCAAATATTTGATAGACATAACAAGGCTATTAGAAATGGAAATAACCCTGACCTGGGAGTCATTTAAGTATCTTGGGATCCCAATCTTCAAATCAAATCCTAAGGTAGCTCACTGGATGCCCCTGCTAGACAAGCTAAAACTCAGAATACAAGCTTGGGGAGCCTCATGGTTGAATAATGTTGGGAAGGTAATCCTTATGAAATCTATTCTCATAAGTCTCCTAGTTTATTAGAACTCCATTCTACTAGCCCCTAAAACCTTTATTAGTAAAGTGGATGGTCTCCTGAGAAGATTTCTGTGGGAGGGAGGGAAAAATAATGAAAGAAGGCTCCATTTAGTTAATTGGGACACTATTAAGAAGCCATTCTTGGAAGGAGGTCTCCAAATGCGGGATCTGGTAGCCCAAAATCTTGCTCTGGGCTCCAAGCTCCTTTGGAACATTGTTTTTAGGAATCCTAGTTGGAGCAAGAGAGTTGTGTGGAAAAAATAATTTCATGGGCAGCGTTTGAGGTGCTTGGACCAACCTCCTAGAATTTCCAAAGGATCACCAGTTTTCAAAATCTATCTCACAGCTTTGAAACTTTTCAGTCATAAGATTTATTGGATCCTAGGTAATGGGAAAAAAATAAAAATTTGGGAAGATTCAATTCTTGGAGATCAGCCCTTGAATCAGATGGCAGAACTAGAAAATATTAGAGCTTGGCTTCAGGCCAACAATCTGGAAACCCTTTGGGACATCTCCAATTGGACTAATGATGCAGAAAGTCTATGGGATGGTTGGAATTTGGGGGAGGTCCCTCATTGGATGGATGGTGAAGACAATTTATTTTTGGATTCGATTCAAGGAAAATCTCCCTTAAAGGCCTCTTTTAAGGACAAAAGAGGGTGGGGTTCTCTTTCAGGCTCTTACTCAGTAGCAGAAGGTTACAAAAGTATGATGGCTGTCCCTAGCATCCCCCAGAGCCAACTTAATGGAAATTTATTTGGTCTTTTCCTGCTGTCCCCAAAATTGACTTCTTTTGTTGGACTCTAGCGCATAAAAGTATCCTCACTAGAGATAACCTGAGGAAGCATGGAATGGAAGGTCCCTCCAGGTGCCCTCTTTGTGCATAGGATGAGGAAATAGCTAGGCACCTATTCTTATTGTGCCCCTTTTTTCAAGAAGTTTGGAAGGGTGTCCTGATGTTAGGACCTAACAAAATAGAGCTTCCAGGAAATATTCAGGACCTATGAAGAAATTGGGCAAAGTTATCCCCATTCTGTCTCTCCAAAAAAAGCCTTCTCAAGACTGGCTGGATGTGGATCCCCAAATTCACATGCTGGAAACTGTGGTTGGAGAGGAACAATAAAATATTTAGGGAGGACAGTTGTAACCCGGTCAGAATTACCACTAGGATCGAAGCTCTGTTGGGGGAGGCCTTAGAAACCAAACCCACCATAAGAAATGGCATGATTCTGGATAGCAAAGAAGATCAAAGGTTAAAAGAGCTTGTTCCAAATCATCAGAATAGATCCATTCCTCCTGCTAAAGCCCCTTCTCATTGGGAAATTCGTCTAGAAGAACAAGAATTCATCAAATGGAGATCTGCTTTAGATGATCACTGCCTATTCTTCGATGCGGCCTCTATAGGTAACCCAGGATAGGCTGGTGGCAGGGGAGTTATCTTAAGCCCAAGTGGCTCAACTGAGTTGTGATTTACTTGGGGTCTGTGGCATGAAAAAAACAACAGAGCAAAGGCTCTTGCTCTCTGGCAGTGTCTAAATTTGGCTATCAAGAGGAATCTCCTCTCCATCTCAGTCTTTGGAGACTCCAAACTAATTATACAGGCTATGAACTCTCAAAAGATCCCTTCTCAGGTGCAGTTAACCCCCATCCTCAAAAAAATCAGATTACTGTTGCCCAAGTTCCACAAAATCTCCTTCCATCATGTTCTGAGGAACTTATACTCACAGGCGGACTTAGCAGCCAACCTAGGCTCTTTCAGGAGCAGGAGATCTCTGTTAGTAAATGATGCTGAATCGGACTACAGCATTCCTTAATTTTGGAGTTGTCTGGGCCTTTGTTCTTTTGAGCATTTCGCTGATTTAGATTCTCAAGACTTTGGGACCAAACCATTTTGAGCTCGCTGCTATTAGGAAACGCAGACTCATCCACAAGGGAAAATTCAGAATGCAACCATGTCATTTTCGATCTCTGTTCATCATTGGAACTCATTACTGCATCTGGGTAGGTGTTGGGGAGTTCATGAGGGCCTCTTCAAGGCCAATTTATTGCTCTTGGAATTCTTGAAAACTATGTAACACTTCACCAGACATTTCAAAAAGAAAACGCAGTGATTCTTGGGATGATCCGGCACTCTGGCACGTTGGATATCCTCTCTGCAAGCCAGGAAGAAGAGCTACGTCACGGAAAGAAAAAGAAGAGGAATTTCAAGGCACCATTCTAAAACCAAATCAAGTTATTTTTCAAGCCTCTATCTGCATTCATAGTGTAACTCATTCAGCGGACTATTCAAAAGCGAAATCTTCTTTCCCCACTGACCATAACAAGGAAATACAAGGTTTCAATGTTAAAGTCCTTGGTAGATGATTTGCCGAATTTTAAATAAAAACTGACTGTTTATGTCAAAAAAAAGAAAATGGAGAGCGGAGCGGTTAGGGTTTGACGCTGCTCTACAACTAGCAGACCTTCACAAACTGCGTCGTTCTTCCATTAACCTTCAGCCATAAGGTAGCTACAACACAATAAGGAACAACTATCGCGCAATGGAATCCCCTCAGGGGGAGGACATGATGCCTCCCCCCGCTGATACGGAAAACGGCCCGCGACAAACTGAAAATGTTAGGATGGACCATCCAGAAGAAACAACAATAGAGAATGAAAATACGCCAACGAATAAAAACACAAATGAAGAACCATGAGTGATGTCAAACACCTGCAAGCTGGTAGCAGTTGAAAAACCCAAAATCGAGCTCCCAAGTCAGTGCATCAACACTCAGATCCAGTTTATGAGGGATCATGCTTTGATAGGAAAGTTCATGGGCCTTTGGTCAACGAAGAAAGCTTTGCATGGCTGGATCACAGCCAAATGGAAGCCAAAAGGGCATATGACACTGCCGTTAGGGCCTAAGTGCTTCTTTACTGCCATTTTCAATTGTCTGGAGGACCGAAACAGGGTATTGGATGGAGGACCATATTTCTTCAATGTACCAGGGCTATACCTAAGAGGATGGATCGAATGCTTTAACCTGGACAAAGAAGATCTGAGCTGGGCCCCGGTGTGGTTGCACCTTTATTCTCTCCCTCTGGAGTATTGGGACGAAGACTCTTCGGGAGACATTGGCAATGGTTTAGGCGAATTCATCAAAGTGGCAGAGGAGACAAAGTTGAATCGATACACCTCCTATGCATGGATATGTGTATGCATGCACCTTAGCAAAGCTCTCACGGACGTGGTAAGCCTCTACCATGATGATTATGAATGGCTACAAACAATAGATTATGAGCATGTACCATTCCGCTCTCGAAAATGCCACGCCCTGGGCCATTTATTTTTAGACTGTCCCTCCAATATGAAATCCACAACTGCCCCTTCAATGGACAAATCCAACCCGGATGGGTTCACAAATGTTCCCAATTGCAAAAAGACCCATAAAAATCCCTCTACCTCAGTCAAAAAACCTGTCACCAGCACCTCCTTGCCTTCAACAAGTAACAACTTTGAAATCCTGCTCCAACAGAAGGTTCATATTTTAGATAATTAGAAACAACCTAAATCCATTCCTAAGACTTCCGCCCATTCTGCTCCATTAAGCTCAAAGAAAGCCCTCACTTCTAAGCAACCCGCAGACACCAAAACGCCCTCTCCTAGTAGCATGCAAAAAAGGACTGCTCATGGTATGGAGGTAGATAGCACTCAGATGCAAGTCACGATTGTAGATGATTCAGAGGCAGATCAGGATATAGTACAACACATGGAAGAGCAACCGAAGAGCTTCGACATCAGAGATCTAGATATACTGGGACTTGAACAGGCTTGTAAGAAAAAGGAATATGACTAAATTCCTGAGTGACAGCTAGAGAAATTATAAGTAATTCTTTCAAGAGCATAGAAGCAAAGATCATTAGGCGTCCAAACTGGTAGTCAGTGGGATGGAAGAAATATATTCAAAGACAACAAGAAATGAGGATGGAAAATTGATCTTTAGAGAACCATCCACATAGGGGAGATGCTGGTGGAATATGGAAGATACTCCAAGCTCACCAAATACTATAATCCCCTTCCAAATCGTGAATCATGAAGATCATCTCATGGAACATCTGAGGGCTCAACAGCCCAGGGAAGGGACGATTGATAAAGAACATGCTACAATAGGAAAAGCCTCAAATTCTCTTCTTGCAGGAGACCAAGTGTAATTCCACAACGTTGGATGAGATCCTTGCCAAAGCGTGGCCAGGAAGCAAATAATTGGCGGTGGAAGCCATGGGAGCCTCAAGAGGGCTAGCCATCATTTGGGATGATAGAGCTATAACACTTACCAACATACATGCCAGTAAGCACTTTATTCAGGCCAAGTTTCATTTAACGGGGACAAATGTTCATGGACACTTAACTAATGTCTACTTCCCCCACGAGGCAACAAGCAAAGTAGACACACTGAACACCCTAACTCAGATCAACTCAGAAAGGTCCCACCCACTTTGGATCATAGGAGGGGACTTCAACATGATTACAAGATTGGAGGAAAAAAGAGGAGGACGGATCAAGCTGGATTGTGAAGGCACGCACTTCAAAAACTACATTCATAACAACAGGCTTATAGATATGGAATTCAAGAGTAGAATTTATACTTGGAACAACAAGTGTGCAGATGCCCACCAAATTGCATCTCGGTTAGATAGATTCCTGATCTCTAATAATGCAATACATCTTGGCAAGGATCTCTTGGCCTTTATATTGTCACTCTCTGGCTCAGGCCATTGGTCTATTAGGCTACACTGGCAAAGACTGGGAGAAAATGTTTGCAGACCCTTTCGCTTTGAAGCCTTTTGGTTGAATCACCCCGATTATCATAACCTGATAACAGAGACATGGAGAAATTTCACACCACCAGAAGGTGAAAAAATGTACAAGCTCCAATGTCTACCTTTTGGTCGTGTGTGAGATTTTGAATTGGAGCTCCCGCACCCCTGCAACCTCGCTTCCTGCGGCCCTCTGTAGGCCTCCCACCTGGCAGCGCCTACTGCTGGGCCTCCAGTCTTCCTCCTCAGCACCCCCCGAGTTGGGATCTGCCCTCCTCCTCCAGCCAGTTCTGCGACTGGCTCCCTTCTGGCCTTTCCATGGCTGGGATCGACCCCTCCCAGATGTAAGACAATGAAGACTAGGATGAGATCTTCGTCTCTCTCATATCTGAAAATGCTACCATCCGAAACAAACCCATAGCTTCAAAGTTTGTCAAGAAACTGGCTGACATCCCAGAAATCTCCTTTCCCCCTAGTCTCCTAGGGAAGGCACTGATCTCTCTAGCAGAGTGAGGTCTGGTTGGACAATTTACTGGCCTCTGGCCCTCTCCCAAAGCTATACAGAAATGGGTGGAGTGCAACGGGAACACGAACATCCAAGGAAAAATCACAATAAGATTTTGTGGAAGGGGTTAGTACACATTCCTCTTTGAAACCAAAGAAGACCGGAATGTCATCTTCAGAAATGGTCCCTACTTCATGGATTTGAGAGGTCTCTATCTGAACAGATAGTCACCTGACTTCGACCTAGAAATGGATATACCTAATGCAGTCCCTGTTTGGGTTCGCCTACCCCATCTCCCTCTTCATTATTCGGGAGATGAATCGGTTAAATCCATTGGGAACGCTGTCAGAAAATACATTGATAGATGTGAACCAAAGGACAACATGCACACATGTGCAAGGATCTGTGTTGAAGTCGACTTAGGAAAGGGCCTTCCAGAAACAATCAAGATCAAAGTGGACCAATGGACCCATATTCAACAGTTGGACTATGAACAAATCCCATTCAGATGTAAGGTATGCCATGAATATGGTCATTTTTCTAATAGGTGTAGTAAACTAAAAGAAAATGAAATGAATGAAAATGTTGAAGCTAATGAAGACACATGGAAACGAGTCAAAAAAAAGAAAGCAAACCCCAAACAGTCTGGCCCAAAACCAAAGCCTCCCCGAGAAATCCAAGTTGCATCCTTGTCCCCCCCTCCCATCTTGACTCAGCCATTACCCTCTACATCAAACCCCTTTGAATATTTGGAGGAAGAAGACCCCTCATACCCCGACTCTCCTCCTATCCCCATGAGCCCCATCTCCCTGAAAGCCAATGCCAAGACACTATCGAATCCTCATTGGCTCTTACTATTTACTCTCAACCTCTTCTTGATCCCCCCCTCAACAGAATCACCAGAAGCTCATCTAAAGATCACGGGGGTTCTAGTGAACCCTCTAAGAAACTTGGCCCAGGCAAGAAATCTGCTAAGAAGCACAGGGATGAGAATGCGCAAAAGGACATAGCAATGGGAATGCAAACACCCATAGAAACTTATATCCTGGGGCAGCATGACAGAAAAGCAATAAACGAGGACCAAGGGGGGCGAGCTCCTCCCCCCATACCGCATATCCAATGATAAAAATATTATCTTGGAACATCAGGGGACTTGGGCACCCCTCTAAGGTAGCATCCCTAAGGGATCTTATCATTTCTGAGAAGCCGGAGGGTTGGCTTAATCACAGGAATAAAATTTGGAGACGGGATCAAGAACATAAATCATTCACAATTTGCCAATGACACCCTGCTGATTGGAGGGGCCTCCACCACAGTAGCCAAGTACTTCAAATCTCTCCTTGAAAAATAAATGAGCTACTCTGGCGGAATGGTAAATAATTTGAAAAGCTGCATATATAGCTGGAACACAACAATACAGGTGCTTCACAATATCGCCATCATCTTTGGAGTCACATGCAAGTATGATTGGACTCACTTCTCTTACTTGGTCATGCCTGTAAGTGCTGGACCTTTGAGACCAGAAGTCTGGGACATAGTAGTCAACAAAATGAAAAGAAAAGTGTAGTAGTGGGGATCTATTTGGCTCAACCCAGCTGGTCGACTCACTCTTCTTAAGTCAGGTATATCTTCTCTCCCCCTATATCATTTTTCTCTTCGTCAAGCTCCAGCCTCCTTCCACAACAAAATGGAAATCGTCCTTCGCCAATTCATGTGGCAGGGGGGGGAAATGATGAGAAGAAATTCAACTTGATTAATTGGAAGCAGGTGATCCAGCCCCAAGACCGAGGAGGTATTGGAATTAGATCTCCTAAATTTCTCAATTTAGCCTTTGGAGGAAAAATTTTCTAGAGACTAATTGCTCAAAATACTTCAAAAATCCCCAAGGGAGGTGCGAGCATCAATATTGTAGTAGACAGAATCATGGGTCAGGAGCCAATAAACAGACATGGGGGAGTCCACCCTATCCTTTCCTTTTTCTAAAAACCAGGCATTCAATACCTGGACCAGATCTCTCAATGGGATCCTCACACCCTTCTTTGGTCAGTTTGGGCCTTCCTAGCCATACCCAATAGTCTTAATGCAAGTATTTCTATCCTTCAATCCCTTTTCGACAATATAGACCTTGTCAAAAAGAACAATCTTAATGTGTTTCGTTGGGACCCATCCGGATCCTCTTACACCATCCAAGCTACTCACCATTATATTGGAAACATCAGCTACCCATGCCAAGTTGGCACCACTAGATAGGTGGTTTGAAAATCCGAGGAAATTCCAAAAATCAAGGTTTTCTCTGGTCCCTCCTCAAAGGGAAAACCCTCACGGCCGAAAATTTGCAAAAGAGGTGAATCAATTGCCCCTCTCGTTGTCCTAACTGCTTAGCTGCTGAAGAATCAATGCATCATCTATTTATTGAATGCCCTTTTACCATCAACTACTAGAGGAACTTGTCTCATAATAATAAAATCCCATGGAACACCAAAAACACCATTGGGGAAATTCTTTACAAATGGAAAAAAAAACTACCCCTGGCAGCACAGGAAAAATAACATAGTGAAGAGAGTCTGGGACATTATTCCCCACAATATGCTATGGAATATTTGGCAGGCAAGAAATAGAAAGGTTTTTAACGATAAGGACTCGACTGTTAGAAGCCTTTGCACCAAGACAAGGAGTCTTGCCCTTGAGATCATCTCAGTTAAGAATCCAAGAAGTATAATTGTCAGTGAACTCAACATAGAAGAACACATTTTGATTGGACACCTGTTTGACCAAAACACCAGTAATCAGAAGGGCAACACTACTAGCAACAGAAACAACAATGTTTCCCCTAACTGGAAGATCAGGCTAAAAGAGGAAGAATTTGCAGGTTGGCTTAAAAACAACAATAGGCATTATCTCTGTTTCGATGGGGCCTCAAAGTCGAATGCTTGGGCAGCAGGGGCGGGAGGAGTTATTTTTAATGCTAATGGGGATAACATACTCTCATATGAGTGGGGTCTTGGCCACACTTCCAACAACAGAGCAAAAGCCCTGGCCCTTTACCAAGGTCTTATCCAACTTGGGAAGCTTGGTATAGACATAGTCATGATATTGGGAGACTCGGCAATAGTCGTCAGTGCAATGGTTCAGAACAAGGATCTACCCATTGCTATCCTTTAGCAGGTTATCAGATGGTGCAAAATTTTAGGACACACCATGAAATATGTGTGCTACTATCATGTTTTACGATCGCGCAATAAAATTGCGGATAGTCAAGCCAACAAAGCTTGTCCCAAATCACTGAGCTGCCTTATCTGCAATGGCGTGGAAACATTTTAGCATATACCATAATGAAGAGACCTCCTGGATCCGAGCAACATCTCAGCTCATCCAATATACCTTTGGTTTCTACTGTTCCGTTTTCCCGAAGGAACAGCAAAAGAAATGGAACAACAGAAAAGGAATAGCAGAAAATACAGCAGAAAAGGAATAGAAGAAAAAATGGAACAGTAGAAAAGGAACAAAATAAAAAATGGAACAACAGAAAAGGAACAACAGAAAAGGAACATCAGAAAATGAATAGCAGAAAAGGAACAACAGAAAAAATGGAACAAAAGAAAAGGTACAACAGAAAAAACGGAACAACAGAAAAGGAACAGTAGAAAAA
Organism: Pinus tabuliformis; assembly: GCA_031772625.1. Lineage (NCBI taxonomy): Eukaryota > Viridiplantae > Streptophyta > Pinopsida > Pinales > Pinaceae > Pinus > Pinus tabuliformis. The sequence continues at coordinate 185,517,541 of CM062820.1, forward strand.
ATGGAACAACAGAAAAGGAACAACATAAAAGAAAAACGCAACTCCAACAAGTTCGTCAAGCTATGTTATTATTTATTTTCTTCTAGCTTATACTACATGCTTCCTACATTATTTATTTTTCTGAGGATTATGCCCAACCACACCCTCCATCTAAAATTAAACACTTTGGGAGTGTCTTCTGGCTAGGCCGCTGCCAGGCTATGCCAGAAGACTAACCAAGTTTCCCTATTGACCTTCCTCATTAAGTTTTCCTGCAATTCTACTGTCCTTTTTGTTTTCTATTTCATTATCAGTCAAGATAGCTTAATTCCAACCAGAGTCATTATCAAGATCCTTTATTTGGTTTTTCATCATACAAAATGTGAGTTTAATTTATTTCATAGAGCATTAATAACAATCATAAAAGGAGATTTAGTTTCTGCAAATTTATATAATAAATATCTACACATAGAGTTTCCTTTAAGTTATCCTCATAGAACACTAATTTGATTTGTATCTGGTTATAAGTTATACTTTTGAGCCATAGAATACTTATCTGAAGCCTTGCGAGTCTGCACAAACATTTTCTCCACCTTCTAGAAAGAAATGTGGTTTCCTCCCTACCACGAGATTAGTCACAGATGAAATCCCCCCCCCCCCCCCCATGCTCTTCTCACAAGCATGATGTTCTAGGACAACCTAATGTCCTTGTCAACTCCCTCTCATCTTCCTTGTCACATTTTCTAGGACTTGTGTATCCAACAAGAAATTTGGGATATGAATTCCATCAAGGTAGAAAATCAAGGGGTTTTCAAGTCATTTTTTTAGGGTTGCCACTAGCATAGTCTCACAATATGATCCACCTAGTCCCTAAATTGGGGTCTAGTGCTATTTCAATTAATTATTAGATGATCATGGTGGGCCATAATTCCAAGTTAAATGTTATGACTCTTCATAGGATATTATTGGAGATACTTGAGGAGACACCTCTTTGGCTAAAGGGTTAAGGATTTTGACTTCAATATCGAACCATCAACCATATCCTCAACATATCGAACCAACAACCAAGAAGATAATTGAGGTGAAGCATGGGCATCCTCTATCACCCACATTGTTCAGGATATATATAAATCTATGAATGCCTCTACACTCCACCAATTTTGTATCAATAAAATTTTGGGTTGCCCCACTATCCACCAAGATGGATACACATTTGCCCTGCAATGTGCCTCTGATTCCCAAAATTGCAAAATTGCGATTTTCCATGTCAAAATTTTAATTCGAGACTGACTATGCATTGGAAAGCAATTAAACATTATTAAGACATTAAAAATGAATAATTGACACAATACCAAATACAATACATGCATTGATTTTTATTTCACAAGGTATTTAGACGCTAATTGAGCAAGTTCACACCAAGAGAGAAAGGAAATATCATGATACATTGTTCAATTTGTAATCAAGAGCATTATCTTGGATAAGGGAGAAGTAACATTTAGTTTCTTTCTCATATACAAAGGAAAAATTACAAAGCAATGTAAAATGCCTTTCGTGAAGCAATGTTGTTGTAAAGGGTGGGGATTTTGGGTAGAGGGTTATAGGTTTTGGAGGTATTAAAATAATTATTTGGTAAAGCTAGGGGATATGTACTAAACTAGGCATGAAGTAGTATTGAATATTTAGTGATATAAAGAAAAGGGTATTCTAAATCGTGAACACACTAATGGTTTTTTATCTCACAACTTGAAAGGATGTTATGAGTACAATGAACCACATGAGGGAGAAGATTATACACTAGTAGTACTTTTTTGCAATGTTCCAAATCAGATGTGAATAGAGAGGACTTTGCAAAGGTTTTTTTGCAAGGGTCAAGGGTCTCTAGGCTTTGATAGTTGGTCAAAATGGTGGAATGAGGATGAGTTATCCAATGCAATGTGATCAGAGGAGGTGGATTCAGTTGTATGTTTGGATCTCATGAAGATGCTAAAGGTTTCGAGGTTCGTTGTGGTAGGTGGAAAGGACAATGGCAATTGTTCTTTGCCAAGGAAGAGTAGATTAGACTCCTCTTCTTTGGCAAGAGATATACACAACAAGGGGTAACTAACAAATTCATTTTCACATTTTGACATCATTGTGGATGACATTTATTGTGAATGGGTTGTCATGTCGGTTAGCTAGTGTTGGGGCATAATATGATGGAGACAATCAGGAAATCTACTTTCACTACAAAAAAGGGGCAAACAAGAAGTTGATTTTTCTTGCAAGTAAATTCTGAATACATTATCACATTAGTTTAGTGGTTGTCATTTATTAATATGATCATGGTGGGTCATACTTTCTAAGCTAAATGCTATGACTCTTCATAGGCTTTTTTTAGAGATACTAGAGGAGAGACCTCTTTGGCTCAAGGGATCAAGAAGGATTTTGACTTCAATATCAAACCATCAACTATATCCTCAACACTTGTGCCATCATGGAGGAGGGGAGACATTTATCTTTAAAATTCTTCCTCTACTTTGTAGATTTTTCGAAGTTGTTTGATGTTATCTTCAGGGAGGCATTGTTCCATGGATGAAATTTGCATTTCAAAGATTTTGTTTACTTTTATTATATGTCTACTAGTTTCTCTGGGAAGTTTTTCTTCTTCCTTGTTCCCATTTAAAGTCGGTGAGTCTCCAAGATAAAATGCCCTGATATTGTTTTGTAGTTACCCAAATCCACTTCCCTGTTGTGTTTGCTGAGGCAATTTTGACTTGGCCCAAATGATTTGTTTCCACGAAATATGAGATTTCCTTGCCATTTTTAACATTTACTATTGATTTGTTTTCCATTTTGGGATGAGTCCACTCACTAAATATCCTCAATGAAAATAACACATGAACCTTGATGAAGCCCTAAGAGAACAATCCCTCGTTCATTCGTAAAAATTGTCGAATTTCACTTTGAACAAAACAAAATATGCTCAATACTAAACTACCCACATAAATGGTATTGCGATTTAATAAAATTTACTCCAAGTCTAAGTTTTTGATTCCTTCTCCAGTCAGAAAAACCACTGGCGGTATCAAGTTGGTAAAAGAAAGTAGGATCTGTTATCCAAAATCCTAGCTTAGTGCCCTGAATCCCTAATGTGACTGATACATTGATTAATTGAGCTGATGTATCGATCCTTTGTCTCATGGCTAGCTGTGACAACTCGATTTATTGATTTAGCTTATCTAATCTCAGGGTCAGCTGTGGCAGCCGAATTTGAATCCATGATCCATTTGCCATTTGTAGAAAAACCACGAGTTCATTGAAACCATCAATAGAACATGGACAATTCTTCATGTTCTACCACTGCAACATAATTATATTATCAACATTATAAAACATATAAAATATGTATCAATTTGTACAAGGAAAATATACTTGAAAGGATCACAACCTATAAGCTCGACCATGAAGTCTTACTCCAATAACGTCAAGAAACCGGGCTTGCCAATATCACTGTTGAATATGGTTGTAGCATCTGTGCACGCCGAGGTCATATAATCATGTCTTCGAGGTGGATGGGAAACAATGTATAAATATGCATGGGGTTAGTTTTATATTTTCGGTTGGATGGATGTTTAAACACTTGCTCATATAAATGTCAGACTCCACTGTACCAATTTAAACTTTTTTTTTCGTCAGATTTCTCTGCATTTACCTCATGGTCCATCATATTCTTTCCCATATGCGTGAGACAAAGTCTCGGTTGGCTTAGTTGGAATTTGGTAGGAAGCCACTGTGCTCTCATCTGGTCTACTATTTGTATGTATGAATTGGGTCGAAGCAGCAATAGATGCAATCTAAAAGGTCAATGCCATGGCTGGTTATGTGCAGCTAGGTTTCGTATTGTTCCTGCTTTACTTGATCACAAATGCCTCACTAGGAGCCACATTGTCAGGGCCTGAGAATGAAATTGCCATTTCTCTCCCCAGCGAGGGAAATACCAGAAGATTATCAGTCTACAATGGGAATAACAAGTCTGTTTCTTGTTCGGTAAGCTGTTTCTTGTGGTGTTGATGGCATTACATATTGGTGTGGGTGTGCAGATGCTCAGTGCGCCGGCATAGAAGTGGCCAAGATCGGTTTCTGTGAAGTGGGCAACGGAGGAAGCGGCCTTTTGTTTGGGCAGTCTCTTCTACTCGTACATATAGTGTGGTTAATTTTGTTAGGGTTCATTTTCCTCATTGGAGTCCCTTGAATTAGTGACTGTTAGGGTTAGGGTTATTTGGGTTTCTATGATGTCTGGATCGCTATTCTACTTGGCTTAAGATTCTGCAGAAGTGCTGACATTGGAAAATAAAAATATCTGGCCATTATTGGGTTGGTAGTTGCAGTGCTCTTGTGTTTTATGTATCTTTTTCTTTATAGGGAAGTTTGGATGCTATTATGTCAATAAAAGGGTACTTTCTGATGTATTGTTTTTGCCATCATTTTTCATTGCTTTTGGGATGTATTTGTACCCACATCACCAAAGAGGTGAGCCATTGATTATTACATTTCAATAAAAAAAACCTCCGAAGGGTTAAATGATTTTTTAAAATATTTTTGTTTGAATTTCAAACATTTGTTGTGGTTAATGAATGAGGTTAATGAATGATCTCTCTTTTTTACCTAGTGACTTAGTATGACGCTACATGGGCATGTTTTGCTAGTAGAGGACATAGGTATCTTCTTATTTGATATATTTAGAGAACCGAGGGAAGCGCTTGTGATGCACATTGAATTCAGCTCATCCAAACTATTATTCTTCTCTAAATAGTTATCTTCTTCATTGCAACATTCCTATCTCCGCTAAGAGGGAAATTTGGGTTGTTTTTCGACAAACGTGTAGACAATCCTTGTATTACATCTGCCATTAAATCTACACAGTAAACAACTATCCTCTTCATTGCACCATTCCTAACTCCGCAAAAAGGGAAATTTGGGTTGTTTTTCTACAAACGTGTAGATAATCTTTGTATTTCTCTCCAATATCCGCCAATAAATTTACACACTAGAAAAGAAAATGGAAGCTATAAAATCCAAGGTGATCTGTTCTTAATGGGAGATCGGCCAAACAACATAAGCAAGAGACATTCATCAATCCTTCTCTGGACAAGTATTTACATGTACAGAAAACAAAGCATCTCAGAATATATTCTTAATTAGTATTGGGTTTGGTTTCTTAGTTGATTTTAACAGGAAAGGATATCATTTGTATTAAAAAATGGTTGTGGCCAAGCCAAAAAGTAAGATAACAAAACAAAAATAATGGTATGACAATTGTCTTTCAAAAAGACTCGAAATTTAAAAATCGTCGTCTATTCTTACCTTTCTGGAGGTATAATTGTAAAGCCAACAGGTACAATGTCTAGCATACTGAACTGGTAAAAAAACTACTTTGCAATAAATAATAAAAACCTGAACTTAAAAGAAATCATTTCTACCAACGGCTTCTTGCTTGATGGCTGCCAGAAGATTGAATTCCAGAGCTGTATTTCTGATCTCCATGTCACGAGAAGTTTGTTGAACAGTTGCCTCATCTTTCACTGCAATACAAACCAAGCCAATGGATGCCTTTGGAGGGATGACCCTAGAATGTGAAGTGTCTTCATTTAAGTGTGAGCTTCTGGCTAGGCCTAGAGCTAGCTCATAGAGTGTCATACAGTTGCTTCCACCTTCTGTATTTGCTTACTTTGACATGTCAATTTCCCAGAAATCTTTGCGTCACTTTTCTATCTGCAATTAGAAGAATAACCAGTCTGCTATTGAAGTATGGAATGGCAACTTGCATGTCTCAACTTGGTGATCATTTATTATCTGGGCTCTTCAAAGGTCTGAGGACTCACAAAGAATACACCGACCCAAATGATTGTGTCCCACCTTTCTTTTCTAGATCTCCCCAACAGATATTGTGCCACCTGCTGGGAAGAGAACCTTCACTTAAATCAATTCAGTTTGCCACAGGACAGCTTACCTGTTGAATTTTGGTAATTCTCGTAACTCAATAATTGTTTGTTATGATTTTACACTCAAGTTGATATTTTCTTTTATTTATTATGCAACATAAAACAATTATATAGAGAACTACAACAGAAAAACATGAAGAGACAGCCACACAAGAAGTTACACGGGAAAACCCCACTCTAAGGGGAGAAACCCAGCAATCCTTTCCTTATGAAATCAAGTCAACAAGACATCAAGTCATATACAAACCAACCAGTAATGTAGCTAAGATAACCGACCTCCAAGTGCCAAGTCAACCCTCGAGCATACCAAGACAAAATGCTTCCAAATCTGTCCACAAAAGAGGTCTACTTCAGTCCTCCAAAAGCCGAATTTTTCCTTCTACCTCAGACTCAGATTATGCCACAGAGCTTAGCGTTATACTTTATATTAAAAGCCTCAAACTTCACATGGTTCCACTTCTCATTATTTCGCAGAGTAATATGCCTCAAACTTCACACTTACTTCCATAGGAACGAGCCACAAAACCCCAGAAAATTATGCCTCAGGCCTTGTCTTCTACTTGACCTTCCAAGTCTCCTTGAGCAAGGGCATATCAGAGATATGTTTTACTTATGTTTTCGGCCTCTGAGATCAGAAATATATGTGTCTGGGATCTATCAAATGAGGAATGCGAGTGAGCTATATGTATAGTCTCCAAGCCATGCGAAAGGGTGACACTTAAGCTGAGCCGACCTGAGGGTTAGGAGGGCCGACTTACCAACTTGGTAGGGTAAATGGCACTTACCAAAATTCAATTTCCTTCATTTTAAAGGGGCACGAAGAACATGCCCTTCTATATTTTTTTTTTTACCAATACAAATCATGAAGAACATGCTTGTCAATAATAATTTTAGTTATTCAAAAGTACATCAATAAAATAATATTATGAATACTAACCATAGCTACATTCTTCAACATTACCCAATCCAACTTTGAACTGCAAAATCTGAAAACACAAAGCCAAAGGATGCTTAAGGCAACCATGACCCGGCACAGATGGAGGAACCAAATACCAGACAAACCCAAAACCATGCCACAAAGAACACATGGATACAAGGTCAGTTGATCATTGACTAGTGATCGACTTCTCCAGAGATTGAGAATCCCACCCTCAGCCTTCCAATCCATCACTTGGAGTTGATAAACTTCACCATGCGTCAGAGTAAATGACAGGTTACCAGATACTGGGAGGACTTTAGTGCCCATTCTTTCACCATAATGATGCTCCTCCACTTCTCTTGAATATGTGTGTTTCCTTCATTCTTATGATATATTGTGTACTTTGAATGTTAAAGGAAGATGTGAAATAGTTGGAGCCCGCCCATTTATGCATAACTTTCCATTGTCTATCAAAGTTACTTCATTTTCCTGAAGGTCTAAACTTGGTAGAATTCTATTTTTTTGAAGCTCCTTGCTGGCACTTGAGCACTACGAATGAGTCTACCCAGACACATATCTCGAGGGCTTGATTGGTTTTGCATATGCTGAACTATAACCGTAGAGTCCCCAAGTACTGTAAGTCAATTTATTTCTCTTGGCTTGGGAATTTTCAACCCTTGAAACAATGGCACGCCTCTGCTTGATGTTTGGTGGATTCTCCTAAACCCCTTTCTTAAACTTAGTTCTTGATTTCCTCTAGGATCAAGGAGGATCCCTATTACACCTGCCACCTCAGAGTTTGGTTTCTTAGTTTTAGTTTTAGTTTATATTTTTACTTAATTTGTTTTTTAAGTTTAGCCTTTATTCCTTTAGCTTCTATATTTGTTTTCTAAGGAAAACTTCTCATGATTCCCCCTCTTCCCTAGAATATCAAAATGGAGGGCAGCTCAACTGCCAGCCACCACAGCAATTTATTCCTATAGCATAAGCAATGCTCTAGTGTCATAGTATTATTGTCAATAAAAAATTTTGATTGATATCAACAACGAATTTTGATGACATAGAAACTAGGACCTTATGGGTGCAATTTGTCAACAATTATCACTGATGTAGATGCTAAAGAGCCAATGCTTTTTGACACTTGGATATTTCCATAACCATCAGTTCACGGTTAGGTGTTTTTATAAAAATAGAAAAAATTAAATCTGGGGATTTTCTGAAAAATAGGCTTCAGAGAGCCATTCGAATCTTCCAAAACATGACACTTGTTGAAAAGATGAAAGAGGTTTTTGTAAATCAGCATGTTCCCAAAAAATTCATGTTTTATTTTTTCAAAATTCATCACCACCTTCTCTTAAATTGCTCCCAAAGTTAGTCTTTTATGGAAAAAAGTATTAAAAACAGTTTTGTCAATTTGGGCAGATTTGCCTTAAACATTTTTCGTGAAGCTGGGTGAATTCCAAGGGTTCCAGAAGCATGTTGGGTCATCTAGGAACACAACCTAGGCTCCTAAGTTTCCATGTGAATGCCCAAAATATCCAAACTAAAGGCACTACCAAATCAAAAGGCAACGCTCACTCTAGAAAAACTATCAAATTAGTGAGGGCTCAAGAAAAAACTTGTATGTCCTAACAGATCCTTCAATATCTGGTGCTCACATATGAAGTATTGTTTATGCACAACAGTGGTGAATTAAATCTAGATGGCCAATTGGATAGCTAATATGAATTAAATCTAGATGGAATTCATGTTTGTGAGATAGCTAATATGAAGATATTGTAATTCTCTATTCTGAATAAGGGAAGATGGCATATGCTATAGGTAGTATGACAACAGTTGCCACTTTGCCTCATTGGGTAACATTGGAAAGAAGAGGAAGTTTGGTGCAGTATCTGACAAAAATGCCAGGAAATTGTCTTCTCTTGTTACTTTTTCACCCATCTCCTCTAATCGTTTAAGTAGAAGGCAGACCGCGAGATTATGTAGGAGAGAGAAGGTAGTCAATCCAAGATCTATGGCAAAGGAGTTGTAATTCAACCGAGATGGGTCAGTGACAAAAAATTGTAGGTCAGAGAAAACAAATTCCATCTAAAGGAAGATTCTTTTCACATAAAACTTTATTGTGGTAGATCTTTCCTTGTCCATATACCTTTGATGTTAATGTGTGGTTTGTATGTAGGTTTGGTATGACATATATTCCAGCATTTTGTTGTGCACCTACTGAAAATATTTTCAAATTGTCTTGTAAGCAGGTGTCAACAAGCTTGTTGATATTGTCGGAATCACCGTTGGGCCGAAGGGTAGAAATGTTGTTTTGGAGAGAAAGTATGGTTCTCTGAAGATTGTCAATGATGGTGTGACAGTGGCTAAGCAGGTAAATTGTAGATGTGGGTTGTAAATTTTTTATGTTCTATATTAGTTTTCCTTGCCTAAATGTCTTACTGTCTTAGACCTGGAAGGAAAAATTCTCACAGGTCATAGAAAACATATTTATCTTTTGAGGATGTACCTAGTCTATGGAGTAGCCATAGTAGAGTAATGAATGACACTTTAAACAGTTGAAAAAAAATACTTGTGTGCCAGATGTTGATGAGTCAAGTTAAATTTTTATTTCTTGTCTAGTTAATCCAGTCTAGTTAATGCTTTTCAATGTTGCACCTTGCTTCTGACAGGTTGAATTAGAGGACCCAGTTGAAAATATTAGGGCCAAGTTGGTAAGATAGGTTGCAGCAAAGACAAATGATTTAGCAGGTGTTAGAACTACCACATCTATTGTACTTGCGCAAGGTTTAATAGCTTAAGGTGTAAAGGTAATTTATTTGTCCCTATTACTGGCTTAAGTATTTATTCATTTTTATTCTGTCTACAAGTTTGGTTCTTCTTGAATCCCCTTTACTAGGAACATTCATATCATCCAAAATAGTATAACCCTCAGCTACTTCTCCAGATTCTACATGATTTTATGTGAGGAGAATACTTTCATAATGATCTGTCCCATCCAAAATCGTAGCATCCTTCTCCATGACACACACATGGTCTCCAAGTGGGACATGCAGTGACAAATATTCAGTCTCTGATGTCACATCAATTTCTATAAGCTTAATATTTTTCAATAAGGTATCATATTCTGGTCCCTCGGCATGTTCAAGCCTCTTCAATGGATTATCCAAGGAAAGTTACTGATTGCACACATCCTTGTCTTCTAGAAGAGATTCATTCATACTTAAACAAGGGGATATATTGTAACTTTTTCTAGGTTCCTAAACTTTTGGATGGAATACTAGAGTCCAGGCCAAATCAGGTGCTTAAACAAGGAGATATATTATATCCCTCCATAACCTCAGGGATCCTCAATGGAGTATCAAATTCGGAAGGTTCCTACTTTCTCACCACAATTTGTATATTTTCTCCAACTTTGAAATTTTGGGTCTCTCTAGCTTCCTGGCCATTGTTTCCCTTAATTTTGGTAGGGTAAATGAATCACTCATGTTTTTCATTGTTGTCCATATCAAACAATTTTTCTCTAATTGGACTTGCATCAGTTATGCCATCAATAATAAAAATGCTTTCCTGGCATGCTCCATATTCAACTTCATTCCTTTCCACAGCTATATTATATGCCTTTGTAACCTCAGGGGTCTTCAAAGGATTATCCAATTGGTAAAGTTCCTACTTGTCATATATTTCAACATTTATTTATGTAATGATCCTAACTAGTGTCCACAAACTTTCTTTGCATATTTCTATTACATTATTCTAAAAAAAATGGCATACCAGGTATTTATGTTGATTTTGGTATTTGTATTATTTAAGTTGTTGATTTAGTTAGAGGTTGGATTTGTTTTTATAAATAACTTTAAAATGATACTTCAAAAGTTTGTTTGTGACTAGTTAAACGCTTGTTGGAACACACTGATAACCTTGCCTCAAAGTGTTGGACAAATCTTCAATGCTCACTCAACACATTGGTAGAGTTTTGTTCAGGGTTTTGAACCTAGTTCTCAATTTTTTTCATATCCAATTCCTACAGAAGCACTAAACACTACCTTGAAACAACAAACAAACAAAAGTACAAACAATCAAGTGATCAAAGAGCCAAAAAATGCGTTGAAAAACTACATATTCATAGATTCACTCCCAAGGTTTATTCATTGGTCATGTTCTCTTGAAAAATAAGTAATACCCACGTTAAAAATTGCAGTCTTATTGTTTAAAAAATGTGGTGCATTCAGGGAAATAGCACATCGTCATCTGAATATTCAGATGAATAAGAAACAAGACCTACTCTTGGTACAAATGAATACTTCAATGAAATGATATATTGTAGTTGCAAAATGTGCCAAAATAGGAAACTAAAGAAGTGAAGTCTTGTTGGTATCCATAGATTGGAACATGGAGTTTATATAGAAGAGGTACATTATAATTAAAAAATTGTTAGTCTTATAATAAATAAATATGCACATTATTTAATACATTATTGTTGATCATTTCATTTGATTTTTTTATTTATGAAAAGCCGCTTCTAGTTCCTAATATTCGTGAAGAACCAATGGATGATATTGATAATAGTGACTCTCAAGATGAAGGACAAGACACATTTATGGAAGAAGCCACTTCGCAGATAAATGAGGCTGGTGTCAATGAATTTATCCAAGACTTCTACACATCTTTTGAAGAAGTTGTTGATTCACCCCTAGCTTATTTGGCTAGGACACCTCTTTATGCAAATGCTGAATCTTCTATATTAGCGAAACTTATGTTGTTATTGAACTTGAAGGTTACACATGGATTGACAAACACATGCTTTACTGATATATTAAGGTTGGATTGATATTCCTATAAATTAATTCTCTAGATGTCTTAAAAGTTTTGAATATTGTGTATACTTATAAAAATCGTTTGTTGTACTATGCAGACTTTTGGCAAACAAAATACTTCCAAAGGACAATAAGTTGCCTCATTCTCATAGAGAAGTATCTTCAATAAGGAAAGACATTGGAATGGAGTACAAGACATATGATGCATGTCGAAATGACCATATATTGTACTATGGAAATAATGCAAATTTACAACAATGCCCAAAGTGTCACACAAATAGGTATGATCAAGATCAATTATCCAAGAAGGTTCCTTATAAAGTATTATGACACATTCCACTAAAGCCAAGGTTTGAGAGAATGTTCAAATGCAAGGAGTTGGCAAAATATATGGATCATCATGCACAAGGGAGGAGCCAAGATGGTGTCATACGTATGGTTGCAGATAGTAAATGTTGGAAAGATATTGAGGTAAAATGGCCACATTTCAGAAATGAGCCAAGGAATGCAAGAATTTCTCTAGCAATGGATGGCGTAAATCCTTTTGGAGATCTTAGAACAACATATTCAGTTTGGCTAGTGTTAATTATAAACAACAATCTCCCCCCTTAGATGGCAATGAAAAAGGAACATGCAATGTTAACTCTTATCATACCAGGTAATAGAACATGTGAATGCAATGTTTTCCTGAAGATTATATAAAAATATTTCAAGTTATTTAATCCTAATAAATAACTCTTTGTTCACTTAGGGAAATATCAGGTAAAGGATATGGATGTATACATGGAGCCCCTCGTTGATGAGCTTCATGAATTATGGGATGGTGTAAATATGTTTGATGTATCAAGACCTATCAATGATAGAAACTTCCTATCTCATTCGATTCTTATCTGGACAATTCATGATGTCCCCAGGCTCTCTATTTGTTGTGGTAATATAATATAAATTACATTTATAATTATTCTGTTCATTTTAGCATTTAATAAATATGTGTTCCAATCTTATTTTAGGACTACAAACAAAGGGGAAACATGGTTGTCCATCATGTGGGCCAAAATTGTTGCATAGGCAGTCAAGGGATCTCAATAAAACTGTCTATGATGAGTATCGACAATTCTTACCACAAAATCATCGCTATCGAGTGCGTGATAAACATATGTTCAATGGAAAGGAAGTGGAAATGAGGAAGCCAATAAATATGAGCCCTGCTAGGTGGAAAGTGATGTATGACAAAAAAGAAGGGACAGGCTTTCCCCTAGGAATGAAAAGACTCTTTATTTTCTACAAATTAGAATATTATGAGAGCTTGCCAATAGCCCACCTATTTGATACTATGCACATCGGGAAAAATGTGGCAGAGTGCTTGTGGAAACATCTAAATGGAAATAACATTGAAGCACAAATAAAGTTAAGAAAGGACCTTTGAGTTGCCAATATCATACTGAATATGTGGTTGCACAAAGACAACTCATATATTCATGCTCCATGGACATTTACATCAAATGAGAAAGAAAACATCATTTCTACTATGAAAAGCATAAGATTTCATTCTGGATTTGGTGCGACATTAAAAAACTTATTCACAAGAGATGGATCAGTGTTCTTAGGCCTAAAAACACATGATTGGCATAATTGGATAAAGGTAACGTTGTCACATGTTATATTTGTTGGAAACTTAATTATAAAATTGTATATCCTAGTGATGATATCAGTTCATGCATATTTGAACATGGTTATTTGTTAATAGACATGCTAGTATAGTGATGAAATTAGTTCATGCATACTTGAACATGGTTATTTGTTAATGGTCATGCAGTATGTGTTGCCTGCAACAATACCAAGTACTTTTGACCACAATGTCACTACGACTATTTACAAATTATGTAAATATCTGAGGTATTTTTCAATCCATCATGCATACTCTTCCATTACTCTTATCATTTGAAGTGCAACATTGGTTATGCCTTTATATAAGTTTCTACTTTTAGTTTACAAGAAATAACAAGTCTTTATTGTAATACTTGTAGGTGGGTCTCATCTAAAGAGATACATCAGGATGACTTGAAGTATTGGAAGAGGAATGTTTCACTTTTGATGTGTTATATTCAAATGTGCTTCCCTCCAAGCTTCTTTAATTCTCAAGAGCACTACCTTGTACACCTAGTAGAAGAGATTGAACAATGTGGTCCTATTCATATTCGAACAATGTGGCTCGTGCAGAGATATATGAAGGTCTTGAAACAATTTGTGAGGCAAAAGGATCGACCAAAAGGGTCCATAGTTGAGGGGTACATGGTTTTCTAGGCCATGGTTCATTTGAGTGAGTACTTACCTCAATCGCATCTTGAAGCTCCGCGATTATGGAATTATAACCAACCTTAATCATTTGAAGGAGAAAAGTTAGAGGGAGAAGGGACTTCAAATAGGATAAAAGGTATAAAAAAATGTTAGGAGTTATTTGTATCTTAAGTTTTATATTACATGGCTTTAAATAATTATTAATTCATTGAACGAAAAAAAAATTCATTGTAGATGCGAAGGAGTGGGAGGCATTACATTTGTATGTTGCATACAATTCTGACTTTATGTTGGAATGGATGGAGAAGTACGTTGAAAAAAAGAAATTAGAAGATGAAAATGCATGGGCCAATATATATAATAGACATGGTCAAAACACTACTCGAGGATTGCCTGCAAGCCATAAAAGAAAGTGGCCAGAGAGATGCTCGTGGAATTGGCTAAAGGCCAATATTGAACACGAGGAAACGAAAGGGAATAATAGAGTAGCACAACAACAATTGAATGTCATTAAAGGATCCATAAATGGGGAGGTGATATATATTAATATATTGCATATCTTTAATAAATTTTTTGTTAGATTTCATATCCTTGAATCTAATTAGTTGATATTTATATGAATTTAGGTAAGATATTACAAAGGAATGTGGAATTTTTGTCATCATTTTCACATCAGAAAAGTTGATGAAAAGAGAAAAACTTATGATTGTGGAGTTTCAGCATCATTTGAGGTGGAATGTTGTTCAGGTGCAAATGATAGGCAACCAATCACAAGAACACTTCGCTACTATGGGGTGTTGGAGGACATTATCGAGCTTGATTTTATGCCTTTCAAGAAAGTTATTTTTCGTGTTGAATGGTACAAGCTTATTGAAGTGGGAGAAGAAAAAACTATCTTGCTCCATGATAATGGATTCCACATGATCAATACATCTAGGTTTGAAGCTACTTCTGAACGTTATGTGTTTCCATGTCAATGTGACCAAAATTTTCTCATTCCAAATTTAGAACAACCTGGTTGGTCATTTGTGATTGATTATGATCCAAGAGGACGAAGAGTAACATTTGTTCAAGATGTAGAGGACCATGATTTACTTGAAGATGCAGAAGTTCCCCCTGAAGACATAGATGGCCAAGATGGAGATGATGAAGAATTTATTGTCAATGATGCATATCACCAAGATGAAGACCAAGACGAGTTTACTGAAGTTTCTGAAGGACATGAGCAACCACATGGGCATCAAATCCATGAAGATGATGAATTCATTGATTTTAATTTACCTGTAGTTGAAGGTGATGAAGACTATGAAAATGATGGTATTAATTTATTTGTGGATTTAGGGTCTATTAATGATGGGGTATATATGCCATCAGATGAGGAGATTTCATCCGAGAATGAAATTTTATCATCAATATGTATACTTTAAGATAGTTTTAAGGATTCACTACAATATAATTTTTCTTTACAAGTTAGACATATGAGTTTTTAATTGTAATGAACATTAAGTAATTTGAATGTTGAATGTTTTACTTGTGAGGATGACATTTTCTGATCACTATGTTTACTTTAAGATGGTTATAAGGATTCACTGCAATATAATTTTTCTTTACAAGTTAAGTATTGAGTTTTTAATTGTAATGAACATCAAGTAATTTGAATGTTTAAGGTTTTACTTTAAAGACATATATATTTGGTGTTACCGATTCTATTTTCTTATCGGTTTTTCGATCAAGGTTTTCTTATTTTTATGTTATTATGTGTTTTCTTAAGAATGTACCCATGGGTGTTACTGATGCTACTATGGGGGATTCAATGATATTCACTACTTTTATGGAAATGTTAACAAATGCATGAGGGCAAGACGCTGCTATGATGATGCATGAGGTAAGCTTGAATATTGTCTTTTATATGTTCAATTATCTTATATTCCTTATTATATTATGCTAATTTATGTTTGTGGAATGCATGCAATCGCTAAATTCATTCCAACCCCTATAACACTTTATAATACATCTAAGCTAATGATAGTGGTAAAACTTGATCAATATTTTCGTGCATTTAATAACTTATTTCAGTATATATATTTATTAATATTTGTGTTTTTACTAAGCGTGCATTTTGTTGGCATGCAGGATTCATTTATGCCCCTCAATACAACCAATGTTGGCATGCAGGGATCATTAATGCCCCCATATACATCTAATGTTATGCAAAATGTAAGATTCAACCATTTATTTTTGTGATTTTGATTATGTTATTTGTTGAGAAATCTAGGGCATTTATTTAATAAAGTTTTTGCACAAAGACTCCATGATTTATGAGGTGTTACGAAGAGCTACATCATGCCTTCAAATGGATCAACCCATCCTTTTTTTTCTTCTTGGACATACAATACTATTTTAACAAGTAACCCAAGCAATATATTATTCCAAAACATGATGTCAAGTTACTTTTCTAGTGTTTTTATGTAATCAAGAGGCCTTTTTAGGGTTTCTTAAATTCAAACCTTAGATCATACTCTTTTCCCTTTATGTCATTCTAGAGTTTATCCTGTTAGAGTCGATCTTTTCAGCCCTCCATCAAAGATCAAAATCTATTTTGTTGCATTTCATTTTAGGGGTCTCATTCATGTTCAGTCATTTGCATTCCATTAGGAGCATCTTTTGATGGAAGGGTCTTTTCACACATCTCCGTCATGTTGTGTATTTGCTAGTCCATGTCTACTCATCAAAGTCAATTTTAAAGTCATGTACAGTCTTGTTTGGTCTCGTGGTCAACAAAGAGTCATTTTAGTCATTAGGTCTATGGTTTTGTCTTCAAAGTGTTTAATAATGTCCACAGGCACATGAGGGAGGCTCACAATAAGTTTCATCGCAAATTTCATCATCGCAATCTTTGATCATTACTTTTCTTCAAAACTCTTTTTTTGAGAAAAATCGTCAAATTTTGTCTTTTGTAATAAAAGCCATGTAATTTTCAAAGTTTTTGGGTTTTGAAATTCTTCAAGTGCAGCCCTGGTCACCTTTGCCAAACACCATGCCATCCATCCCTGCAAAACAGACAAAGAGATTCATCATCAGCTAAAAAATCAAAAGGAAACAAGCAAAACAAAGTTCTCTTGTAAAAGTGTTAAAGTCTTCAAACAGTGGGTTTTTTAAATCAAAAATCGAAGTCCATGCCATGAAAGATATTTTCATTTATTTCACGATTCATGGGCATAGCAAAGGTCAGCTAGGAGCCAGGAGAAATCATGGAGAAATCAGCTGGAGGGAGAAACTGTGTTTTGAAGGCTGAACTATTGACGAAATTACGGTCGCGGAGCGTTGGGAGGTTGTCGCGGCGCATATAAAGTGCGCAGCGCATAGAGCCATTCTACGCAGCATAAATTTTCAACGTGCATGGCGCATACAATGTTCACGGCGCACTGGGTTGTGTGCACAGTGTACAAGGTCGACACACAAAAAACTTTGCCACTATTCCATAAATTCAAAATAACTCAATCTCTTTTGCTCCGTGTAAGTCAAATCATCTTGCAAATGCCATTTAATAGTGTTTGGTGTGGTTTCGAAGGTTGGTTTGGAGAATTTTAATGTCAAACCTTAAATTCTAATCTCTTATTAAAGATTTCTCCTTAAAGTTTTTGTGTTGAAGTTTCTTAAACATTTTTGTGCCACAAATCCTATCCTCTGTTATCTTATTATCGCATTATATCCTTAATACACTATTCTCTTACATACCAAGGTCATTCACTCCTAAGTCCTATTTTCCCTATCTCTAAACCCTATCATTCCTTATCACTCTTCCTCTCTCATATCACTTATAAAATACCAAATTCCCAAACACAGTCAAGTGACTGTCCTCACACTTTAAATTCACTTGACAAAACCACATTATTCTCACAGCATTATTTCCCATAATCCCTTATTGACTTTGACACACTTGGCAATTGGAGACAAAGACATCACACTCTTCATACTCACCTCAGGCAACATAGATGAAGAAGGCGTCGAGGAGGTGTGGAAGGACAAAATCTTGGCCGAAGCTTCTTTGGCTGAGCATGATACTTGATGATAGACCTTCAGTGCAACGCGTAGCGCCACTTGGCACGTGCTTATAATTGGCAGCTCTGCAAGAGGAAAACATTACATTTTTGGATTTTTCATCAAACGTTATGCATGCTCATGGATTACCTAAGGATTTCATCACGTTCTGGGTTACCTAAAGGGTCAAAAACACCTTAAAAATGACCTCTCTGCCACCTTTTGCACCCACAGCAAGCTATCTTGGAATATTGAAGTTTTGGAGGGGTAAATGACATCTAAATCTAGAAATTCCACTTGGGTTGGAAAGTAGACAGGGAGGGAATTCCAAGGAGCTATCATGATCTCAATTTGGACTTCAGGAAGTGCCTCAAAATCAGATCCAAATTTGTGCTATGCATACAGGTTTTGGGCGCGGCGCATAGAGAATTTTGGCCTATTTTTCACTCAGCAGCTCAGAATTTCACCTAGTTTTGACTACTTTCAATTTTTCATGTAACTCTTGATCTACCTTGATGTAATTTCATGAACATGATGTAATTTTGGAACATATTTACTTGTTTTAGTAGATTCATTCACTAAAAAGTGAAAAACAACTAAATGAATCAGTTTCCTAACATATAGAGGCAAGTTGTTTCATTACCTATTTATCCGTTCCTTGTTTAGATATGGTTGAGACAACTCCTAGAATGATGAGCTCGACCCATAAAGGCATGGGAATGAGTTAATCTTGCCTATATCATGTAATTTCTCAGTCATTTTCAGGGTTGGACACTTGGGATTGCTTGGCGCTTCATTGTACATTCATTTTCAGCATTTTTGGCAAAGGAAAGACCAGTGTTTTGTAGCACTTGTTGGGATCCTTGTGGCTCTGTGTTTTGATGGTGTTTTTCTTCATGTAATTGTAAGTTCATTGATGTCTTATGTATGCCATTTCCCTTCTCTTTGGTTCTGAAATTAAACAAATTGAGTGACAAATGTAGAATCCATGAGTTTGTTGTGCTTTGCCTTAAAATTTGTTTAGTTTTACATGTTTTCTTTTGTTTGGAGAGGATTCTTGCAGCCTCTTGCACTCTTCATCTCCTCAGAAGTCTTTCCTAGCCATTCATTTAATCTAAAGCATCAAAACTACTGCCTACCTTGCCCCAACCGGAACTCTGCAAAAATTTGGCCTCATCCCCGGACCCAAATTTTCCTTTACCTTTTTCCAACAAAACCCCCAAAAAACTCAAAATAAATCCTTGCATTTCATACCTAGCCTAAGATTAGTTGTTAAATCAGTCATCTCAAGCCCCATCTGATAATATTTTGCTGAGATTGACCAGGAGAGAGCCCTCTCCTGTCCTTGTAGGGCTAGCTACGAGGTTGAGCGTGGTTTGATGTGGACCTAGAATCTTACATTTTCAGCCTGAGGTAAATCTAGGCACTAACATAGTGGCGACCATATTGGAGAGAAAATATTATTTTTTTGTTAGTGTTCTTGCTTTATAAACTACAAACGGAGCTTGAAGTTAGCCAGGTAGCCTTCGAAACGCTCTTGCTTTGCATTAGCGCAAGTAGATATAAGTTGTTTCAGTCAATCTCCGGTCTAGTCTTATAAGCTGAACATCTAACTTGCAAACTGCCCCAGTAACATGTATCAGGTTCAGATCTGATTATTGATGGTGGACAACGATCAAACACTGGAAAGGCTGAAATCATTAACCTGGCGATTTCAAATCATTTTCGAGATCAGATCCAAGGACTCCATTGGAGGATGAACCTAACCAACAAAAACATGAAAGGACAATATGAACAGATCAGGTATTCAAGTTGGAATTGCATCCAATACATTTTGTTCTTTGTTCTAAATTATTTCTTCTCTTTTCCCGAGAATGTCAAGAAGGATTTGCAAAGCATACTATGTATGAGAAAAGATCCTCGACCTACATTTGATTCATTCCCTTTGAAGATTGTGAATCCTAAAGATTTGCATGCCTTTGAGCTTGATCAAGACCCTTTTTCCAAATTTTGTGATGACCATCTTCAAATTGATGAACCTCAAGAGACCAAGACTAATTCTACCTTCTGTACATACCCCTATACCTTGTAAAATTCCAGATCGATACAAGCCTTTGATTTTACCTCCTATATCCCATGCTTTCCCAAAAAATCATGATCCATATCTACCAAGATTTGATGGTGAATGCAAAAACATCACTGCTGAGAGACATGTTCTGAATTTTGAGTCTTTTCTTGATCTTTTTGAAGTTGATGAAGAATATGTTAGTATTAGGGTTTTTTCTCTTTCTTTGCAAGGCAAATTCAAGAGTTGGTTCAAAACCCTACCTGATGCGAGCATCTCAGATTTCCAGCAGTTCGTCAAAGTTTTCCTCGACAGGTGAGTGGTAAGACAAAACCCTTTCTTGATTATAGAAGAGTATAACCAGCTAAAAAGATTGCCAGGGGAGACAGTACAACAATTTTCTGCTAGATTTAACTAATTTTATTATTCAATGCTGGTTGATATAAGACCTCCTCCTGGATCCTCTATCTTTCACTACCTGAGTGCCTTTAATCCGAAAATTGATTTTCAGCTAAGAGAAAGGAACCTTGCAACACTTGAAGAGATGCAGAACAATGCAGTAGATGTAGAGGCTCCTTTGCTGATTCGAAGGGCAAAGTTGAAGGAAGAAGAGATGAAAAACATAGATCTGAAGGAATCAACATCTCTAGAGGTAAAGCTTGACATTTTGGTAGGTGCAGTGGAAGAGATGATGCAAAGGATCATCACAAGGAATGATTATGATGTTCAAGCCCATGGCTTGCTGATTGAAGAGGAACAAATGGATGCTCCAAAACATTTTCTTTCTTATCCTAGTTGTCATAGATCTAATAATGATTGTTTTATAGATCATCTTGGAGAAGAGAGATACGTTGATATGACATGTATGCTTGATGATGTCTTTTATACTGATGATTTGCCTCAGTTTGATTAGTATGATGATAATTATGTTCTCCAAACAGAACCTAATCTTGCAGACAAATTAACAGCTAGTTTGTGGGAGGAAGAACTTCACTATCAGTAGCTCGAGTACAGCGATCAACTGATGCATATCAGCTATGAAAATGACAAGGAAAGTGCAGCAAATTGTGAAGTAAGTGAAGGATATTTACCTTTTTATTTTGATTCATTTCAGTTCATCAGAAACAACCTCCATGCAATCAGAAATCAGCTATCAACAAGTCTTGATTTGGACCCTCTTGAGGGCGACGAAAACTTTGTTCCAGACTTCTCATATTCAGATTTGCAGGCCGCGAATGCCATTGCTTGTCAAGTCGCAGATGAAGACATGGAAGCTGGCACATGTGATCAAATGATGCAAGATGATTCCATACCATTTTGTTTTGAATCATTTCAGTTGTTGAAGGGTAAAATGTATAGTAAATCTTCAAATGAATAGCTTGTAGGAAGTCAACGATTTCCCAGTTTTAATGTTGAGGATGAGACAGATGGTGAAATTTTTGAGCAAGTCATTAATGAGAAATATTCCTCTGGAACGACTGATGTAATCATTTTGAATACAAAACCCTCCCTAGCACCAGATTTGCAGCCACCAAACGCAATTGAAGGTCAAATTATAGACGAAGGCGTGGAATCTGGAATACATGATCTAATGATGCAAGAGGATTCTGTACCCTTTTGTTTCGAATAATTTCAGTTTATAAGGCAGAATCATTGTAATATCTCTAAAGAAAAAGATGAACAACCAATAGGATGTCATATAGTTTTAATGGATATATCACGGCAATCTTCTCAAATTTTTGTTGATCCTATTGCTCGTGTGTTGGATGACGTTTGCTGTAAAATCTCTTCCCTGCTGGCTAACCATGTGCCAGATAAGAATGTTGATAATAATCTTATTCAAAAGTTTCCTTCATTGTCTTGTTTAACAGATTGTTCATTGCATACCCCATACCAAGGTTTGCAGTCATATGAGGAGATTGATAAAGGAGACTTATGTTCTATTTGGAATTAGCAACAGAGTTTGGTTATTCACGAAATTTAGGATCCTTTTGACAGCCTTCTGCTATCACCAAAGAAAGACAACACAGATGTGAGGAAAATCTTAATATCCAGCTATGAAGACTACTTCGACCAGAGCAGTAATGTGTTAATGGAAATCAATAGCGATGTTTATGAGGACCCTTTCGCAGTATTTTTGAAGTCATCCAGTCAATTGATGCTTTGCAAGCTTATCAACAGTCAACTTGATTCCAAGTTTCCATGGGAGTTGCCTTTCGATTCTTCCCTTTTCCTGCGCATCAGAAAGCATTTGGGAAGAAATCAAATACCAGCCAAGATGCTTACATGGTTGCATTGGTTGTTCCATTTCACTTGATCGGGTGGTGAAAAGAACAATTAGAGTAGGTTTGATGAATAAGCTCAAATATGAGCATCTTTCTAGTTTGTTAGTTATGATTTAGTCATGTTTGGTTTTATTATGGTTTTCAGTTTTAGCCTTGAGTTAGAGTCAGTCTGCATAATGTCAGTTTTAGTGTTTTGACTCCATTACCCAATGGCTGAAGGCACTGTCTGGTCTCCCAAAGATCTGCGGTCCTTGGCACCTCCAAGGAGCTACCATCCCCATTGGAGCCAACGTTAGAATCGGTCTTTTCAGCCCTCCGTCAGATATCAAAATATCTTTTGTTGCATTTAATTTTAGGGGTCTCATTCATGTTCAGCCACTTGCATTCCATTAGGAGCATCAATATTCTGATGGAAGGGTCTTGTCACTCATCTCCCTCATGCCTTGTATTTGTTGGTCCATGTCTGCTCATCAAAGTCAATTTTAAAGTCATGTACAGTCTTGTTTGGTCTCGTTGTCAGCAAAGAGTCATTTTAGTCATTAGGTCTAGGGTTTCATCTTCAAAGTGTTTAATAATGTCCACAGGCACATGAGGGAGGCTCACAATAACTTTTCATTGCAAATTTCATCATCGCAATCTTTTATCATGACTTTTCTTCAAAACTCTATTTTGATGAAAAAACGTCAAATTTCTTCTTTTGTAATAAAAGCCATGTAATTTTAAAAGTTTTTGGGTTTTGAAATTCTTCAGGCATATCCTTGGTTGCCTTTGCCAAACACCATGCCATCCATCCCTGCAGAACAGACAAAGAGATTCATCATCAACTAAAAAATCAAAAGGAAACAAGCAAAACAGAGTTCTCTTGTAAAAGTGTTAAAGCCTTCAAATAGTGGGTTTTTTAAATCAAAAATCGAAGTCCATGCAGTGAAATATATTTTCATTTATTTCACAATTCATGGGCATAGCAAAGGTCAGCTAGGAGCTAAGAGAAATCATGGAGAAATCAGTTGGAGGGAGAAACTGTTTTTTGAAGGCTGAACTATTGACGAAGTTACAGTCACGGCACATTAGGAGGTTGTCGCGGCGCATAGAGCCATTCTACGCAGTGTAAATTTTCAACGTGCGCGGCGCATACAGTGTGTGAAACGCACTGGGTTGTGTGCACGGCGCACAGGGTCGACACACAAACAACTTTGCCACTGTTCCATAAATTCAAAATAACTCAATCTCTTTTGCTCCGTGTAAGTCAAATCATCTTTCAAATGCCATTTAATAGTGTTTGGTGTGGTTTCGAAGGTTGGTTTGGAGAATTTGAATGTCAAACCTTAAATTCTAATCTCTTATTAAAGATTGCTCCTTAAGGTTTTGTGTTGAATTTTTTTAAACATTTTTGTGCCACATATCCTATCCTCTGTTACCTCATTATCCCATTATATCCTCAATACACTATTCTATTACATAACAAGGTCATTCACTCCTAAGTCCTATTTTCCCTATTTCTAAACCCTATCATTCCTTATCACTCTTCCTCTCTCATATCACTTATAAAATCCCAAATTCCCAAACACAGTCAAGTGATTGTCCTCACACTTTGAATTCACTTGACAAAACCACATTATTCTCACTGCCTTGTTTCCCTTAATCCCTTATTGACTTTGACACACTTGGCAATTGGAGACGAAGACATCACACTCTTCATATTCACCTCAGGCGACATAGATGAAGAAGGCGTCGAGGAGGCGTGAAAGGACAAAATCTTGGCCGAAGCTTCTTTGGCTGAGCATGATACTTGATGATAGACCTTCAATCCAAATTTCGGAAAATTTGGAGAAAATTTTGTCAATTTTGTTCTAAAACACGTTTTTTCTACCCAACGGGTTGTGCCACTTGGCGCGCGCTTATAATTGGTAGCTCTTTAGGAGGAAAACTTTACATTTTTGGATTTATCATCAAAAGTTATGTATGCTTATGGATTAACTAAGGATTTCATCAAGTTCTAGGTTGCCTAAAGGCTCAAAAACACCTTAAAAATGACCTCTCTACCACCTTTTGCACCCACAGGAAGTAGCCTTGGGAGATTGAAGTTTGGAGAGGAAAATGACATCCAAATCCAAAAATTCCACTTGCGTTGGAAAGTAGACAGGTAGGGCTTTGCAACGAGCTATTATGAGCTCAATTTGGACTTCGGGAAGTGCCTGAAAATCAGCTCCAAAGTTGTGTTATGCATACAGGTTTTGGGCGCGGTGCATAGAGAATTTTGGCCTATTTTTCACTCAGCAGCTCAGAATTTCGCCCAGTTTTGACTAGTTTCACTTTTTCATGTAACTCTTGATCTACCTTGATGTAATTTCATGAACATGATGTAATTTTGGCACATATTTACTTTTTTTAGTAGATTCATTCACTAAAAAGTGAAAAACAACTGAATGAATCAGTTTCATAACATATAGAGGCAAGTTGTTTCATTGCCTATTTTTCAGTTCCTTGTTTAGATATGGTTGAAACAGCTCCTAGAATGATGAGCTTGACCCCTAGAGGCATGGGAATGAGTTAAGCTTTCCTATATCATGTAATTTCTCAGTCATTTTCAGGGTTGGAGACTTGGGATTTCTTGGCACTTCATTGTACATTCATTTTCAGCATTTTTGGCAAAGCAAAGACCACGGTTTTGCAGCACTTTTTGGGATCCTTGTGGCTATATGTTTTGATGGTGTTTTTCTTCATGTAATTGTAAGTTCATTGATGTTTTATGTATGCCATTTCCCTTCTCTTTGCTTCTGAAATTAAACAAATTGAGTGACAAAGGTAGAATCCATGATTTTGTTGTGCTCTGCCTTAAACTTTGTTTCGTTTTACATGTTTTCTTCTGTTTGGAGAGGATTCTTGCAGCCTCTTGCCCTCTTCAGCACCTCAGCAGTCTTTTCTATCCATTCATTTAATCTAAAGCATCAAAACTACTACCTACCGTGCCCCAACCGGAACTCTGCAAAAATTTGGCCTCATCCCTGGACCCAAATTTTCCTTTCCCTTTTTCCAACAAAACCCCCAAAAAACTCAAATTAAATCCTTTCATTTCATACCTAGCCTAATATTAGTTATTAAATCAGTCATCTCTAGCCCCATCTAATTTTCTTTTGTTGAGATTGACCCGGAGAGGACCCTCTCTTGTCCTCGTAGGGCTTGCTATGAGGTTGAGCGTGGTTTGATGTGGACCTAGAATATTACCTTTTCAGCCTGAGGTAAATCTAGGCTCCAACATATCCCATGCCCTAGAAATCAAATCATAGGGAACAAATACTTAAGATTAAGGTTTCTAAATACTAGGGTATTTCTTAAAATATAAACCCATAAATTCAACCCTACTACATCTTATGATGGATCCTTTAAAAGAAAATTATTATACATACCTCATGGACACCTATCTGTACTGATTAGTATTTAGTAAACAACACTACATGGTAAACAACAGAGGCCCCTTCATAAAAACCACTTACAGCCAGTACTCCCCTCCGCTAACAGCTTGTGGTTTCAACATACAGCTGTTACAACTCAAGGAGGACAGGAAGCTGTAAATCCATGTGGTCAACCAGAAATAGCCCAGCTTATTCATCATGATCCTGAAAGGTGTGCAAGTGTTTAGCTAATCCAACATCAAGATGTTGACAAGCGTAAGGTTGGAGGGCCATTGTTGCTCAAATTCATCAATGTATATATGTTGATGAGGGTATGACCAAAGCTTACTTATATTGAAGCATGTGAAGGGATTCAAGGGAGAAATGGTGACCAAATATTCCATAATGTTGGGTCTTGAAGAATCTGATAAAGAGATAAAGCAAACAATGAATGACACATGTGCTATGGGTGTTGATATCCTTACAATGGAACAATATTTGCAGCCCATGGCTTTCAAAGAACGAAATTTGATTAGTATTGTTGATACAGGCTCTGGAAAAATAATTGCATATCCTTTACCTGTTATTGTTCATGTTAATATGAAACCTTATCTAGCTTCATATTCTGAACCTTGAATGCGAGCATTCTTGCATTCATAGTCGCTGGATTATTATTTGCGGAAGCTTACGCACACCTTTCTTGAAGAAAAGATTATGGTGCTATTACTATTGAGGAAGCTAACTCCACGACAATCTCCTAATTGTTTTGATTGACATCGCTGATTCTTTGGGTGATAGTCAACAATTTGGATGAATTTCCTGGCGATAGATTAGAATCTGGATAAATATGATGCCAAAAAGAAACTGCTTTGAGCACATTGTAGCTAAACTCCAATTCATGTGTAAATCACACCAGTTCTGGATCGAGGATTGAGAAGAAATATGTGCCGTAACTTTTTGTATCTTTTCCTTCAAATTCAATCTCTTAAAACATGCTTGGAATTTGAGGATCAGCTCCCTATATGGAATCGATTTCAATCCTGGTGGGCCCTTCAATCCCATGGGTAGATTCTGAAATGGCAGGACCGTCGTGGATTTCATCGGTAATATTTTTACAACCCTAGCTGAGCCATGCATATTAATCTCAAATACCTGCATTCATGCCTCATTCATGTTGTTTCTTCTTTCTGAGGAGATTATTTCAATTTTCCTATGATAGCAGCATACCTGGACCCCAATGCAACGGGAAACAGAATCCTCAATGGAGTTAACTATGCATCTGCTGCTGCCGGCATACTTCCTGGAACTGGTTTGGATTTTGTAAGTACTATCTCTCTGCAATATAATAATTTGATGCTCTCTCAGGCTGGGGCTTAGTGGTTGGAGGGACACTGGTATGTAATTAGCATCAAATTGGTTTAAGTAGAACAATTTTCTTTGTGTTTTGATTTGACTGGAAAAGATGGCTGGTGGTGTTGAGCTGAACTCGATTACAATTATAGAATATTTTGGAATTCGATGAAAATATGTTATATTTTAGAAATATTTTTTTTTATAATTTTAAAATATTTTGAAATGTGTAAATTAAAATATATGTTTTTAATGAAATTTAACAGAAAAATTTTGAAATTTGTTAAAGATTTAATTTGTAAAAAATTGTTAACGATTTAAATGATTAAATTTTTCATTACATCAAAATTTGCAACACTAATAAACTTTTAAACCAATAAAATTATTAGATTTCTGATTTCTGTGACATTCATTGGTAAAAGAAGAGTTTTGTTTATCCACAATGGTTTTCATAATTTGTGTGACTTATCCCAAAATGGATCCACTTTGGAATTCAAAATGTGGACAAACTATGAAAATTGTTGTGGATAATCCAAATTCTTCTTCTACCAATAACATTATCTATTTTGAGTTAGCTATTAATCTCATATATCAAGTGACCTATAATTCATATATATGAGCATAGATCACAGAAGCCTCAATTCAACAATTTTTTTTTCTATCGTTGATATCTACATAAATTAGTTAATATTGATTTTCAAATAGTTTATTTAAATCTCTTTTTGAAAAGTATAAAATTTAAACATCTTGCTCACACATATTTTTTTTTAATTCTAATTACTTTAGATCATATTCATTTATTTATTTATTATAGCTTACCTTATTTTTTTATTTAGCTCATAAAATTTTATTTTAATTTTAAAGAGACGTGTCCAATAATAAACAAATTTACACATTCCTTGTACTAGGCTTTAGAATGAGACTTTAGATTCAATGAACTTCTAAACTCAATAATCATTTCATTCCCAAAAATACTATAATGCAACCCCAAAAGATGATGTGATGATGAGCCCAACACCCAATCTACTGACACATAGCCAGCCCAAAAAAGCAGAAGCTAATGGAGAGCTACTATTTACGTCCAACGTTATCTCTACCTACTCTTTATATACTATTGTTTTAAATTATAAAACATGCTATAACTACTTAATTCTTCCAGCTCTATAAACTATTCAAGTAAGTCTAGGCTAAGCGTTAGTTAAAGGTTCACTTTCCCGTGCCTATTTTTTTTCACCCTTCTGAGTATTCTTCCATCATATATTTGATGGCAAATCTGAAACTGCAATTCCACAAACTAAAAGTTGCAATTTCGTGCAATAAAGGTTTTGGATTCTTAGAGGTTTTGTGGCTCTGCTCATCAAAATTGCGAATCCAACAATCTATCATTCAGAATTTGAAAATCTATGATGGGCATGAAAGCAGGCAATTTTAGTTGCCCTGTAGAAGGGGAATTCAAATATGTTTTATTATGTGTTATTTTTATTTAAAATTTTGATGAATAAATTTAAACAATGGACTTTATTCTGTTAAATTTCAAAACATCTTTAAAATTTCAAATTATTTTATTATGTGATTCTTCTTTACTTGAACATCTCTCTGTATTATATGTACCTCATCATCAACTTTGCTCTTCTTGATTCATATATTCCATATCCTTATAGAAATTAAGCTGAATTCATAGGCTGTGTGCTTTTTGATTCATATATTCCCAAGCTGAATTCATAGGTTGTGTTTTTTTATTGTCTCTTACCATGATAATGGACAAGGAAAAATTACCTATTCAATTGCTTATTTTCTAGTGCATTTTTTCATGATTAACTTATAATAAGATGATTGCGGGAGATTGGAAATTTTTTGGGAAATTGAATTCTCCAAAATAATTTCTATTTTCAACCCTATAAAATTTGAACTTATAACCTAATAAGAACTACACCCATGCAAGCCAATGAGAACTACACTCCATGCAAGCCAACTGATCTATCCTTGTAAATTATGTTTAAAATATCCTTTTAAATGACAGCTTTTCTAATAATAAAGTATCTGCCAATATCGATTTCAATCCATGCCTTCCAATTAATATATTACCTATTTTTGGTTTTTCTTTCGTAATATGAGTGAAACTTGATTTTCAATTTTAGAATATTTTGGAAAGCTAACTAATATGAACAACTTCAAATGCAGTTAGGCCTTTTACTCACATTCCATTTCGCTAATAAACAATTAACATAAGAGAATTGCCCCCTTATGCTTCAAATACATGATAATAACCAAATAGTTTACAATGTTCACAGCACTAGTTGTTGATGTGAGTGTGATATTAAATTTTGAACATGCATAGATGAACATTGATTTTTTTGGAATGGCGCAGATTGGTTACAGGGACTTTTCAGGACAATTAACATGGTTTGAAAGCACCACACTCCAACTGGGAGTGCTCATAGGAGAAGCTAATGCAACAAATCTCATCAAGAACGCCATTTACGTAGTCATCATTGGATCCAATGATTATATAAACAATTACCTATTACTTACTCCTCCCAACCTCATCAATACTTCGTCATCGGCTTTCCAACGTCTGTTTCTATTTTGTGATTGAAAATTGGCCGTTTAAGACTCAAGTGCACAAGATGGGGGATTACAAACATCTAGCCAACTCAAAGCAATGAAACCCATAGCACAGTCACAGACTGCGGTGCTAACAGCTCGAAGTGAGGTCTGTCTTATTGATTAAGTTTATTAGTTTTCTGATACTTTTCTTGTTTTATGTACTGGCTCAAATCCAAATATATATCAGCCAAAGGTACCCACATCCACACCCAATTACTAAGAGGTTTTATAGCTGTAAGATTGATTTCTGTTTATCTATTATGTAGTTTGGATAAAAATGATTAATAATTTTGATGGGGGTATTTCAGGACGTTCAAGAGGTTCTCCCTAGCATTGATGATGGAGACCTCGGAAACCAATTGGCAGTTGTGGAATATGTTGGAGACATATACAAGTCCTATCAAAAGATTGAGGTATGTTTCTCTATCAATGATTGGAGATTTGTGTGAATGTGAAGGTAAATTTTTAATTTTCATTTAGTAATCATTGGCAGTCTCGTCTGTCCAGAACATGAGTTTTGTACCTCTAGCTTATATGAAAAGGCAAGATGAAATCAATGAGACAATGAGGGCAACCCTGATTGATTGGTTGATACACGTGCAAATTAGTTCCTATCCTAACTTCGTTTGTTTCCAATGTTGGATCTAGAAGAACTTTATGTCGGCAATTTCTTAGGCTTTACCTCAAAATATTAAGTTTTGCAGGTGCATCACAAATGTGAACTAATGCAAAAAACATTGTAAACATTATGGATAGATACCTTTCTATTTAGATTTCTAGGAAGTGGGAATTACAATTAGTGGGTATCGATGTGATGTTTATAGCTTGCAAATTTCAAGATATCTGCACTCCTCAGGTAGGATGACTTACTGACATCCATAAGCATGACTATAAGGAAACCTTTTGCATATATCTAATTGATAGAATACCTGGTTGGCTGTTGAATATTGACATAAGAAGAATCAATTCATATTTGGTTACAGGTCAATGAATTGATCTGCATCTCAGGATACCAATACACATCCAAAATGATAGTAGCCATGGTAATTATCTCTAGCTGATATCTTTCTGTTTCATTTAATTACAATAGATTTTAAAGATTCAGTGTGAGTGATACATTGATAATGATACTTGGCAGGAGAATACAATATTAAATCGATTGGAATTCAATCTTACCATTCCCACTCCATATGCATTCGTTGTCAGTTGGTCCTGACAGAGTGGTAAAGTGATGAACTCCACTGTTTCTTTTGTATTGTTAGAATAATCTTCTGATGTATTGATCAATTTGACCTTAAAAATGCTTCTGGAAAATTGAGATTTTGGTTTAAATGTCTTTTCTTCATTGTATTTCCTAATAATCCTTTCCTTTACTTTTAAAAATTAAAATGTATTATCGCATGGTTCAGATAGAAAATATAGCATTTTACTTGGTTGATCTGTGTTTTCTTCATAACAAAATGATCAAATACAGTCCATCAATCCTTGTAGCTGCTGCTGTGTATACTGCTCAATGCACGTTGAAGAAGGATCCATGTTGGAGTAAAACACTTTCTCTTCACACAGGCTACTCAAATGAAGATCTCAAGTAAGTCTTCTAGTTCTCAAGGCACCATGCTTCTAATGAGTTTAACCTTCCAAAGGATACTTACTCCTAAATATCTTAGGAATTTCCATGAATTACGCAATCTGTAGATTATATATCCAAAACCTAGTGGACCTGCCATAGCACTAATTTAATGGCAACCTGTCTGAAATTGTATCTAATTCTATATATGGGAAAGATTGACAAATGTAGACATCAAACTATCTGGGGTGTGTGCAGATTTAGTTAACCCTGTACGTCGTTAAGGAATAACATTTGATTTACTTGTTCCAAGGAATGTGTAAAATTCATGGTTGACTTCCACTTAAGTGCAAGAAGAAATGAGCTGAGATATGTTCATGAGAAGTATTCAGATCCATGTCATGGCTATGTTGCTTTTTTATGCCTTGCAAACTTACCTAATGATGACAGTTGCACCACCAGCAATGACGTTGTCATTTGTATTAGTGATAACATCGACTCAAGTGCACAAGAAGGGGGATTAGAAAGAGCTAGCCAACTAAAATCCAGGAAACACACTGCACCATCATTGACTGCAATTCTAACATCTCAAAGTGAGGTCTGTGTCACTCTCTTATAACTTTCTTGTTCTTGTTCAACAAATATACACAAACCAAAGACTGCAAAGCTAGCATCTCAAAGTGAGGTATGTGTCACTCTCTTATACTTTTCTTGTTCTTGTTCAACAAATATACACAAACCAAAGAGTATCCATGTCCACTCCAAATTACTAGCAAGTTTTATAACCTTAAGATAGCTTTGTGTTTAGTCACGTTGTATGTTGGATGAAAATGATTAGTTATCTTGATAGGCTCAAGTTAGTGTTGTGTTTATTTATGATGTAAGTCGGCTGAAAATGATTAATAATCTTGATGAATGTATTTCAAGATGCATTCAGGGATTCCCATCAGGTGCTTCCTAGCATTGATATTGATGGAGACATTGAAAACCAATTGGCAATTATTGAATACATTGAATATATATGCAAATTCTACAGGACAATTGAGGTACGTTTCTCTGTCAATGATTGCAGTTTCTTGTTAGGGTGAAGGTAAAGTTTTATTTTCCTTAACTAAAATTTGGAATTCATGTATGCCCAGGACGTGAGTTGCGTACCTCCAGATTATAGGAGAAACCAGGCTTAAATCAACACAAAGATGAGGGCAGTCGTGATTGATTGGTTGGTGGAGGTACAACTTTGTTCCTATGCTAGTTCGAACTTCCATTTGCTGTCAAACTTAGATCTAAAAGAGATTTATATGGTCTATCTCTTAGGCCTGACATAAAAATCTTAAAATTTTCAGGTGCATCTAGAATTGGAATTAATGCTAGAGACATTGTATCTCACTGTGAACATCATTGACAGATACATTTCTATTCAGAGTATTGGAAGGAAGAATTTGCCATTACTTGCTATCGCCGCAATTTTTATAGCTAGCAAATATGAAGAAGTCTGTCCTCCACAGGTAGGATGACTTGCTGACATCTGTAAGAAAGGATGTGTATATATCTAATTAAAAGAACACTTTGTTGGCTATATAAAAGTACATACACCGGCAATATCTACTCCTACAGAAGATTACGCTTTATGCTGGAATCATCAAAAAAATTATATCATAATAGGTAACATAATATTGATAAGAGCTAGTTTATACTTGGCTACAGGTCAATGACTTCATCCGCATCTTCCCAAATGAATGCACGTCAGAACAGATAGTGGCCATGGTAATTAGCTCTAACTGATAATTCTTTGTCATTGATTGCAACATAGTCTCCAAACATTCAGATTGACTAATCAATTGATAATAACTCTTCGCAGGAGTCTACGATATTAAAGCAACTGAACTTCAAGCTTATAGTTCCCACTCCATATGTATTCCTCCTCAGGTTTCTAAAGGCAGTTGATTCCAAAAAAGTGGTAAAGTTTTGAATGACACCACTTTTTATATTGTTGAAAGTAGCCTGTGTGGCATTGATCAAATCTACTTTCGAAAATGCCTCATAAAATCTAGCATTCATGTTTTAAATTACTTTTCTTCATTGTATTCCTAATAACACCCTGCTGTACTGACAAGTCGTACTATCTATTATTCAAATGGAAGATCTGGCATTCTTCTTGGTTGAACTGTGTTTTCTTTAGTACATATGAGCAAGTACAATCCATTGATGCTTGTTGTTGCTACTGGCTACACTGCTCAGTGCACTTTGAGGAAGGATCCATGTTGGAACAAAACACTTACTCTTCATACAGGCTACTCTGAAGCAGACCTGAAGTAAGCCTTAAAATTTTTAAAGCATCATGCTTTTAGTGATTTTACCCTTCTAAAGAAATCCTACTCCTGGACATTTTAGATTTCTTCATCAATTACAGGCAGGCATTATTGATCAACTACGGCCAGAACATTGTGTCTTGATCAACTATATGTTGGAACTACGAACACCCTGTCTGAATTGAATCTTTATCTAATACTAACGCGCATACTAAGCGTCTGGAGGCGTACGCACATTTTGTTAACTCTGTACATTGAGGTAATAACATTTATGTGCATTGTTCCAGGGAATGTGCATATTTCATGGTTGATTTTCACCTAAATGAGGGAGGAAATAAGCTGAGAGTTGTTCAAAGAAGTATTCAAATCCATTTTTTGGCTATGTTGGTGTTTTAGGCCCTGCCACGTTATCTGCTGAAGACAATTGCAGTTCCAACAACTGATGAATATGTGCACCATATTTACTTTTGGAGTTTAATATAAGGTGGCCTATATGTTCTAAAATGAAGCTGTGTTGCAGATATTTTGTCCTGTTCAACCTACAAACTAAATCTGTGGCCAAAAATTTATGTTACGCCCATGATTCCTCTGTGCAGATATCAAGGGGCTAGTTCGGATTCTATGCCGATGAGTAATGCAAAAATGACACACGTGAAACTATGCAAGAAGGAAGAAAAACTCGAGAATGGAAGGATTTTAAATGGGATCCATCCCAGTACCCTTTTGGAAGGAAAGGCAGTAAGGACAAAAGGAGGGTCATCGTCAAGCAGCAACGGGAACCACCAAAAAGCTCTCGAATACGTAAACTCCATTCCGGAACCATTCCGTGAGAAGAGTGAAGATGGAAAGACTAGCCAAGAAAACTAGCCCTCAAGGCATTGTGTTGCAGAATGAGGAGATATTCTCCTACAATGGGGCCAAAACAAAAGGCCTCGTGGTTATAGAGCAGAATACAGAAGCGTGGTTGAAGAATCTTTTATTCAAGCTAAGAAAATTATTCGGATTGATAGACATAATGGAAGGCGTGACCAACAGACATTCAAAATGATTTTATTTTTATTTTTTAAATAATTTTTTATATTGTCTCTAGAGAGACAATAGTTTGAATTATGGAATTGTCTTTAGAGAGACAAATGAAATTGTCTCTAGAGAGACAAATCAAATTGTCTCTAGAGAGACAAATCAAATTGTCTCTTAATAGACAATAATTCTTGTCTTTATAGAGACAATAATAATATGTGTTCTATATTGTCTTTATAGAGACAAATTTTTGAGACATTATATTTTGAGACACCTGATTAGAGACAATATTTGAGACAATACACAAATTTATTTTTGTCTTAAGTTAAGACAATTAACTCAAATATTGTCTTAAAACCTCTTAAAACCCCCTACATGTAGTAATGGTAGAGATCAAACAATTCACTTTTCGAGGAAAAATCTGTAACCCAAATAAAAATGCCCAAATGTGCTCGATCGAATCCGGCCATTTGAAAAATGTGTCTGATTGTGCAATATGCAAATAAGCGATATAGAAACATTCATATGGTTGGCAAATGGACAATTTTGTATTCATTCACTCAAAAGCAAATGTGGCAGATCGTACAATATGCAAATAATGAAAAAATCATTAAAAACATCTGGTAGAAAGTCGAAATGGAAACATAAACGCACATTTAACAGATTACACAACGGTCCAAGCGTGGTTTAAAGAGAGAGATCATGGAAGCTTCGCACAATCGAAGAGTGAAACGATGAAAAGTGGTGAAATGAAAGCGAATGGGAAGAATGAAATGCATCAGAAATGGAGAAAATCTCCCAAGTTAAACGTGATAATATGAAGTTCATGCACTGTACTTCTGGATTTCTGTGAAAGCATAAATAGTAAAGCACATGTTTTGTTTCTGTAAAAGCCTTAGGATTCGATGGACACTAAACTTCATTGTACGTTTCTCGAGTGACGTTGAGTTTGACATTGTTTTGTGTGTCGTTTTTTTTTTTTTTTTTCCTTCGAAGAAATGTAATAACATAGCTTTGATATTGCAATTTTTGTAAACACAAGAATAGGTCATTTGACAGGTTTCATGTTTTTAATTTTTAATGAATGAAACATGTTTTCATTTTTGAAAATATTGAGATAAGTTCCACTGCTGGAAGCAACTAACATGTAAATTTAATGTCGTTAAATCATTTGTTGCTATCATTAAATATTAATAAAAAAAATTTGAGTAGTTTAGCTAATAGACTAACTAACTCTTTAATATAATTATTTTTATTTGTGTATTAGACTCGTTTTTATATGATCTTTTTATCTGTCTATCAGTGAAATTACTTTATTAAAATTTAATATCAAAAACCTTTTCTTTTTAAGAGATTAAAGTTGTATTTATATACTAATTAATTTAATAAAATAAAATAAAATTTGCATATTAAAATATAATTAATATATAATATGATATAGTGAAAAGTAATTTGATATTTTTAAATATTTTAAACATTACATAGAAACTAATTATTCGTCAAATTTTCAAATAAATAATAAAAATAAATTTATTTTCCTCTTTTTATATTTTTATAATATAAAATAGCAGCTTATATAATTGAGTAGAGAGCCTCATTCTACAGCCGAGCCAAGTATGAGAGATGTGTAAGTTTGTCCATTCCTTTAAAATAAAAATAAAAATAATCTTCTAAATAGAAAATTAAAGTTTACTATAATAAAAAAATGAATATGCTATAACAAAAAAAAATTGTGTTTGTAAGATGTTTAAACCTTAAACTTTTCAAAAAATATTTCAACAAGAGCTTTAATGTTGGCTATAATAAAAAAAATGAATATACATAATAAGAAAAATTTGTCTGTAAGATGTTTAAAGTTTAAGCTTTTCAAAAATATTTCAACGAGGGATCTATATAAACTATTTGAGCATCTACCTTAACTAATTTATGTCGATATCAACTTCCTATATATCTATATATAGAAAAAAAATCGTTAAAATAAAATACTTTAAAGTTGTATATCAAAAAACAAGTTTTTATGATTTAAATGTTTATTTCGTCTTATATACTCTATTTAGCATTTAATAATACAATTTAAATAATGAAATTTTACACTCTAAAAAAGTTTGTATGTGAAGAAATTTGATCCCTCTCCCTCTCTGCTGATGTTAAATCCGTACTGAAGATGGATCTATGTTGGTTTTATGATATATAAAGAAAAAGCAAAATATGTCGGATCAGTCATGTCAATTCGAAAATCATCATTTATGGATGAGTTTTAAAAGAAAAATGATACTAGATATCTCTTTCATGAAAATACCTATCCCATCACATTAGGTCTAAATTTACATGCCTATGTCATCAAATTAGATATGGAATTTCAGGCGAGCCACATGTTTAATCTTATCCATGGAGGTTGGTAATATCTAGGGAGTATTATCTTTTATGTGGAAAGAAAAGCCATGTTTGAAGTGGAGTCCTATATAATTAGAGTTCAATTGGACCTGGAGTTGGTAGGTTTATAATTTGATTGTTAGTCGAAATGTCGTTAAGGAGAATTATGGCCTTAATATAGGATAAAATTGCTGCCACCAACATGGCAGCTTTTTAGAAACATTAATGTACTAGCCAAGAGAATGAACAATTTTCAGGTGGGTCCATCCACTTGAAATTTGGCAAACCCTTACTACTTTCGGGGTGTCATCGGACATCAGCAGGAGAAAGTAGAACAAAAAGGATCTTTATATTTGTGTCTCAATCTTCACATTTAAAATAACAATTTCGTGGCCACAGACAACTCTCTGAAAAATTAGACCGCACGAAATCCTAATCACCTAGATGCTTTATTTGCTAACTGTCTGAGTTTCATTAGCATTTATCACTGGTGATCAATGATGAAATTTGAAGGATTTCTCTTAATTTCATTTGGAAGGGTGTATTTTCATTTAACCCATCAAAGATGAAAGGTTATAAAAGAAGTTATATTTCTACTGATAGGTGTATATTAAATATACTCTTCTTAAAAAAATGTCTAAAATGAAATAGTGTCCTTCTAATTCTTTAAAATATTAAAAATTTAAAGAGTGGTTATAGTAAAACACTATAAAATCTCAATATAACTTAGTTAATAAGGAAAATTTTAGTAAACATTTGTTGCTTTTATTCATTCCATCATCTTCAAAAGTATTTGGACTAACATCATTGAAAATATAAATCTACTTTCCCAATGGAAATGACTTATTAGTTTTCATTTTTTTCAATCTAATTTTCACAGATATGGGAACAAATACAGATACGGGTTTGAAAAAGATAAAACAACTTTTCAAAAAATCTGGATACAATATGGCCCAAAACGACACACACACACATAAATATATATGAATTTCATATTACCAATCATCTTTTATAATCTAGATTATATCTAAAAATACATATTCAAATATCATCTATCATCATCATCATCAATTCAGCATAAACATTGTCATCATCATTAATGATTATTATAACATTCATGATTCAACATATCATCAAGTTTCAAATTCAAATTTCAATCATCAACATGACAAGTTACTACATCAACAACAAAATTAATAATGCATACTACATAGTACAAAGTACAAAATGAACTATGACTAGCGATTTACTTTCATTATTCATAATTCATATGGTTGTTCAAAAGTTTAAAAATTAAAACACCATCATAAATTACATTTACATATCATCAAATATTTCTTCATTCATGTCACTAAGAAGTTCCACATCCTATCTAGAAGTGGGAACATTGCTTCCATGTCCACTCAAAGATCCACCTATTGGTGACTCTGCATCAAACAAAGTCATATGGGACGTAGCATTCAATGTCATAGCTTAGTTAGGTAACTCTGGTTCCACATCTCATAATTTGACGGCCCCAAATTTGTATTTGTCTCTTTTGTGTGACAAAATGAGAAGGCTTGAATGAACACACACTAGTTCTTCAACCTTCTCAGGACCCGATTTGTTTTGCTTCACAGAATGAATGAAGCCATATGTACTCTAGTTCCTTTCTAAGGAAGAGGAACTAGAAACCTATGACAAGATCCTGATGGCCAATTTTTCGATATGTGGAAATTCCCCACAATAGTAGTTCCACCATTCTATTGGATTCATTGCCCTCTTATCCCGCATACAATCAATATTAGAACCTAAACCCTTTGATCCCACAAAATGAGCAAACTCTATACGAATCCGATGACCAATTTCAGGATCTACAAATCCTACAAGCCTTTTTAAATCCTTGTGAGACTTTTGGGTCTTTACTTGGTGTGGTTTTTTCTAGATCACTTAGCAACTATGCAGCATAATATTTTGGATTCACTACATAGGTCAAATGGCGCCATGGGGTGGTCATCATGTTCCACCTTTTGGTCAATCTATATTTTACTTCTCTATAAAATAATTTATCCGGGTCATTCTCGTTAGCATTTATAACCACCCTTATCTTCTCTATCATGGAATCAATGCCCTCATACACCTCTCCCAAATTAGGCATATATGTGTCAAACATACGAAACAAATCCACAGTTGTCTTAGTAAACGCCAAGAGATACTACAACTTATCCCACCATTCATCATCAACAACCAACTTTATCACTACTTGTGCTCTATCAAATTGGGATTGCCTCCATTGATTCCAAAGAGAACTGCATACCATTGATTGTAATGCATCTTTCACCTACATAATCCTTCTTAAGACTATGATGTGAGAAGAAAAGCGAGTTTTGGAAATCTGCAGGTGCCAAATTGCTAATGTTTGAACAAATTAAAAATCATAATTTGATTGAATAACTATTGTGATTCATGAATGATGAAATTTTAGAATCCAATTTACATATTTGAATTTAGAGTCATAGAAATTAGAATTTATGAAATAAACTTTAAAGTTTAGTTACCTTAAGGAGCTCTAGCTTCGCAAATTCCCTGTAGATGGCTTGGGACATGTGGTGGTTTGTGATGAATTGTTGAATTTATTTTTCCTCTTCAAAAATAACTCGAATCCACTCTATTTGCTCCCCTATCTTGCTCAACATGAGGTTCAATGAATGTACAACACAAGGGGTCCAAAATATGTTCTGATATTTTCCTTCAATAATTAGGCCTACTACTCTACACACCATTAGATTGTGGATTATTACATGGAAAAAAATTCTACCCCACCAATTCAATTGCTTCAATCAAGATGTTAGCAATGAATTGAGAATCTTTTATCTACCCCTGACAATCCACTGCCTTATACTTTTACTTAAAAATTGTCAATTCAATCCATATGATGGCGAATACATATATATTATTCTTTGTAAGCTTGCTTCTGAATTTTTTGTTTTTGTATCAATATTTCATGACACTAGAGATTCTTTGGGGGTTTCATACCAAAATCCTACTCTTGAATATTTTTGTGACTATGTGATTAGAGAGTAGGAAAAGCTATTGCATATTGGAGTGATCAACATTATAGGTACATCCAACAAGGCCTTAGTGGCATAATATAAAGATAAAAGAAGCCATCCAAAGAAGAAACATCGTCTCAAGAACAACCAAAATAAGAGTCCCAAACCTTTTCAACTAGATTATACTCCCGATGGTAATAAAAGAATAAAATCAATGATTAAGAATATTGACAAACATTGATATTATTATGGGAAGTAATTTCATGTAGAGTCTAAATATCTTATAAATATGAAGGCTTTGGAAGAAACAATGAAGAATAACAACATCAATCTTGATTCTTATTTTAATGCTTCCTCTCATAGACATGCACTTTCTTCTTCTAGTTCCTCTTTCAATGCAACAATTACTTCTTCTTCTAATGAGTGAGTTATTTATTCTGAAGAATCTTATCATATGGCTAAGGATAGATCCATTTTTTCTTATCTTAATGATAGTAACATTATACACATTCTTGTTGGTGATGATGAATCTCTTAGTGTTGTAAGGTTTTGAATAGTTCAAATAGATAATGGTCATGTCAATGATACATTATGTGTTCCAAGTATTTCCTACAAACTTTTATTAGTATATCATATCAACCATTTAGGTGAAGGTAAAATAATAAATTTTTCACTTCGCCAAGCTGTAATTAAGGATCTAGAAACTCCTAAACATTTCCTTTCCACTATAGTAGTTGATGACATTATCATCAAGTTTGACTACTTTGGGTCATAACATTTTCCCTTAGTTTTTATAATTCATGGTGATGATTTGGGAAAATTGTTGCAAGAGTAATTATGTCATATAAACTACTTTTCATCGTATCAACTATATAATAAAAATATGGTGACTAAAATTCCTCGCATTTCTTGTATAGATGGTGTTTTTGTTGGTTGTGTTCTAAACATACATCATTGAGAAATTTTTGACAAACATGCCTCTTGGAACATTGTAGATAGTTTTCAACTTGTTTACAATGATTTATGTGGTCCACTTTCTTCTCCTTCTTTATTTGGGTTAAAGTACTTCTTGACTTCATTGATGATTTCGCTAGATGGACTTGGGTTTTATCCTTCTTCCTTTGGGTTCAAGCATGTTTTCACTTTCATTGATGGCATCATGAGGTACACTTCGGTTAACATCTTAAAAGTTAAGAGAGAAATTTTTAACTTGTAGTTGGCCTATAAGGCCCTTGTATAAAAAGATCTACACATAAACTATGTAGGCGAAGAGCAAATAATGGAGGTGAATATTTCAATAACAAATTCATGAGTTACTGCACTACATAGGGAATTCAAGTGCAACATAATGTTCCATATGCACCAAAAATGGTGTTTCTAAATGAAAGAACAATACATTAAAGGAAATGGCTAATTTTATGGTTGAATCTAAGGGATTAAGTCTTCATTATTGGGAAGAAACAATCAATTGTGAAAATTACATATTAAATTGCATCCCACAAGATTTTAAAATATATAACACTAAAAGAAGGATGGAATAAATCTAATTGATATGTAATCCACTTCCAGATATTTGGTAGTGTTGCATGGGTTGAAATTATTGAAGAGGAAAGGAAATCCTTATAGTCTAAAAGTGAGTGATGTATTTTTATTGGATACTCTGAACATGTAAAAGGTTATAGAATTATTTATACTCAATCAAATGAACTAATCATTAAAGGAGATGTTAATATTGATGAACACATATTGTCTCATGAGCCTCATTCAGTTGTTGTGCCCTCCTTGGCCTACACTCTTTATTCAACATTTGTGCCACCTTTTATTCATATTTTGGTTACATTTGTAATTGAAGAGAAATATTATGAAAATCCACCTTTTCTTTCTCACCTTCCTCTAGGGAACTTCATTGGAACAACACTGGCATCATAGCTTACTAGATGGGTCTATTCAACACAAGATCTAGCTGGTGTACATTTTGGTGATCTTATATATCAATGCCATACTCATGCCTAGCTCTAGCAAGCCTCCTCTCCTCTACCTTAATTTTTAGAGGATCATGATATAGAAACATTTCAAATTCTTTAGGCCATCCATATTTGAAATGATACGAATGAAGAATATCATTCGTTGATGGAAAATTATACATGGTAGCTTGAACCTCTTCGAAAAGGAAAACAGATTTTAAAGGTACGTGGGTGTATAGAAATAAGTATGTATCAGATGGAAGAGTCAATAGACATAAGGCCCACTTAGTTGCTAAAGGATTCTCTTAAGTTGAAAGAATTGACTATAATGGAACGTTTTCCCTTGTTTCCAAAATGAATTCCATCAACTTTGTTCAAACCCTTGTTATCTCAAATGGATGGATGTTCATTACATGGATGTTAAATCAACCTTCTTATGTGGGGATCTACAAAAATAAATACGAATGGAACAACCTCTTGGCTATGTTCAAATATAGTGTATCCTTGCTTTCCACCTTAATAAATGTATTTATGGTATTAAACAAGTTCCTTAACCATGATATGCAAAAATGAATAACTTTCTTCTTAAAAATGGATTCACTAGATGTCATTCTAAGACCAATGGATACACCAAGAATGTAGGAAGCCATCTCCTAATTATTTTTCTATATGTTGATGACCTTACCCTCACTAGTAGTGACCCTAAATTTTTAATCATGTGAAATCAAGCATTAAAAAGATGTTTGAAATGTTAGACATAAGCTATTTTAATTATTTCCTTGGACTTCAAGTACTACAAACGAAAGAAGAATTTTTTCTTTCTTAATCTAAGTATACACATGTCCTGCTTTGTCAATTTCACATGGAATATTGTAAATCATCTTCTTCTCCCTTTCAATCCAAATTTATAGTTGCTACCACCTACATTAAACCTAAAGATGATTTCATTTTTTACAGTCTTAATTGGTAACCTCTTATATCGATTCAACCATCTTGATATTTCCTATATTGTTGGTC
The DNA here is from genome assembly GCA_031772625.1 of Pinus tabuliformis. Taxonomy (NCBI): domain Eukaryota; kingdom Viridiplantae; phylum Streptophyta; class Pinopsida; order Pinales; family Pinaceae; genus Pinus; species Pinus tabuliformis. The sequence goes on from CM062820.1 coordinate 185,560,560, forward strand.
TTGTTTCTTCGTATACGCAAAAAACCCATTAGAGTCTTTGGAAGTAGCAAAAAGGGTACTTTAGTATATCGAAGGTATGCTTCTGTTTGGGATATCTTATAGCTGGGGGGGGTCCTTTTTTCATTGATTTCATTTGTTTATATTGGGATGGTGACCCTAATTATTAAAACTCTACTATACATTATCCTTTCATTCTTGGTTTCAAATGTGTCACTTATGCGTGTAAGAAGTAGTAGACTACTTCTCTTTCTTCAATAGAAGCGAAGTATTAGGTAGTGGTTAATGCAACTCAATAATTATTGTGGCTTCAAATATCCTTTAAACTTTTGGCTTCCAAAAGTATCATTTGACCATGCTATAGTGGAAAATCAGCACACTAACGAGCTCACAAGTGATTTAGTTTAGAATCAACACAAAAAACACATTGATCTACAAATGTAGTTCATTAGAAATCTAATTCAAGTTATTAAAGTTCTCTTTTCCCTATACATGTTTAATCTGTAGACATTTTCATAAAGTATGTTATAGAAGCAAAGTATTCTAAACTTTGATCTATGTTAGGGGCTTATGAATTTTTAATTAACGGGGTTAAGCTCTAATGCCTCCTTTCTCATTTTGTGTCACCTTCGTAAATCCTTTAATCCTATATTAATTTATTCTTAAGGGAGGATGTTGGGATATTTAAACACATGGGAGTTAGTTAAGTTCAACTTCATCTAATGTGTTTATAATATAAAAGTGTGTTTCTTTAGTATGCATCAGTTACATTGAAATATAATTTTTATGATATGTTGTAGATATAGAGTGTTCTACTATTACATGTTTACCTCGACAGTAATGGTTATTGATATGTGGATTAACATTGAATTGGTCCATTATCTTTGTTTAAAGAGCATGGAGGGTCATGGTTCATGCTCAATTGTGGAAGCCATCTTATGTAAAGATATTTCTTTTGTATTAATAAAATTGCCTCAAGTTGCCACATTGGTTGTGTTCATGCAATATTTCTCTCTTATAGGGTTTTAAGCATGTAAAAGTAGTAGATATGATCTTTCATCTAGTTCTTTTGGTGGTTATTGAAATTTTTTATCCTATATGGAATAACTTTTTTCCTTAATAGTTCATGTGAGATCTACATTATTCAAAAGTGGAAAAGGGATAGTTTTTCTAAGGGGGTGCTTTATAAAGAAAAGAAACCATTAGACCTAATGCATACATATCTACATAGTCAAATGTTAACCCGTTTCCTAGGAGGACATTACTTGTTCCTAACATTCATAAATAATTAGAAAAGAAAACTCGGGTGTAAATTCTTATAATGAAATTTAGAACTTTTGGAAGTTTATATAATTCAAGGAAATGGTGGAGAAGCGAAGTCATTGTTATATTAAGGTGTTGGGATCACATATCGAAGATGAATATGATTTAAATGACTTAAATGATTTACAGAAGCAACATGGGAACAAAAGAATGTTCACAACAAGGTACATACCTCGAAAAATTGGTGTAGTTGAAAGAAAGAATAGAATCGTTATGAATATTTCTAGATGCATGTTCAAGGAAAAATATTTGTGAAATGATGTTTTAGGTGAAGCAATAGCCTTCTATGTTTATGTCTTGAACATATATCACACAAAGTCTAAAGCATAAAGTTACATAAGGATAATGGACATGTACAAAATATAGTGTATCATACTTCTATGCTTTTTGTTATGTGGCATATCCCCATGTGCCTCAAGAGTTGAGAAAAAAATTGAATAAAAAAAGTCAAAATGCATCTTTCATGGGTATAGGAATCATTCCAAGGGAATTAATTTTCTATAATCTAGTTAGAGAAAAGCTAATAATTAGTAGGTGTAATAGCCTTGGTGAAAAGTTCATGTAATAAAAATTAATAAAGACAAAGTAAGACCACGGTTAAGGGACACTTATTCCAAGCTGAATGTTGGGAAAATATATCCTAGTGGGCATCACTAGATGTGTGTTTTGGATAAGGAAAGTTGGCAAAGGCAAAGGCATTAATAAGAAAAAAATGCATTTTTGGCACATTTAATTATGAAAATAAAGGAAATTAGGAGAAAAGGAAGGTAAAAGGTCATAGGTTTTATGTGAGGAGAAAATTGATGGAAAATAATGGAAAATGAGGAAATTAGAAGCATCATGCATAGAATTCTTCTGAGGATTAGTTCATGGCTTTTTTCAAGTTCAAGTTTGGAGCTCTCTCATTATTCTCTCTCTCTCACTTTCTTGATCACTTAGAGTTTTCTTGGAGCACTCTAGTTGGAGCAAGGAAGGGAAAATCAAGCAAAGGGAAAGGAAGGAAAGAAAGGATCAAGGAAAAGAATGCATGATCAAGCATCTTTAGCAGGAATACTTGCAGGTAACCTTTTGCATGTATGGTTTCCTAGCTAGTTTTAACATGCACGGCTTTGCATATTGGTGTCTGGTTCTCTTGTTGTCGGTGACATGGTCTTGCCAGGTTATGAGAGTGGTTTTGAGCCTAACTTAGCCTTTTTATGGATGCCATGGTATGTTGGGATGTTTATTTCATTTTTGGAACTTTGGAATTTGTGAATGGATTTTAGAATCCAAGGAAGAGATTGTCTCAAGATTCATTCCCAAAGGCCTAGGAATCCCTTGATCGGTTTTGGGTTGGATACATAGTAAAGCCTAAGGGAGTGATCTCTATTCAGGGCCTTGTGATCCGGGTTTTGATTGCGGTAAAATATGAGAGACGAGGAGATGGAAAGTTCCTCAAGGATAATGATGGATTCTGGATGGAATTCCAAGTTCTGTTTAGTTGTGATCGAAGCACCATTTTTGGTGTGATTATGGTTGGATGAGGGTGGAAGTGCTTTAATCTCTAGATTCCCTTGACTTTCCTTGGATTGGTTATTCTATGAGATCCCACATTCATGCTTGGAATATGGCACTAGGGTGACTAGCTGAAAGAGAGTTTGATTCAACCATGTCTATGGTCGGGTAGTATGTGGAGGTCTCGAACCTGTTCAAATTTTCCTATGATTAATAAAGCTAAGTCCTCTCATTTTTGCACTAATTTATATGTGGATTTAATGGTTGCCATATCTCTGATATTTGTATGGTTTTATGTTGGTTATAAGTGTGGTTGAATAATTGGTTCATGTTATGGTTATTTCATACATTTACTTGTAACTATTAAATGGATGGATGTAAGACCTAATTGATGATGTAGTAGTTCAGTGTAGAAGGAGGTTATCGTTCTAGTTATGTTTCATAAGTTTTTCAGTCATTTATGCTATGTCTTGTATCCTAGACCTGTAGGTTGCATTAAATTCAAGTGTTTGAGAGAATGTTAGTCCCGGTTGGGGATGCTCAGGCTTAGTCTTGAGAACGATTTTTGATTGATTAGCATTATTATTATGTTTTTAATGAATTCTGGAAGTTGCAACAAGTTCTAGGTAGAGGCTAGGATTATGGGCTATAAAAGTGATTTAAATCCCAGAGTTGCTAGCACATAGCTAGAACTTTTCATCCAGAGTCATTGGTATGAAGGCTTGTGAGAGTGTTTGGGTTGTTGGTCGCTCTCTTACCCATGGCATGAGAGCAACTATGGCCTAAGAGGTAGATAATAGAAGTGGGACCCAAGGACATGTTGTTTGAGTCACTGACTTATCTCCTGAGGGTTCTGTTCATGATGTTGGATGAATGTATGTGATGTTTTGTCGATTCCACTTCATTAATGTGACATAGGAGGTTGAATTGGATCATAATAACCTCTCTTCTCATGTTTACCCAAGTTGGCATGGTTACTTTGGGTAGATCTAGGAGGGGGTGTTACAAATTGGTATCAGAGCATGGTTGTGCTCAAGGAAGATTTTAGGGGCTAATATTCACAGGTGGGCTAATATTCCATGCTTTTTCCAAAAAAAAGATTCGCCAATTTCCATTTTTCTGAAAGTGAATTCGCCCAAATTTTATAGTATAAAATTATTTTACCTTAAAAATCACCAATATTATATATTGTATTAGTATAAAATAATTAGAAATCTAAACATTTTATCATCAAACATTTTAAAATTTGGATGTTAGGGACTAATACGATTTCCCAAGGTTGCTGAACTTTAAGATAAAATTCCATCCTTAAAATTCCTGTTTGTTGTGCTCTCTTTGGGTCATATTTGGTGCTACAGATATGGGTGAATGTGTTGGTCATACATGCATGTCAGTTGCATGTGTGGCTCTTACACTTGTGTTCCATGTGCTTGTTGCACTGCATCGTATTGATCATGGTAGTAGTAAGGTTATCATGAGGAACTTGATATCGATCTTATGGAATTCATTTTCATGAGAATATCATTGGTTATATAATGATATGCAACATGATTACATCCTTGTACATTGGGTTGCATTCTTGGTTATTTTATTACATTCATCAATATTGTAGGTTGATTACAGGAATTAATCGCTTATGCTTGACTACATGTGGTTATGCGTATGTGTAGTTGATTAGGCATTGCTTGTGTAGGTGGATACTTGCATGAGGCAATGCATATATTGGAGAATTGGTTATTGTCATGCATGAGGTCATAGCATGCACTGTTGATATGGCCTTGCATTGATGACTGTACCCTAGTTAGTATGATGGTTATGTGTTGATGCACTTATCGATATATTTCTATATGTTATTATGGCTATGTTGTACATGCATCACGTTGATTTGATGATATTGTAAACAAGGTATCCTCTCTGATTATGCTAAGGTACATTGATTATGTTGATTTGCTTTAGCTAACATAGTATGCCTTACAGGAAAGAGATCAAATGGCTAGCAAGGTGGTAGACTACATAGAATCTCCCAATGCATTAGAGGAGCAATGTGGTGTGAGACACTCTTCTGACTTGGCAGACACATTAAGAAGCCTGAAGGAAGAAATAAGAAGTTGCAAGGCACACAATGACAAAATAATGCAAGCAGAAGAGAAACAAGCAGAGGTGAATGTGATATTACTTCAAAGTTTGTCAGATTTGCAGCGATAGGGACCTCATCGTGTTAGACATGGACATGAGGATACAATTAATGGGTCTTATGGAAACAAGTCTCATAGTGGACATAAGCCCAATAGATCTGACACTATCAAAGATGGTAGGTTGTTAGACACTCTCGATAGCAAAGGTAGTGGACATAGGTATTTCTCTAGTTCTGGTTCTGATAGACATCATGATTGTCATCATTATCATCCATATAGGAGGAATGATAAGGGGTCTTTGTCAGATGAGTTAAAGAAGGAAAATCCACCTACCTTTGATGGAGCGATGAAGAAATCACAAGATGCGAAGGCTTGGTTTCTTGGCATGTGAAAATTTTTTAGATTGCAAGATTACTCAGAAAACATGAAAGCAAGGATAACCATTTTCAGTCTCAAAGGTAAAGAGGATATTTGGTGGGAAGACGTGAAGAATATCAAGGACATACATCAGGATGAATTGACTTGGCATGCATTTGAAAGGCTCTTTAAGAATAATTACTTGTCGGACAAGTAGTATGATGATAGATTTAAGGAGTTTTATGAGTTGTGAATGGGTTTTATGACAAAGGCCGAGTATAGTAGTAGATTTTTCGAGTTGTTGAGATATGTGCCTTACCTTAAAGATGAGAAGGCCAAGGTTTGTAGATTCATTAGTGGATTTCCAGTTGAAAATAGAGACAGGATTGAGTTCGATTAGCCTAAATCATTGGAGGAGGCCATCCAAAAGTTGAAGCATTGTTATGATCAGTCAAAGTGCAGAGTTGAGCTGAAACATGACTTGATGAGAAATGATAAAGCTAAAAGAAAATGGCCACCAAAGAGACTAAGACCTCAAGATGCAAGTGAGAAAGATAATGCAGTTCCTTTCAAGAAATTCAACACAGCTGAGAAGGGCCATGGAGATAAGTAGGCTAGAGGCGATGATAGGGGACCATTGTAGTGTTGGATATGTGGTAAGGATCATTGTTATAGGGATTGTCCACTGTATCAAAGTGATGGTAGACCCCAGATCTATAGTGCTCAGTAGGCGCATACAATTGGTGATGTTGGTCATATAGCATTCCTCAGATTTATGAAGGTTTGGACAACAAGTAGGCGGATCATCTGTCATCAATCATTGAGATAGATGGCAAGATTTGTGACCAAGTTGTTTCTATTTTGATTGATCCTAGATCTACCTATATCTATATAATTTTGACCTGGTGGGTAAGTGTGGTTTGGGAAAAGAAGTGCATGTAGAATCTTGGTTGGTATACTTGGATACAGGTACAAAGAAGCGAGTTCACCATTGGGTAAGAGCTTGTGCATTTGAGTTAAATGGTATTCCTACATAATCACATTTGAATGTATTGGCATTGTGATCATAGAGTATGATTTTGGGTATGGATTGGCTATACCTTGATACAACCAAAGTGGATTGCTTCAACAAGGCCATTGAGTGTGTGGATGATAATGGGGAAAAGAGGACCTTGCCAAGAATGAAGAAGCCTACATCAATAAGGGTGTTTACTACTATGCAGACTAAGCGTAGTTGTCGAAAAGGTTTTGTGACATTTTGAGTACAAATTCCCAGTGACAAGGGTAAGGAGGTTGAGGATGCTGATGTGCTGAGTAGTTATCGAGTATTGCAACAGTTTCAAGCTGTATTTCCTGAGGGCATTTCAGAGTTGCGACCTAACAAGGAGGTAGACTATTCTATTTTGTTAGTGCTAGGGGCAACTTCAACATCGAAATAACCTTACAGGATGAGCACACTTGAGTTGGTAGAGTTAAATTTGTGGCTAAAGGAAAGGTTGGAAAAAGGGTACATCAGACCCAGTGTATCACCTTGGGGCGCACCAGTGTTGTTCATAATGAGGAAGGATGGTACTCTTAGATTGTGCATTTATTACAGGCATCTAAATACGGTAACGATCAAGAACAAGTACCCTTTGTTGAGGATCAATGATTTGTTTTCTCAGTTAAAGGGAGCAACAATGTTCTCTAAGATCGACATTATACCAGGATACTATCAGGTACACATCAAGGAAGAGGATACCTTGAAGACTACGTTCAGGAGAAGGTATGGGCATTATGAGTTCGTTGTTGTTCCATTCGGTTTGACTAATGTTCTAGCTACATTCATGTGTTTGATGAATAGTGTGTTGCATCATTATTTGGACATGTTTGTTATTCTATTAATTGATGACATATTGGTATATTCTAAGAATGAGGAAGAACATGCCAAACATTTAGAAGCAGTGTTGAGATTGCTAAGAGAGCATTAGTTGTATGCTAAGCTTAACATGTGCAACTTCTTTCAGATTGAGCTACACTACTTGGGACATGTTGTCTCCAAGGAAGGTATAGCAATAGATCTGGAAAAGATAAGGGCCATCATGGAATGGGAAGCTACTAAGAATGTAGATGAGGTGAGATCACTTATGGGATTCATAGGTTACTACAGGAGGTTCATCAGGAACTTCTTGCCCATTTCATATCCTATCACATCATTATAGAGAAAAGATAAGAATTTTGAATGGACGACAGAATGTGAATATAGTTTTGAGAAGCTTAAGTAGTTGTTGACACATGCATCGGTGCTAAAGATTGAGGATCCAGACTAAGAGTTTTTTGTGTGTATAGATACTTGCAAAAGGGGACTTGGTGGAATTCTCATGCAAGAAGGACTCACAGTGTACTATGATTCACGAAAATTGAATGAGCATGAGTAGAACTATCTGATGCATTATCTTGAGCTAGCAGTGATTATACATGCATTGAAGATGTGGAGACATTATCTTTCGGGTAGGAGGTCCACATTGATGAGCGATCATAGTGGGTTGAGGTACTTGTTTGACCAGCCAAATCTAAATGCTAGGAAAGCTAGATGGTTGGCTAGCCTTAGTGAGTTTGACTTCGAGAGTAGATACATCAAAGGGAAGGATAACCAGGTTGCAGATGCTCTTAGTAGGAAGGTACAGGTAAATCATATAACAACTATAAGCTCTTATGGGACAGAGTTACAGGACAAAATCTTGCAAGCAGGACAACAGAGTTACAAAGACATGGAGATCATGCACAGGTTACAGTAGAGTACATGTACATGTACAGGTACAACTACAAGTGAATTTGTAGGTACATGTGAAGGTACATGTACAACTGTAGTTACAGGTACAGGTGATTAGGATGCAAACTATCATCTCACGATAGATGGGTTGGTGAGATTTAGACACGAGATCTATGTACCAAAATGTATTGAGCTCAAGAAGCTTATATTGAGGGAGTTTTATGTGAAACCATATTCGGGTCATCGAAGATAACAAAAGACATTGACAGTGGTGAAGAAGTTTTACTATTGGCCAAATATGAAGAAGGAAGTGCATGAGTTCATGGCTAGATGTTTAGATTGTCAGTAGGTAAAGGCATAATGAAAGCATCTAGGTCGTCTATTAAAGCCTATTGCAATTCCGGAATGGAAATGGGAGGTCATTTCCATGGATTTCATCATAGGTGTTCCGAGGATAGTGAAGAAGCATGATTCTGTTATGGTCGTGATTGACAGGTTGAGCAAGGTAGATCACTTCATTCCGGTAAACACTACATATTCAGCTAGTGAGGTAGCATAGGTGTTCATCAGAGAGATAGTGAGGCTACATGGTGTTCCAAAGAAGATTCTGTCAGACATGGATCCAAAGTTTACTTCCAATTTTTGGGAGGAGCTATTTGCAGGCTTGGGTACAGAGTTGGCCTTTAGCACATCTTGTCATCTGAACATAGATGGTCAGACATAGAGGGTCAACAAGATTTTGGAAGATATGTTGACGATGTATGTGATGCACTAGAAGAGAAAATGGGAAGAATATCTACTATTGGTTGAGTTCGCATACAACAATGGTTATCAAGATTCATTGAGGATGAGTCCTTTTGAGGCATTGTATGGTTGGAGTTGTAACACTCCCATCGGCTGGAGTGATCCACAGAACATGGTAATATTGGATCAGACATGTTTGAGTAGGAATGCAGGTTATAAAGAAGAATCTAAAGGAAACACACGATAGATATAAGAGTTATGCATATTAGCACAGGGTGTTCAAAGAGTTTCAAGTTGGTGAGCATGTGTAATTGTGCATCCAGCACAAGAAAATATCTTTGAGGATTAGTTCATCTGCCAGGTTAGCACCACGATATTATGGGCCTTTTGAGATCCTTAAGAGGATTATACCAATGGCATATCGACTTTCACTGCCTCCAACAATGAATGTCCATTATGTTTTCCATGTTTCATTGCTTAAGAAGTATATAAAGGATGTTGATCATGTTATTGATTGGTTTGTATTACCGGTGGAGAAAGAAGGAGAGTTCCAGTTAGAGCCTCAGTGCATATTATAGTGAAAACATCTCATGCTCAAGACCAGAGCCATAGAACAAGTTAAATTGCAGTGGAAGCACTTTGGGCCCAAAGAAGCTACATGGGAGATAGCAAATCAGATGTGGGCCCTATATCCTTCATTGTTTGTTGGTTGAGGCAAAGCAATTTTGGTTTGATTTTGGTTATGTTTGGCTCATCTTTTGATATTTTTATATGGATGTGAATATCACCACGAGCTAAGTTATAAAGCTAGAATAAGCGGTATGGGTGTCATGTTACTATGGTTGTTATATTGTCATGTTGTCATGACGTTTTTCTTTTGAGCAGGATGTTCATTGTAAATACTGCAACGAGCTAAGTTATAAAGCTCCATAGGAAGTATGTTTGTTTTTCAACGGTTTTTCTGAGGTTTTTGGGGTGGGTTAACATCAAGGACGGTGTTCCCATAGGGGGAGGGTTCTATAACAGCCCTGGCGAAAAGTTCATGTAATAAAAGATAGTAAAGACAAAATAAGACCACGGTTAAGGGACACTTATTCGAAGCTGAATGTTGGGAAAATATATTCTAGTGGGCATCACTCGATGTGTTTTTTGGATATGAAAAATTGAAAAAAGGCTAGGAAAAAGGAATGAAAAGGCAAAAAGGCATTTTTGGCACATTTGATTATGAAAATAATGGAAATTAGGAGAAAAGGAAGATAAAAGGTCATAGGTTGCTTGTGAGGAAAAAATTGAAGGAAAATAATGGAAGATGAGGAAATTAGAGCCTCATGCATAAAAAGGCTTCTAAGGATCAATTCATGGCTTTTGTCATGTTCAATTTTAGAGCTCTCTCATTATTCTTTCTCTCTCTCAATCTCGTGGTCACTTAGAGTTTTCTTGCAGCACTCTTGTTTGGAGCAAGGAAGGAAAACGCAAGAAAAGGGAAAGGAAGGAAAGCAAGGATCAAGGAAAGGAATGTAGGATCAAGCATCTTTAGCAGGAATACTTGTAGGTAACCTTTTGCATGTGTGATTTCATAGTTAGTTTGAACATGCATGGCTTTGCATGTTGGTGTATGGTTCTCTTGTCGTTAGTGGCATGGTCTTGCCGGGATATGACAGTGGTTTTCAGCCTAGCCTAGCCTTTTTCTAGATGTTATGGTATGTTGGGATGTTTATTTCGGTTTTGGAACTTTGGAATTGCTAGATGGATTTTAGAATTCGGGGCAGAGATGGTTTGAAGATTGATTCACAAAGGCCTAGGAATCCCTTGACTGGTTTTGGCGGGATACACGGTAAGGAGGGAGCAGACCTAGTTTAGGGCCTAGTGATCTTGATTTGGATTGTGGTAAAGCCTGAGACACAAGGAGACAAAAAATTCCTCAAGGGTAGTGATGGGTTCTAGATGGCATTCTAAGCTTTTTTCAGTTGTGATTGAAGCACCCGATTTGGTGTGATTACCGTTGGATGAGAGTGGAGGTGGTTTAATCTCTTGGTTCCCTTGATTGTTCTTGGATTGGTTGTTCTATGAGGTCCCACATTCATGCTTGAAATATGGCACGAGGGTGACTAGATGAAAGAGAGATTTGGTTCAGCCATGTCTATGGTCAGGTGGTACGTGGAAGTCCTGAACCTGGTTGGATTTTCCTATGATTAATAATGGTAAGTTCTCTCACTTTTGGAATGATTTTTATGTGGATTTAATGGCGATCATATCTCTGATATTTATATGCTTTTATGCTAATTATAAGCATGTTTTAGTGATTGGTTCATGTCATGGTTATTTCATACATTTACTTGTAATTATTAAATGGATGGATGCATGACCTTGTTGATGATGTAGTGGTTCAATGGAGAAGGAGATGATCCTTTTGGTTATATTTCATAAGTTGTTTCAATTATTTATGCTATGTCTTGTATCCTAGACCTGTAGGTTACATTGATGCCAAGTGTTTGAGAGAACGTCAGTCCAATATGTAATCAAATTAAGGGTGTTGTTTAGTATGCCATGAATGCATGTGATATGTGAGGGGTTAATTGATTGAAGCCCCCGTGGAAAACAATTACAAGATTATAATTATCGGAGTAGCAATACCTCAAGTAAAAGAGGAACGAGAGGAGATGATTACATATAAGGAGGATAGAAAGGTTTGAAAACCAAATCATAAATCAAAGGTACTTGATAAAGAACTCCAATAAATTGTGTTCAAGATGAGTGATCTATTCTAGCAGGTCAATGAATTTGTTCTTCTCAATCAAGTATTTAATCTAGTAGTACATTTCCTTTCTGAACATCTAGAAATCCTAGAATATTGAGAAAAATATATGAATATCTAGATGTGCATTTAAATTTTGCGTTATTGTTTGTCAACCCACATATTATAGAGAAGTATTTAAAGAAGAAAGTTGAGTCATAGCAATGAATGAAGAGATGGATTCCATAGAGAAGACCAATAAATGGGATCTAGTAGAATTACCAAAATGTAAAGATTTCATTTGTGTAATATGGGTTTACAAAAACAAGTTTAATGAGAAAGGAGAAGTAGAGTCATAAAAGGCTATATTGATAGCAAAAGGATTTGTACAACAACCTAGAGTCGATTATTGTGAACCTTTACACTAGATGCAAGGTTAGACTTAGAGTTGTTTTATCCTTTGTATCTCAAGTAAAGAGGAAATATTATCAAATTGACCTAAATTCACACTCTTAAATGGTATTTTAGATGAATAAGTAGATGTGGAGAAACCACCAAGATATATTATAAAAAAACATAGATATAAGGCATGTATGTAAAAGAAACCTCTTTATTGGTTTAAGAAAGCTCCCAAAGCTAGGTATAGTAGGAAGGATTAAAATTTGATCAACAATAAACTTAGTATAAGTAGCAGTGAGCTTAGATTGTACATAATGGTGACTAAGCAAGGTCAAATCCTATTTTTTTATTTTGTTTATGTTGATGATAGAATCTTCATAGGAAATCTACAAATAGACAAGTTTAAATCAATCATCAAGAAATATTTTGAAATGACTAATTTGGGAATAATGGGATACTAACCTGGTATAGAGGTTATTCAATAAGATTAAAAAAAAATTGTGTTTTGAGCAATGTATGATTTAGGTATTTTAAAAAGGTTCAGGTCTTAGGTTAACCTTAACTCAATGAATAAGTCATTGTGTTAAGCTATATATAAGGTCAACATTGGTCATTTTACACCCATGTTTCTGATATCCCACAATATTGTGCTTGCGGATTACATGCAATGAAGCTTTGAAAAGGCTTGGCATACTCTATTTTTATGTTCCTAGAGGTGAATAATGAAGGGTCACTTACGAGATTGGCTGGATTTTGGTAAAGGGGACAAATATATCTTTGGCTACTTTTCAAGGGTTTTCCAAAATAAATTATGTGTCGATGATGTGTGCATAAACTACATGTTTTTGTTGTTAGAGTTGGTTAATCCTTTCTCTCACATACTCTAAATTTCTTTTATTTTCTTAAATGGTATCCCACTCTCTAATTTTTTTGACACGGTATTAGAGCTAGTTTTACCTAAATTCTAGCAAGAGTAACTTGAACATTTATTTCCTAGAGAATCCCTAGATATTTTACTTATATAATGAAGTGGAAGAGGTAGAATTATTTCTTAGATGAATATTTTTGCCCAAAATTGCATGGATATATTATTGGAGCCCGTATTTTCTTCTTATGGAAGAAAAATATAACTCAAAAGTAAAATAGTGAGGTTTTTGTGGAAAGAATACATTTTTAGGGGTGTGTAGGGAGGAGCTTCCTAGTGGATTACCATGCGAACAACTGAGAGGTTAATAGGTTGGAGGTAGAGCCAAATATGAACTTGGATCTGAACTTGGACTTGACCTCTAATAGCAACAAGGAAGCAATGGAGGGAAGCCTTAGGAAGGAGGAGTCAATAATGATATATATACATTTTTGAGATAGCCACAAGAGATAAAAGAGATGATGATGATGGTAATGAACAAGAAGAGGGAATAAGGAGGTTTCTAAAGCATAAAACTTTGTTAAGTTATTTATTTAGTCAATGATCTCACATAGGATGTTTGGTGGGGTACCATGGAACCATATGTCTTGTATAGAGAAAAAACATATTAACCTATATTGTTGGTTTTTTGGGAGTTAGTGAGAACTAATCTCAAGTCAATAGAAGCACTCAAAGTGAGAAACAATAAGAGAGGCAAGTTTGGCTTAGTACAAGTTTCAAACTACAATATGGCTACCAACCCGAGGGCCTTGCTAGGTCATGGGGTCAAATCTCTCCCTTGGGAATTTCATCGCACTATATTTTCCACACCCTGGTTGTTACACGATTCATAAATGTTGGATAAAACAACAAGATTCTTATTATACATTTCCAAGCTTTTGGAGAGAAAATAGTAAATAAGTGCAACAATCTACTTGTATAGAAGGAAATTAGGTGTATGAGAGGTAGCTATGAAGAATATATCTTGATGGATCGTATGACAAATGGCAGCTTGCTTCAAATCACAAGAGCTTATACAAATATATTGTCATGAGGGCCAGTATAAGCCCGCCCTTGCATTGATATAAAGACCCAAATTCATGAGCTCCTCTAAGAAAAGGTTCATATCATAAGTTAGAGAAATCATGCTAAGGGTGGAGAAACTATAAAAATCCAAGTTGTAATAGTAACTAATAGTCACATGAATGTTGAGTTGAAGCTCTCTAATGATAGCAAGAGGAAGCCTTGAATGGTAGAATATCTTGGTTTCATTTGAATTGAGTATTTATAACTAAGAAGGAAGATCACTTTGTGGATGGAGGCAACGATAGGCTTGGTTATCCTTCCTGAGACGACCCTTGGCTTGATGACAGAAGTTGATGCTTATTGAAGGAATACTCTAGGTTGTTCTCCTCGTTAACTGGCGACTCATATCGTCCTCTCGTGCATAAAACAATTAATCGTGGGTGAATGGTCAGGTTTGTTTTGTTCATTTAATAAGCAAATGTGCGGAATCCGGCCATATGAAAAATGTGTCCAATCGTGCAATATACAAATATTCGATACAGAAACGTTCATATTGTTGGTAAATGGAAAATTTCGTGGTTGTTAAATTGAGAAAATAGACGTGCCAGATCGTGCAATATGGGAATAATGCATAAAGCGTTCAAATCGTGGGTTCACTGGCAACTTTGTAAATGTTCATTCAAAAGCAAATGTGACAGATCGTACAATATGCAAATAATGAAATAATAATTGAAAACATTTGGTAAAAGGGCCCAATGGAAGCATAAGCACATATTTAACAGATATATAGAACCGTCGAAACGTGGTTTAATGAGAGAGAATGTGGAGCAACAGAAGAGTGGAGAGTAAAGTGGAAGAGTGGAGAGTAAAGTGAAAGAGAATGGGACCTCTGAAATGCATCAGAGATGGAGAATCGTGTTTGAATTTCAATAACACCAGCCGGGCAAATTTGACTTCTTTCAGAGTTTCTAACTTGTTTTTATAGTTTCAGGGTAAATTTTTAAAGGTTTTGTAATTTTTTAAGCTATGGGTAAATAACCCATGACGGTTAATTTTTCTGTCAAATTCTAACCATGATGGAGATAATCTCCCGAGCCTGGGTAATTTGCCCGTCAAATTCCAACCCTGATGGAGATAATCTCCCGAGTCCCGATTTAAACGTGATAATACGAATTCGCTTCGTGCACTGTAATTATGGATTTTTTTCGGAATGGACATATTTTGTTACTGTAAAGGCCTTAGGATCCGATGAATACTTCTTCGGAAAAAAGAATCGATGGATACTAAACTTCATCGTACGATTCTCCACTACACGTTGAGTTTGACATTGTACTACGTGTTTTGTCTGAATGTGTTTTCAATAATAGGTCGTTTGAGACTTCCCACGTTTTTAATTTTGTTTTAATGGATGTAATGTATTTCTGGTCATGTGTTTTTTTTTAATTTCGTTTTAATGGATGTAATGTATTTCTGTTCATGTGTTTTTTTAAGGTTATATGTTGAAAATATACAGATAAGTTTAATTGCTTCAAGTAACTAATATGTAAATTTAATGTCCTTAAATCATTTATTGTCATTATTAAATATTAAATTTAATATAAAAAACGTTTAATCTCATCTCTTTAAAGCGGCGGTAACTCTATTTATGTTAAAATAAAATAAAATTGAAATATTGAAATATAATTAATATATAATATAACACATTAACTAATATACATTAATTTGATCGTTTTAAACCTTCTTTTAAATTATTATGTATATTTCCTAAATATGATTAAAGTAGATGCAATGTACCAGACTAATTTAAATGGTTAAATATTTTAAGTTTTATATAAACTATTTCTGGGCAAATCTTCAAATAAATAATTAAGATAAATTTATCTTCCTCTTTTTATATTTCTATAATAAGGGAAGGGCAGAGTCTTTCAAGGATTCCCGACGGGTCATGTCAATTCAAAAGTCAGGGTGACTTCTAAAAGAAAAATGATATCTCTTTCAAGAAAATACCTATACCATCAAAGCAGGTATGGATTTCCATACCTATCTCAGCAAATTGCGTCTGGAATTTCAGGCGAGCCACATGTTTAATCTTATCCAAGTAGGCTGGGAAGATCTAGTGAGCGCTATCATCTATGTGCAGAGGAAAGCCGTCTTTGAAGTGTAGTCCTCTAATTTCAGTGTCCAAGTGGACCTGCAGTTGGATGTTTTTGAAATTTGACTGTTCGGCTACAATGCTAAAATTACTGGCGTGCCCGCCGCCCCCAACATGCCAGTTCTTAGAAACATGCGGGTTCATGCACCTGAAATTCGTCAAATCCTAACTAGTTTCGGGTTGTCACCGGACGTCAATAAGAGAAGTAAAAGAACAGGGAGCATTATATTTGTGTCGCAATGTTCCCGTTTAAAATAACAATTTCGTGGCCACAGAAAACTCTCTCAAAAATAAGACCGCACTAAACCCATCCGCAAATAAAGACGGTTTGCTAGACGAACAGCCTAATCCGAACGAGAGAGGCACGGCCAGCCGACCCGTCCAATCCTGTAAGGACCTGCGGTCTGGGTCACTTTTACCGTGCAAAATGCTTGCGAAAAACATGAGAAAAATGTGAAGTGAACGAGCCAAGAAATGAGTTTATAAGGTGTTGGGCGAGTTGAGGGGGCGGTCCCACGAGTTGGGCCGGCCAACCCTCCTCTTGGGCGAGACAACACATTGTGAACGAGTCGGCTTGGCGTTGGGCGTGGGTCGGCCGGGTGACACAATTGCCACCCATCTGTATATATTGGCGTGCGTTTATAGAGGCAAAGGCATCACTCGATCAACACGAGTTCGATCAAGGAGTTCTGCGGTTGCGGATGAGCTCGCACGATGGGTAGAACTCAGGTGAAAAACTCGTGCAGAAAAGTCGGGTGAGAAACTCGTGCAGAAAACTCGGGCGAGGTCGTTCAAGTAGAACTCGGACGAGGTTGTTCAGGCAGAATTCGGGCGAGGTCGTTGGGTAGGAAACTTGGGCGAGGTCGTCGGGCAGAAAAATCGGGTGAGATCGTTCGGGCAAACCGAGTGAGGTCGTTTGGGCGGACTTAGGTAAAGTCGTCGGACAACCTGAGTGAAGTCATTCGGGCAAACCAAGTGAAGTCTTGTGGCGACCCGAGTGAAGTCGTTTGGGCGAACGGGTTTGGGTGAAGGCGTTCGGGCCGACTCGGGTGAGTCGTGCGAAGGCGCGGGTGAACGTGCAGACGAGCCGCCGTGTAAGGCCTTCGACACTCGGGCAGGCACGCGACGGACGGGCGCCCCTTGCACGACGAGCGGGCGCTCCGTGCACGACGAGCGGGCGGACGGTGCGAAGGGCGGGCGCGGTTATGCGACGATCATCCGACACTTGTGCGACGATATGCGACAAAAGAATGCGACGATATGTGGGAGCACGAACACTTAGTGCGAAAATGAAAGTGGAGCTGAAAGGCTTTATACCACGATTTGGAGAGGCTTGCACATTGGCAAAGCCGACTTGCAAAATGGTTATGTTATGGGCGTTATAACACAAGTTATGGGGTCGGCCTTAAGGCTGGACACCCCTTCACATGTGAGCAGGCTAGCGTATATATTGAATGGCGCAGAGCCTCATTTGGGCATCGAACTCAAGCACTTCGCATCTCTATCTCTTCTACATCGAGCAGGGGTAAAAGGGCGCAGAAAAAGTGCGCATAACTCATGCGCTTAAGGAAGGAAGTGCGCAGTTTTACCGGGAGCTGATTGTAGGTTGTCAGAGCACGGTTGTGAGGTGGTTTTGTGCAGAACCGAAAGGAGGAGTTCTTGGTGTCTCAGATTAGCACCCTCCTACCGTATGAGGTTGGCACGTGGTTGTAAAAGGTTGTCTTTGCCTTGATTGTAAATATTTCTAAGTGTTGGCTTGAAGTCTGTCAAGCACACTTGTATGATGTATTATTGACAAACTGTTATAATATATTATTGTTGGGCAGACTTGTTCGGGAGTTGCCCCTCCCTTTATACTTGTGTGCAATTGTTATTGTACTCGGTTTAATTGCATTTGGATAATGAATGAGTATGGGCTTTATTAAGTATAAAGGATAAATGCATTTTACTTGGTTGCGAAACACAAACTAAGTAAGGACAAGTGAATTAGGCGTAGTCCATGTGCATAAGTATTGGTGAAAATAAAGTGCACGGTGGTGCCGCACCTCGCCGGCACGGTTGAAAGACCACCGTAGGCTTGGGGGCGTGACAGTTGGTATCAGAGCAGCTTATCCAAATATTGAAGCTGATTCAGGGTTGAAAAAGCTTGACAAGGTACAAGTGTGGGAACACTTGGAAATTTGACAGGTACTGCAGGTGAAGGAAACCGTTTCACACGAAGTGGAACAAGGGTTGGTTCTATTTGCAGGTGACTTGGTGAAGCTATTGGATGGTTGAAACTAGATTGCAAAAGAGCAAGAAGTTGTTAGAGATGGCAACTGAATCTCAGGCTGGGTCTAGTCATACGATGAAGGATACTACTCTTGGGTTCATTGAAAAGGTGATTGAAAAGATGGAGGCTTTGGAGACTTCTTGGGACAAGAAGATGAACTTGCTTTCTAAAGAGCAAGAGACCAACTTGAAGACCAAGGAAGAGCTTGAAGAACTCTGGGTACAACATGATGAACTCCGAGCACAGTATGAGTACATTGATCTTATGTGTACACAACTTGAAGTAAGGGTCAAGGAGGTTGAAGAATCAAGGGATCAAGGTCTTGCAGAGATCGTGAACTTGAGGAAAACTCTTGACACAGCCAATGATGAGATAACGGTGTTGAAGAAAGCAGCGAGGCACAACTCAGGTGGAGGAGTACCTCATATGAAAGTCAAGGAACCGGAATCTTATGATGGCACAAGGAATGCAAAGACTCTTGGCAACTTTCTATGGGATATGGAGCAATACTTGGAACGATTGGGTCTATCTGATGATGAGAGAAAGGTCAAGGTAGCTGCTCAGTTCTTAACAAAGGATGCTAAGATGTGGTGGCGAAGGAGGTTAGATCAGATTGCCAATGTTAGTGCTAATGACATTACTTCGTGGCATGACATGAAGAAAGCTTTGCAGACTCATTTAAGTCCTCAGGATGAAACATGGGAAGCAAGGACGAAGATTAAGTACATAAAGCAAACCGGAAGCCTACAAGCATATCAACGGGAGTTTGCAAGCGCAGCTCTGGAACTTCCTAACATGGCGGAGAGGGACAAGGTATTTAACTTCATTATTAGGTTGAAACCTTGGGCACGCAATGAAGTGAAGACGCAGAAGATTAGGACACTTGAAGAAGCTTTTGCTGTTGTTGACAGGTTGGTGGAACATTATGATGAAACTTCTGATGATAAGAAGAAGAAATTTGAGAAACTGAAAGAAAAGAAGAAGGAAGATGCTTCGAAATCAGATGATAGTTCGAAGGCAAAGAAACCTTTGAAGTGCTGGATTTGTGCTGGTCCACATATAGTGAAGAATTATCCTTCTAAACCAAAGGTGGCTGCTATTGCACAATCTGATGGAAAGAATGAAGGAGCTTCTGTGGGGATGATGCAGATACTTGGTGCTTCTGCTACTACGGAGGTGGTCTCTAGGAGAGATCCTGAAAGGAACAGATTGGAGTATGTTCAGATGAAAGTTGGAGGTGCTGATATACTCATTATGGTGGATAGTGGGGCTTCTCACAACTTCATGAGTGAAGATACTGCGAGAAGGATTGGGCTGAAATTTGTACCGGTGAAGGCACAAATGAAGACAGTGAATTCTCCTCCTATGGGAATTCTTGGTATAGCTGAGAAGGTGGACACAACACTTGGTGAATGGACCAGGAAAGTGGACTTCACTATAGCGCGGATTGATGACTATGAAGCTATACTGGGGATGGAATTCATGAAACAATTTGAGGCTATGGTTGTACCACATTTGAGGAAACTCTACATTTATGATGGAAGGGAAGATGTACCCATTGGTGTTCCAACCATTGGTGTGACAAAACCTGATCATAAATTAGGGGGAATGCAAATGGAAGATATGGAGAAGGTGAACAAGCGGTTGTCCACTGTTGAGGCAAAGCTTGTGGAGCAGTCATTGGTCATTAGATCACTTTCGGACAGCATCTTGGATTTGTCAAGAAGGCTAGAGTTGGTGGAGGACGATGATGAGGTTGATGAGGTATATGTGAGACCGAATATCCAGAAGGAAGACCGGGAGGCATATCTACAAAGGATGGAGGTTGAGGATCCTGATAGATGGATTGAGTTGATTAGTGAGGGAGAGCCTTCAGGCTCTACTCCCTCTACATCTTCTTAGATGACATAGAAGATGGGGCTCATTGTTAGCTGCTCATGGCAGTGAGTCCTTAAACATGTTGAGCAAGTATGATTGATGGTGCAGGGATAGCTTGGCATCAAGCATCATGGCATGTTGCAGATGGATGGAGCTTCCATGGACCTGAGCATGGATTGTAGATTCTTGATGAGTCGAGGATGTGACAGATGTTTGAGAAACAGTTGATGAGGACATGAGGATGTTCACTCTCATGGATTGAGCGTGAACGTTGGATTAGCTACCCAACTAGTTCAGACATGAGGTCGTGAAGTGTACAGAGATATGTTGGCATTATGCTGGAGTATCATGACAAGGTTCACATGATGACATATGGATCAAGGAGACTACTGATATATTGTTGAGATGAGATGTTGACACATGGTGTGTTAGCACTTGTTGGCATAGCATGGGCAGTTTTGCACACGGTGATGATGATATGAAGGAGTTTGACACATTGTTGCGGTAGACATGTAGCTTGAGTTGGAGGGATCAACCTTCCATGGCAAAGAGCAGCATGGGGAGATTGTGACAAGGTGGTCATGGACATCTGATATATGACATACATTAGTATCAAGTATCCTGGTGACAGTTGGTTGCTAAGGTGGAGCATGATGGAGACGAGATTCTACATATGTTGCAGGGATGGTTGCCTTATGTGGATGAGTTAACATCATGGTTGATGATGATCTTGGTGGAGAGCTACCGAGATCGTATGTTGTCGAGGACGACAATGATTTCAGGTGAAGGAGGATGTAAGGCCTTCGAGACTCAGGCAGGCACGCGACGGCTGGGCGCCCCTTGCACGACGAGCAGGCGCTCCGTGCACAACGAGCGGGCGGACGGTGAGAAGGGCAGGCGCGGTTATGCGACGATCATCCGACACTTGTGCGACGATATGCGACAAAAGAATGCGACGATATGTGGAGCACGAACACTTAGTGCGAAAATGGAAGTGGCATTGAAAGGCCTTATACCACGATTTGGAGAGGCTTGCACATTGCCAAAGCCAACTTGCAAAATGGTTATGTTATGGGCATTATAGCACAAGTTATGGGGTCAGCCTTAAGGCTAGACACCCCTTCACATGTGAGCAGGCTAGCGTATATATTGAATGGCGCAGAGCCTCATTTGGGCATCGAACACAAGCACTTCGCATCTGTATCTCTTCTACATCGAGCAGGGGTAAAAGGGCGCAGAAAAAGTGCGCATAACTCATGCACTTAAGGAAGGAAGTGCGCAGTTTTATCGGGAGCTGATCGTAGGTTGTCAGAGCATGGTTGTGAGGTGGTTTTGTGCAGAACCGAAAGGAGGAGTTCTTGGTGTCTCGGGTGAGCACCCTCCTACCGTATGAGGTTGGCATGTGGTTGTAAAAGGCTGTCTTTGCCTTGATTGTAAATATTTCTAAGTGTTGGCTTGAAATCTGTCAAGCACACTTGTATGATGTATTATTGACAAACTGTTATAATATATTATTGTTGGGCAGACTTGTTCGGGAGTTGCCCCTCTCTTTATACTTGTGTGCAATTGTTATTGTTCTCGGTTTAATTGCATTTGGATAATGAATGAGTATGGGCTTCATTAAGTATAAAGGATAAATGCATTTTACTTGGTTGCGAAACACAAATTAAGTAAGGACAAGTGAATTAGGCGTAGTCCATGTGCATAAGTATTGGTGAAAAGAAAGTGCACGGTGGTGCCGCACCTCGCCGGCACGGTTGAAAGACCACCGTAGGCTTGGGGGCGTGACACGCCGGGTGAGGGCGCACCATGCACGCCAAAATGAAGGTTGGAACTAGAGTTCATGAACGAAGAGTCGGGCAAGCGGTACTATGCGCAGCTCCACACGATTTGGTCATTTGCCGAGAGTCAGGCAAGCGGGACTACTCGTGGGCGAGTAAACACGGTTTGGGCACTTGCTGACCAAATGGAGAGTGAGTCGGGTGAAGACGTGTGACGAGGTGAACGAAGGGTTGGTGAGTCGTGCAGTGACCGTGCAAAGGTGCTGACAAGATGGGCAATCGAGTTTGCCGAAAGTTGGAAATTTGATTAAGTGTAAATTCGGGGTTTCCCAAGATTTAGCTTATACTTTGTAAAAGTGGAAAATTATATATATTGATGTCGAACAAACTCGTATTGCAGGGAGCTTCCCCTCCCTTTATACTGTTGTGCAATTGTATATGTGTTAATTGCTGTTAATGATGAATATGTATGGGTTTTTATCTGTATAAAGGACAAAGATAACACTTTGTAATAAAAAAATAAACTAAGTATGGAATGTTAGGCATAGTCCACGAACATAAGTATTGGTGAAAAAAAGTGTTCGGTGGTGCCGCACCTCGCTATAGTGTGGTTGCAAGATTACCGCCAGTGTAGGGGCATGACAAGTGGTATTAGAGCTGTTGAACTGAATCAAGGAGTTGATTCTATGAAGACTGAAGACTTGAAAGGGAGTTCAAGTTTTGCAGGTGACACGTGGACTATCAGGGTGATTCAGGTGAATGGTGAAACAGGTTTAGCAGAGGTGAAGACTTGTGCTTGGGCTAAGCTAAACGACAACATATGGCAGGTTTGGAAGAATGCGAAGGGAAGCTCTTGCTTACCTTATACAGTTTGAAGCGGTTGAAAGAAGAGAACCCCCGGATTCGAAAGGAACTTAAAGTCTTTGAAAGGAATGTTGAAGACGAACTTCTTCAACTTGGTTAGACAATGGAGCAGGATGAAGCTGCAAATTGTGCTAACATGGAAGAAGAAGCTATGATGATTGGAGATGTTGCAGATGTGACAACGATGGAGGCTGAACTTGAGATTGATCAAGTTGGGCCAAAATCGTGCAGTTTGCAGATATGGATGGATGAGGATACTCACATGGAGGAGCCTCATGATGACGAAGTAAGTATTGATACTTCTGTTTCACTTGAGAATTTGGTAGATGAACCGTATGCAGGGAAGAGAAAAGTCAGTTTGCCGATCGAAGGGAGCATCTTACCATGGATGTCTATGATGAGACCTTGTATAGAGAAGCAAGGATTGTTGATTGTTGCAGGACTTGTTGGGGTTGTTTGTGACCTTATGGTAGAAGGTACAAGAGCCTGTGACAAAGGAGAAACATGATGATCATTGTGGAGGAATGGGTCATGCTTTAGCCACATGGAGGATTGGCTAAGTGCCCGGCATGACTCATGGACAGGTTGGAGGGCACACACTTGAGTTGGTGATACTTGGGTGGACTTCTCATGGCCGAAACCTTTAGTGGGGGAGCTATGATGGAGAGACTCATGTGATGACGATATGGTTGGGTGATCGAGTTCACTAAACCGGAGATTGCAGCTTGGATGAGGATGACTAATTGTTGTGATGGGTCTACTTAGTTGGACACCATGGGCAACTTAGTCATGGACATCAGGTTGGGGACATGGAGCTTGGCAGTCTTATGCAAAGACATTATGTAGGAGCACTTGTAGAGGTGTCACTTATGGGAATCCAATGAGGAGTGCCAAGGTAGGATGTTGTGCAGGTGGATTTGCTGGTGTGACATGGAGATGTTTTACTTATGAGCCGATGGAGAGGTTCTGCACTTATGTACAACAAGGCCATGGACTTGGATGGAGTTGTGAGTAGACTATGGAGCATTCCTACTACATGGAGAGCTGAGGCATTTTGTAGAGACCTTTGGGCTGAGACTTGTATGCTTGCTAGAGTGTTGGTTGGAGATGACTCATGGAGCTCATGATGACATGAGCTTGTGACTTTTGGGGACTTCATATATGGTGGACTTGGAGGATCTAATGCATTGAGGAGCTGAGGTCAGAGACTTTGATGCAGAATGGGATGCATACTTTCGAGTACATGTATGGGTGTGGCTTGAAAGAGTGACTTTATGTGGAGGATCGATATAAGACACTTTGGAGTGATGGAGTTACAATAATGATGATGCCTTGGTGGCAACACTTGGGCATGCGTTGAGCCGATACTTAACTACTTTTGACACATGGGAGCTGATTGATCTATGATCATGGGCAGCACATGGATAGATGAGACAGGTGTATACTTGTTTCTATGACAGACTTGAGGGATGGCACATTGTAGAGATGATGGAGGATACTTCATGGGCCTGGATGTGGCACATCAAGAGTCGAGGTTGATGAGGAGATCTCTTCACTTTGAGGAGATGGATGTTTTGCAGATGGATGATGATGTTGGGATAGATGCGGTTGATTTCATGCAGCACATTGACACCAACCATCATGGACAACATGTTGCAGATGAGATGAGAACTACTTCATGGACCCGAGCATGGCTTACTTATATGGATATGGATTCTTGATCGAGTTGACGGTGTGATAGGATGTTCTGAGAAACGACTAATGGTGGTATGAGGATGTGCATTCTTATGATTTCAGTGGACAGTAGGATTGGCCACCCGACTAGTTCAAGTCATGAGGGGATCCAGTGTGCAGAGATGTGTTAGCATTGTGTTGGAGTATCATGACAGCAGTTCACACGATGACGACACATGATGAGGTCGACACGATATGTTGCAGTGGGCATGTAGCTTGATATAGAGGGACCAGCCTTCCACGATGGAGAGAAACATGTGGAGATTGTGATGAGATGGTTGATGATAATGGATTGAGAAGATTTTCCCATGTATGACATGCCGATGGAGTATATGCCTTATTATGTATATCTTGGTGATATATGGTTGTTGGGATGAGATATTGTCGAGGACGATAATGACTTCAAGTGGGGAAAGATGTAAGGACCTGCGGTCTAGGTCACCTTCACCATGCGAAGTGCGTGTGAGAAACATGAGAAAAATGTGAATTTAATGAGCCAAAAAATGAGTTTATAGGGTGTTGGGCGAGTTGAGGGGCCGGTCTCACGAGTTGGCCGGGCCGACCCTCCTCTTGGGCAAGACAACACATTGTGAATGAGTCGCCTTGGGCGTTGGGCGTGGGTTGGCCAGGTGACACAACCTACCACCCACCCGTATATATTGGCTTGTGTTTGTGGAGGCAAAGGCATATCAAAGAGTTCTGCGGTTGCCAATGAGCCCGCGCGACAAGCAAAAGGGTGAAAAGCTCGTGCAGAAAATTCGGGTGAGAAACTCATTCAGGAAACTCATGCAGAAAACTCGGGTGAGGTCGTTCAGGCAGAACTCGGGCGAGGTTGTTCAGGCAGAACTCGGGCGAGGTCATCGGGCAGGAAACTCAGACGAGGTCGTTGGGCAGAAAACTCGGGTGAGGTCGTTCGAGCGAATCGAGTGAGGTCGTTCGGGTGGACTCGGGTGAAGTCGTCAGGCGACTCGAGTGAAGTCGTTCGGGCGAACTGGGTGAAGTTGTGTGGTGACTCGGGTGAAGTTGTTTGGGTGAATGGGTTCCGGTGAAGGCATTCAGGCAGACTAGGCTGAGTCGTGCGAAGGCAGCTCGGGTGAGTCATGCGAAGGCGTGGGTGAACGTGCGGACAGGTGGTCGGGTGAGAGCGCCCCATGCACGCCGAAACGAAGGTTGGAACCGAAGGTCGTGAATGAAGAGTCGGGAAAGTGGTACTACGTGCAACTCCACACAATTTTGGCGTTTGCCGAGAGTCAGGCAAGCGGGACTGCGTGTGGGTGGGTAAACACGGTTTGGGCATTCGTTGACCAAACAGAGAGCGAGTCGGGTGAAGACGTGCGACGAGGTGAATGGAGGGTTGTTGAGTCATGCGGCGATCGTGTAGAGGCGCCGACGAGCTGGCCAACCGAATTTGCCGAAAGTTTGAAATTTGGTTAAGTGTAAATTTGGGGTTTCCCAAGATTTAGCTTATATTTTGTAAAAGTGGAAACTTATATATTGATATTGAGCAGATTCATATTGCAGGGAGTTGCCCCTCCCTTTATACTGTTGTGCAATTGTATATGTGTTAATTGTTGTTAATGATGAATATGTACGGGTTTTCGTATGTATAGAGGACAAAGATAACACTTGGTAATAAAAAAATAAACTAAGTACGGAATGTTAGGCATAGTCCATGAATATAAGTATTGGTGAAAAGAAAGTTTTCGGTGGTACCGCACCTCGCTATAGTGTGGTTGGAAGATTACCACCAGTGTAGGGGCGTGACAAATCCAGTCTCGTTCCCCATCACAGCCCGGACCAGGCGCAGGTGTTAGTTGTCACCTAGATGTTTTATTCACTAATGTTAAACTTTCATTACCGGTTATCGTTGGTGATTCCTTTGTATAATTCAATAGAGGATTTTGGGTTTCCGTTAAGCCAGTCAGTTTGGAGAGCACGGTGAGTGCACTCCAACGGCCATGATAGCGCCACAGCACATGGGTGTATGTTATAAGTATTCGCATCTCTTCCCATATTTTCTCATCCAACTCTTTCAACTCTCACAGTTCTAGTTTCTCCATTCTCACTCACACATTGTTCCTGCATCTATAAGATTTTAAATCATTTGTGTGTAAAGAACCTATATGATATCATATCGTTCATCCGCTAAAAATATTGACGATGAAGAGCTCTAGAACGGATTTTCTGATTACGGTCTCGCTCCTGCTCACTGTTCGAAGTGTTCACGGCGGGTTGCTTCTGAAAAATAACCAATTTGGTTCCCCACACAATCCGTCGGGAGTAGATCCTGATCTGGCATCCCTTGTCGATGATGGCTCCCAAATACACACTGCCGGCTATCATGTGGAGAAGAATGCGGTGCAGTATGATCAAGAGAGAAGATCCAGGAGCTTCACGTTTTCAAATAGTGCTGCAAACGACCACAAGTTATCGTTGAGGCTTAATGTGGGTGGTTAAAAGATCGAGAAGATCAAAGCCGATGGCATATTTAATTTACTACTGAAGGGCAGAGTAACACTATCCGGACCGAGTCCTATTGTAAATTCCATGTTGAGCGAACATGAGTTCTCCACATCCAAGGATAGCCCCGGGCTTGGTCACATGGAGATGATCCCACCTAAATCTCAAATAATAAGAGCTCACGTCCTGAAATCCGATCACAGCCAGGGAGATCATCACGTGCAATGGAAAACGAGAAATAAGAACAAGCTGGGTTCTACTCCAAGCCTGGGAGGCGGGAATCGATAGCTTTCAAATTCATACAGAACATTGAAAAGAATTATCTCTCTTTGTATAATGAATTCATTTATGACAATATTTTTCCAAAATGAACATCCTGGTTCGGATCAAGGCAATCAATTCTGAGTTGGCCACTGTTCTGTTTGATGTACCGAATTTGATCAGCGTCAAACCTTCTTTCAAAAGGTACCATCAACGGGTTGATGCCACACCAACTTAACTTTTCAAAAGCTTCAGCAATCCCCAACTGCTGCTTGCCAGACTGTACACAAGTTTTTTATTGATACATGTAAACTTTCTCAAATGATTCACAATTTAGAAATGCAACTCTGATTTCAAACTATATATATTTACAGTTGGTAATGGTCAATCATATTTCTCTCGTCTTCTTGTGTACGTCCATTTGCTTTCAAAACAAATAAAGTTGCCAACTAATCCCATCCAAATTTTCTTTCATGGAAACTTTACAGATATCAAAGACTCTTCCTTAATCGTAATAATTAATGAATGTTCAATATCCACAAATTCAGATTATGCTCACTTACTTTACATAATAGGAATCTTCAGAACAATGTACACATGATTCTTCTGCTTCTTTATGGGAGTTCTCACAGAATTTCTTGCTTTGATGGGAGTTTCCAGACAATTTCTTCCTCCACTTATGCTGGCCAACAATTTTGTTTTGTTTGCCTTCAATTTTGAAGTGTTGAACTTTTGGGTGCCGAACTTATCCGTATTGCAGAATTTTGGGAATTTCCAACTAATAGTAGATACATCAAGCAACAATCTACTTGGATGTTGTTGATCAGATTTCAAAATATTTTTCGAATGTACAATCTAAATAAAAATGCCCCTTGTGGATTCTCACCCTAGCTTGGATTTTTCGATTCCATGTATCCGTGTACTCAGTGTTTAGGATCTCCTGTTCGCATATGACGGTTTTGTGAGATATCGAAAATTAATTAGGGAGAGTTAATTAGCAGAATCTCGTCAAATGTTCACATATAAGTCCGTGTTTTCCATCTTTCTCACCCAATCCTAAAGTGGTAATCATAGGAGGGTTGATCTCTTTCCTAAGTGCTTTGTTGATATACCGTCCCCGTGGCCGTTTTATGCAAATAGTGATGTGCAAACTGCTCTGAATATCTTTCAAATTTTTTGCATAAGGTGTTACACAGTAATTTATCACTGCCTTCCTGTCAGTCACCCTGCTGTGTCCAGAAGTCACAATCACTAAGTGTTTGATCCCTGAACTGGCTTAAAACCCATTTTTCCAAAGTTTTGTGCATCAGCGCGTCTGTTCCTAAAATAACCGCGATGACCAGCGCCTCACAGTGTATTTCGTGCGCTGCCATCGCGGAAGAACATCACTTTTCCGCGATGACGCACAGCGCGGCTTTCCCGTGTTCTTCCGCGCTGACATGACTTGTTCAGTTATTGTTATGTGCTGACAGCGCGGCAGTCTCCATATAATCCGCGCTGATCTAGTTTGGGCGAATTTGTTCAAACAACCAGCCTTCCAGATCTCTCCAGGCTTGGTTGTTAGCTTTGTGAATATCGACTCCCTTCTATGGCATGTCTGTTCGACCCTTTGCAACTACTCCCCTTGAAGATAAGCTCATCCTTCCACCTTTTTGGGAGACTCCTTCTCCTATATAAACTTCCACCATTACCATGAGCAGCTAGTTAGAAACTAGTGGGAACTAGCTAGACTTAGCTTGGATTGTACAGAGCTTGTAGTGCTCAGATTGCTGCTATAGGTTTGGTGTGTTAGGAGTGGAAGTGATTGATTGCTTGGGGAAGTTTGTTTGTGACATTTGTGTGAGAGAGAGAGAGTTGTTTGTCTTGGGAGAACCATCCTCAAAGGTGAATGCTTGAGATACATGCTGACTGATCCCTCCTGAGAAGTTTATCGACGTCAGAACATTTGGTTGTACTCTTCTCTATTCTGATTAATAATAGATGACTGCTATTATTGTTCCATTCTCGTTTGTTTATGCAATGGATAAATGTGAATTATGTCTTTTCTGACTGGCATATAGTTACTTTTACTAGATTTCACGCTTGCGTTTGCCTTCTCTTCGTGTGTGCAGGTGTCCGTTCGCGGGGATCGCGGAGGACTGTGACCAGCCGAAGCGAAGGAGCGAAGGAGACATCTCTTCGTCCAACGACAGCGCAGGAATCCAAGTAGGTGCTCTTTACTTCTTGTTTAAGTGTAACTAGGAACATGCGTGGCAGCATTGTGTGATTGTTGCTAGACCCCTATTGGGCTAGTAGGGATCGCCTCTACCCGTAGAGGGGATTTACATTCTCAACAATTTGGCGACTCCGCTGGGGATCAGCCTTTTTGTCTCTTGAGTCCATCTTTGTGTTTGAATTTGATTGCTCTCTTTTTGAAATTGGGGATTAATTATCAGTCTTTTGCGTTTCCTGGGTTGATCTGGGAGATGCCCCTGTTTGATTGAAAGATTGGCTGTTTTGATTTGGGAGTTTTGATTTGCCTGTCACTATTTTCGAGCTCCATCGCGGATTTAATTTTAACAGTCGCGCTGAAAATCGGATCAGCGCGGAAAAGACATGTATATCCGCGATGTCAGCGCAACTTTCTAGCTTAATTCCGCGATGACTGTGTTTTCTGAGATCAGCTCGGTTTTTTGGGCAAAAGTCGCGCTGACAGCTCGGGTGGCCTGTGTAAAAGTTGCGCTGACCCTTGATCATCTCGGGTTCTCAGTGTAAAACTTGCGCTGACTCCTGAAAAGTTGTTTTTATAACTTTATCTCCTGAATTCATCAATCTTTCTTATCCCCTGTGGTTTCTTGTCCCTCATTAGCTTGTTTTGATTGCTTTTGGTTAAGGGACGCTCTCTCTTTGGTTTCATTCGACTGAATCTTGTGTTTTTAGACCATGTGACCTAGCCCTTTAGAAGTTTCATCGAGAAACCGTTTGCTTGGGTTACTTGTCTATTCAACATTCATCCACAACCCTCTTATTGATTTGCTTGAGGATTTTTCATTGCTTGTTGCTGATTGATTTTTAGTGTCGATTATTGAACCACCTTTTTTATGTTGATTCGATTTCTTCACTACCAAGCATAGATTACGATTGTTTGGATCGATCAGTTCACATTCGCTTCCTCCTTGCTTGCAATCCTTGCTTGTCTTGCCGAGCTTAGATCACATAGCTCGTACGGAACTTAGTTTTCCTTTTGATTTGGAAGCCTTCGTTGGATGTTTTGGGAACTTTGTGTGCTTTCATTAAGTATTTTGCTTGGTGTTCTGGTTCCTCCAAATTATTTTAGATGCTTTGTGTCACTGAAAGAAAATCAAACTAGTGGCTTTGCTTTTAAAAATTGAAAAGGAAAAGAACATTTTGTTGATTCGCATTTTCAAAAGAAAAGTTTCCTTTCCTCGCTTTTAGTTGCATTAAGTTGCTTGTTTGCTTGTACTTGTTTTGTTTGGTTAAAGATTCCTTGCCCTGTCGTAGCTAGAATTCATCGAACAAAACGAAGTTCTTTGGCATATAGATTGCATCTAGGTAATTGTGAGCGAACATACGATAGGACCTGAAATCGAAACTTAATCTCAAGATCAACTATAAAATGAACCGAATGAATCTAAAAACACATTGGAACTAAACGCAAATATCTAGAGGTCTAGGTTAGAGACGTGTTCCGGCGTCTTTAAACATAGTCACTGTTGTTTCACATTGGGTTGGGTGATTCCTCCTTCCGTGACTCGATAGTGGTCTAACACGGACTGTGCTCCCACGTACCGTCGCGTATATAGGGAGACCCCACTAGGCTTTTATCCTTGATCCATAGGAAGCCGAGTCTGCCGCCTTACGATTCGCAATGCAGTGAACACAGCATTCACGAAGATTGACCACCCGTACCCTAAAAAGTATTCTGTGGTTTTGCGAAAAGTTTGGCACACCCTTTACCTAGAGTTCCAGAGCAGTCGCTTTTGATCCTTTTCGGACTCCCTAAACGAAAAGGTGCCTGTGAGCGTCTTGTCACTTCGTGCTCATTAAAAATTCGAAGGAGACTGGAGTCATCTTTGTCCTTTTCTCGACTCCTCAAATATGAAAAGGTCAAGTTTGGTCCTTGCGTCTTAAAATTAATTTGGCCACGATAACATCACCTGGTTAGATCTTGTGTGCGTTAGCTTGAGTAGGTTTCGTTTTCATTTGCTATGGCAACTTTTCCAGGATTCACTAACCCAGGTTCCCCCTCTGATGGGAACCCAGGACAATTCCCTCCTCTTGGGAATGTTGGTGCTCCGTATATGGCGACGTTGTCCCTACTAGGGTTAACTGTCGGGTTGCCTGTGTGGTTGTTTTCAACCTCTTTGGTCCCTACCGTATCGGCTGTTACTCCGTCAGTCCCTCCACCTGAACAACGTCATGTTGATCCTAAGGTGGATCTCTCCCCTTCGACGCCTACCTCTACGTCTTCCTCTTGTACTTCGCCTGGTGAAAGTCTCGATTCGCATAACCAGGTGGCTAAGAAGAAGAAGAGGAAGACCAAGAAGAAGAAGTCCCCTAAGGGAGAGCCTACACACATAGTCCCCCCCTCAAGTCCAGCTATCCACTCCACTATACCTGAAGTCGGGTCACCTTCTGCTCCTCCGCGGAAGGTCAAGTTTCCTTGTCGATTATGCAAGGAGGACCATCTCCTTCGTGATTGCCCTGGCATTCCCAGGGTATTAGAAGTTTGGTCTCACGATCCGGCCCACCCTTCATCGTCCACTGATGATCATGGCGATGCTACCTCATCAGCTAGGAATGGTAAGGAGAAAGGGAAGTTTCGAATCCCCTGTTGACTTTGTGAAGGCAAACATCCCCTTCACCTTTGTCCACTCATGGATAAAGCCTCTGCTGTGTTGGAAAGTCTTGCTGCTCCTCCGAATCCACTTCCCGCTGGTTATCAGCGTCTTTCTACAGTTGTAGATCGCGCCCTTGTTGACAAAGAGATTGTTTCAGATTCCTCTTTTGTCCAAGCCCCTCTTCCCGAACCTGGCTGTTCCCAGTCTGTTCCAGACCCGCCGTTGGTCGGAAAGAGTGTTGATTCGAGTTCACCTCCTCTCAAGCACTCTGTTTCGGAAGAGCAAAATTCTCATGTTCTTCTCGTCTCCTCAGATTCTGCTGAGCTTGATAAAGGTTCTCCTGAAACCTCTCCGGAGAATTTAGATTCGGTTCTTTCGGAGCAGGGGGGCAACCATATGGTTCCCCCACCAAGTAGTTCGGTCATCTCCTTTGACTGGAGTCGTTTGACTGCCCCTCCCCTTCCGTCCCATGTGCCTTTCTGGGTCACCGCCTATGCTTGCAGTAAAGCGCTGCCCGGCACTGTGTTAGACGAAGGAGCATCGGTTAGTCTCATGCCCGTTACTACTTGGCGAGCTTTGGGTTCCCCATCGCTCGTACCTGTCGCGCCGCATCTCACCGCGTTTGATGGAGGAACGAGTCAGCCATTAGGGATCCTCCCGAAGTTTCCTATTACTTTGGGAGGCAAGACCGTCTATATAGACGTCTCGGTTACCCAAGGTTCTTTAGACTTCAGTCTTCTCCTTGGTCGTGATTATGTGTATGCCATGGGAGCCCTTGTTTCTTCACTTTTCCGTGTGGTTTGTTTTCCACACGATGGAAGAATCGTGACGTTCGATCAATTATCGTTCGTTCGTCCACAAGCCCCTCCGGCGCACTCATCCTTCCCTCCTGGCTTTCATCCACAAGTTGCATCTGCCTCGCCGCAAATCAACTATGTGGCCACCTACCCCGTGCCCGTACCCAGTGATGACACCATCGTGCATAGTGTCCTGGGGGCATTAGGTCCTGATTTCCAAGATGTCGGCCTTCCCTCCGGAGCCACTTTCTTGGGGGCCTCCACTTCCCGTTCATTATGATGAAGTCTGGATGGAGCATAGTTCTTTTCCGGTGTCAAGCTCCTTAAAACATGAAATTAGGTCTGGTCAGAGCATAGTTCACTTTCCTATGTCAAGCTCCTTAAAAAATGAAATTGGGTCTGGTCGGAGCATAGTTCACTTTCCTATGTCAAGCTCCTTAAAAAATGAAATTGGGTCTGGTCGGAGCATAGTTCACTTTCCTATGTCAAGCTCCTTAAAAAATGAAATTGGGTCTGGTTGGAGCATAGTTCCTGATCTTGTGTCAAGCTCGTTAAAAAATGAAACAAGGGTTATGAGGATAGTTCTTTTACTGTGTCAACCTCGCTAAAAAATGAAACACCTCCCTTTCCAAATCAAGTCTTTTGATTAAGATTTCGTAAAATACAAGTCGAGTCTTTCATAGATCTTGAGAGTGAACCTTCATTCCATCCACTTTGTTGAATGCAATGAAGCTTGGGGGGCATGTACCTCGATTTGCATTATTATGCTGGGGGCATGCGAACTTATAACAAGCATAGTTTTTCGTTTCAAGCTTGTGTAAACATGAAACCAAATCCAAGCAAAGTTCTCCACGGTTCAAGCTTGTGTAAAAATGAACCCATACCCGATTTCCATCTCGTGATTGCCATTTTTAGCCGCTGAATTCTGCTAGATGAGCCTTGGTTGTTTCATTCCATCACCACCATCTCTTTGGCCGATCATATGCTTTCACTTGGTTGTTTATCCTTTCCTGAGGAACCGCAGCGATGAGTGGTTTTATTAGCCAGCCTCTTGACCATTACATGTTTTGAGCAGTTCCACCTTTGCCGGAACCAGTTGCTACCCTTTATACCACTCGTTCCTCTAGGACGAGTCTCCTTTAAGCTCTTTTCTGACTCGTAAAATATGAAAAGATTGCCGAGTATTTTTCCCTTTTTGACTCGTTAAAGAGAATAAAAATGGAGGGCTGCTTTCAGCTCTTTTCTGACCGTTTAAAGATGGAAAGATTGCCGAGTTATCCCTCTTGACTCGTTAAAAGTAAAAAAGAGGCGGTCGTCTTTAAACCCTTTTCCGACCGTGTAAAAACGAAAAGATTGTCGGACCCTTGTCGTTTCCGGTTCGTTAATTATTATGAAACGACGTGATACCGATTACTTTTTTTACCTTTTCAGATCGATATCACTACTCATGAAAAGTACTCCTCGATCGTAATGGTCGAGCGGTTCTTTCGAGCATTGTTTTATACTTTTTCGGGCTCGAGAGACACAACTGTACGAAAAAGGACCCCCCTGGAGTCTCCTTTTCCGCATTCTTTTCAGACTCTCGAAACAAGAAAAGAAGCCGAGTTTTTCCTTTGTCAGGCTCGTTAAACACTTGATGACATCGGACATTGTCGAAATGACACTCTTCAAGCATATGCTATCCCCGTCAAGCTTGTCACCCAAAAATAATCGGGGTACCTGCCAGAAATGGTGGGGAAATGGAACTGTAATCATAGTCGTGTCGGCAGTATGTCGCTCTTGAACATGGCACTCTTCTGCTTCGTGTCTGGGTGGGATCATCTCATCTTGTTTTTCACTAGCCTCCATGGGTTTGGGATATCCTATTTGACCTCTCATCTGTTCATTGCCGTCATCATCCTATCCGCTGCTCATTTGATGTCAAGTACTGCCAAATCCGTTACAGTGCCGTTATATGTTCAAGAGAAGTTGTCCTCTGCCACAAAGCAACCTCGTTCGCTATCTCATCACAAATTATTATACCTCTGTCTCGTATCGATGATGTGGGAATCATCATGGCCCACCTTCGATCAAGGCCACTTCTCGTCGACTTCAACTCATTATCCGAGAAAGTGACTTAGAGACTCTTTCCAGGTGCCTTGGAGCCTGCATGCCTCAATGGCAGGTTCCTCGTGTTCGACGCAAGGTTTACATCATTGACCTACGATTGAATGATTCCGTGGGTGTTCGACACCAGCTCATTGATTCACACACTACGGATTGTATCTATAGTACCTTGAGGGCCATTGTCATTATTGGTGGTACCTCTCGCGTCTGTTAACGGTTCTCATCATTCGCCGGTAATCAGACGATGTTCATGCATGTTCGACTCCAACCCCTGTATTCACATGTGTGGACGTGTACTCTGTTCGGGTCGAGATGGAGCGCAAGACCCTGGATCCTTGCTCACTGTGGTCCAGGTTGCGATTTTGTGGATAATCATTACATGACTCATTGATGGATGGCTGCGCCCATACCTGAGTCTTCATGGATGGCTGCGACCATACCTTGTCATTATTATGGTCTCTTTAGCTGGGTGGCTGCGTCCATACCATAGACCAGTCTCGCATGTCTTTTGGATGGCTACGCCCTTGCCTAGACTGCATGTATATGATTGTCAGAGATTTTTCGGTACTTCCTGGTGGTGTTCCAGTTCGGCGTGTGTTGTAAAGCATTTCACCCCTCCCACTCTCTCGGTCTTCATGCTTTAGGGGGCATCTGTTACACAGTAATTTATCACTGCCTTCCTGTCAGTCACCCTGCTGTGTCCAGAAGTCACAATCACTAAGTGTTTGATCCCTGAACTGGCTTAAAACCCATTTTTCCAAAGTTTTGTGCATCAGCGCGTCTGTTCCTAAAATAACCGCGATGACCAGCGCCTCACAGTGTATTTCGTGCGCTGCCATCGCGGAAGAACATCACTTTTCCGCGATGACGCACAGCGCGGCTTTCCCGTGTTCTTCCGCGCTGACATGACTTGTTCAGTTATTGTTATGTGCTGACAGCGCGGCAGTCTCCATATAATCCGCGCTGATCCAGTTTGGGCGAATTTGTTCAAACAACCAGCCTTCCAGATCTCTCCAGGCTTGGTTGTTAGCTTTGTGAATATCGACTCCCTTCTATGGCATATCTGTTCGACCCTTTGCAACTACTCCCCTTGAAGATAAGCTCATCCTTCCACCTTTTTGGGAGGCTCCTTCTCCTATATAAACTTCCACCATTACCATGAGCAGCTAGTTAGAAACTAGTGGGAACTAGCTAGACTTAGCTTGGATTGTACAGAGCTTGTAGTGCTCAGATTGCTGCTATAGGTTTGGTGTGTTAGGAGTGGAAGTGATTGATTGCTTGGGGAAGTTTGTTTGTGACATTTGTGTGAGAGAGAGAGAGTTGTTTGTCTTGGGAGAACCATCCTCAAAGGTGAATGCTTGAGATACATGCTGACTGATCCCTCCTGAGAAGTTTATCGACGTCAGAACATTTGGTTGTACTCTTCTCTATTCTGATTAATAATAGATGACTGCTATTATTGTTCCATTCTCGTTTGTTTATGCAATGGATAAATGTGAATTATGTCTTTTCTGACTGGCATATAGTTACTTTTACTAGATTTCACGCTTGCGTTTGCCTTCTCTTCGTGTGTGCAGGTGTCCGTTCGCGGGGATCGCGGAGGACTGTGACCAGCCGAAGCGAAGGAGCGAAGGAGACATCTCTTCGTCCAACGACAGCGCAGGAATCCAAGTAGGTGCTCTTTACTTCTTGTTTAAGTGTAACTAGGAACATGCGTGGCAGCATTGTGTGATTGTTGCTAGACCCCTATTGGGCTAGTAGGGATCGCCTCTATCCGTAGAGGGGATTTACCTTCTCAACATAAGGAATGTTCAAAGTGAAGACGGCAATCTGTGTTCCACAGTAAGGATCTGAGGACATCCTCGTTCGAGGATGGTAGTAGGTTACTCTAGATTCTCTTCACTGTTTAAGGAAGATATAATAATATACTCGTTAGGGTAGTTTGTATTTATAGTGCTCAGAGTGTTGGAAATTTCAGGTAATTTCAAACATAAAAGAATAGAGAAAATGCTCTGTTTCTGCCATAGGATCTTTTGCACAGGGAAGTTAAAAAAAAATTCTGAGCAGAGCATTACATACACCCAAAAAATCTTTGTATTCATTAAAACAAAATTCCTAATACAAGATTCATCCTCTTACAGAGGGATTACACAACTGTTGTTACACAAAGGTCTTCCTCACATAGAGGGATTCACCAACACTGCTTCAAGTGCAGTTCCATAAACAACAGAAGAGTCTTCCTCACACAGAGGGATTCACCAGCACTATTTCAAAAAAAATATCTTCCTCACACAGAGGGATTCTCCAAGAGATTATGCTAAAGAGCATCTTCCTCTTGATAGAGGGATTCACCAGTCTATGCTGAAAAGCATCTTCATCTTGATAGAGGGATTCACCAAGAGACTTTCACCAAAATTACTCTGCCTCTTTTACAAATAATTTTACATTGGTGTGTAAAATTGTCATTCACTGCTATGTGAAAAAGTTTTTACATTCACTGCTATGTGAAGAACTTTTTCATTTACTGCTGTAAGCTGAGAAATTATTACATTGATTTACTACTGTAAAATAAAAATTTCTTTCACATTCACTCCTATGTGAAATTTCTCATTACATTCAAAATTCTGGGTTTTCACATTACAAATATAAAAAAATACTTTTTCATTCCCATTCATTTCAACAAACTATAAGCACCTGTAAAAGGGGATTCCAAATATTCATTTCCTGCCACAAATATTTCTTCTCTTCCACATTGTTGTGCTCTTCTGGTTTTCAATTCGCTGCCGCGAACCCTCCTTTTCATCTCATCCCTGCTCTGGTTTCATTTTTTTCACTCTGGTTTCATTTTAATTTTTTTCGCACTTCATTACACAAGGTCGCACTGTTTTGCATCTCCTGGTTTTTATTCGCTGCTGCAAAACCTTTCATTCATGCCGTGTGCAATGAACATAAAACACATTACAGCCGCGAGCCAACTCTTTCATTCCATTACACACAACTCCTATGCGAATGAGCACACACAAAAACATATACCAAAAGCATTAAAAAAATAGGGCGTTGACTTGCCCATACCATTCTTTAATTTTCCATGCTTCCATGCAAACAAGAATTAAAAATGTTTACCAACTTTTACCTACAATTTACGAAACACCATAACTTACATTAATTCCTTCACGTGGGCGATCAAGCAAAAGTTCAGGCAGCTTGTAAAAGATCCTGGTCCGTTGACTTAATCGGACGAATTTCACAAGCTTAGGCCACACAAATCAAACGATGTTTAATGGCCAGGAGATTGGCGGTTTTGTAAACATACACTGGACGCGTGTCACTTGGTTGGGGTGTTCGAAGGCTCTCTGACAAAAATTGCTTTGTGCGAAAGGTGGTGCAATATGAACTGGCAGTTTTTCAGAGTTGTTTTCCTACTGCATGATGGCTGATTCGGCAGCTGACTATGCTGCCGTCGCTGTCCAACTGTCCGTGTCCGCCAACACTACACGCAGTTGGAATTAATATTCCAACACTCCCCTTTAATTTCAACTGTTGGGTTATCAATCATACCCAAACACTTCCTCAAGAATTCATAACTTTTCTGCCTATTCGTATGAGCTTTCCTTTCATCACTTTCACTGTTGTGCTCAGGCACTCCAATCATGTAATATCCTCTTTCTCTCTGCTTCAGGCAAGATTTCCAATCTTTGCATCTCCAAGCTATCCTGCAACCTTTTCTTCTTTACTTTTATGGCAGATTTAATTCCATATCTTTCCCCTATAAGAAGATCTTCATCAAAGAATGACTGTTAATATGATTTAGCAAGGGATTTATAAGAACCTGTTCACTAATAGCTTCAACAATAATGATCAAGAATTATAGGCTCCCTCCAAGTGTATGCATCATCTTCTTTCGGCAAAGTCTTCTCAAAAGAAACTTAGATTGGCTGGGGAACTCAAGGGACTTTCGGACTGTATTTCCTTCCTTCTCCATACTTGTGTAACTTTCTTCTATTGCATGGTTCTAGCTTGTGTAAGAGCCCATGTTAAGTTACAATCATGTGCCATATGCCCAATGTTATGACATTTGAAACATTCTACATTGTTCATGAATAAGATTTCAGGATTTCTTCCTGTAAAATTGTTTCTTGGAGGTTGTCGAAGACCATAACATCTATCTCTATGAAATGCTCTACAGTCTTTCGCCATATGACCAAAGTTTGAACGAGAATAACAATAACCAAGAAATGAACTTTGGTACCTGGGAGATAGAGGTTTCCTCGACGTACTTCTGAAGCCTTTTTGCCTTGAGATCCTTTGATGATAATCATTGCCTCTTGCCTCTTTGACATCATCTACATTTCTTTTTGGAATAGGATTTCTTCTATTGTAGCCTTGATATTTCTCCTTGTCTTTACTGGAACGAGGAGCATCACATTTTCTTTCTGGCTTCTTCACATCTCTTTTGCTTAAAGCGTTTTCATTCTTGTTTGAGGGTTCACCTACATACCCGAGTCCTGATTTATCAGATGGAGATCTGTGATAGCTAAGCATGTCATCCAAGACTTGAGAGTTCTTTATGATTTTGTTCATCCCTTCAACCTTTTTCTTGAGGAGGACAATCTCTTCTTCCAATATTTCACACTCATTATTCTTCTTTGCAAGTTGTTCCTCAGTTTCATCCTTGCTACGAGTAGCTTCAGCTGTTGCTATTTTAAGGGAGATAATATCATACTTCATTTTGAAGATTTCTTCATTCTTTGCTTGACTGCTCTCCATTTTCTTCTCAGCTTCTTGTGCCTGTTTCTTGGCTTCTTGTAATTTAGACTTAAGGGAGGAGACCTCTACCTTGTACTATCCAATCTCTTCTACAGGTTTGTTCACTCTCTTGTGCCTTTGTTCAAGTTGACTTGACAAGATATCTTCCTGCTTCTTTGCTTTATTCAATTGATTTGTCATGGATATGACTTCTTCATGATGCTTCCTTTTGCTTTGATCAAGTTCCTTCTTAAGCTTGGCGAGCTCTTCATCCCTTTCTTGTACTTGAAGCTTGATGAGGTTAACCTTCTCATTTTCAGCTTCTATGATGGGTTTAGAATTTCCTTCTTGACTGATGGTCATGGTCAGTGCTCCTTTTGCATAAAGGTCATGAAGTTTGTCCCATATATCCTTTGCTGATGAATATTTCCCTAGATTCTTCTTTACAAAATCAGGCAGTCCATACAAGATTGTCTTTGTTGCTTTTGCATTGTACTCCTTGGATTCTCTATCCATCCTGCTATCATCAATCACTGATTCCCAAATTTCAATCCCTTGAGACTTTAAGAAAGTCCTCATTTTTATTTCCCATATATCAAAGTTCCCATTGAACCTTGAAGCCTCAAATAGAATGCTTTCAAATAGATTGTCTTCTATTTTAGTAGTAGAGAGAGACACATCCTTAGGAGGATTGGAGACTTTCTTCTTTGACCTTGCCATTCTTAACTATGCTTCAAATATTGGACTGTGTATTTAAAATACTGATTGTTTCTTCAGCAGTAACAAAAAAACTTTGAGGAATACCTGGATTCTTTTGCCTGAGACTTCACTTTGCTGGAGAGGATTTACTGATGCAACAAAAGGAACCTTCCTTCAGCTTCTTTATCACCTTCAAAGAGCCTGGATCTTCTCTGATACCATGTTGGAAATTTCTGGTAATTTCAAACATAAAAGAACAGAGAAAATGCTCTGTTTCTGCCACAGGATCTTTTGCACAGGGAAGTTAAAAAAAAATTCTGAGCAGAGCATTACATACACCCACAAAATCTTTGTATTCATTAAAACAAAATTCCTTATATAGGATTCATCCTCTTACAGAGGGATTACACAACTTCTGTTACACAAAGGTCTTCCTCACATAGAGGGATCCACCAACACTGATTCAAGTGCAGTTCCACAAAAAACAAAAGAGTATTCCTCACATAGAGGGATTCACCAGCACTATTTTTACAAAAATATCTTCCTCACACAGAGGGATTCTCCAAGAGATTATGCTAAAGAGCATCTTCCTCTTGATAGAGGGATTCACCAGTCTATGCTGAAAAGCATCTTCCTCTTGATAGAGGGATTCACCAAGAGACTTTCACCAAAATTACTCTGCCTCTTTTACAAATAATTTTACACTGTTGTGTAAAATTTTCATTCACTGCTATGTGAAAAAGTTTTTACATTCACTGCTATGTGAAGAACTTTTGCATTTACTGCTGTAAGCTGAGAAATTCTTACATTGGTTTACTACTGTAAAATAAAAATTTCTTTCACATTCACTCCTGTGTGAAATTTCTCATTACATTCAAAATTCTGGGTTTTCACATTACATATAAAAAAAAATACTTTTTCATTCCCATTCGTTTCAACAAACTATAAGCACCTATAAAAGGGGATTCCAAATATTCATTTGCGGCCGCAAATATTTCCTCTCTTCCACACTGCTGTGATCTTCTGGTTTTCAATTCGTTGCCACGAACCCTCCTTTTCATCTCATCCCTACTCTGGTTTCATTTTTTTTGCTCTGGTTTCATTTTAATTTTTTTCACACTTCATTACACAAGGTTGCACTGCTATGCATCTCCTAGTTTTT
This sequence comes from Pinus tabuliformis, assembly GCA_031772625.1. Classification (NCBI taxonomy): domain Eukaryota; kingdom Viridiplantae; phylum Streptophyta; class Pinopsida; order Pinales; family Pinaceae; genus Pinus; species Pinus tabuliformis. Next base: position 185,602,178 of record CM062820.1, read on the forward strand.
ATTCGCTTCTACGAACCCTCTCATTCATCCTGTGTGCAATGAACATAAAACACATTACAGCCGCAAGCCCACTCTTTCATTCCATTACACACCACTCCTATGTGAATGAGCACACACAGAAACATATACCAAAAGCATTAAAAAAATAGGGCGTTGACTTGCCCATACCATTCTTTAATTCGCCATGGATCCATGCAAATAAGAATTAAAAACATTTACAAACTTTTACCTACAATTTACGAAACACCATAAATTACATTAATTCCTTCACGTGGGAGGTCAAGCAAAAGTTCAGGCAGCTTGTAAAAGATCCTGGTCCATTGACTTAATCGGACGAATTTCGCAAGCTTAAGCCACACAACTCAAACGATGTTTACTGGCCGGGAGATTGGCGGTTTTGTAAACATACACTGGACACGTGTCACTTGGTCGGGGTGTTCGGAGGCCCTCTGACAAAAACTGCTTTGTGCGATATGAACTGGCGGTTTTCCGGAGCTATTTTCCTGCTGCACGATGGCTGATTCAGCAACTGATCGTGCTGCCGTCGCTGTCCAACTGTCCGCGTCCGCCAACACTGCACGCAGCTGGAATTAATATTCCAACACAGAGAAGATAGAGCAATATAATTACAAGCTCAACATGTCACTTGCCCGGATTGATTTTTTTAGCATTGATATTTATTAGGAGGTTAACACTCGATAGAGAACTGAAATCTTTGTTGAAATTGTCAGTTTATTTAAAACAAACATTGTCTTATGTATTTGACAAGGAATTGGATGCTACCATACCATAAATTAGGAACTAGAATTGGAATGGATATAACATTCATTAGCAATGCATTAATTTTCTGTGATAGAGTGAGGTGCTCTATTGTCTTGGGGCAAGATGCATTCATTTTTGCTAAGAGAAGTGAGGTGATCCATGGTCTAGGTAGTGGGGTTGAGGAGGGAGGGAGGATGTGTTTGTAGCTAAGTTAAAAGTTGGAATCGCAAAATGGATTGAGGAGAGAGGAGGATGTGTTTGTAGTTGAGTTCATAATTGGATTTTGTGATGGGGTTGGTGTGCGGTGTGGCGAGGGAAGATGTGTTTCTAATTTGGAGTTGAGTTCATAGCTGGAATCTTTCTCCAATTTTGTCAAACTTTTGAGATTGGTTAGGGGATGGAATCATGAATGCATTTAAAACTATTCAAATTTGAGATATTTGAGAGGGCATTAGATGTTATGTTACTAGAAATAGGAAACTGAGCACGATATGAGAGTGAAACAAGAAACAAAGTGAAAGGATCTTAAAGGATTAAAAAAAGTGGCCCCACCCGTCTCCATGCGTATATAATTCTTTGATATCCATCTAGGGAAAATTACCCTTATAGCACAATATTGATCTAGGATTTCCAATGAATACAGAAAGGAATGGTGTTTAATCATAGTATTACAATACTCATTAATCTATGAAATAAACATGCTCCTTATTGGATACACAATAGCCCAATAAATAATTTAGCATCTAGTTGATTCCACGAATGATTTTTTATAATCTAATGTTGATTCCACAAGTGATTATAGAGTTAAAATATCATAACATAATTTGCATAAACTACAACTAATCATCACCAGTTAGAGACCTATCTTAGCTCTACTATCATAGCCACACTAATTGTTGTCATTGGTTGCTCCACTTTGTTCAAGACCCTAGCTACTTTAGCCCCAATCAATCGTCACCCATTAAAGTCTTGAAACCCCATGTTTAACCTCTCTTCTACTAACCGCGTGAATAATCAATTAGCCTTCTGTTGTTACAAGGAATTGATTCCCAATTGTCATCTACTATAGGCAAACTTGTATGACACCCCCCTGCTTAGATGTACCCTTTGTTGTAGTTTCCAATGTCTCTATCTCAAATGATGGGGTTTTGATCTCCTTTCTACCTCAAAATAATAATTTCTTTACACTTACGGTTAGATCAAGCTTTTCTCCCTCAAAAAATAATATTAACATGCCTCAAAAATATATTGCTGCCACTCATAATGCCCCTCAAATATCTTACTCCCAATGATAAATCTGTATACAGTTTTCTTCCATAGATTATGCCTTAGAGACAATTCATTGCCATAGATAATGTCTCAAAAAGATCTTGCTACCAGATATAAGCCGTCAGAAAGATCTCACTACCATGGATGATTCCTTGGATGATTCATTGTTGCAATTAATTCCTTAGAGATATTTTTTTGCCATGCATGACACATAAATATCTTACTACCATAGATAACACCTCATTGATAGCTAGCTACAACATATAAGCTCATAAGTGTGATTCACTGCCATAAAATATTTCCTTAAAAACCCTTGCTATCATAGAATGGGAAATTGTTGCCTCAGAAATCCTCATTTCCACAAAAATATTGCTTAGAACCCTTCATTTCTGGAGAATAGATAATTGTTTCCTCATAAAGTCGTGGTAAGTAGAGCTTGGTACTGTAGTAAGGAGGTAAGGAGGATTTTCTATAATGGAATCTTTTACCACCGAGACCAATCAAAGAAAAAGGTAACTTAAATCCCTGCAAGACCGTCAACCCAAAATCTCAAAGATCAATAATCTGTGATGATCAGAATGAATCTCCTCTCTTATTTTTATAGATTTCCTTTGGGTTTGTTCCCTCCTAATTTTAATTTTGAGTGGCTAAGAAGAGTTCCTTCATTTGCCCCAAATTATCTAATGATACATATATGACATAAAATAATGAGTTCCCTCCTTTACAAATGACTGTAGCCTATAATGTTAAATAGGCTACTATGCCCTCCTTTAGGCAATTTAGAGAACATCATAGATGAATATAAAACTAATTATTATATCAATTAGAGAAGTGAAGTAGTCTATATCCTAGGTGGGGGGGATGTGTTTGTAACAAATAAATTAAAAATGACCAATTGAAAACAACAGTGGCATAAACTAAAAATAAATTTGTGGACATGCATAAAGGTTAAGCCACCAACAAAACAACCACTTAATCCCCAATATATTAGTGCTAATAGGGATTAGAAAACCTAAGGTGATAACCTCGATGTGGTCAAATAGTTGTTTGAGAGTGTAAGAGCATTGAGGTTGGCACCTCAAAGTTTTTTTTACCTTTCTTCGTGTTTTAATGTTTGTTGTAATATGAATCCATGACAATGTAATGCCAATACATGAATAGGACCATGAATGGAAACTTGAGGAGAACAAGAAACAATTATCCTTTTAATGTTTTTGATAAAATAGGTGTGATGTGTCTTGATCATTAAATATTTTGAAATTCAAAATTTGTTTCTCAGTATTGGTAATAAGTTAGTTTGTTAGTATCAAGAATAAGTTAATAACATAAATTGCAAAATTCAGGTTTCTAAGATTGTTGACCGAAACAAATGGTGTCACCTTTCTGAGGCTTAATAAACTAAATCTTTCAAAGGGAAATACAAATCCCCCAAGGTAATTATTAATCTAAGATGTGTTAACCTCAATGTGGCTAAATAGACTTCAAATATGGAAAAACATTGAGGTTGGCACCTCATTTTTCACATGCTTAATAGTTATGGGTTTTACATGTATTTCTATCAATGTAGTGTGAAGACATGAATAGAAATGAGAATGGGAATATAAAAGAGAAACATGTCTTATGATCACTAGTAAGGTTTCTCATGAGGTTTGTTGTTACTTGATAAATATTTTTATGAAACCCAAAATCAATTCATTAGCATAATTCATAACATAAATTCTAGACAACAGATCTCTAAAATTGTGAAAGCGGACTAACTTCTTGTTTTCCTCTTTGGCTTAATAAACAAGTGGCTTGAAAAGGCCACCATAAACCAATTGCCATTATGGAAAAAATTAGACCAATATTTTAATTATCAAATAAATCAACACGATCCTTACAAAAACTGTTTTCAAATTATAAGTGCAATCAAAATTGATCCTATTTAGGAGTCTACCAAATATGACTTTATCAATAAAACTTAAGAATCCCAACTACTTGCTAACGAATACCACTTATCTCTAACATTGTTGAAACATAATTGTGTTATTTTTCTTTTTTGGCCTGAAAAATGAAAGTATTAGAGAGTAGTAAAACCCTTTAAGATTGAATTATGAGGGCATCCAACCCATTCCAAGCCTTATATAAATTATTTAAAAATTCTCCATATATTATTTCATCAATAACCCTTATCAGTTTGGTAGCTAGATTCATATCTGAAATTATATAATAAAGATTTGTGGGATTGTGAAAAAATACAAATGTATTTTCTTTGTTGGTCTAATAAACTAAATGCTTGAAAGGGAAATAAAAGCACCCCTTCGTTTATTTTGATATTTCAAAATACCATTCTAAAAGTAATAGACTATAAATATCATCGTTGATTCAAATGAACCTTCAACATTGTAAACATATACACTAAGATTGGTTTGAGAAAAATCATATGCGAATATACTTCAAAGATAAAGAATTTTTAAGTGGCTCCTATGGGCCTCCCATGCCATGATGAGAACATTGGTTCCTAATACGCATGGATCTATGTTTGAGCCCCAATCTTTTCTAGCTGAGAAATAGAAAATCGTTGAACTTTGAAACTAAATTTTTATTAGACTTTGTATATTTGATACCTAATCATTTCTAGCAAATGTAAAGAACATAAATCTAGTACAGAATGATTAGGATGTACATCACTGCAAAATAAATACATTATTATTTGTGATAGAATGTAAAGCATTTGAAGCATACATACAACCATTTGTAACATGTATTATGGTATCCAATCATAATAGGTAAATGTTGTAAGCATTGAAATGCCAATACTATGCAATATTGCAAAACTTCTTAGTCATGATATCCCAAGGGAAGAGGATGATCACGAAATATTTATAATATGTATTCGTCAACATATTATGTGGACATGCAATTCATCGATCCAAGCATGATTTGTTAATGTAGCACTAGGAAAGATCACCCACTTGCCTAGATAGAAGGATTGGGCCCTTCAAACATGGTAGAATGTGTTGTTGTGGAGTTAGATACATATATTGCTAAAAAAAGGGACCAAATTAAATCAAACAATGTTCCAATGCCACCCATAAAGCATGGAAAGAAGAAATAAGTGTTAGTAAATATGACATGGAAATTAACTATACATAAGTCCGAAGTTTCAACATTGTCCAAGGGAACCATTAATATGGAAAGGTTGAAAACAAGGCTTTTTGTTCCAAAGAATATCATTCATCATACATTTGAGATGGATGAAATCTCTCAAAGTGAAAACCATTCCTCAATTTTACACTCAAAAAAGATGGTTTAACCTCTACATATTTTCTCCATCTTGGCTTAATAAATATGTGGTTAATATGGATCTAATTTGGTTACTTACTAGTTGAAAAGTGTGAGTATTCATGCATGAATCTATTACTGTCATGCCAAACAATTTTTATTGCAATATTAAAATTATAAACAATGATCCTACACTCTTATACTTTGTTGACAATTAAATTATTCATATAGCAATGTAAATGACAAATTAAGGGGTACATAATTGATGATAGCAAAAGGAGATACCTTGAAGGAAATGGCAATGGTGTGTTTCCTTAGGGTTTCTGACTCTTGTACGAAAGGAGGAGTCGAAGCCAAGACCTTATTTTCCTTGGCTGATTGTGATGGCCTTTGGAATGGTGTGGCCTTTACCATATATGTGTTGATCCAGGTATGGTTTACTTGTGGTATTTCATTGGGGTTTTCTCTTTGCTATGGTGCACCAAATTCGGAGGAAGAGAGTCTCAGTTGTGGCTCTCACCATCTCACCTTTGGATGTACTCCTTGTATTGTTGATATTTGTGTACATAATGAAGGATTTCCCACTCCTTATGGATGAATTGTTATGGCATAGATAAGACAGGGGAGGCTCCTATTGTTCTCATCTGGGTTTTCCATCAATCACAAAATATGGTACAAACAGATTTCTAGGAGGGAGTAGGTAACTTTATTACTCATTTGTTCTCCTATGAACATTTATTACTCTATTATGGTTGTTGAACAATTATGGGTTTCAAATGTCCACTTTATGTTTCCTTAGAGATTAATATTGGTGGTTTTCATTCCCATGATTTTGATAACTTGTTGAAAAATGAAACAAGAAATTCCAAGTTTGATTTTTCCTTGATTAAATTGAGAAAATTCGAATTTCCACATGAGACACAACTTAGATGCATTTAACTTGTGCAACATGGCTTGTGTCATCTAGTTTAATCAATATATTCGAGTTGGAGCAGTTAAAGTTCATTTCAGGATGTTTGATTTCTAATTTGTAGAAATCAAGGTCAGTTATCTCAAGTTGTTTTCAGTTAAGCTAGTTCCAACTGTTGGAGGAAATAGTTGAAGGTTAGCCATCTAGTGGGACGTTAGTCAAACTCAATGATCATCTAGTTAATTGATCAATCAACCCACAATGGATAGTGCATGTAGAGAATTTGAGTTCCCCTGCTATGGTGGGGATTTCATGGAAGTGTAACATCAGTTATATACTATTCTAGAGTGTACAAGTGTTGCATGCAATCTGACGATCAACATTGGGAATTTCAAAATCCATTTTGGATAAATTCCTAAATAATTAGGGCCTAATTTCTCATGGAATTGATAGGGGCTAAAGAAGAGGCATAAATTGACTAAGTCTGGGTTAGAGCTTCTAAGTGAGCAGAGAGATAGGTTATTCACTTGCAAGTTGTGCTCAGTTGAGAAAATAAATTGTAATACATCTCTATTCATCATATTAATACAAGCATGCATTATATTTTTCAGCAGATTTATTTCCCCAGGAAAAATAATTTGTGCATGTCTATTACTCATTACATGTTTCTGATTGATGTTCTAAATTGTGAATTTATTTCCATAGATAAGTAGAGTAGGTTGTTGTTTTATGATTTTGATTAAAACTTTATGATAAGTTGCAAATCTACACCATAATTTCTACATGGTATCAGAGAAGGATTCACATTAGAGAAGGAATTTCGAAATTTGTTTCTAATTAGAATCAATTTTGTAGTTCAGTGTACCAGGATCTATATAGAGCTATGCATATGACCTTCAATGGGTTGAGGTTAGAGTATGCCTTGGAAGGAAGCTCTAATTTCATTGCATGGAGGTAGTATTGGATGACAATCGGTTGCTAGAATATATTAAGATGGATGTTGTAAAACCACCATAGTCTGATGCCCAAAACCTTTCTCACTGGAAGAAAGATGTATCCAAGGTGAGGAGAATTATCTTGGAGGGAGTACAGGATAACATTATCTCAAATCTCCACAGAAAAAAACTCCATTCGAAATGTGGAAAGTAGTGACATAGTTTATTGAGAATAGTTGATGTATCTTTTCTATGAAAGTAGCTCACAAAAAGATAGAAAAGATAGATCAATGCCTTAGAATTCGGCTTCTTCGAGGGCGCAACCTCATTTACATTACACAAATGAATGATTCTTTGATGATTCAAATGAAAAAACTTCCTTTCTATATATTGGGGTCTAAGGAGTCACAATATAACCCAGCCGACCTAACAATAATAATATAAAGGCATAAAAATAACAATAGACGGATTCTATGGGGCACAGTAATAACAATATGGGGACAATAGGGCACAACAATATTAATAAGGGATACAACTACAATATTAATGGGGTAATAACTAGTATTATAGGGACCTAACATGCCCCTCTCATTCAAAAAAGTGTTGTCCTCAACGCTTGAGTAGTTTTGGATGCTTCTGTATAAAATTCTCATCCTCCCATGTGGAATCTTCAGTGGATAAGTTCTTCCACTTGATGAGATAGTCTGAAATTGATCGATTTCGTAGCTGTCGAGTTCTTGTTTCTGTGACTGCTTCCGGTTCCAATATAATTTTTCCCTCCTCATCAAGTTCTAGCAATATTATTTGAACTGGGAGTTTGTCGCCTATAACCTTCTTTAAACATGAATCATGGAAAACTGGGTCTACTTGAGAAGCCATAGAAAGCTCCAATCTGTATGTCATAGTACCAATATTTCGCAACACCTTGTTTATATGGTTGTAGCCATAGGAATACCCAATCACCTACATCAAAACTTCTTTCGGTGCGATGTTGATCTGCCTGTTGTTTCATTCTATTCTGCACCAACACGACGTTATCCTTTAAGAGTTGGAGGACTTGTTGTTGACGCTCAATGTGATGTTCTACTACTTGAACCTTAGAATTTTCTCTTAAATATGATGTGATGGATGGTGGCTGATATCCATAAAGTGCCATAAATGGGGTCATTTTTGTTGTTGTATGGAAGGAAGTGTTATACCACCATTCAGCCAGAGGCAAGCATTTGACCCATTGTGTCTATTTATTAGATACAAAGCAACGAACATATCCTTCCAAACATTTGTTTACTATCTCAGTTTTCCCATCAGATTGAGGATGATAAGATGAGCTATGAGCTAACTAAGTACGGAGACAAGAAAATAAATTTGTCCAAAAATTTCCAGTGAAAATGGGATCTTTGTCACTTACAATAATCTTTGGGTTTCCATGTAGCTTTTGAATTGTTTCCATAAATGTAGTAGAAATTGTGCTGGCTTTAAATGGATGTGATAATGCACAAAAGTGTGCATACTTGGTAAGTCTGTCAACTACCACCATGATGGCACTCTTTCCCTCAGACTTGTGTAAACCTGTGATAAAATCCTTTGAAACCCCCTCCCAACGTTGGCTTGGAATGGATAAAGGTTGTAATAGACCTGGGATCTTAATTACTTCAACTTTATTTTGTTGGCAAACCAAACATTCCGCCACAAAATTTTGAATATCCGATTTAAGGCCATCCCAAAAAAAATTCCTTCTTAACCCTATGGTAAGTTTTTAAAAATCTCGAGGGCCCTTCTCAGGGAGAAGTGTGGAATTCCATAAGAATATTTTGTTTGAGTTGGGAATTCTTACAGAGGTATAAGCGATCTTTGTACCATAACGAATCATTTTGCCAACTAAATGTATTAGATGTATTGGAATCTTGTTGTAACTTTCGAATAAGTGCCCACACTTCTTCATCATTCTTCCATTCCTCCCTTGCTTCGTTTATCCAATCTCGTTGGATAATAGAAATGGCGCACAACAATGCTTCCACATCCTCATCCTTTCTTGAGAGTGCATCTGCAAGCATATTTTGCTTCCCTTTTTTGTAGATGATTTCAAAGTCCTAACCCAACATCTTTGTGACCCACTTTTGTTTCTCTTCAGAGGATAATCTTTGTTCTAAAAAGTATTTAAGGCTATCATGATCCATTTTTACCTTGAAGTGTCTTCCCGTTAGGTAGGGTCACCATTTTCTAAGTGCATGTAGTATTGCCAACATTTCCTTCTCATAAATATCTTTGTGTAAAAACTTTCCCTTGATTGGACAACTTCCAAAAGCAATGGGTCTTTCATCTTGCAACAAAATAGCATCAATTCCATTTCCTGAAGCATCACATTCCACAATAAAGGTTTTTGTGAAGTTCGGTGTAGCTAAGACCAGTTCTTAGCACATTGCCTTTTTAATATGTTCGAAGGCCTTTGTTGCTTCTGGAATCCATGAAAAGGAATCTTTCTTCAATAATGTTGTTAGAGGTGCTACTATTCTCCAATAATTCTTAAAAAACTTGTGATAATACCCTGTCAGGCCAAGAAATCCTTGCAAATGCTTTATGGATGTGGGGATTTTCCATTCCTTAATGGCTTTAATTTTGCTAGGGTCTACCTTAACCCCTTCATGAGATACAATATGACCCAAATATTCCACCTATTGTACTCCAAGGAAACACTTGGATCTTTTTGCATATAATTGTTTTTCCTCCAATAGTTTTAGCACCCTATCAACATGTTCAACACGATCCTTCCAAGAATTGTTGTAGATTAGTATATCATCAAAAAATACTAACACAAATTTTCTAAGGAAGGGTTTGAAAATGGAATTCATCAAACCTTGAAATGTAGAAAGTGCATTGGTAAGGCCAAAGGACATGACCAAAAATTCATAATGACCCTCATGAGTTCTAAATGCTATTTTCGGAATGTCTTCAGTCTTCATTCTGATTTGATGATATCCTGAATGAATATCCAACTTCGTGAAGTAAATTGATCCATGCAATTCATCCAGTAATTCATCAATGACAGGAATGGGAAACTTATCTTTAATAGTGAGCTTGTTGAGCTCCCTATAATCCGGACACATGTGCCATGATCCATCCTTCTTGTGCACCAATACTATTGGAGCAGAGAAAGAACTTTGACTAGGTTGAATTATACCAGCCTCTAGCATTACTACAACCATACGTTCAATTTCACTCTTTTGGGAATAGGGATATCTATACGGCCTGATGTTTGGAGGAACACTTCCTGCAATCAGATGAATAGCATGATCATGATCACGAATAGGTGGGAGACCTTTGGGAGTCTCAAAGCTATTTATGAGAAGGAAATGTTAGCAATATTACATGCACTTAAGAAATGGCGACCCTACCTAATGGGAAGTCACTTCAAGGTAAAAGCGGATCATGATAGCCTTAAATATTTTTTAGAACAAAGATTATCCTCTAAAGAGCAACAAAAGTGGGTCACAAAGATGTTGGGTTATGACTTTGAAATCATCTACAAAAGGGGAAGCAAGATGTGGTGGCAGATGCACTCTCAAGAAAGGATGAGGATGTGGAAGCATTATTTTGTGCTATTTCTATTATCCAACCAGATTGGATAAATGAAGCAAGGGATGAATGTAAGAAGGACGAAGAAGTATGGCCACTCATTCAAAAGTTGCCGAAGATCCCAATTCAAACAAAATTGCTAGAATTGAAGAGGAAGGAAAAATCATATTGGAACCTGGAGCAGTGACAGAAACAAGAACCTGACAGCTATGAAATTGATAAATTTCAGAGTATCTCATCAAGTGGAAGAACTTACCCGTTGAAGATTCCACATGGGAGGACAAGAAGTTTTTACAAAGTCATCAAGAACTACTCAAGCGTTGAGGACAACAATTTTTGAAGGAGAGGGGCATGTTAGGCCCCTATACTACTAGTGTAACCCCTTATTGTTATTAGTACAACCCCCTTATTATACTGTTGTGCCCATGTAGTCCCCATATTATTATTATTGCACCCCATAGAAGCCCACTATTGTTATTATTGTGCCCTTACATTATTATTGTTATGTGGGCTCTGATTATATTATGACTCCTTAGACTCCTATATACAAAAAGGAGGTATTGTCATTTGTATCATCCAAGAATTGTTCATTTTTGTAATGTAAAGGAGGTTTCCCCCTCGAAGATGCTTATTTTTAAGGCATTCATCTATCTTGTCTATCTTTTTGTGAGCTAGTTTCATAACACTGGCACTCAAGCATAAAATATGAAGCATCAAGATGTACAAGAATGACACTATTCCGTAGTATCTAAGTAGGTTTACATAATTTCGTGATGAACTTGGCGGGATTTGTGTAAATTTTCCAGAAGATGACATGGTAAGTCTTGCCCTTATAGGCCTTCCCAAGAGTTCACAAAGCTATAAAGATTTTGTGAATTGGAAGGAGAATCTACCAAATGGGAACACTTATGGTTTGATTTGGTATAGCAGGAAATAAGGCAGAATACCAAATATGGGACTTCATCCAAGGGTGAGAATTACGAAAACATTGCATTAGTTGGAAAGGGATAGAAGGGATAAGGGAATAAATCTAAAATCAAATGAGAATCCAGCCAAGGGAGAAAGAAGAAATATTTTTCCAAAATTAAAATCTTCCATTGTCATGGATTCAGGCACTATGCCACGAAGTGTCCACACAAAAAGGAATTAAAAAATACCTCATGAGGCATAGCAAGTCAAGTCTTGGCTTCACAATTTGAGGTTTAATTTACCCTTATCACATGTATGTCTAGCAAAATGATGGGGAACATGTGGTACTTGGGCTAAGGTGCCTTGTTCCACATAACATGGTGTAGAGAGTTTTTTCAATGACCAGCAGAAGAAATATTTGCAAATGCACATTGAGTTGGTGCATGACAGAAGGTATAGCATGACAGGGGTTTGTACGGTCACATTTCAGAGGGAGTCAAGCTCCCCTCTCATGCTCAAGGATGTCATCTTCATTTCAGGCCTAAAGAAAAATTTCATCTCTATCGTAGTTTTTGAAGAGCATGGTTATGATGTTATCTTCAGCAAAGGAAAAGAATTCTTGAGACACATAGCCATGGTACATGTGTAGCAAATTAAGGTTTGTGTGAAGAACCTGTATAAAATAGATGTGGAAGAGTGTGTTGCATTAACCACTAAGTTGGAGAAGGTGTAGAACCATGATGTCGGTGAACTTTGGCATAAAAGACTTGCCCATTTGCATCAAGGCACCTTGAAGATTATCTAGAAAATAACCATAGGCCTCCCCAAAGGATAACTTGAGCAGTAGGATGTATGCAAAGCATGTACCTTGGTGAAGTACACAAAATACATATTCCATGATCAAAACATCATAGCACATGCAGTCCTTGAAAGGATTCACTTTGATGCTTGTGGACCTTTCTCGACAACATCCATTGTTAGACACAAATATTTTTTCATTTTTATTGATGATTTATCACATAAGTGTTGAATATTCTTCATGCGGAAGAAAGATGAAACATTCTGCAATTTCATAGAATTCAAGGAACTAATTGAGAAATAAATCGGCAAGAGGGTGACAGCTTGTTGTAGTAAATTTTCAAGAAAATATATTACAACAAGCTAACAATCCCAAAAATCTAAATTCTGAAAAAGAAGGTGAAGGCTCTCAGGAGAAATGATGGAGGTGAGTACATGTCGAATGTAATTAAAAAAAAATGTGTGGAAGAAGGCACTCGACAAGATTTGACAACACCATGCAACCCACAATAGAATAGGGTACCTGAGATAAATAACCATAGCATTATCGAAGCAGCAAGGGAAATGTTGCATGACCAAGGCCTACCTCTACATTTGTGGGTTGAAGAATGCAACACAACAGAGTATTTGCAGAACCACAGTCCTCATCAGATTTTGGGCATGATTACACTAGAGGAGGCTTTCTCACTGAGAAATCTGGATGAGTCACACTTCATTATTTTTGGAGCCTCTCCTTACTATCATGTCTCCAAAGAATCAAGGAAGAAGGTTGAGCCAATAATAGAGTTGGGTTTTTTTGTGGATTACACAAAAACACCGCACAACTATCATGTGTACTTTCCATCCCTTAGAATGGAAGTTGAGTGAAGGGATGTAAAATTTGATTACGAGAAAGTGATGGAGTTCTCTCTTGAGTCGGAGTTTCAGATCCCACCAGAAGAGGAGATTTTAGCTCCAAAGGAGGAGCCTCAAGAAGTTGAGGAGCAACCACAAGTTGAGGAGAAAAGAGTGGAGACATCCACTCAATAAGAACCATACAGAGAAGCTAGGAAAAGAACTAGAGAAGCTGATAAATTTGTGCAGGATGCTAGGGAGAATGTGGGAGCCCCTTTAAATTTGTGCAAGCAAAGGAGGTCACCTGATTTATACACTGGCTACATGGTTGTAATGACTAAGATTGTAGATAATGATCCATCCTATTTCGAGGAAGCAGTAGACAGTAGAGAAACCTATATGGGTTGATGCAATGCTGGAGAAACATGAATCCATTGTAATGAACAGTTTTTGAGAAGTTTTCCCAAGACCAACGGATAAATCAGTTATGGGTTTGACATGGATCTTCAAGGTGAAGGAGGAAGCATATGGAAGCATAGAGAATTCTAAGGCTAGATTTATGGCCAAGGGGTACTTTCAAGCTGAGGGAATTTACTATGAGGATACCTCTTCTCATGTAGCAAGGTACTGATCAATCATATCAATTCTTTCTCTTGTTGCACAGATTGGGTGGAAGATCCCCCAGATGGGTGTAAAAACAAAAATTGTGAATGGATTTATTGAGAAGGAGGTGTCCATTGAGCAACCAAAATGCTTTGAGACTTTTGATCGAGATTCTTATGTGTCCAAAATCAAGAAAGGATTGTATGGTATCAAACAAGCACCTCGTGCTTCGTACACTAGGATTGATAGCTAACTCATGGGTTTGGGCTTCACCAAAAGTGAAGAGGATGAAAAGCTCTATCACACCTTGGTAGAAGGTAAATTTCTTATTATTTTGTTATATGTTGATGATTTGATTTTAACTGGTGATGAACAAGTAAAAAGATCTTCCAAGGAGGGCCTTTCAAGATAATTTGAAATGAAGGACATGGGTCTCATTAACTATGTCCTTTGGTTGGAATTAAAGCAAGGCGATGGGGAGTTGTTTGTCTCTCAAGAAAAATATGTGAGTGGGATAATATAGAGATTCCTCATGGAGAGTTGCAAACCCATGGAGACACATCTAACAACAAACTAGAGGAAGGAGGATGCCACTTCAGATGAGGAAGTGGATGCTACCATTTATCGATAGCCAGTGGGTTCATTGATGTATCTTGTGAACACACAACGAGATATGTTCTATGTAGTCAACCAGTTAAGCCAAGATATGGTTAGGCGAACCAAATTATTTTGGAGAGTAGCTAAGCATGTTTTACAATACCTCAGAGGCACTACCCAATTTGCACTATGGCATAGATGAAAACAGAGAGTGAAGTTGTGTGGCTTCATAGATGCAGATTGGGCATGGAGTCCATCAAACCAAAAGAGTACATTAGCTGGAATTTTTAATCTTTGGTCTGCAACAATTTCCTAGTACAATAGGAAGAAAATATTTATGGAACTCATCTCGCTAAATAAAATACATGGATGTATGTCATGCAACATGTGAGGCGATCTGGATGAGAAAGATACTTGTTTGATAGTTTGGGGAAATGATGGATCCAACTGTGATATATTATGATAACCACAGTTGAATTAAGCTCTATAAGAAGCTTTTATTTCATGATCGATCCAAGAATAGAGATATTTGGTATCACTATTTACTGAATTGTGTGTCGAGGTGGATAATGTTGCTACAATACATTTCGATAGAGCAAGAAGATGCTAACATTTTGAAAAAGTCCTTATGAAGATTTATGTTAGAGTTCCACATGTGTAGGATACGAGTGGTTGATAATCCCTTTCTTGCTGAGAGTGAGTGTTGAAAAATTCTGCAATAAATTCCTAATTTGATTTTGCCATGATTAAAATTGAGAAAATTTGAATTTCCACATCAGCAAACAACTTGGATGTAGTTAACTTGTGTGACATGGCTTATGTCACCCATTTTACTTATTATATTCAAGTTGGAGGAGTTAGAGTTCAGTTAAGAATGTTTGTTCACTAATTTGTAGCAATTAAGGTCAGTTATCTGAAGTTGTTTTTAGTTAAACTAGTTCTAACTTTTGGAGGAACTAGTTGAAGGTTAGTTGTTGAGTGGGACTTCACTCAAACTCAATAATAATCCATTTAACTCATCAATCAATTGAAAATATCTAGTTTATGTAGAGAATTTGAGTTCCCCAAATGTGGTGGAGATTTTCGGGAAGTGTAACATCAGATGTAGATTATTCTAGAGTGTACGGGTGTTGCATGCAATCCGATGATCAACATTGGGAATTAAGAAATCAATTTTGGATAAATTCCTAAATAACACAAGCCTAATTTCTCAAATAATTGTGCAAGGAAATAGGGGCTCAAGTACAGGAAGAAATTTACTAAATTTGTGTCATAGCTTCTCAGTGAGCAGAGAGATGGGTTGTTCACTTGCAGGTTGTTCTTAGTTGAGCAAAGCAATTGTAATACATTTATATTCATAAGATTAATGAAAGCAGACATTGGGGTTTTTAGCAAATTTATTTCCCTGGGAAAAATACTCTGCGCATGTGTGTTATTTCTCATTTCATGTTTGTGACTGATGTTTTAAATTGTGACTTGATTTCTTAAGAGCAGTAGAGTAGGTTTGTGTCTTGTGATTTTGATTAAAATTTCATGAGCAGTTACAAATATACACCATAATTTCTACATGGCCCACTGTATGTTACTTGTGGATTCCACATAATTAAACTTTTAAAAGTCTTCAGATACTCCTTTGATACTCTTTAGGTGAAAAACAAAGGTGCACTAGCTTTTTTAGGCTTTCAGCATGGGAAAAGAGATATCTTTGGCTGGTTTTTCTTGAAAGTATTTTCCAACATAAATTGTGTGTCAATGATGTGTACATGATTTATGTAATTTTCTTGTTATTGTTGGTTAATCATTTCTCTCAAATTCTCATTTTTTTTTAGCATGGGATCACACGTTAATTTTTTTAACATGGTATTACAACTAGGTTTACCTAAACTATCTAGCAAGACTATACTAGGAATTTGTTTCTTAGAGAATCCCTAGATATTTTACTTATATGATGAAGTGGAAAAGGTAGTTTTTTTTTAATATTTCTAAATATGCAAAGAAATGCATGGATATATTATCAGGGCCTAGGTATTTTCATAATGGAAAGAAAAATAGAGTTAAAAAAAAATAGTTAAGTTTATGCGGAAAGAATACATTTTTAGTAGTGGAAAGAAAGGAACTTCTTAGTGATTGACCATGGGAACAAGTCCTTAATAGTTCCCACCCACTGACAATGGTGAAATTAATTGATACAAGAGGGGAAAGATAATGGTTAGATGTCAACATATTGGAGGTAGAGCCAAATATGAATTTGGACTTGAAATCTAGCAGGAAAGAGGAAGCAATTGAGTCGATCTAGGGGAAGAAGGGGTGAACAAATATATTGATTTAACGATGATGTATCAATAAGAGATGATAATGTTAATGATGGTAATGAAATTAGAAAACAGAACAATGAAGTTTTAAAAGCATGTAGCTTTGTGAAGTGATTTATTGATTCAATGTTGCGGCATAAGATGTTACGGTGGGGAACCATGAAACCATCTGTGGTTCATAGATCATGGGGGATTCACTCAGTGAACCTCTAACATAGCACTTGCATTCGTGGCATACTAAACAATACCCTCAATTTGACTACATATTGGAAAATACATATAAAAATCACATTATTTAATCCCCTACCAATATGAACCCAATACACCTTCCCAATTTAAACACCCCTACCTTCACTAGATATTGTATGTATCCATTTTTTCATTAACATTTTTTATACCCCTTTATATATTTTCATTAACTTTGAGCTCCATTTTTATACATGTCGATATAAAAACCCTTTACCCCCTATTATATGCGCAATATATTATGTCATTTTTTCCTCAATATATATCCCCCAATATGAATGCACGTGGTATGGTATTGCTCCCCCAGTGAAGCCCCTGTGGCATAGATAAACAACATGTCAAGGTAAACTCTAGTCCTTTTGGGAGTTAGTGAGAAACAATATTAAGACATCAAAATCACTCAAAGAAATGAATAATAGAGATCCAAGGTAGGATTAGTACAAGTTTCAAACTACACTGTGATTGCTAACCCTGTGATCTTGTTAGGGGATGGGATCAAAACTCTCCATAGGGAATTTCATCATGTTGAATTTTTCACACCCTTGGTCATTACAAGAATCGTAAATGTTGGATAAAATGATAACATTTTTACTATTAATTTCTAGGGTTTTGAAAACAAAGGTAAAGCAGTGCAACAATCTTATTATAGGAAAGGAAAAGAGATGTGTGAGCAGTAGTTATGAAGAAAATGACATTTGTGAGAGGTAGTTATGTAGAATATATATTGATGGGTTGTATACTGATTGTTGGCTTGCTTCAAAACATTAGAATTGATAAAAAATGGTTGTCATGATGGAAAAGTGTAAGCTATTACATTGATGTCAAACCCCAAATTCATGAGCACCACAAAGGAAAAGATCATATGGTAGGTTAGATAAGTCACGCTGAGGATGGAAAAGATATAATAATCCAAGTTGACAAAATGACTACTAGTCAAATGAATGTCCAGTGGAATTTTTCTAAAGATAGGAAAAGGAAGCCTGGAATGATAGAATATTTTGGTTTCATTTTAATTAAGTGTTAAAAACTAAGAAGGATGGTCACTTTGTGGATGGAGGCCATGATAGGCTAGGTTATCTTTTGTAAGAATACCCTTAACTTGATGAGAGGAGTTTTTGGTTGCTGAAGGAATGCTCTAAGTGGTAAGTCAAGAAATGTCATGTGGAAGCAAAGTGTTGATGGGCTTAGTTAGATTCAACATGGTGTACATATTTTGGTCTATAAAGCACATAGAGAAAAGCATGCTCTGAAAATTTATATTAGTGATAATGGATTTGGTCAATAAGTGGTAAGAGATATTCCTTCAAAAGAAGCAATGAACATAATGAGTGCATTCTTATGCAGTCATAAAACCCATAAAAATAGTAAAAAAGTAATAATTATCATAGATTTGAATATTTTAATTATATGTAAATATGTATATGACTATGAGACCCAGTTAAGCATATGTATAATGGTAAATTACCCATAAATTCTAGACAAAAATCTAGGTAAAAAGGGGGACATGCTCAATACCTTGGCATGTTTGATATAAGCCTATAGAGGGGTAGGACTGAGATAATTACCTCAAGTTTAAACATGGGAGAGTGTTAGGTTAACCTTGTCTTGGAGAATGAGAATCATTGTTTTAAGCATTTCTTATCTCAACAACGATGCTTTCATCCCTATTGTTTTGGTATTTGATGGTGTTGTTCCTATATCTTGCATGTACTGAAGACTTTCAAATGAATCATGATAGTCCATTCTAATGTGCATGGGGGTGAACATGAGGTCTCATTTTCCCAAATTCATATCTTTGCCTCATTTTTTCTTTAAGGTTTTTTAAAAGTAAATTGCGTGCCAGTGATGTCTTCATGATTTGTTTTTTTTTATTGTTATAGATATCTGTTAGATTCTCTCAAATTATCTTAACTTTTTTCAATATGAATATGATGAGATATAAAGCAACACCAACTTCAATTGCAACAAGGATAATATGTAGAAAAGAGTTTATGGGATTCAATGTAGATCCAAGTATGTAAGAGGTTGGTCAACAGTCTCATGTATCTCACTACCATTAAAATAAATATTTTGTATGTTGTTAATTTAATCTAGGTTTATAGATTTTATTCAAGAGTCTCTTATTGGAAAGTTGGAAAATCAATTTTAAGATATATTACTAGGTTAATAGGATATAGTGTATTATACACGATCACTAGTAATGATTTATTCGTTTGATAAACTGATGATAATTTTGTTGATAACTTGGGTGACAAAAAATAACTTTAGGATATGTTGTCCATCATATTTCTAGTGTAATGTCATGGGAATCGAATAAGCAACCTATTGTGACAATCTTATCTGCAAAAACAAAGTATGTAGAAACAATAGAAATAATTTTTTAAGTAAATTGAATAATGAGTATGAACTCTAGTGTATTGTGTCAACAAATCATTAATAAATCTATAAAAATACAATATTTTCATCAAATAAGAAAACATATTAATACTAACTATTATTTCATTACAAAAATTCTAGACAATGAAGGGATTTAGTCAATTTTTTGTAAATCAAAAGGATCAATTGGTTGACCAATGTTGAGACAAGAATCCCACTGTCTCCTCGGTGTCATCGTATTGGTTCTCTTGTCTACTAGGTGTCATAGGAAGTTCAATTTTACTTAAGTTATACTCCATAGATGTCGAGTTCTACTTCTATCGTTTATTATTGATGTTTACAATGTAATCTATTTAGCAATTTTGAATATTGAGAAGAGCAATCTTTGCTCCACTTTTTGTTTTTCATTATTTGTCATGTTATCGAAGCACATGGTTGCATAAGACTCCAGAGAGAGTAGCGCTTCAATATTTTTTGGGCTCACATATAAAAATCAAGGGTCGTGAGAGGATGAAGGGAAAATCGAACTTGTGTACCTGTTAAAAAAAGGCTCAGTTTGTCAATTTTGAAGCTCAGCCAAAAACAAACTTCCAAAATTGTCTCCACCTTACGAAATTGTTGAAAAGTTCAAAATTCCCCACCCCGTGCATTGAAGGACTGTGCAATTGTGTGCATAAAATCAAATCGGAACTGCGAAAAGTCCAAGGGAACAAAGAACAAAGTCGTCGAAGCTCGAGGACTCAAACGCTTGGACTTCGTGGTATAAATCTCTATTAAGGAGATTTCGTGTGATTAAAAAATAAGGTCACGTTCCCTATATTTATAAAGACCCATATTTTAATACAATTTGAAAAGTGTGTTTTTCATTAACGGATACGATTTAAAAATGGAAGGGTCTCATTTAGAAATAAAGAAATTATACACGTAATTTTTTTTTAAAAAGAGGTCCTCTGTATTAATAATTTTTAATTTAAATTTAAAAAAGAGTTTATTTAAATAAAATATTATTTTCTTATAAAGGGAAAGAGGAGCAGTTTGTTATTGAAACAAAATGAGTTGCATTTTTCGAAAGATACTTTTTTTTTTGTTTTGGAAAGAAGAATGTAAAAAATTCACACACATTGATATTTGAAGAAATGGCTTCCTCAAGTGCCTTGCCACATACCCTGCGTCTTCTTGACAAAAATTGCGCATTTTGGTATGTAAGAATGAAGACATTTATGAAAGCCCAAGAATGTTGGGATACTGTGCCGAATAGTTACGTAGAACTGATCCAAGAATAATTAGCAGCGATGAAAAATAATTACATGAATGTTGGATACAAAACTCAATCGATGACTCTATCATTGACAAGATAATTGATGCATCAACAACAAAAGAATATTGGGATATTTTGAAAGTTGTGTATCAAGGTAATGATACAATGAAGACAGTTGAGTTGCAGATATTGAGAGAACAGTTCAAAACTCTAAATATGACTGACACAGAGAATGTGGATTAGTTCATGACTAGAGTCATGCGAATAGTCAGTTATAGAAAACTCATTGTTTAAACCATTACAGGTCAAAAAAATGTTCAAAAATTCCTTTGAGGCCTACCCAAGAAATATGACATGATTGTAACAACCATTCTAGAACCCAAAGATTTTACAACTTTCTTAGTAGAATAGTTTACTAGATCACTTCTAGCACATGAAACAAGACTCAACCTGGAAGAAGATTCCATGCAACAAGATTTCAAAGTACAAAACTCTTTTAGCAAAGGCAAAGTGTATAGAGGTGGCAGCAAGGAAGGCAAAGGTTGAAGGTGAGGCATATCAAAACATCATCATGTAGCAGAGTAGTAGATACCTTGACAAAACCAAACACAGAGAAGAAAAATGTCATGAACCTTCATCAGGCAACCCTTATGAGCAAACTATTTGTTACTATTAACTCATCGAGAAGAGACATACATAGGAATTTTACCTTTCCCTTTAGTGACGGTTCCTCCACTTATATGTTGTGGTTTTCCTCTCAACTCCAGCGTGTCATTAGTACCTATTTTCAATCCAAATTTGCCCTCTCTATCAATGCTCATAGACTTATACTTACCATGAAAGCCAATCTCATGGCTACCATGCTTACCCGGTTGACTAGACAATGTCTATTTGTTTAAGTTATTTAATGTTAACTGATGTCTTCTATACTAACCAACCATAGTGTTGTTACAGGATGAACAACAAATATTTACTCTCACAGCAAACTATAATGTTGTTATAGTCTCTCTCAGCAAACTACAATGTTGTTATAGACTCTCACAACAAACTATAATGTTGTTATATGCTCTCATAGCAAACTACAATGTTGTTACAGGCTCTCACAATAAACTATGGTGTTGTTACAGGACTGTCATAGCAAACTATGGTGTTGTCATAGGACTCTCACAACAAACTATGATGAACTGTTAGAGGAGGAACATAGTGTTTTTTTTTGCAATCACGAAGTCTGTAAAAACACAACTTAGATATCCCTTTGTAGCTCCCAAACGAAGGATATTTTTGGGAAATCTCTCATGTGTTACCAAATAGACCCTGCTCTAAACAAAACCTAGAATCTAGAATTTCGAAATTTGTCTTCCTTTGATCAGAAATCGACTTGCGAAATTGGTGATGGTTTTCCTTTATGAATTTTCTTTCTTCTGTTTGTTGGATACATAGTGCTCTGTATTCTCGAATCTGAAATGTAAAATGACTCTTTTCAATACACAATCTTGTATGCAAAAGTATTGGATTAAGGTATTAGCTGAAATATGATTCTCCAGGTTCTCATTTAAATGTAAATAACGGAGAAAACAAAGTGCAATAAGTCCTCATTCAACACAGCAATTTAAAGACCAAATCAATTTCAATCCCCTGATATTAATATTATGGTTCCTAAACTTCACAAACACATCAGAAAATAATTGTCTCACACACACTTAAAGATTCAATTTGATGCTACAAAAGAAACTGGTAAAAGAAACGTTGTTCAATTAACTTCATTCTCACACCAAAATTTCCAACACCCAAAAATATTCCTCCTATCCCCTTCAAAACTAAAAGTCCCCTGTCCAAGAAATGAGTTCATGGATGTGAACCAATTTCCCTTAGCCCTAACTACCTACTAACTATAAAATCATTTCTTTTAACTAGATATTTCTAACTAATCTTAAATGAATATCAAAAACGTTTTCAAAGATAAACTTTAAAATGTTCTAGCCTTGACATATGATCAATCCATCACAATGCTAGGCTCTTGGTCTAACTTTAATAACTTATCACGTTTATGTGCTCGACCTAATGCACCTGCATGAGACTCCCCAAGAAGGAAAATTTTATGAGATCCTGCTCATAAGATCTTCCATAGAATGACTTGCTTTCTATATTGTTGCTTCATCCATCCAGGTAGAATCCTTCGTCAGACGATATTTCCACTTTACAAGATATTCCAAGTATTCTTTCCTTCTAGTCTTCTTGGCAACACATGTATCCAAAATCTGTTCAGCCTCTAAACTCTTTGCCACATGCATCTGCTTTAGCCAGTGTTGTTCCTTTCCTTCATCCTAGTCAAGATTCCAAGAAGCTTTATCTGTATCACCAAATGTGTAGTGATACAAATCTCCTACATTAAAAATGGGTGAAATGCCAATTCTTAGAGGTAACTCCAGCTCATAATCATTTTCTGAAAACTTGTAGAGGATCTTATAGGGCCCTATCTTATTCACTTTCAATTTGTTATATTCTCCCCTTGGAAACCTCTCTTTTCTTAGGTGAGCTAGGACCACATCTCCGACTTCAAATTTTACCCCTTTCCTGTGTACATTGGCTCGTTTCTTGTAGTTGTTGCCTATATTTTGTAATCTTTGTTTTACTTGCTCGTGCAACTTACTCATGGCTGTTGCAAAATCCTCTCCATCAAGACTTCTATGCTGAAGCTTTCCCAAGTCTCTTAGCTCAAAAATCCCCCTCGGATGCATGTCGTACAACATCTGAAATGGACTCTTTCTCGTGCTCCTATTTGGTAAGTCATTATTTGCAAAATCAGCTTGGGCTAGCACATGAACCTATTGCTTTGGTCGGTCACCTACTAAACTCCTCAACAAATTACCCAAACACCTGTTTACAACCGCTATGTTCCCATCAGACTATGGATGATAGGTTGAGCTAAAATTTATCTTAGTGCCAAGTTTCTTCCACAAGGTTCTCTAGAAATGTCCGGTGAATCTTGTGTCCATGTTAGAGATTATACTTTTTGGAAAACCATGCAATCGAACAATCTCATCAAAAAACAAATTAGCCACATGGGTAGCATCACTAGTTTTGAAACACAGAATAAAATGAGCCATCTTAGTAAATCTATCCACAACTACAAGGATTGAATCATTACCTCGTTGAGTTCTCGGTAAACCCAGAACAAAGTCCATACTCACTAAACTCCAAGGTCTATTGCGAATGGGTAATGGCATGTATAGTTTAGCATTCTGACTTCTCCCTTTCGCATGTTGATGTACCCTACACTTACTCACATACTTTTGTACATCTGCCTTCATCTTAGGCCAAAAATAGAAGTGACTCAACTACCTAGGTGTTTTCTCAACACCAAAGTGTCTAGCCAACCTGCCATTATGCTTTTCTTGGACCAAGCTTTCCCGCATTGAGCAATTGGGAATACATAGTTGATTGTTCTTAAACAATAGCCCATCCTACAACATAAACTCTTTCCATGGACTACTATCCCTATTGACTAGATTTTTACACGCTACAAAAGCTTCTTTCAAATCAGCAAAAATGTCATATAAGTCCTTCAAATAATCAAAGCCTTAAATTTGTATTTCACTTTCCTACATGATTAAGCATCTCTTACTCAAGGCATCGGCCACCTTATCTGCCTTCCCACTAATGTGCTTCAAAACAAAAGTGAAACTTTGAAGGAACTCCACCCACTTTGCATGTTTATGATTTAACTTATGTTGTTGCATAATGTATTGTAAGGCAGAATTATCCATGTATAGAACAAACTCGTTAGGCATCAAGTAATGCCTCCAATGCTTCAAAGCTTGAACCACTGCATAAAATTCTTTGTCATAGGAAGATTATTTTTGTATTGACTCATTTAACTTCTTGCTGAAATATGTACAACACTTATCTTCTTGGCTCAGTACAGCTCCAATGGTTGTCCCACTAGCATCACATCTCACTTGAAAGGGCTAATTGAAGTCTGGCAACTTCAACACCGGCTTCTCAGTGATCTTCTTCTTCAATAGTTGAAATTTTTTTTCTGCTGCTGCTCCCCAATAAAATGGTTGCCTATTCTTCTTGATGGTGTCATTGATAGTTGCACAAATGCCATTAAGATTCCTGATAAATTTTCTGTAGAATTTGGCTAAACCATGAAAACTTCTCACCTCAAAAATGTTCTTAGGTGACGGCCAATTTACAATTGCCTCTATCTTTTCCAGATCCATTTTCAAGCCAACCTTAGAAATGAAAAAAGCCAAGTATACAAGTTCACTCTTTTTTTCGTCTGTCTCGTGGGTGTATTTGATGGGTAGACACTGGTTTTGAGCCTAGGTGGTGTGTTAATGGTGAAGGCTTGGTAGATTTCATTAAGAAAATTCGCAAGAAGGCTTCCAGTGGTAACCTCTTCTCATTCTGGTTAACAATAATACCACCGCTCTGATCTTGAAGAAGATTACAATGCTGCCCACTCTACCCCTGAGGTAATCTGCATTTTTGATGGTTTTGTCTCCTGTCAATGGCTAAGAAATTTGGGTCGTTATGTCGATTCTCAATTTCTTGTTGCTGAAAGATCCAACTTTTATACCTATAGGAGTCGTTCATACCTACGTTGGTTAATTCCTCATTACACTACTTTAGGGTTTACCCTCGAGAGTTTTATTGCATTCAGGTGAATATTTTTACATTTTTCTTTTGTTTGTAAAGGCCACTGTGATAGTTTAGTGATTCACAAAATTGTTTATTTCTCTTCACATTTCTTGATAGGTATTTCTGATGACTGGTTTGCGTCCCGAAAACTACACCAAGACTTCAACCTGCATGGTTAACAACCCCACCGGGTACATACGATAACTTATGCCATGATTTCTGTCTTCTTAAAATTTTCCCTAATTCATTATGGATGTGGGTTATGCTGAGTATGTTTGTGACAAAGATCTTCTGTCTCAATTTAATCATGCGCTCTCCCAACTTTCCCCCTACAAATTCAGTAAGATAAATTTTTCATCACAATTTCTTATCTGAGTTTGAATTTAGTTCTAGGTTACGAGTGAATGATATTTGGTCGGGTCCTGAACCATTTTGTCCCTTTGCAAGTACATCCCAACCTCAATTCCATCACATTCAATACAGGTAATCTAATAATTTGTGAATGTTATTTCAAATATAATCCCCTTTACCTGTTGGTGTTAGTGAAATGAATTCTACCCAATTTTCTAATTTCAATGCTTCCTCTTTTATTCTTTCATAGCTATGACAACTAAGTTATGGTTCCACATTTCCTTCCTTGTGCAACAATCTCTAGCTTTGCCTTCTAACAAGACAGAACACTATTCCAGGGTGGTTGTTTGTCTCTTATTGTATTCATGAGGAAATTACTATAGGTAGTCATATTGGCTTATCATTTTGGGTGGGCTGTTGGAGTTAGCTAGAAGCATATTCGCCCTGCAAATGACTTTTTTTTGTTTTTCCTATATAAGTAATTGATGAAAGCGGGTCATATCCACCTTAGAGTTATGATTTCGGATTTGTACTTAATACTAGTTTTCGTGGCATACTGTGGCTCAGTACATGTTTCGCACCATTACTTTATGACACTAAATTGGTAGTTACAATTATGTATCAGTCTAGTTGTCTTGCTTTAGAATTATTCTGAAAAATCCAATTTTGGGTTTGAGTCATTAATTGAATCTGTAATCTGATCATGCGGTTGCAAGGATTTGCAATGGATTATTAACTCTGTCATTTCCATTTATTTCCATGCTTGGACTCTCTCTCAGGAAAATTAAGGATTCGAATTCTATTTCCTTTTCCGTATAATATAAAAATGTTATATTCAAGTTTTGTCTTTACATATAAAATTGAATTAAATTATATACATAACATAGTTATTTTTCCCCTATACTAGTTTACTTGGCGTGCCTGATACTAACATATGGCCATGGTTGCTTTTAAAAACACTAGTAAACCCATACCAGTCATGGCTTGGGGTTTTCCGAAATTTATTTCTCATAGCATCTATATTAATTATTTGTAGTTGTTATTCAATCATAGTTGACCTTTAGCTCCCAAGAATGATAGTCCTCTTTATGGTTTTCTTTTGATTGTGCACAAATGTTTTTGGTACGATATAAAATGAGTTATGTCCATTTCATTCCCATACTGAGATAATTAGCGTAAGGTCCCTTAGATTCAATTTTATGGTCGATTTTCCTATAGTTGGTTTTTTTTTACATCAATGAAGATGTAATAAGTTGATCTTCTATCTACTATGATGGACACAACTAAGCAACATTTCCTGATAACCACTGAGAAACGTTTCCTAATATAAAATTAGCTAGTTTTATGTTCTTGACCTACTGGTTTCTACTATGTTTCTTTTAACTCACAATAACCAATACTAGCTTATAATAAAGTTTTATTTATTTAGGCTTGACAAAAAACTTCCTTAACTAAATTTTCTTCCTACGAAAACAGCTTTTGTCACATGGACTTACGTGGCGCTTTAGGTGCCAATACTATATTAAGTAGTTGTAAGTTCTCTCCTCTCTGGAATTAATGCTTTGAAAAGCTCTATTTGCATGTTGTCTTTCTATTTTACCTATTAATTTCAGCTTATAGTACCGACAAAGTATTCCTCACGGGGAACATCTATGATCTGTTAAAATCAGTATTTATAATTTCATAGTGTAATCTTTATCTATCATCCAACATTTGTTATACTACTTTATCCTCTACTCTGAGAGTGCAAGGATAGTTTCACGATTTATGAGTTGTTGAACTCTCAATCTCATCTAATTTCATTCCATTATGATAACCGCCTAATATCAGTTCAACCCATAAAGCTTTATATCATACTTCTACGAATTAAAAACAACAGATGCCACTATTATCTAGGACTCTAAATTATAAATTTATGTCTATAAATACAAACAACTTACATGCCAATCATATTAAAACCCCTTTCCATTTAAGATATAACTTCGAATTCAGCAGTAATAATATTCACAGTAATAAAAATAATCAGAACAATAATAATATGCATAGTAGCAATAATATTCACAGTTAAAGACTAATCCAAATAACAATTCCGTTAATTTTCAAGTCACATTAAAATTTACATAGAAAATCAAATATCCTTCAACCAAGATTCTATAACCATAGGTAGCTGAATTAACTTGAAAAGAATGATTTTCCTCCCAATCGTGAACCTTCTCTCCCTATTCTTCCCCATGCTGAGATATTTTTCCCCATAATAAAAAACCTCTTGTTATTCTAGGGCAACATGTTTTATCCTTTCTTTCCCTTGCAGACTTTATTTAGTAGTGTCCCACTTTTCAAGGGTGTGCTCAATCCCATAACCTAGGGTTTTCTTACTTTTTTTATTTTTACGAAAGTCCAATTTTTCATTTAAAGCCCGCCTTTTCCCATGCGGTGCTTTATTCACCCATTCCAAGTGTTCTTTCCCCTACATTGGGTGATTTATTAGATTTTCTCTCTCCCAATCTAATCTATCATATAAATTCACTCCTAGGGCTTTTTAAGAGTAGTTTGGGAAAGTTTTATTTCCATCTATCCATCCACATTGGATTCCGGATTGGAATAATGATCTCATTTATTCACATTTTTTTTCCAGGTTAATCCTCCAGGGTTCTATCTTCAATATTATTCAAAGCTATTAAATACATCATCATAATTATTTCAAAGAGTTAATTATGGTTTCCTTGCCATTTTTACCAATAGTCTAGACTACTAAAAGCATATTTACATGAACATTGAGGGGTATTACACAGAACATGGAACAAATCTAATGTCCAATGCTACTACTACAAGAAATTTGGGCATTATGAACATGAAGGCAAAAGGAAATAGTCATATTAGCAAAGATGTATTGTCCATCTCTCCAACAATAAAGAGAACCCTCTGAAACAATGTTTCTTTCCTGCCATCTTTCTGAAGACACTTATAACAAGGACCTTTGGTTGCTCGACAATGGTTGTAGCATGATATCATATCACAGGTAACAAAAATTTTATTTCTTATCTTGATGTTTCCAAAACATAAAAAATTACTCTTGAGATCGTTAAAGCTAAAGGAAAATGTATTGTCCCTATTATTACTATACATAATCAATAAAAATAAATACTTGTTGTTTATTATGTTCCACATCTGAAGCATAACCTTATTAGCATAGGAAAATTTATAACACATGGTTATGATGTAATATTTCAAGAGAACACATGTATGACAAACCTTCGAATAGAAGGACATAGAAAAGGTCGAAAAACCCAAAAATTGGATGTTTCCATTGACTCTTAGAAGTTGAAATCTCTCACAGTATTTTATCCACAATGTGTTAAGAATAGATGAGTCTCAAATGTGGCATTCTAGGTACGGCCACATCCTATTCAAGATTCTAAGTCTTCTTCAGAAGTATTCAATGGTCATTGGTCTCCCTACTAAAAATGAAAAAGATTTTAATTGTGAAATTTGTGTACATTGGTGGTGGTCTTTATTTTCTGACATTATTTGATGATTATAGCAAGAAAATATGGGTGGATTCTCTCAAAAATAAATTAGATACTTTCTCAAGATTTGAAGAGTTCAAAGAAGAAAGAGAAAAGGAGAGTAGAAATTCTTTGAAAGTACTCAGATCTGATAGAGGAGGAGAGTACAACTCCAATGATTTCAAATATTTTTGTCAACAACAAGGAATCATAATGCAAAACACAACAAGATATACTCCACAACAGAATGTAGTAACAAAAAGGAAAAATGAGTTAATTGAGAAAATGGCCAGGTGTATGCTTCGTGAGAAGAAGTTGTCAAATAATTACTCGGCTGAAGCAGTCTCCATGGTAGTGTATGTTCTCAACAGATCTCCAACAGCCAGTCTCCAAGATACAACACCTCAAAAAGCATGGGATGGTAAAATGGTAAATGTATCTCACTTTATAATTTTTCGATCGATAGTTTTTTCACATGTTCTTGAGTAGCTAAGAAAGAAGCTTGATGATAGGAGTGAAAGATGTACTTTTGTAAGATATAGTGAGCAGTCAAAGTCCTATATACTTTACAATCCAATTACCAAGAAGTTTGTTTTAAGCATAGATGTAAACATTTTTTAAAATAAACCTTGGTTTGATCATGTTGATGAAGCTTCAAATCAGTCTTTTCATCAATCACAACCACCAATGTTTCAGGTTGAAGAAGAGGCAGACCATTCTGAAAATGGTACATCTTCAAGCAGTCCACCAGTGGTTCAACTTCTTCAGAGGAAAGTTAGAAAACAAGAAGTATCAAAGAAACATATGAGGAGGGGCATGAATTTGACCAACAAAATATGTTTTCATTTATTTCATATCAACCAATTCAATTTGAAGAAGTAGTTAAAGAAAAACATTGGGTTGATGCAATCAACCAAGAAATTGCTGCCATAGAGAAGAACCAAACTTGGGAATTAGTTGATCTCCCAAGAGGAAAAACTAAAATTGGTGTAAAATGGGTATATAAGACCAAGCTGAATGAAAATAGAGAGATTGAGAAACATTAGGAAACACTGGTTCCTAAAGGATTCTCAAAACAGTTTGGTGTCGATTATGGTGAAACCTTTGCTCCAGTAGCAAGCTTAGACACTGTCATAACAATTTTGTCCACAGTAGCTTCACACAAATGGAAAGTCTATCAGTTTGATGTAAAATTTGTCTTCCTAAATGCCATATTGCAGGAAGAAGTTTATGTAGAGAAACCTCCTGGTTTTGAAGTTACAGGACAAAATCATAATGTATACAGATTAAAGAGAGCTTTGTATGGTTTGAAATAAGCTCCAAGAGCTTGGTACACTCACATTGACACCTATCTCATCAAAATTGGTTTTCGCAAAAGGAGCCATGTGCCAACTTTGTATAACAAAACTCATCAAGGTAAAATTATTATTGTATATCTTTATGTATATGATCTTCTTTATACCATAAATATGATGTTAGAAGACTTCAAAGAAGAAATGAAAATAAAGTTTGATATGACAGATCTGTGGGTCATGCAGTACTTCTTAGGCATTGAAATTCATGAATCTACTAATGGCATGTTTGTTGGTCAACAAAAATATGCCACTGACATGATCCAAAATTTCAAAATGACCAATTGTAAACTAGTTGATACACCAATTTCTCAAGCCACAGAGATGAGCAAAGAAGATGTAGCACCACAAGTTGATCCCACATTGTAGAAATGTCTAGTTGGTAGTTTTTTATATCTCACTTTAACTAGACCTGATATTATGTTTGCAAGAAGTTTTGTCTCGATGTTTATGTAGTCACCTAAGCTTTATCATTGGAATGTTGCGAAAAGGATCTTAAGGTATATTGCAGGCACCATAGACTATGGTTTGTTCTATACACATTCTGAAAATTGTTCACTTTCAGGTTATATAGACAACGATTATGTAGGGAGTTTAGATGATCACAAAAGCACCGCATGGTATGTTGTTCATGTTGGAACCAATCTGATTTCATGGACATCCAAGAAACAGACAATTGTTTCAATATCTTTTGCAAAGGCAAAATATGCAACAACAAATTTAGCAGCTTGTCAAGCAATGTTGTTGAAAATATTATTGAAAGATATTTTAAATGTTCACAAAGAGCCAACTCTAAATTACTGTGACAAGAGTTCAACAATTTCTTTATCAGAAAATCATGTTTTCCATAAAAAGAGCAAGCACATTGACACACGTTTTCATTTCATCGTGTGCTTGTCAATGATCGGGACATAGTACTTGCTTTTTTGGTTCCAAAGATTAGCTTGCAGATATTTTCACAAAGCCATTGGACAATAATGTATTTGAATTTCAAAGAGAGAAATTAGGCATTGTAAGTACCTCTACATGTAACAGTGGAAATTAGGAGGGGATGTTGAGATATTAATCTCACGGTCTGCTAGGTGTCATTGTATTGATTCTCTTGTGCGCTAGGTGTCATAGACAATTTAGTTTTACTTGAGTGCTATTCCATAGATGTCGAGTTCTACTTCAGTAATGTATTATTGATATTTAAAATGTAATCTATTTAGCTATTTTGAAAATTGAAAAGAGCAATCTCTTCTCCACTTTTCATTTTCCATTCTTTATGAACTTATTTACCCCTAAATCTCTTAAATTGAAGTATTGAATAGTCATAGTTAAGGGAAAGTGTTAAAGTATAATTAATCGCGCATGCATATCATTAGAAAACCTAAATCTTTCTTGAGAGTCTTGATCTCCGACAGGATATCATGTCTGAGAAGTTTAGCCATACATTCACTGGAATACAGAAATCCATCAAAACTATATGTTTCATGTTTGGCCAAATTTAAACACAATATATATCTAACAAAAATGGGACATTTAGACAGGGAGTGACCCGTGTCAAGCTCAACCATCCTTATTTCCATTGAGAGTTCCGCCATATATATACACGTCAACAGAGAACGATAGATTTTGCTGAGCAATATGGCCGAATTGCCAATCGAGTGAGTTCAGGGGTCAGTCTCCCGTGCATTAGAGCTATCATCCTTTGAGTCATCTCGGACATTTGTCCACATTGGTACTCGTTGATTGGCTACTTATATCTTCCTCTTATGCTATCTCGGATCTTAACTGTTGTCAACAATAGTCCTCCTTGTTAGTTAATTGTCGACTCATATCTCCCTCTCATGCCATCTCGTATCTTATGTCTTGTACTTGCAGTCTGGAGTGGATAGTTATGCATCAGCAATGATGGCCCTCCTCGTGGCCAGCCAGAACATGCTTCACGAAAGCCTGGTTTTCGTATTAAATGCTCAGAATGAATGCCGTGATTGCATTATAGCACAAGGATAACGATGCCATTTGTACGATTTCATTACGAAACGATTACAGCCTAAACGAAATCTTTTTGGTACCAACTGAAGCTTATCCTGTAAAACAGCTTCGTTCCTTATGATTTGTCTGGCGAGCCTTGTTGCTGGAGTCTACGAACCCAGCCAGCTTGTTCGGATAGTATTTTCAACCTTCGAAAGCTCTGGGTAATTTTGTAATTGAAATGCTGATGTTCATATTTCAAAAGCATAAAAACATCGAATTATGAAATTATTTCGGAATCGGACAGTCAGAAGAGATCAAACAATTCACTTTTCCCGTAAAAATCTGCAACCCAAATAAAAATGCCCAAATGTGCTCGATCGAATATGGCCATTTGAAAAATGTGTCTGATCGTTCAATATGCAAATAATCCATATAGAAACATTCATATTGTTGGCGAATGGACAATTTTATACTTATTCACTCAAAAGCAAATGTGACAGATCGTACAATATGCAAATAATGAAATAATTATTAAAAGTATTCGGTA
This sequence comes from Pinus tabuliformis, assembly GCA_031772625.1. Lineage (NCBI taxonomy): Eukaryota > Viridiplantae > Streptophyta > Pinopsida > Pinales > Pinaceae > Pinus > Pinus tabuliformis. The sequence continues at coordinate 185,635,189 of CM062820.1, forward strand.
AAAGGTCGAAATGGAAACATAAACGCACATTAAATCGAAATGGAAGAGTTGAAAGGCAGTGAAATGAAAGCGAATGGGAAAAATGAAATGCATCAGAAATGGAGATAATCTCCGAAGTTAAAGCATAAATCGTAAAGCACGTGTTTTTTTTTCTGTAAAAGCCTTGGGATTCGATGGACAATATACTTCATCGCACGACTCTCCACAATATATGTTTTTTTTTATAGGAAATGTAATAACATAGTTTCGATATTGCAATTTTTTTGTAAACACGAGAATAGGTCATTTGAGAGGTTTCATGTTTTTAATTTTTAATGAATATAACATGTTTTTAATTTTGAAAATATTGAGATAAGTTCCATTGCTCGAAGTAACTAATATGTAAATTTAAAGTCGTTAAGGCATTTATTGCTATCATTAAATATTAACAAATTTGAGTAGTTTAGCTAATAGACTAAATAACTCTTTAATACCAAAAAAAAATTATTTGTCTGTTACACTCTTTATTATATGTTTTTTTGTTTTGTCTATTAGTGAAATTATTCTATTAACATTTAATATCAAATATTTTTAATTTCTTTTTAAGTGATGAAAGCTTTATTTATATACCAATTAATTTAATAAAATAAAATAAAATTTGTACATTAAAATATAATTAATATATAATATAACAAAGTGAAAATAAATATGATTTTTTGAAATATTTTAAATTTTATATACAAACTAATTATCACTCAAAATTTTAAATAAATAAATTAAATAAATTATATATATATATATGAATGAAATAATAGCTTGTATAATTTCAAATAAATAAATTATATATATATATATATCAATGAAATAATAGCTTGTATAATTGAGCCTAGAAGCTCATGAGAGATGTGTAGAGTTTGTACATTTGTTCATTCAAAATAAAAATAAAAAATATTTTCTAAATAGAAAAATAATGTTGGCTATAATAAAAAAAATAATATGCTATAACAAAAAAATATGTCTCTAAGATGTTTAAACCTTAAAATTTTCAAAAATATTTCAATAGAAGATTTAATGTTGGCTATAATAAGAAAAAATGAATATGCATAATAGAAAAAATGTGTCTGTAAGATGTTAGATCTCAGACTTTTGTGATCCATATTGTAGATAAATGTCTTTCAGATTAATCATCTCATTAGTGTTTGGAACCAACTAATGGGGTTCAACCTTAGGAGAAGGTGAAAAAATCATACAATCTTTAAAAATAAATAGCAGGGATGCATCATAGCCTAGGGTCACTCATTGAAAAACTAGCCGTTAAAAACTAACCATTGGACAATAGTTCGATAGGTAAATAGAAATTCTAAAAAGTTAGAATGGAATTATTTGATATTCTAATTTTAGTTATAAATTATTTAATATTTTAGTTATTCCAAATATAGTTATAAATTAGTTGTTATTATAAATAATAGTAATAAGTTATTAAGAATGTTAGAATAAGTTCTTAATAAAAACAGGATGGGAGATTATATAATAATAAAATAAAAATAGTTGTTATATATAATTTTAACTAATAATCACGTTATAAGGTTAAGCATAGAATACAAAATATTCTAAAGGGATAGGAACTATTTATTATTATATATTTAGTTATAAATTAGTATTGTTAAGAATACTCAAAAAATTAATAAGATGGTTAAGAATAACCTATAAATATTACTAATAACAATTGTTAGGAGATTATAAAAATATTAAATACTAATGAGGTTTAGATCTAAAATGTTATATACTATTAAGAATATGGTAAAGAGGAGTTAATATTATATGTTAATGAAGCAATGAGGAGTTAAGAGATAGATTCAAAATATTATATGCTAATGAAGCAATTAAGAGCTTAGTAGTATATATTAATTTTGTTAAAATAGGGTGAGAAAATGAATAAAGATAAGGGATAATATATGTTATGAATATACAAAGAAAAGTAGAGGAGAGAATTTACTTTAAAATAAAGTACTTAGGAGCTTGAGAATAATTATGTTCAATAATAATAAGATAAAATATATGAAGAGAAAGGGAGGGAGGAGGGACAAAAAATACAAGGACAAAGACGAGGATTATACGGAGAGGGTTGGAATCCAACTCTTACTTAATTTCCAACCATTGTCTATGTGAGGATTTATAGCTTGCCTTTCAATTTCGATTACCTCCCTAAGCTTCCTATGGTGGAAATGATCAACCTTAGCAATGACTCTGGAATCCTCAATACAGACATGGTGTTTTGATTTCCTCGCATGCTCAGCCATAGCCGAAGAGTAGGAATGATTGTGCCTTATGTCTACAACTTGCTCATGGATCCTCTAGTTAATTAATCACCTCGTTTCTCCAATATAAGGAATACCGCAAGAGCATGGAACCACGTAAACTCCTTTCATGCCCTTTGCGTCGATACGGTCCTTAACCAAACTAAGAGAATTTCTAATGGTACTCAGAAGTTTGAATGAAGAGGAAACATTATTCCTTCTAAGGATATGGAAAATCCTATCTGTGATGCCTTGAATAAATGGGAGATGAACCTTCGAGATAGGACCAACACAAGCAGTTGTAACTCTATGTCCTTTACAGGCTCTTTGAAAGGCCTTGAGGCTCTGAGTTTTGTTGTGCCCATTATTTTTAAGAACTTCAAGGAGATGAGATTTATCTTGCTCTAGGTGGATTTCATGAGATTCTCAAAGCCCGGGTAGCCAAGGTGCTGAGAACACCAAATTTTTTAGCAGGAAAATGATGAAAGCTAGCATGAATATATTGTTACGTGTGAGTTTTTTTTGCGAAAATCATGGTGAGAAAGTGAACCACCATTCATTCTAGAGAGGAGAATGTCAAGGAAAGGAAGGATCCATCCACCTCAACTTCCATCGTGAACTTGATGGATTCATATTGGGAATTAAGATGGTTTAGAAACAGATCTAACTTCTCACGACCATGGTGTCTATAAGTTTTTTATATCTTAAACTTTTCAAAAATATTTCAACAACAGATTTAAATAAACTATTTGAATATCTATATTAACTAATTTATGCCGATATATATATATAATTGTTAAAATAAAATATTATAACGTTGTAAATAAGAAAACAAGGTTTTAGGGTTAAAACATTTATTCGGTCCTCTATATACTCTATTTAGCATTTAAATATGCAATTTAGATCATGAAATTTCTCACTCGAAAGAAATTTGTCACTGAAGAAATTTAATCCCTCTCAGTCTATTAAATCGATATTGAAGATAGAATATTTAAAAAAATGCGAAATATTCCGAACTAGTTATATCAATTCGAAAGTCATTATTTTTAGATGATTTTGAAAAGAAAAATAATACAGGATATGTATGCCATGAAAATACCTATCCCATCATAGTAGGTCTCGATTTTCATGCCTACGTCATCAAATTAAATATGGAAATTCAGGCGAGCCACATGTTTATTCTTATCCAAGTAGGTTTGTAATATCTAGCGACTGCTATCTTCTATGTGGAAAGGAAAGCCGTGTTTGAAGTGGAGTCCTATATTTTTAGAGTCTACATGTAGGTTGGTAATATCTAGGGAGGCTATCTTCCACATGTTTAATCTTATCCAAGTAGGTTGGTAATATATATAAAGTGTTATCTTCTATGTGGAAAGGAAAGCCCTGAGTCCTATATTTTTAGAGTCCAATTGGACCTCGAGTTGGCAAGTTTATAATATGACTGTTCATCTAGAAGCTGTTAAAGAGAATTATGGCCTTAATATATGATAAAATTACCGCCGCCTACATGGCGGCTTTATAAACATACATGTACTAGCCAAGAGAATGAACAGTTTTTAGGCGGGTCCACGCACCTGAAATTCGTCACACCCTCAGTACTTTCAGGGTGTCATCGGACTTATATAAGAGCAAGTAAGACAAGAGGGAGTTTTATATTTGTGTCGTAATCTTCCCGTTTAGAATAACAATTTCATGGCCACAGAAAACTCTCTGAAAAATAAGACCCCACGAAACCCATCGACAAATAATGATGGTTTGCTGGCTACCGATTTGCTGGCGCTGGCGCGGGCGTCGGTTAACACCTAGATGTTTTATATGTTTTATTCGCTAACTGTCCGAGTTTCATTAGCGGTTATTATTGGTGACTCGTTTGTATAATTCAATCGATTGTTTCGGCTTTCCATTAAGGCAGTCAGTTTGGAGAAAGCGGTGAGCTCGCTCGGATGGCAATGATGGTGCCACAGCAAGTGCGTGTACGTTATAAGTATTGCATCCCTTCCCATATTTTCTCATCCAATTTTTTCTACTCTCGACTTGTGTCACTACTACATCAAGGGCACTTTTGAGACATTTTTTTAAGACAAAAGAAATCTTTTGTCTCAAAAACTCATTTTTTATTTTAATTATTTTACATTAAAAATTAATATCAATTGATTTGTCTTAAATATAGACTTTAAGACAAAAATAGGTTGAGACAAAAATATTTTAAGACAAAATCTTATATTTAAGACAAAAATAGATTAAGACAAAAATATTTTAAGACAAAAGTAGTTTGAGACAAAAATATTTTAAGACAAAACTTTATATTTAAAACAAAAATAATTTAAGACGAAAATATTTTGAGACAAAACTTTATATTTAAGACAAAAGTAGTTAGAGACAAAAATTCAAAGACAAAACTTTATATTTAAGACAAAAATAGTTTAAGACAAATTATTTTAAGACAAAAACAGTTTAAGACAAAATCATTTTAAGACAAAACTTTATATTTAAGACAAAAGCATTTTGAGACAAAAATATTTTAAGACAAAACTTTATATTTAATACAATGACCATTTTCGATCAAACCTACGTTTAATACGATATTTCACTTCGAATGAAAATGGAGGGCAGCGCTGAGTTTCATGGTGATCTGCATGTGCGTTCTGAACTGGAGCTCCCGCGCCTTTGCTTCCTCTGCCCCTGTAGCCCTCTGCAGGCCCCCTGCCTGGCAGCCCCTGCTGCTGGGCTCTCAATCCTTCCCGGCATCCCCACAATCGGGCTCTACCTCCCTCCTCTGACGAGTGCTGCTGGTGGCATAGCATCTGCATCTTGGTTTTGTGATCATAGAGGAGCATAGCTGCCGCCATGAGTGCGCCTGGGGGTGGGGAGCCTTCTCCCACCCCACCAATCTCTTTAGTAGAAGCATTTAGAAGATTGCTCTCGCAGAAAGGGAAGAAACATTTGATTCCAAAAGTCCTAAAATTTATCAAAAAACTGGAGGAAATTCCTGAGATCACCCTGCCAGAAGACCAACCGATAAAAATCGCCCTAGCCCTGGCTGATAGAGGGTTGGTAGGACAATTTATGGGACGTTGGCCCTCTACAAAAACAACAGATGACTGGATCCAATGCAACTGGAGGCCCCAACTGGAAAACAATGTGATCTGTTATGTTGTCGAAAGAGGGTATTTCATTTTCTAGTTCACCTCCAAAGAAGATCGAAATTTGGTTTTCAGAAACGGTCCATATTTTATGGGAAATCAGGGTCTGTATCCTAATGAGTGCACCCCCAACTTCGATCCCTTAATTGATACCCCTAAAGAGGTCCCAGTCTGGGTCCGGCTTCCTAATCTTCCGATCCATTGCTGGAGCTATCACACCTTGCAGAAGATTGGAAATGGCCTAGGCCATTTCATTGACAAAGTAGATAACAAGGGCCAATATACCTGCGCAAGAATCTGTGTGGAAGTCGATCTGGAAGCTGGACTACCCGAAGCGGTAAAACTTACAGTCAGAGAATGGCATCACTATCAAAAATTGGATTACGAGCAACTGCCTTTCAAATGCAGAACCTGTCACGAACATGGACACTTCCAACGAAATTGCCCAAAAGCTCCAACCGGGGACAAAGTGGACGAAGAAGGATGGAAAGAAATCAAAAAGGGCAAGGCAGTCCCAAAACCAACTGAGAAGAAAAATTCAGGGCCATTGGTGAAGCCCCGACCTAAACCAAAAGCCAAAGAAGTTCCAAAAGAGGGTTCTTCCTCTGGGGTAAAGACAGATGCCATTGGAACCCAAGAGGAACCAGAAGACCCATCGAAGAAAGTGAAAGAAGCAGAGGCAAAGTCAAATCTTCCTCCATCAGAGGATGAACAAGGGGAAAAAGAAGAAAACGAGGAGCGCATCAGTCTGGGCTCTGATTTTGAGGGAGATTCAGAAGATGGAGTCTCAGATTCAGATAGCTCCCAAGTCACTCCTATCAAGTCGGCCAGGGGTCAAAAGTCCAAGAAGAAACAAAGAGAGGAACAAACTTACCTTGATGTTCTCCAAGGCTCTCAGAAAACTCTAAAAGGAAAGATGAATACTAGATCTAGGCGCAATCATGGTCAAGCTCCAAAAGAAGCCACAACCTTCCAAGCTAGTGAATAATGAAATACGTCTCTTGGAATTACAGAGGGTTAGGAAGTAGGTTGAAAGAAGAAGCTCTGAAAGACATTGTAAGGATGTACTCGCCTGAAATCCTTCTCATCCAGGAGACAAAACTAGAGGACCTTCTACTCCTCCAAGAAAGCAAAGCATTCTGGCATAAAGGCCAAGGGAGAGCAGTTAGCGCTAGAGGCGCCTCTGGAGGGATTGCCTCTTTTTGGGACAGCTCCAAATATGATTTAATTCACGAAGAATGTTGCCCCCATTGGCTACTCACTAAGCTCCTCCATAAAGAATCTGGCCGCCAAGTAATTATATTCAATCTTTATGCTCCGGTCTTACCATCTGAGAAAAAATTTTGTTGGGACTCGCTCCAGTCCTATCTTTTCTTGCACAACTGAGAAAATATTATTATTGCAGGTGATCTGAATGTTACGCTAGCTGCATAAGAGAAAAAGGGGGGCTCGCTAGTCAGGGACCCAGCTAGAGAATGGGTTGAAGACCTCATTTTAGATTGGGAATTGGAGGATATCAAGCCCACATCTGGGAAATTAACCTGGTCAAACAAAAGGATAGGCCCCGACCACATTGCTACTTGTCTGGACAGATTTCTAGTCCAATCCTCCTTCTTGACTTGTGGTCTAATGGCCACCTCTAAAATTCTGCCGAACTACACCTCTGACCATAAACCCATTCTGCTTGAGCTCTTGTTACACAGTAATTTGTCACTGTCTCCCTGTTAGTCACCCTACTGTGTCAGGAATTCACAATAATCAAGTTCATGCCTTCTGAACTGGCCAAAAACCCATTTTTCCAAAGTTTTCCTCATCAGCGCGTCTGTTTCTAAAATATCCGCGATGACTAGCGGCTCGTAGTGTATTCAGTGCACTGCCAGCGCGGAAGCACATCACTTTTCCGCGCTGGTCGCATTTTATGAGCCAGCGCACCTCTCCTTTGCATTGAGTCGCGCTGACATGACTTTCCCAGTTATTGAGGCGCGACGTCAGCGCGTCAGTTACCTTATAATCTACGTTGATCCTGTTTGGGCGAATTTGTTCCAACAACCAGCCTTCCAGATAACTCCAGGCTTGGTTGTTGGCTTTGTGGGTATCGACTCCCTTCTATGGCATGACTGTTCGACCCTTTGCAACCACTTCCCTTGAAGATAAGCTCATCCTTCCACCCTTTTAGGAGGCTCCTTCTCCTATATAAACTTCCACCATTACCATGAGCAGCTAGTTTGGAATAGCTTGGATTGTATAGAGCTTATAGTGCCCAGATTGCTGCTACTATAGGTATTTGGTGTGCTAGGTGTGGAAGTGATTGATTGCTTAGGGAAGGTTGTTTTGTGTTGCTTGTGTGAGAGAGAGAGTTGCTTTTCTTGGGAGAATCATTTGCAAAGGTGAATGCTTGAGACACTTGCTGACCGGCCCCTCCTGAGAAGGTTACCGACGTCAGAACATTTGGTTGTACTCTTCTCTGTTTGATTAATAATAGATGACTGCTATTATTGTTCCATTCTCATTTGTCTATGCAATGGTTAAATGTGAATTACATCTTTTCTGACTGATGTATGGTTGCTTTTATTAGATTTCACGCTTGTGTTTGTTTCCTCTTCGTGTGTGCAGGTGTCTATTCGCGGAGATCGCGAAGGATCGTGACCAGCCAAAGCGAGGGAGCGAAGGCGGCATCTCTTCGTCAAACGACAGCGCTAGAATCCAAGTAGGTGCTCTTTACCTCTTGTTTAATTGCAATTAGGAACATGCGTAATAGCATTGACTGATTGTTGCTAGACCCTTGCTGGGCTAGTAGGGATCGCCTCTATTCGTAGAGGGGATTTACCTCTCCAACAATTTCGCGACTCCGTTGGGGAACATCCTTTTGTCTCTTGTGTCCACTTTTTGTGCTTGAGTTTGATTTTTCTCTCTTTTCGAGTTTTGGGGATTGTTTTTCTGCTTGTAGCCTTCCTGGGTCCATCTGGGAAGTGTCTTGACTGTTAAAAGACTTTCTACCTTTGGTTTGGGAGTTTTCTGCCTTGATTCTACTCGTTTTCACCTTTGTCGCGGTTTAATTCAGAACAGATGCGCTGACGTCGCACCCCTGTTTCTTTGTTATCCTTGTCATCGCACCTGCACAATAAATAGTCGCGCTGACCTCGTTCTTAGAGATAGCGCGCTTTATCCGTGTGCTTCCGCGCTGACGTCGCACACCTGCTTCTTTGTCCTCCCTGTCATCGCGCCTGTGTGATTAATAGTCGCGCTGACCTCGTTTTTCTGAGACAGCGCACTTTATATGTGTATTTCCGCGCTGACGTCGCAAAGTTGCTACAGGCCTCCTCCTGTCAGCGCCGAGTTTCTGAAGGCTACCCGTGCTGATCCTGTAGAATTCATTTTTGTCCGGAATAGCCTCCTGAACTTGTTGCTTTAGCTTTCCCCTCTTCTCTCCACTTGGTTTGTGACTTGTTTTTCATTACCTGAACTCTGAGCTGCTTGTTTGCGAAGTATTGTTCCACAGGGTTTCGTTTTTTTTGCTCATCTTTCGGTTTTTGCAAATACCTTCCTCTTTGCTTTCGCTGCTTGGTTTGTATTTCCGCCATCACTTTTACAACTGCTGGATTGTGTTGAATCTCTATTTGACTGGTTGTAACTCTTATCCTTCGGGTGTTTGCCTTTTTCCTTTGATTTCGCATTCTAGCCCTAGGGCATCTAGCGACCGTGTGTGTGTCAAACCTTCCGTAAGGATCTTGTTCTCTTGTTTGACCAGCCAACTTCAGATTTGTTTTTGCACTCGTTCAGTGATTGTTGAAGTGTTGTTGGTCGTGTTTCCGAGTGGTTTTCACTTCCTCCTTGTTTGAATCCTTGCTTGTCTTACCGAGCTTAGATCACATAGCTCGTGCGGAACTTAGTTTTCCCTTTGATTTGGAAGCCTTTGTTGGATGTTTGGGAACTTTGTGTGCTTTCATTGAGTGATTTGCTTGGTGTTCCGGTTCCTCCAAATTCATTTAGATGCTCTGTGCCATTGGAAGAAAATCAAACTAGTAGCTTTGCTTTTGAGAATTGAAAAGGAAAAGAACATTTCATTGATTTGCATTTTCAAAAGAAAAAGTTTCCTTTCCTTGCCTTTAGCTGCATTAGGATTGTTTGATTGCTTGTGTTCGTTTTGTTTGATCGAAATCTCTTTACCCTTTCATAGCTAGAATTCATCGAACAAAATGGTTTTCTTTGGCATGTAGTTTGCATCTAGGTAATTGTGAGAGAACATACGATAGGACCTGAAATCGAAACTTAATTTCAAGATCAACTATAAAATGAACTGAATGAATCTAAAAACGCATTGGAACTAAACGCAAACATCTAGAGGTCTAGGTTAGAGACGTGTTCCGGCGTCTTTAAACATAGTCACTATTGTTTCACATTATGGTTGGGTGATTCCTCCTTCTGTGACTCGATAGTGGTCTAACACGGACTGCGCTCCCACGTACCGTCGCGTATATAGGGAGACCCCACTAGGCTTTTATCCTTTATCCATAGGAAGCTGAGTCTGCCGCCTTGTGAACCGTAATGCACCGAACACACCATTCGGGAAGATTGGCTGCAGTACGGAAAGTCCTTGGCTCTCATATGATTGCTGAGGTGTATAAGCAGTTTTATGGGTCGCTTGGTAAACCTTATACCTAGAGTCTCCAGAGCAGTCACTTTTGATCCTTTTCGGACTCCCTAAATGAAAAGGTGCCTGTGAGCGTCTTGTCACTTCGTGCTCATTAAACATTCGAAGGAGACTGGAGTCATCTTTTCGTCCTTTTCTCGACTCTTGAAACATGAAAAGGTCAAGTTTGGTTCTTGTGTCTTAAAATTTATTCGGCCACGATAACATCACCTGGTTAGATCTTCTATGCGTTAGCTTGAGTAGGTTTCGTTTTCGTTTGCTATGGAAAATTTTCCAGGATTCACTAACCCAGGGTCCCCCTCTGATGGGAATCCAGGACAATTCCCTCCTCTTGGGAATGTTGGTGCTCCGTATATGGCGACGTTGTCCCTCCCAGGGTTAACTGTCGGGTTGCCTGTGTGGTTGTTTTCGACCTCTTTGGTCCCTACCGTATCGGCTGTTAGTCCATCAGTCCCTCCACCTGAACAACGTCATGTTGATCCAAAGGTGGATCTCTCCCCTTCGACGCCTACTTCTACGTCGTCCTCTTGTACTTCGCCTGGTGAAATTCTCGATGTGAATAACCAGGTGGCTAAGAAGAAGAAGAGGAAGACCAAGAAAAAGAAGTCCCCTAAGGGAGAGCCTACGCACACAGTCCCCCTCTCAAGTCCAGCTATCCACTCCAGTACACCAGAAGTCGGGTCACCTTCTGCTCCTCCGCGGAAGGTTAAGTTTCCTTGTCGATTATGCAGGGAGGACCATCTGCTTCGTGATTGTCCTGGCATTCCCAGGGTATTAGAAGTTTGGTCCCACGATCCGGCCTGCCCTTCATCGTCCGCTGAAGATCATGGCGATGCTACCTTATCAGTTGGGAATGGTAAGGAGAAAGGGAAGACTCGAATTCCCTGTAGACTTTGTGAAGGCAAGCATCCCCTTCACCTTTGTCCACTCATGGATAAAGCCTCTGCTGTGTTGGAAAGTCTTGCTGCTCCTCCGAATCCATTTCCCGCTGGTTATCAACGTCTTTCCACGGCTGTAGATCGCGCCCCTATTGACAAAGAGATCGTTTCGGATTCCTCTCTTGTCCAGGCCTCTCTTCCCGAACCTGGCTGTTCCCAGCCTGTTCCAGACCCGTCATTGGTCGGAAAGGGTGTTGATTCGAGTTCACCTCCTCTCAAGCACCCTGTTTCGGAAGAGCAAAATTCTCATGTTCTTCTCGTCTCGTCAAATTCTCCGGAGCCTGATAATGGTGTTCCTATCCCAATCTCTCCAGAGGATTCAGAGTCGGTTCTTTCCGAGCAGGGGGGCAACCATATGGTTCCCCCACCAAGTAGTTCGGTCATTTCCTTCGATTGGAGTCGTTTGACTACCCCTCCCCTTCCATCCCATGTGCCTTTCTGGGTCACCGCCTATGCCTGCAATAAGGCGCTTCCTGGCACTGTGTTAGATGAAGGAGCATCGATTAGTCTTATGCCCGTTACTACTTGGCGAGCTTTGGGTTCCCCATCGCTTGTACCTGTCACACCGCATCTCACCGCGTTTGACGGAGGAATGAGTCAGCCATTAGGGATCCTTCCGAAGTTTCCTATTACTTTGGGGGGCAAGACTGTCTATATAGACATCTCAGTTACCCAAGGTTCTTTAGACTTCAGTCTTCTCCTTGGTCGTGACTATGTGTATGCCATGGGAGCCCTTGTTTCTTCACTTTTCCGTGTGGTCTGCTTTCCACACGATGGAAGAATAGTGACGTTCGATCATTTATCGTTCGTTCGTCCACAAGCCCCTCCGACGCACTCATCCTTCCCTCCTGGTTTTCATCCACAAGTTGCATCTGCCTCACCGCAAATCAACTACGTGGCCACCTACCCCGTGCCCTTACCCAGTGATGACACCATCGTGCATAGTGTCCTGAGGGCATTAGGTCCTGATTTCCAAGATGTCGGCCTTCCCTCCGGAGCCACTTTCTTGGGGGCCTCCACTTCCCATTCATTATGATGAAGTCTAGATCGGAGCATAGTTCCTGATCTTGTGTCAAGCTCCTTAAAAAATGAAACAAGGGCTATGAGGATAGTTCTTTTACTGTGTCAACCTCATTAAAAAATGAAATAACTCCCTTTCCAAATCGAGTCTTTTGATCAAGTTCTCGTAAAATACAAGTCGAGCCTTTCATAGATCTCGAGAGTGAACCTTCATTCCATCCACTTTGTTGAATGCAATGAAGCTTGGGGGGCATGTACCTCGATTTGCGTCATTATGCTGGGGGCATGCGAACTTATAACAAGCATAGTTTTTCGTTTCAAGCTTGTGTAAACATGAAACCGAATCCAAGCAAAGTTCTCCATGGTTCAAGCTTGTGTAAAAATGAACCCATACCTGATTTACATCCCGTGATTTCCTTTTATCTGCTAAATTCTGCTAGATGAGCCTTGGTTGTTTCATTCCATCGCCACCATCTCTTTGGCCGATCATATGCTTTCACCTGGTTGTTTTTCCTTTCCTGAGGAACCGCAACAATGAGAGGTTTTATTAGCCAGCCTCTTGACCATTACATGTTTTGAGCAGTTCCACCATTTCCGGAACCAGTTGCTACCTTTTATACCACTCGTTCCTCTAGGACGAGTCACCTTTAAGCTCTTTTCTGACTCGTAAAATGTGAAAAGATTGCCGAGTATTTTTCCCTTTTTGACTCGTTAAAGAGAATAAAAATGGAGGTCTGCTTTCAGCTCTTTTCCGACCGTTTAAAGATGAAAAGATTGCCGAGTTTCCCCTTGACTCGTTAAAAATAATGAGAGGCGGTCGCCTTTAAAGCTCTTTTTTCGACCGTTTAAACTAAAAAGATTGCCGGGTTTTTGTCGTTTCGAACTCGTTATTGGCTCCAAAACGACGTGCTTCTGACCGCTTTTTTACTTTTTCGGGTCGAAGTTACTATTTACGAAAGGTACTCCTCGATCGAAATGGTCGGGCGGTTCTTTCGGGTATTGTTTTATACTTTTTCGGGCTCGAGAGACACAACTTTACGAAAAAGGACCCCCCTGGAGTTTCCTTTTCCGCTGTCTTTTCAAACTCTCTAAACATGAAAAGGCGCCGAGTTCTTCCTTTGTCAGACTCGTTAAAACTTAATGACATCGGACATTGTCGAAATGACACTCTCCAAGCATATGCTATCCCCGTCAAGCTTGTCACCCAAAAATAATCGGGGTACCTGCCAGAAATGGTGGGGAAAATGGAACTGTAATAATTGTCGTGTCGGCAGTATGTCGCTCTTGAACATGGCACTAGTCTGCATTCGTGTCTGGGTGGGGATATCTCATCTCGTTTCACATTAGCCTCCGTGGGTTTGGGTTACCCTGTTTTGACCTCTCATCTGCTCATTGCCCTGTCACCATGACCTCTGCTCATTTGATGTCAAATACTGCCAAATCCACCGTCGTGCCGCCAATATGTTCAAGAGAAGTTGACCTCTGCATTAGTACAACCTTCCCTTATATCTCACACAAACTATTTTACCTCTGTCTCGTGTCGATGATGTGGGAAACATTATGGCCCACCTTCGATCAAGGTCACTTCCTGTCGACTTCAGCTCATTATCCGGGAAGGTGACTTAGAGACTCCCTTCAGGTGCCTTAGAGCCTGCATGCCTCAATGGCAGGTTCTTCGTGTTCGACGTGAGGTTTTCATCATTGGCCTCTGATCGAATGATTCTGCGGGTGTTCGACACCAGCTCATTGATTCACACACCGCGGATTGTACCTATAGTACCTTGAGGGCCATTGTCATTATTGATGGTACCTCTCGTGTCTGTTAACAATTTTCATCATTGACTGGTAATCAGATGATGTTCATGCATGTTTGACTTCAGCTCATGTATTCACATGCTTGAACTTGTACTTTGTTCGGGTCAGGACGGAGCGCAAGACCCTGGATCCCTGTCTGTTATGGTCCAGGTTACGATTTTGTGGATGATCATTACATGACTCATTGATGGATGGCTGCGCCCATACCTGAGTCTTCATGGATGGCCGCGACCATACCTTATCATTATTTTGGTCTCTTTAGCTGGGTGGCTGCGTCCATTCCACAGACCTTTTCGCATGTCTTTCGGATGGCTGCGCCCATGCCTAGACTGCATGTACTTGATTATCAGAGATATTCGGTCCTTCCTGGTGGTGTTCCAGTTCGGCGAGTGTTGTAAAGCATTTCACCCCTCCCACTCTCTCGGTCTTCATGCTTTAGGGGGCATTTGTTACACAGTAATTTGTCACTCTCTCCCTGTCAGTCACCCTACTGTGTCAGGAATTCACAATAATCAAGTTCATGCCTTCTGAACTGGCCAAAAACCCATTTTTCCAAAGTTTTCCTCATCAGCGCGTCTGTTTCTAAAATATCCGCGATGACCGGCGGCTCGTAGTGTATTTAGTGCGCTGCCAGCGCGGAAGCACATCACTTTTCCGCGCTGGTCGCATTTTATGAGCGGGCACACCTCTCCTTTGCATTGAGTCGCGCTGACATGACTTTCCCAGTTATTGAGGCGCGACGTCAGCGCGTCAGTTACCTTATAATCCGCGCTGATCCTGTTTGGGCGAATTTGTTCCAACAGCCAGCCTTCCAGATAACTCCAGGCTTGGTTGTTGGCTTTGTGGGTATCGACTCCCTTCTATGGCATGACTGTTCGACCCTTTGCAACCACTTCCCTTGAAGATAAGCTCATCCTTCCACCCTTTTAGGAGGCTCCTTCTCCTATATAAACTTCCACCATTACCATGAGCAGCTAGTTTGGAATAGCTTGGATTGTATAGAGCTTATAGTGCTCAGATTGTTGCTACTATAGGTATTTGGTGTGCTAGGTGTGGAAGTGATTGATTGCTTAGGGAAGGTTGTTTTGTGTTGCTTGTGTGAGAGAGAGAGTTGCTTGTCTTGGGAGAATCATTTCCAAAGGTGAATGCTTGAGACACTTGCTGACCGGCCCCTCCTGAGAAGGTTACCGACGTCAGAACATTTGGTTGTACTCTTCTCTGTTTGATTAATAATAGATGACTGCTATTATTGTTCCATTCTCATTTGTCTATGCAATGGTTAAATGTGAATTACATCTTTTCTGACTGATGTATGGTTGCTTTTATTAGATTTCATGCTTGTGTTTGTTTCCTCTTCGTGTGTGCAGGTTTCTATTCGCGGAGATCGCGAAGGATCGTGACCAGCCAAAGTGAAGGAGCGAAGGCGGCATCTCTTCGTCAAACGACAGCGCTGGAATCCAAGTAGGTGCTCTTTACCTCTTGTTTAATTGCAATTAGGAACATGCGTAGTAGCATTGACTAATTGTTGCTAGACCCTTGCTGGGCTAGTAGGGATCGCCTCTATCCGTAGAGGGGATTTACCTCTCCAACAGCTCTCCTTGGATGAAAATCTTGGCCCCATTCCCTTTAGATTCAGTTCTCTATGGATTCATCAAGAAGGATTCCAGGAGGTGGTCTCCGAGGCCTAGAAATGGCAAGTTCATGAAGGATCCCCTTTCTTTGTGT
Source organism: Pinus tabuliformis (assembly GCA_031772625.1). Classification (NCBI taxonomy): domain Eukaryota; kingdom Viridiplantae; phylum Streptophyta; class Pinopsida; order Pinales; family Pinaceae; genus Pinus; species Pinus tabuliformis. Next base: position 185,650,757 of record CM062820.1, read on the forward strand.
GGGAAGAAAAAATGAGGAGACTTAAACAGGAGCTTAAGGAGTGGGCTAAAAGGTTGAAAACACCCACCGCCAAAAGAAAGGAGATGCATGACAGTTTAGAAGGCCATCAATTAACAATGGAGAATTCTGATGTAACTCAAATCCTTCTTCAAAAAGAAGTAGAGCTGTAAAAAGATCTCCATAAAGCAAGTAGGGATGAAGAAGAGTTCTCGAGACAGAAGTCCAGAAATCTTCGGTTACAGGCCGAAGACAAAAATACAAGCTACTTCCATAAGCATGCTGAAGCATCCAAGCACTTCAAAACAATAAATGAAATTCACTATCAAAACACTGTGGTTAAAGATTCTGAAGGCATAAAGCAAGCAGCCCACTCCTTCCTCAAATACCTTTACTTTGCCCTGGAAGACCCTCCTATCGATTCTCAAGCCTATCCGATTGATCTTATTCCTCACTGTGTTCAAGATTTTGACAATATTAAGCTGACTGCTTCAATCAGTATGAATGAGATTAAAGAAGCTTTGGATTGCATGGATCTGGATAAAGCCCTGGGCCCTGATGGGTTCACTGCAAGGTTCTACCTGACTTGCTGGCCTACAATTAAAAAAGACCTTCTGAGAATGATCCGTAAATCTCAGACCTGCACCAAGATTAGAGGCAGTACCAACTCACCTTCCTTGCCTTGATTCCGAAAGACAAAGGCGCCACCAATTTCAGTAGATTCAAGCCCATCTCTTTGTGTTATACAAGATTTAAGCTGATTACAAAAATAATAGCCAACCGTATTAAGAAAATTTTGTCGGTCATCATCCCTGAAATCCAAGGAGGATTCATAAAAGGGAGAAAGATTCTTGACAATATTGTGCTGGTGCAAGAAGTAATTCATTCAAGCTATCATCAAAAAGAGAAAGGCATGGTGATTAAGCTAGATTTGACAAATGCCTTTGACAGGGTGAGACATGATTTCCTGTTTTCTATGATGAAGAAATTTAGCTTCTCAAAATTTCTCATAACTTGGGTGAAAGCCTACATTGCCTCCCATTAGATAGCGCCTTTGGTTAATGGTCATTCAACAGAATTTTTCCAAGCCTCGATGGGGCTAAGAGAATGTTGCTCTTTGTCCCTGCTTCTTTACGCCATTCAAGCTTCGATGTTTAGCTTCCAGCTAGACTACTGTCAACAGATCCAAACTCTGCCAGGCCTGAGAATGGTTCACAATGTTAAAGACATAAATCATGCCCAGTTTATTGATGATACATTATTTCTTGGAGGAGTTGGCATAAATTCTGCTAGAACCTTCAAGAAGGAATTGGACATTTATAGGGAGGTTTCGGGAAGCAAGATTAACTATCTAAAAAGCACGATCTATGGCTGGAATTGCTCGATCAAAGATTTGACAGACATAACAAAGCTATTAGAAATGGAAAGAACCCTGACCTGGGAGTCATTTAAGTATCGTGGGATCCCAATCTTCAAATCAAATCCTAAGGTAGCTCACTGGATGCCCCTGCTAGACAAGCTAAAACTCAGAACACAGGCATGGGGAGCCTCATGGTTGAATAATGTTGGGAAGGTAATCCTTATGAAATCTGTTCTCATAAGTTTCCCAGTTTATCAGAACTCCATTATACTAGCCCCTAAAACCTTTATTAGTAAAGTGGATGGTCTCCTGAGAAGATTTCTGTGGGAGGGAGGGAAAATTAATGAAATAAGGCTCCATTTAATTAATTGCGACACTATTAAGAAGCCATTCTTGGAAGGAGGTCTCCAAATGCGGGATCTGGCAGCCCAAAATATTGCTCTAGGCTCCAAGCTCCTTTGGAACATTGTTTTTGGGAATCCTAGTTGGAGCAAGAGAGTTCTATGGAAAAAATATTTTCATGGGCAGCATTTGAGGTGCTTGGATCAACCTCCTAGAATTTCAAAAGGATCACCAGTTTTCAAACTCTATCTTACAGCTTTGAAACTTTTCAGGCATAAGATTTATTGGATCCCAGGTAATGGGAAAAAAATAAAAATTTGGGAAGATTCGATTCTTGGAGATCAGCCCTTGAATCGGATGGCAGAACTGGAAAATATCAAAGCTTGGCTTCAGGCCAACAATCTAGAAACCCTTTGGGACATGTCCAATTGGACAAATGATGTAGAAAGTCTATGAGATGGTTGGAATTTTGGGGAGGTCCCTCATTGGCTGGATGGTGAAGCCAATTTATTGTTGGATTTGCTCCAAGGAAAATCTCCCTTAAAAGTCTCTTCTAAGGACAAAGGAAGGTGGGGTTCTCTTTCAGGCTCTTATTCACTAGCAGAAGGTTACAAAAGTATGACGGTTTTCCCTAGCGTCCCCTTAGAGCCAACTCAATGGAAATTTATTTGGTCTTTTCCTGATCTCCCCAAAATTTACTTCTTTTGCTGGACTCTAGCGCATAAAAGTATCCTCACTGGAGATAACCTGAGGAACCGTGGAATGGAAGGTCCCTCCAGGTGCCCTGATTGTGCATCGGATGAAGAAATAGCTAACCACCTGTTCTTATTGTGCCCCTTTTCTCAATAAGTTTGGAAGGGTGTCCTGATGTTAGGACTTAACAAAATAGAGCTTCCAGGAAATATTCAGGTCCTGCTAAGAAATTGGGCCAAGTTATCCCCGTTATGTCTCTCCAAAAGAAGCCTTCTCAAGACTGGCTGGATGTGGATCCCCAAATTCACATGTTGGAAACTGTGGTTGGAGAGGAAAAACAGAATATTTAGGGAGGAGAGTTGTAACCTAATCATAATTATCACTAAGATCAAATCTCTATTGGGGGAGGCCTTAGAAACCAAACCCACCATAAGAAACGACATGATTCTAGATAGTGAGGAAGATCAATGGTTAAAAGAGCTTGTTCCAAATCATCAGAATAGATCCATTCCTCCTGCTAAAGCCCCTTCTCATTGGGAAATTCATCTAGAAGAACAGGAATTCATTAAATGGATATCTGCTTTGGATGATCACTGCCCATTCTTCGATGGGGCTTCTAAAGGTAACCTAGGAAAGGCGGGTCGTGGGGGAGTTATCTTAAGCCCAGGTGGCTCAACTAAGCTGTGCTTTGCTTGGGGTTTGGGGCATGAAACAAACAATAGAGCAGAGGTTCTTGCTCTGTGGCAGGGTCTAAATTTGGCTATCAAGAGGAATCTCCTCTCCATCTCAGTCTTTGGAGACTCCAGAGTAATTATACAGGCTATGAACTCTCAAAAGATCCCTTCTCAGGTGCAATTAGCCCCCATCCTCAGAAAAATCAGACTACTGTTGCCCAAGTTCCAAAAAATCTCCTTCTATAATGTTCTAAGGAAGTTAAACTCACAGGCGGACTTGGTAGCCAACCTAGGCTCTCTCAGGAGCAAGAGATCTATGTTAGTAAATGATGTTGAATCATACTGCAACATTCCTTAATTTTGGAGTTGTCTGGGCCTCTGTTCCTTTGAGCATTTCATTGATTCAGGTTCTCCAGACTTTGGGACCGAACCATTTTGAGCTGGCTCCTATTAGGAAACGCGGACTCATCCACAAGGGAAAATTCAGAATGCAACAGTGGCCTTTTTGATCTTTGTTCATCGTTGGAACTCACTGCTGCGTCTGGGTAGGTGTTGGGGAGTTCACGAGGGCCTCTTCAAGGCCAATTTACCACTCTTGGCATTCTCGAACACTATATAACACTCCGCTAGACATTTAAAAAAGAAAACGTAGTGATTCTTGGGATGATCTGGCACTCTGGCGCGTTGCATCTCCTCTTTGTAAGCTAGGAAGCAGAGCTACGTCATGGAAAGCAAAAGCAACGGAATTTCAAAGCACCATTCTGAAACCAAATCAAGTTCTTTTTCAAGCCTCTATCTGCATTCACAGTGTAACTCATTCAGCGGACTATTCAAAAGCAAAATCTTCTTTCCCCACCGACTGTAACAAGGAAATACAAGGTTTCAGTGTTAAAGTCCTCGGCAGCTGATTTGCCGAATTTTAAATAAAAACTAACCGTTTATGTCAAAAAAAAGAAAATGGAGAGTGGAGCGCTTAGGGTTTGACGCTGCTCTACAACTTGCAGACCTTCACAGACTGCGTCATTCTGCCATTAACCTTCAGCCATAAGGCAGCTACAGCACAATAAGGAACAACTATCGTGCAATGGAATCCCCTCAGGGGGAGGACATGATGCCTCCCACTGCTGATACGAAAAACGACCTGCGACAAACTGAAAATGTCAGGATGGTCCATCCAGAAGATACAGAAATAGAGAATGAAAATACACCAATGAATAATAACAAAAATTAAGAACCACGAGTGACGTCAAACACCTGCAAGCGAGTAGCAGTTGACAGACCCAAAATCGAGCTCCCAAGTCAGTGCATCAACACTCAGATCTAGTTTATGAGGGATCATTCTTTGATAGGAAAGTTTATAGGCCTTTGGCCAATGGAGAAAGATTTGCACGGCTGGATCACAGCCAAATGTAAGCCAAAAGGGCATATAACACTGCAGTTAGGGCCTAAGGGCTTCTTTACTACAATTTTCAATTGTCTAGAGGACCGAAACAGGGTATTGGATGGAGGACCATATTTCTTCAACATAGCAGGGCTGTACCTAAGAGGATGGATCAAACGCTTTAACCTGGACAAAGAAGATCTAAGCTGGGCCTCGGTGTGGTTGCGCCTTTATTCTTTCCCTAAGGAGTATTGGGACGAAGACTCTTTGCGAGACATTGGGAATGGTTTAAGCGAATTCATCAAAGTGGCAGAGGAGACAAAGTTGAAGTGATACACCTCCTATGCATGGATCTTTGTATACATGCACCTTAGCAAAGCTCTCCTAGACGCAGTAAGCCTCTACCATGATGATTATGAATGGTTACAAATAGTAGACTACGATCATGTGCCATTCCGTTGTCGAAAATGCCACGCACTGGGCCATTTATTCCGAGACTGTGTCTCCAATATGAAATCCACGACCACCAATTCAATGGACAAATCCAACCTGGATGGGTTCACAAAAGTTCCCAATTGCAAAAAGACTCATAAAAAGCCCTCTACCTCCATCAAAAAACCTATCACCAACACCTCCTTGCCTTCAACAAGCAACAATTTTGAAATCCTGCTCCAGCCGAAGGTTCATATTTTAGATAATCAGAAACAACCTGAAGCCATTCCTAAGACTTCCACCCATTTTGCTCCATCAAGCTCAAAGAAAGCCCTCACTTCTAAGCAACTCACAGACACCAAAATTCCCTCTCCCAGTAACATGCAGAAAAGGACTGCTCAAGGTATGGAGGTAGATAGCACTCAGATGTAGCTCATGATTGTAGATGATTCGGAGGCAGAGTAGGAAATAGTACAGCACATGGAAGAGGAACCAGAGAGCTTCGACATCGAAGATCTAGATATAATGGGACTTGAACAGGCTTGTAAGAAAAAGGAATATGACAAAATTCCTGAGCAACAGCTAGAGAACTTAGAAGTAATTCTCTCAAGAACACATACTCAAAGATCATTAGGGAACCATCTGCATAGGGGAGATGCTGGTGGAATCTGGAAGATACTCCAAGCTCACCAAATACTATAATCCCCTTCCCAATCATGAATCATGAAGCTCATCTCATGGAACATCAGAGGGCTCAATAGCCTGGGGAAGGGACGATTAATAAAGAACATGCTACAACAGGAAAAGCCTCAAATTCTCTTCTTGCAGGAGACCAAGTGTAATTCCACAACGTTGGATCAGATCCTTGCCAAAGCGTGGCCAGGAAGCAAAGAAGTGGCAGTGGAAGCCATGGGAGCCTCAGGAGGGCTAGCCATCGTTTGGGATGATAGAGCTATAACACTTACCAACATACATGCCAGTAAGAACATTATTTAGGCCAAGTTTCATTTAACAGGGACAAATGTTCATGGACACTTAACTAATGTCTACTTCCCCCAGGAGGCTGTTGGCATTATGATACAAGTGTTGTCCTTGATGGCAACTCACATAGATGACAGATCATAGTGCAACAGGTCAGTAGCAAAGAGTTGATGATCAGACTACAAAGAATGAAGAAAGAAGAGTATATACATAGGTTCACTATATACCAAGTCGCGTACATATGCAGGTTATACGCAGGTTCACTATGTACCAAGTCGTGTCTATACGCAGGTTCGTTATATACCAAGTATAGTATACACGCAGGTTCACTATATACAAAGGAGCGTATACACGTGAGATTGCTGATCAAAAGTCGTGTATGCATATGCACACACTTTCATGCATGGAAAAGCGCGTACATGTGGGAAAGCTTATTTTTGGGTCTATGGTATTTAGACCTATGGTTTTGGTCCTTGGTATTGCGTCTAAAGTGTTGAACCCAGGTATTGGGTCCCTAGTATTGGTTCTCAATGGTTTTAGACCATGGTATTGAGTAAGGCCTAAGACTATAAAAGGAGAAGAAGATCATTAGGAAAATGCATTGAGAAAGTCTTGAATATCTCATGAAGTATGAGATCCAGTATGCAGGTTATGGGTTCATGATGCATTTCTTGATCCATGCTAAGGAGGAATCACACGGGTTGATGGAGAACAAGATCTAAGGATAGATCGGGCTCAAATGGTTTGGAATGAATCATCTCTATATGGTTTGATCATGCTTGTTCTAGATCTGTACACTGATGCATGTAATGTTCTGATCTCGGTATAACATAAGATTGAAATAGTTGCAAAACATGAATGAATATTTACAGATGTATATGCTGGTTGACTTTGATAAAATCTCGTACATAGACAGGTTAGATACATCTAAGTAGCGTATACAATATGAACTATGATGTTTGAAGTTACAGGTGGTTCTGGTTGTTGATGCAAAGTCTGAGTTCTGGTGACTGTTTACTGGTGTAAGTATTTTGCATATTCATCTTGGTTGATTGTGTTTAGCTTCAATGTTGATGGATGAGATCTATAATGGATCAGGATCATAATGACTTATCTTTATGCGATCTGATGGACTAGATCTGGTTGCTAACATATGTATTATCCTTGTATATGTAATGATCTGGGTATGTCTGAAGTCAGGAAGTGCAGTGAAGTTATCAGTAAGTAATTGTTGACATATATGCTGCTTCACTTTGGTGAAGTTGCATATACGCTGGTTCGGCTCTTCCATGTAGCATATGGATGATTTATGATGATACAGTTGGTTCCGGATATTGTTGTAGAGTTCTCTATTCTACTTTGTGTTCTAGTGATTGCAGTTTGTTGACTGGGTTTTAGTGATTCAATATTGGGTGATTTAGAGATTGATGATGCTAGTATTGATTGATTTTGGGCTTCAATGATATTAGTGGGTCCAGTATGAAAATTGGATGAAATGTGGCCTTCAGATTATGGTGTTGTGCTTCAAGAGTATCCAGTATGAAAATTTATGAAATGTGGTACCTGAAGGAAGAAAGAGGAGGTTGTAGCCTTCTGTAGATCGGCACCTATGTACTAGTACATCTGCTAGTACAAGAACTAAGGGGGTGGTAGCTACCTTCTAGTAGCAGCTAGAAAATGAGTGAAGTTGGAACATTCAGTATGTCGGAACCTACGTAATAGTAAAAGGATCGACTAGTACAAGAGCAAAGGGGGTTGCAGCTCCCTTCCAGGAGAAGCTGGAGAACGAAAGAAGGTTGTAGCCTTCTGCAGGTAGAAGCTTGTGTATTGGTATAAGACTGCACCAGTACAGAATTGTTATAAAAGGAAGTTTCTTATTTAAAAGAAGTTAGAGATGACTTGCAGCAGGTGGTTTTCACCCACATTGGGTTTCCACCTTATATCATGGTGTTCATGTGTGCTTCTTGTGTGTGATGGTCCGTTCTGTTTTACTGCTCCTATTTACTTTTCATATGGCTAATAATTTTCTGATACACTCATCAAGGATTAGCTAACTGAATCATAAGTTTATTGGATATATGCTTGTTGCACTACACAGTTGCGTATACACGTGGTTTGCCTTAATTGAAGTAGCGTATATAAATCTGAGTATGAAAATGAAAAAGTTATATTGATTTGATAATACTGATTCACCCCCCCCTCTCAGTATTATTTTCAGCAATTGGTATCAGAGCAGGTCCTTTGGTAGAAGCTTGATCGCTTGAAGGAGGTCTGTAGATGAATGGGAAAGAAGCTTAAGAAGAAAGCACCTAAGAAGGAGAAGACATCTCAGAAGAGCTATGACAGTTGGAGAATCGATTGGGGAATATGTCGAAGAAGCACCTCAGATTCAGAATCCCTTCAGAATGAAGATGAACAAGCAAAAGAACTAGCAGGTATGAATTTGTTATACTATGGTGATACATTTATCCATCCATTTGAAGATGATGAAAGTTATAGCGAAACAACTGAATTTTCTCTTATGGGTGAGAAAGAAAGATATCAAATAGAGGCAAAATTTAAAGGCTTACAGACAAAATTAGAGATCAATAAGATCTATTGAACAAAAGGGAATGTGCCTTCAAAGAAGAAGCTACCAAACTAAAAGATCAAATAGAGGAAGGAAACAAGGTAAGGAAGTTATTCAAGGACAAAGAAGATCAATGTCAAAAGTTGCAGGATGAAGTAACATCATCAAGAAATGAAGTCAATGAAAGGAGCACAACAATCAAGAAACTCAAAGATAGATCCAGTTACTATGAAAGTCTTGCAGCTACGATCCTCTCGCTAAAAGAAGATCTTGAAGAATCAAATAAGTAGAATAAATAACTACTCCAAGCTCTTGAAAAATAAGAAAATGAAGTTCTTGAACTAAAACATCAGTTGGAAGAAGGAAGGAAAGTTGAAGAAAACATGAAGAAGCAGTATCATGAAAAGGAGCAGCAACATCAGGTTGAGGTAAATATTCTTAAAGATAACTTAGAAGAAAAGGATAAGCTCTTACGATTTCAAGATAGTACGAAGATCTTGGATGATATTCTTAGTAGTCAAAGGTCTCCTGCTACCAAAATTGGCCTTGGTTTTTATGAATCTGTTGAATATGAATCTAGCTCACAAGGAGAGGCAAGGAACTCTAATGTAAAATCTAAAATAATCAACAAGGAGATGAGAGGACAACCCCATCAACAGCCAAGGAAAGAGATTCTTCAAAGAAAATCTTTTACTCCTCTGATGAATAATTTTGAATGTTTTGTATGTCATAATCTTGGACATGTTGCAGCTAGATGCAGAAGAAAAATAGTTCAAGACCATCACACAAAAAGATCGTCATGTTCCAGGTACTTTAAGGGATATTATTTTTCTTGCAATATGTTTGGTCACACAACTGTTGATTTCTACAGAAGGAATATGAAATATATGAGATGTTATGCATGTAACAAGCTTGGAAATATATCTAAGGAATGCAGGAACAAAGTACGGGCACCATACCGAAAGGAGAAAACATCATCACACTTGAAGATATTGAAGAAGAAGGAAGTATAATCAGGAAAATGTGGCACAGCACAATGTACAGACATAACAGACTCAGAGGGAGCTGAATGTGTAAAACTTCAGTATCCTAAATCTCATACGCAAGTTCCATAAAGGGAAGTCGTGTATATACACAAGTTAGACACTGCACAGTCGCGTATATGTTAGTTTGAGGAAAACCAGTGGGACAGAATCAGGAAAAAGGGTCTAATATGATTCAGTCTGTTATTTGCTCTATTTGATAATGGTTACAATCTGCTGATGATGTGTGAAAATGTCTTGATACTTGTAAGATGTTTTAAAAGTTTTTTGATCCTAAATTAATGATGATGATGCCTTGATACTTCTTGCTGATATATGCATGATCAGATCTGACAGTAAGCAAGATGGCGTAGGTTAATGGGGAGCATATGCTTTTAATAATGCATTGTTGGCATTATGGTTAGTAGTCCTTGGTGATGATGCTTATATGGCTAAATGATATATCTTGCTATTGTATGAGTGTCCATGACAAAATCTCATATGATTCTTGGGGTTACATAGTTGATGTTCCGATCAGATTTGTGGTTGATTCTCTGATGATGCATTTATGGAGTTTACATGGTGATCTTCATAAGGATAAGGAGAAGTACAAAGCTTGAATACACATCTTCATTACTTGATGATGAGTCACTCATATGTTGCTGTCATCATATGCATAAAGATCATATAATAAAGTTATGATGCAGGATTCCCATAGTTCTTGGTGCTCATTGTTGCTGTTGGTGAGGATTGTTGCTGTTGCTGAGGATTGTTGCTGTTGGTCTCTGTTATAAATGTCATATCAAGACTCATGATGTAATAGTCTGTCTCTATCTATTGTAGTCATTTGATGAATACCTTTTGGTCATATGATGTAATTTGTACCCCCACTATGCATGGGAAGGATGATGTAATATTTCAGTCATGTACAAACATTTGGTATCTGGCGTATCCCCACTTGGTTGGGTGGATAAGTCAATATTGGTATATCTCCACTGGGTTGGGAGATGGATGTATGTATGAGTCCTTGGTGATAGGAAGGTCATTTATGATAGAGTCATGCTCTTCTTGTAGAAAATCCTTTTGCAGACCTTGTTTACAGTCAGGGGGAGCATGAACAACACACTTCAACAGAGTAGAGATTTCAGCATGTAGTCAGAGGGAGCATGGAAAGATTGGTACACCTTGGCATATACAAAGGGGCAGCGCATTCAGAGATTTCAGTAGGTACTCAGGGGGAGTATGGATAGTGGAATGTTTATCAAGGAAAGAGAATATCTTGGTCCACCCTTTGCCCTTGATGTCAAAGGGGGAGAGTGATTTGGTGTTGTTGCCATCAAGTCCAAAGGGGGAGATTGTTGGCATTATGATGCATGTGTTGTACTTGATGGAAACCCACTCGTAGAAGAACAACTCACTTATATATAACTAGATGAATCTACAGAAGAGATATCAGATGTGACAGAATACATGGGATGCAGGACAGCTCAAAGGAATCAGATGACAGTTCTCAGTACGACAAGTTAGCTTTGCCATCAAGTCCAAAGGGGGAGATTGATGGTATTATTATACAAGTGTTGTCCTTGATGGCAACTTACACAGATGACAGATCATAGTGCAACAGGTCAGTAGGAAAGAGTTGATGATTAGACTACAAAGAATGAAGAAAGAAGAGTATATACATAGGTTCACTATATACCAAGTCGCGTACATATGCAGGTTATACGCAGGTTCACTATGTACCAAGTCACGTATATACGCAGGTTCGCTATATACCAGGTAGGGTATACACGCAGGTTATACATGCAGGTTCACTATATACAAAGGAGCATATACACGCGAGATTGCTGATCAAAAGTTGCATATGCGTATGCACGCACTTTCATGCATGGAAAAGTGCATACATGTGGGAAATCTTATTTTTGGGTCCGTGGTATTTAGACCTATGGTTTGGTCCTTGGTATTGCATCTGAAGTGTTGAACCCAGGTATTGGGTCCCTAGTATTGGTTCTCAATGGTTTTGGACCATGGTATTGAGTAAGGCCTAAGACTATAAAAGGAGAAGAAGATCATTAGGCAAATGCATTGAGAAAGTCTAGAATATCTGATGAAGTATGAGATCCAGCATGCAAGTTATGGGTTCATGATGCATTGCTTGATCTAAGCTAAGGAGGAATCTCACCGGTTGATGGAGAACAAGATCTAAGGATAGATCAAGATCAAATGGTTTGGAATGAATCATCTCTATATGCAGTGGCATGGTCCAGATTATCCACAGTTTGGTGTTCATTCTGTCGACATTTCAAACCCCAAAGGGGGTCCATCATTAGGGCTAAATTAGATAGAATATGAATGAAAGCTTATTGAGAGAAGAGTCTTCTGACCTGGGAATAAATAAACCTAGATCCCTAATTTTTATAAAGAAGCCGACAATTATATATATGATTTCTTATTTATTTTATTTTTATTTATTATTTTATTTTCATATAATAGTTCTATAAAAAATTTATTAATTAATATATTTATTCCTATTGTTTTACCTAGAACCTAAAAATGTTTTAATTGATAAGTTTAATTCATAAATACGTTTAATTTATTTATATTTATTTTATAATTCCTTTTAATTCTTTTTATTTTTATTTTTTATTTTTTAATTTAATTAATTTGAAATTAATTGATTAATTAATTAATTTAATTTTAATTCTATCGAAATTTCTTTATTATTAACTTTATTTATTGTTATTTACCAATTTTTTCTATCTAGCCCTTGCAGAACACTCGTCCAAAACCAAACATCATATGTGTTTGGAAGATGCTAAAATTATTGCAAGAGAGGATAATTATCATAAAAGAAAAATCAGAGAGGCCATCGAAATCATGAAATTTTCTCAGAACCTCAACAGGGACAATGGGAGTGAAATCAGTGGAAATTGGCTTCCCTGGATCAAACAGATAAACCCCTCCGTGGAGTAGCAGGGATTTTCATATTAATAAATTTAATGAATTAATTTAATTAAATAATGAAAATTAATTGAATTAAATTAAAATTAAATTAATTAAATCAAAATTAAATTAAATTTAATTTAATTTCATTAATTATATTAATTAATTTTAATTAATTCTAAATAAAAAAATAGAAATTAAATAAAATTACTCAAATAAATAATAATAACCTAGAAAATTAACTGAAATAAAATGAAGATTATAAATTAATTAATTAATTAGTTAATTGATTAATTAGACAATTAGGGCTTTATAAGCTAAACAGTGAAATATGATAAATAACAATAATAATAAATATATATATATATATATTAATTAATCAATTAAATTTAAATTAATTAATAAAAATAAAAGAATTATAAATTTATTACTTAATTAAATTTAAAATTAAATTTAATTAGATTAATTAAATCAAAATTAAATAAAGTAATTTAATTATTTAATTATATTGATTTTAATTAATTCTAAAATAAAAATTAATAAAATTAGTCAATTTATAAACTAAAACATTTAATAATAACCAATGATTAACATTTCATTAATTAATAAATAAAAGATTATAAATTAATTAATTTAATTAATTAATTGAAAATTAGGGCTAGATAGAAAAATTGGTAAATAACAATAAATAAAGTTAATAATAAAGAAATTTGGATAGAATTAAAATTAAATTAATTAACTAATCAATTAATTTCAAATTAATAAAATAAAAACAAATATAAAAAGAATTAAAAGGAATTATAAAATAAATATAAATAAATTAAACCTATTTATGAATTAAAATTATCAATTAAAACATTTTAATTGATAAGTTTAATTGAGTCTGTCTTACCAAACAATTAATAATAACCAATGATTAACATTTGATTAATAAATAAATAAAAGATTATAAATTAATTAATTTAATTAATTAATTGAAAATTAGGGCTAGATAGAAAAAATTGGTAAATAACAATAAATAAAGTTAATAATAAAGAAATTTGGATAGAATTAAAATTAAATTAATTAATTAATCAATTAATTTCAAATTAATTAAATTAAAAAAAAAAAAGAATTAAAAGGAATTATAAAATAAATATAAATAAGTTAAACCTATTTATGAATTAAACTTATCAATTAAAACATTTTTAGGTTCTAGGTAAAACAATAGGAATAAATATATTAATTAATAAAAATTTTATAGAACTATTATATGAAAATAAAATAATAAATAAAAATAAAATAAATAAGAAATCATATATATAATTGTCGGCTTCTTTATAAAAATTAGGGATCTAGGTTTATTTATTCCCAGGTTAGAAGAGTCTTCTGTCAGTAAGCTTTCATTCATATTCTATCTAATTTAGTCCTGATGATGGACCCCCTTTGGGGTTTGAAACGTCGACAGAATGAACACCAAACTGTGGATAATCTGGATCATGCCACTGCAAAAAAACTATCACAAAAGCTTAAAATCTAACATCACTATATGGTTTGATCATGCTTATTCCAGATCTGTATACTGACACATGTAATTCTCTGATCTAGGTACAACATAAGATTGAAATAGCTGTAAAACATGAATGAATATTTACAGATGTATATGCTAGTTGACTTTGATAAAAGCGTGTGCATACGTAGGTTAGATACATCTAAGTAGCGTATACAATATGAACTATGATGTTTGAAGTTACAGGTGGTTTTGGTTGTTGATGCAAAGTCTGAGTTCTCGTCACTGTTTACTAGTGTCAGTATTCTGCATATTCAACTTGGTTGATTGTGTTTAGCTTCAGTGTTGATGGATGAGATCTATAATGGATCACGATCATAATGACTTATCTTTATGTGATCTGATGGACTAGATCTGGTTGCTAACATATGTATTATCCTTGTATATGTAATGATCTGGGTATGTCTAAAGTCAGGAAGTGCAATGAAGTTATCAGTAAGTAATTGTTGACATATACGCTGCTTCACTTTGGTGAAGTTGCGTATACATGCTGGTTCAGCTCTTCCAGGTAGCGTATGCATGATTTCTGATGATACAGTTGGTTTTGAATATTGTTGTAGAGTTTTGTGTTCTGCTTTGTGTTCTGGGGATTATAGTTTGTTGACTGGGTTTTAGTGATTTAGTATTGGATGATTCAGTGTAGGAATTTACAGGGTAAGTTCCTCAGACAGAACACCAAAGGACACCGCTCACAAACAGATCATAGATCAATACACTAGTACTTTTGACATGGTTAAAACCCTCAAAGAGGGAAACAGTCCGCGGCCTGAGCCAACGAAACCACTTCAGGCAATTTATTAATAAAAGAATGAAAATTTACATAAGCTTCTCTCATGGATGGTTACCCTACAAATGACCCTCCATGCTGTTTGAATAGAGATCATGGACCAATCGGGTGTTAAGCCACAGACCAGGTGTTGGTAATACCGAGGAGAGAATGAACTGTCAAATCACTACATATCGTGACTGTCGGATTGTAAGTTACAAAATGTACATAGTAAAGAAACACACTTTACCTAACTCTATACTAGACCAAGTTATGCTTAACTATTTCCAATGTGTCGGAATATCCTAACATCCCCCCTTAAGAACAACTTGGGATAGGATTGAAGGATTTACAAATATGACACAATAGGAGAAGGAAGGAGGCACTAGAGCCTATCCCCCCTTAGTGACAACTTCCTGAACTCCAACCATAAATCGAAGTTTAGTGAAGTTCGCCTCTGTGAGAGCCTTTGTAAAGATGTCTGCAACTTGATCATCTGTTGAACAATATTTCACTTCAAGAACATGGTCATGATTGAGCTTTCTAATGAAGTGCATGTGCAGTTCAATGTGTTTGTTGCGCTGATGTTGGACTGGATCTTTGCATAGTTGAATGGCACTTTGATTATCACACCAAAGTGTAGTCAGATGTTGCTGCTGAAAGCAAAACTCTGACAGGATCTGACGAAGCCACAAGGCTTCCTTACTAGCTTCTATGGCACCACGATACTCTGCTTCTGTTGAAGAAAGAGAAATGGCACCTTGTTTCTTGGAAGCCCATGTAATAGGTCCTGAACCAATAGTGAACACATAACCTGCAGTAGACTTCTGATCATTAGGGTCACCAGCCCAATCGGAATCAGTGAAACCAACCAACAGAGGAGATGCTTTGGCACTGTAATGAATCCCAAACTGAACTTTACCTTGAACATAACGAAGTATTCTTTTAGCTGCTTTCCAATGACTTTCACGTGGGTTTTGCATAAACCGAGCAACAAGGCCAACAACAAAGGAGAGGTCAGGACAAGTATGGGTTAGATACAAAAGTTTTCCTACAAGTTGACAGTATAAGGTAGCATTAACTTCAGGAGAAGTACAAGTGACTAAAAGTTTGACTCCAGACTGAAAGGGAGAAGGGGTTGGCTTATAGTCTTCCATGTGAAAATGGCATAGAATATGACAGGCATACTTGGACTGGGAAAGGGAAATACCTTCCTTGGATTGCAAGACTTGAAGACCGAGAAAATAATGTAAGTGTCCTAAGTCTGTCATTTCAAACTTCCTTTTAAGGCTAGACTTCACATGGTTTATAAGGTTGGGATCACTACCAGTCAGGATAAGATCATCAACATAAAGAACAAGAATGATAAGAGATTTGCCCACTTTCTTGGTGTAGACAATATTGTCAAAATGACACCTAGAAAAGCCATTTTCTAAAAGAAAGTTATCCATTTTGGCATACCAAGCTCGAGGAGCTTGCTTGAGACCATAAAGGGATTTCTTAAGCCAACATACAAGGCTAGAGTCTATTTGTATAAAGCCAATTTAGGTTGTTCCATATAGATTTCTTCATGCAAGTCCCCATGCAAGAAGGTGGATTTAACATCCATCTGATGGACTTCCCATTTGAAAGAGGCAACAAGGGAAAGAACAAGGTGGATAGAGTTCATTTTGGCAACAGGGGAGAAGGTTTTAGTATAGTCAATGCCTTCAACTTGTGAAAAACCCTTAGCAACAAGACGAGCTTTATGTTTGTCAACTTTCCCATCTAGTCCATACTTGGTTCTGTAAACCCATTTGCATCTAACAAGTTTTCGTGCCTTTGGTAGAGGAACAAGATCCCATGTATCATTTGCCAATAATGAATGATATTCTTCATTCATAGCTGCTTCCCAATCTAGATGGCCTGAAGCTTCTGCAAAGGTGTCAGGATCATAATTCACTGAAGCTTGAGCTAGTAAAGAAGAGGCTCTATCAAACTGACAACGTGTACGTCGCTAATCTGTAGGATCACCGGTAAGATCACCTGCTGCATCCTGAGTAGCACGAACCCATTTTGGAAGCTAAGGAGCTGAAGGAGGATCCTGAGAAGGTGGGGGAGGATTTTCATCCTCGCTTTCATCATCTGAAGAAGAAATATTTTCAAAAGTAGAAGAGATAGGTAGTGGTGGCACATCCATCGAACTGGGCTCGTAGGCCGATATATTTTAGCAAACTTTACATCTCTTCTAATGATAAAATTTTTGGACTTAAGTGGAATAAGTCTATATCCTTTGACATCTTCAGAATATCCAACAAAAATACGTTTTTCACTCTTAGGTTCTAAAGCTTTATGTTTCTCATCTGGAATATGGGGCCATGCTTCACTTCCAAAAACACGAAAGTGACTTACATCCGGTTTAATTGAGCTCCATGCTTCTTCTGGAGTGATATTCTTTAAAACCTTAGTAGGAGTGCGATTTATTATGTAATTTGCACAATTAATTGCTTCTGCCCAATAATTAAGACTATGTCCTTTAGATTGAAGCATACAATTAGCCATTTCCTTTAAGGTGCGATTCTTCCTTTTAGGTACACCATTTTGTTGTGGAGTATATGGAACAGTATGTTGCATTTGAATTCCATTCTCAGTGCAAAAGTTGATGAATTTGTTGTTAACATATTCTCCGCCATTATCAGATCTTAGCTTAAGAATTTGATGTCCATATTGTTTTTCAACAAAGGCCTTAAAGTCCAAGAACATGTTAAATACTTCACTCTTTAGTTTTAAGAAGTATACCTAAGTGCATCTGGAGAAATCATCAATGAAAGTTAAGAAATACTTGTAGCCAGAGAATGAAACAACTGGAAGTGGACCACATAAATCACTATGCACAAGCTATAAAGGCGCTCAGGTGTGCCAAGAGGTACATTTTTCAAAACTATCCTGATGATGTTTTCCGAGTACACATCCAGAACAAACACTATCTCTGCCAGATACCATTGGAAGACCTGTCACCATATTTTCTTTACATAGATTCTGAAGAGAGCGATAGTTTAAGTGACCAAATCGCTCATGTCAAAGTTTTCTCACTTCATCATTATGAGCAACAAATACTGAGGGAAGATTTGATGACCCAAAGTTGTGAAACTTATACAACCTTGTAGAATCATCAGCAATGCCAGTAGCTAAAATCTGTCTAGGATCTCTTAGGTCCTTAATTACAACATCGTGAGGTGAAAATTCAACGATTTTACCTTCACCTGAATGACTTATCTGATATACAGATAGAAGGTTGCAGGATAAGGTTGGAACACATAATACATCATTAAACTGACGATTGTCTAGATGAACAGTTCCAGCCCCTACAACACTAAGAGATCTATCATCACCAACATATATATTTTTGGTGTTACAATCATTTAAAGAAGAAAACATGGCTTTGTTTTTGGCCATGTGATAAGAAGCTCCAGAATCAATGAGCCACTCATGAGAATGAGAAGAAGAAGATACATTTAGTGCATAGCCAGACTGAGATTCTTGACAACCACATGCAGAAAGTGCCATTCCTGAAGATGAAGTTGAAGTTGAAGAGTGCTCCAAATGGATGTTATGCTTCTTCGTTACTGCTTCCAAGGCTTCCATCTTCTTAAAGCATTTGGATTATAAGTGGCCATCTCGATTACAAAAGTTGCAATGTCTATCAGTCTTCTTCCATTTGTTTTTATTTGTCTTATCATTTCGTTGAAATGATTTTTCATTTTGAGGCTGAAATTGCTTAGGACCCTTGTTTGGTTTAGGACCATTCCTTTTAGGATACAACTTCTTAGGATTCTTTGGATTTGATTGCTACTGGGTGGCTAACGCTTTCTTAGAAGAGTTTCCAAGATTAAGAAGACCAAGGTGTAAGATTTTTTCTTGTTCTCTTATTAAAGAATCACAAAAAAATCAAAGGAAGGGTACTTGTAGTCTTGTCCTTGAGAAATGAAGGCTTCTCTTGTAGAATGGAAGGTGGAAACAAACACAGAGTAGGCTGGTCCCAACTTAGTAAGAATGGAATAGATAAGGTTACTATCTTCTTTCTTAACCTTAACACCTTCCAAGAGAAGTCTAAGGGTCTTGAACTTGGACAAAAAATCTTCAATGCAAGAAAAATTAATGGGGTCCAATGTAAGCAACTCATTTTCAAGTTGATGGGCTCTAAGTTCATTTTTTATTCCAAAAACTTTAGTAATCTGTTTCAATGCTTCATCAGGAGTATCAAGTTTTGCAATATGGAATCTAAGATCGAGAGAAATAGGCATCCCTATCAACCCACATGCTTGATCTTGCCTATTTTCCCATTTAGCTGCTTTATCTTCATCTTTCGGTTTGGTTTCTTGGCCTGAGGGTATTTTGTAGAGACCTTTACTTCTAAGTAAATCCACAATGTAGGACCACCATTGGAAGTAGTTGTTGCTGTCAAGAATAACTTGGCATGGACTTCCCATTTTAAGAGAAACTGAAGCTATAGATGCTAAAACTAAGTGTTGCAATGGAAATATTTCGAAAAATTAGGCTGTTTCAAAAAAAACGGTTCTGAAAACAGTTTCCGGATGAAGAAGTTATGGATTTTTGAAGAAAATTTGATGAAGATGCCGACGAAGTGCAGGATTGTGCGGAAATGAAAAATCCGCCCCCACAAAAAGGAGACTTGAACTCAAGACCTCTACTCTCATAAATTAGCTTTGGGCCAAGTGAGCTATACAAAAAGTTTGAGAGAGAGAGAGAGAGAGGGGGGTTGAAGCTTTGGGTTGCGTGCTTGCTTTGAGAAATCTCTTTTTCCCCACAAAAAAAAAAAAAAAACCCAACACGGACATACAAAAAAAATGAACCTTGTAGCTCGAAGTTAGCTTTAGCTGGAAACTAAATATTTTCCTCAATCTGATTTTCCGAGATCACACTAAGGTGCAGCGAAAAAGAGCATATGCATGAGAAAAATCCTTCCTTTCTGTTTCTGATTTGCCCAGATCGCACAGAGTCGCGGGGCAAAGAGCATACATAGAAATGAAAGGTATAGATCTGGTAATAAAAAAGCCTAAATAAACCAAAACCAAAATAATCAGAGAGAAAATAACTGTAAACTGCAAATAAACACTGTATACCTCCATATCTTAAAAATGACGTAGCTAGGGCTACTAGAAACCTTTTCGCGTGAAACGAAAGGGGTTCCTCACTGGAACAGATGCTGCCAACACAATAGAGCAGTCCTCTTGGCCCGAAACTAGTCAGAAACAGTAGATCTAGGAAATGACAGTCAGATGTAGTTCTACTGGCTTCAGATTTGGATCACCAACGAACGGAGCCCTCAAATAGCTCTGATACCATGTAGGAATTTACAGGGTATGTTCCTCGGACAGAACACCAAAGGACACCGCTCACAAACAGATCACAGATCAATACACTAGTACTTTTGACGTGGTTAAAACCCTCAAAGAGGGAAACAGTCCACAGCCTGAGCCAACGCAACCACTTCAGGCAATTTATTAATAAAAGAATGAAAATTTAAATAAGCTTCTCTCATGGAAGGTTACCCTACAAATGACCCTCCATGCTCTTTAAATAGAGATCATGGACCAATCGGGTGTTAAGCTACGGATCAAGTGTCAGTAATACAGAGGAGAGAATGAACCGTCAGATCACTACATATCGTGATCGTCGGATTGTAAGTTACAAAATGTACATAGTAAAGAAACACAATTTACCTAACTCTATACTAGACCAAGTTATACTTAACTATTTCCTATGTGTCGGAATATCCTAACATTCAGAGATTGATGATGCTAGCTTCAATGATATTAATGGGTCCAGTATGAAAATTGGATGAAACGTGGCCTTCAGATTATGGTGTTGTGCTTCAAGAGTATCCAGTCTAAAAATTTGTGAAACGTGGTACCTGAAGGAAGAAAGAGGAGGTTGTAGCCTTCTGTAGGTCGGCACCTACGTACTAGTACATTTGCTAGTACAAGAGCTAAGGGGGTGGTAGTTCCCTTCTAGCAGCAGCTGGAAAATGAGTGAAGTTGGAACATTCAGTAGGCCAACACCTATGTACTAGTAAAAGGATCGGCTAGCACAAGAGCAAAGGGGGTTGCAGCTCCCTTCCAGTAGAAGCTGGAGAACGAGAGAAGCTTGTAGCCTTCTGAAGGTAGAAGCCTGTGTACTGGTATAAGACTGCACTAGTACAAAATTATTGTAAAAGGAAGTTTCTTATTTAAAAGAAGTTAGAGATGACTTGCAGCAGTTGGTTTTCACCCACATTGGGTTTCCACCTTATATCATGGTGTTCATGTGTGCTTCTTGTGTGAGATGATCTGTTCCGTTTTTCTTCTCCTGTTTACTTTTCATTTGGCTAATAATGTTCTGATACACTCATTAAGGATCAACTAACTGAATCATAAGTTTACTGGATATACGCTTGTTGCACTACACACAGTTTCGTATACACGCGGTTTGCCTTAACTGAAGTAGCGTATATAAATCTGAGTATGAAAATGAAAAAGTTATATTGATTTGATAATACTAATTCACCTCCCCCTCTCAGTATTACTTCCAACAGAGGCAACAAACAAAGTAGACACACTAAACACCCTAACTCAGATCAACTCAGAAAGATCCCACCCACTTTGGATCACAGGAGTGGACTTCAACATGATTACAAGATTGGAGGAAAAAAGAGGAGGATGGATGAAGCTGGACTGTGAAAGCACGCACTTCAAAAACTACATTCATAACAACAAGCTTATAGATATGGAATTCAACAGTGGAGTTTATACATGGAACAACAAGTGTGCAGATGCCCACCAAATTGTATCTCGGTTAGACATATTCTTGATCTCTAATAATGTAATACATCTTGGCAGGGATCTCTTGGCCTCTATATTGCCACTCTCTGGCTTGGACCATTGGCTTATTAGGCTCTAGTGGCAAACACTGGGAGACGATGTTTGTAGGCCCTTTCGATTTGAAGCCTTTTGGCTCAATCACCCCGATTTTCATAACCTAATAACAGAGACATGGAGAAATTTCACGCCACTAGAAGGCGCAAAAATGTACAAGCTCCAATGTCGACCTTTTGATCGCGCACGAGATTTTGAACCAGATCTCCCGCACCCCTGCAACCTCGCCTCCTGCGGCCCTCCATAGGCCTCCCACGTGGGAGCCCATACTCTTTGGCCTCTAGTCTTCCTCCTCGGCACCCCCGTAGTCGGGCTCTGCCCTTCTCCTCCGGCCAGTGCTGCGACTGGCTCCCTTCTGGCCTTCCCATGGACGGGATCGGCCCCTCCCAGATTTAAGACAATGAAGACTAGGCTGAGATCTTTGCCTCTCTCATTTCTAAAAATGCCACCATTTGAAACAAACCCACAGCTTCAAAGTTCGTCAAGAAACTGGCTGACATCCCAGAAATCTCCCTTCCCTCTAGTCTCCAAAGGAAGGCAGCGATCTCTCTAGCAAAGAGAGGTCTGGTTGGACAATTTACTGGCCTATGGCCCTCTCCCAGAGCTGTATAGAAATGGGTGGAGCGCAACAGGAACATGAACATCCAAGGAAAAATCGCAATAAGATTCTATGGAAGGGGTTACTACACATTCCTCTTTGAAACCAAAGAAGACCGAAATCTCATCTTCAGAAATGGTCCCTACTTCATGGATTCGAGAGGTCTCTATCTGAACAGATAGTCCCCTGACTTCAACCCAGAAATGGATATACCTAATGCAGTCTCGGTTTGGGTTCGCTTGCCCCATCTCCCTCTTCAGTGCTGGGGAGATGAATCGGTCAAAGCCATTCGGAATGCTATCGGAAAATACATCGATAGATGCAAACCAAAGGACAACATGCACACATGTGCAAGGATCTGTGTTGAAGTCGACTTAGGAAAGGTCCTTCCAGAAGCAATCAAGATCAAAGTGGACCAACAGACCCATATTCAGTAGCTGGAATACGAACAAATCCCGTTCAAATGTAAGGTACATGCCATGAATATGGTCATTTTTCTAATAGGTGTAGTAAACTAAAGGAAAATGAAATGAATGAAAATGCTGAAGCCAGTGAAGACACATGGGAACAAGTACAAAAAAAGAAATCAAACCCTAAACAGTCAGGCCCAAAACCAAAGCCTCCCCCAGAAATCCAAGTTGCATCCTTGTCCTCCCCTCCCATCTTGACTCAGCCATTACCCTCTACATCAAACCCCTTCGAATCTTTGGAGGAAGAAAACCCCTTATCCCCCCACTCTCCTCCTGATCCCCAGGAGCCCCCTCTCCCTGAAAGCTAATGCCAAGACATTATTGAGTCCTCATTGGCTCTTACTATTTCCTCTCAGCCTCTTCTTGATCCTCCCCTCAACCGAATCCCCAGAAGCTCATCTAAAGATCACGGGGGTTCTAGTGAACCCTCCAAGAAACCTGGCAGAGGCAGGAAATATGCTAAGCAACACACGGATGAGAACATGCAAAGGACATAGCAATGGGAATGTAGACACCCATAGAAGCTAATATCCTGGGGCAGCATGACAAAAAAGCAATCAACAAGGACGAAGGGGGGCGAGCACCTCCCCGCATGCCGCATATTTAATGATGAAAATATTATCTTGGAACATCAGGGGACTTGGGCACCCCTCTAAGGTAGCAGCCCTAAGGGATCTTATCATTTCTGAGAAGACGGAGGGTGGGCTTAATCACAGGAATAAAATTTGAGGACGGGATCAAGAACATAAATCATTCACAATTTGTCGATGACACCCTGCTGATTGGAGGGGCCTCCACCACAATAGTCAAGCGCTTCAAATCTCTCCTTGAAAAATACATGAGCTACTCTGGCGGAATGGTAAATAATTTGAAAAGCTGCATATATGGCTGGAACACAACAATACATGTGCTTCACAATATCGCCATCATCTTTGGAGTCACATCCAAGTATGATTGGACTCACTTCTACTACTTGGGCATGCCTGTAACTGCTGGACCTTTGAGAGTAGAAGTCTGGGACACAGTAGTCGACAAAATGAAAAGAAAAGTGCAGCACTGGGGATCTATTTGGCTCAACCAAGCTAGTCGCCTCACTCTTCTTAACTCAGGTATATCTTCTCTCCCCCTATATCATTTTTCTCTTCTTCAAGCTCTGGCCTCCTTCCACAACAAAATGGAAATCGTCCTTCGCCAATTCCTATGGCGGGGTGGGGGGGGGGAATGACAAAAAGAAATTCAACTTGATTAATTGGAAGCAGGTGATCCAGCCCCAAGACCGAGGAGGTATTGGAATTAGATTTCCTAAATTTCTCAATTTAGCCTTTGAAGGCAAAATTGTTTGGAGACTCATTACTGGACTCCCAGCATGGTGGAAAAAATTTCTGGAAATTAAATACCTCAATTTTCGTAGATAGCAGCATCTTGATCGAGATATTCCCAATAGAGAATCCTCCAAAATTTGGGGATTATGCAAGAGAGCAATTCCACTAATTGCTCAAAATACTTCAAAAAACCCCAAGGGAGGTGCAAGCATCAATATTGGAGCAGACAGAATCATGGGTCAGCAACCAATAAACGGACATGGGGGAGTCCACCCTATCCTTTCCTTTTTTGAAAGAACAGGAATTCATTACCGGGACCAGATCTCCCAATGGGATCCTCACACCCTTCTTTGGTCAGGTTGGGCCTTCCCAGCCATACCCAATAGTCTTAGCGCAAGTCTTTCTGTCCTTCAATCCCTTTTGCACAGTATAGCCCTTGTCAAAAAGAACGATCTTGATTTTTTTCGTTGGGACCCATCCGGATCCTCTTACACCATCCAAGCTTCTCACCATTATATTGGCAACATCAGCTACCCCATGCTAAATTGGCATCACTGGATAGGTGGTTTGGAAATCCGAGGCAATTCCAAAAATCAAGTTTTTTCTCTGGACCCTCCTCAAAGGGAAAACCCTCACGGCTGAAAATTTGCAAAATAGGGGAATTAATGGCCCCTCTCGTTGTCCTAACTACTTAGCTGCTGAGGAATCAATGCATCATCTCTTTATTGAATGCCCTTTTTCCATCAACTGCTGGAGGAACTTGTCTCATAACAATCAAATCCCATGGAACACCCAAAACACCATAGGAGAAATTCATTAAAAATGGAAAAAAAACTACCCCTGGCAGCACAGGGAAATTAACACAGTGAAGAGAGTCTGGGACATTATTCCCCACAATATACTATTGAATATTTGGCTGGCACAAAATCGGAAGGCTTTTAAGGATAAGGACTCGACTGTTAGAAGCCTTTGCACCAAGGCAAGGAGTCTTGCCCTTGAGATCATCTCAGTTAAGAATTTGAGAAGTATAAATTTCAGTGAACTCAGCATAGAAGAATGCATTTTCATTGGACACCTATTAGACCAAAACACCAGCAATCAGAAGGGAAATGCTACTAACAACAGAAACAACAATGTTTCCCCTAACTGGAAGATCAGTCTAAAAGAGGAAGAATTTGCAGGTTGGCTTAAAAACAACAATAGGCATTATCTTTGTTTTGATGGGGCCTGAAAGTCGAATCCTAGGGCAACAGGGGTGGGAGGAGTTATTTTTAGTGCTAATGGGGATAACATACTCTCATATGAGTGGGGTCTTGGCTACACTTCCAATAACAGAGCAGAAGCCCTGGCCCTTTACGAAGGTCTTATCCAACTTGGGAAGCTTGGTATAGACACAGTCAAGATATTGGGAGACTCGGCGATAGTCGTTGGTGCAATGGTTTAGAACAGGGATCTGCCCAATTCTCTCCTTCAGAAAATTATTAGATGGTGCCAAATTTTAGGACACACCATGAAAGATGTGCACTACTATCATGTTTTGCGATTGCACAATAAAATTGTGGATAGTCAAGCCAACAAAGCTTGTGTCAGATCACTGGGCTGCCTTATCTGCAATGGCGTTGAATCATTTTAGCAGATACCATAATGAAGAGACCTCTTGGATCTGAACAACATCTCAGCTGATATGATATACCTTTGGTTTCTGCTGTTCCATTTTCTCAAAGGAACAACGGAAAAAATGGAACAACAGAAAATACAACAGAAAAAATGGAACAACAGAAAAAACTGAACAACAAAAAATACAGCGGAAAAGGAATAGGAGGAAAGGAACAACAAAAAAAATGGAACAGCAAAAAAGGAACAGTAGAAAGAACGGAACAACAGGAAAAACAGAACAGCAGAAAAGGAACATCAGAAAAGAAAAATGAAGCTCCAACAAGTTCGTCAAGCTATGTTATTATGTATTTTCTTCTAGCTTATACTACATGCTGCCTACATTATTTATTTTTCTGAGGTTTATACCCAACCACACCCTCCATCTAACATTCAAGACTTTGGGAGTGTCTTCTGGCTAGGCCGCTGCCAGGCTATGCCAGAAGACTAACCAAGTTTCCCTACTGGTCTTCCTCGTTAATTTTTCCCACAATTCTACTATCCTTTTTGTTTTTCTATTTCATTATCAGTCAAGATAGCTTAATTCCTACCGGAGTCATTATCAAGATCCTTTATTTGGTTTGTCATCATACAAAATGTGAGTTTAATTTATTTCATAGAGCATTAATAACAATCATAAAAGGAGATTTAGTTTCTGCAAATTTATATAATAAATATCTACACTTAGAGTTTCCTTTCAGTTATCCTCATAGAACACTAATTTGATTTGTATCTGGTTATAAGTTATACATTTGAGCCATAGAATACTTATCTGAAGCCTTGCGAGTCTGCACAAACATTTTCTCCACCTTCTAGAAAGAAATGTGGTTTCCTCCCTACCACGAGATTAGTCACAGACGAAATCCCCCCCCCCCCCCCATGCTCTTCTCACAAGCATGATGTTCTAGGACAACCTAATGTCCTTGTCAACTCCCTCTCATCTTCCTTGTCATGTTTTCTAGGACTTGCGTATCCAACAAGAAATTTGGGATATGAATTCCATCAAGGTAGAAAATCAAGGGGTTTTCAAGTCATTTTTTTAGGGTTTCCACTAGCATAGTCTCACAATATGATCCACCCAGTCCCTAAATTGGGGTCTAGTGCTATTTCAATTAATTATTAGATGATCATGGTGGGCCATAATTCCAAGTTAAATGTTATGACTCTTCATAGGATATTATTGGAGATACATGAGGAAACACCTCTTTGGCTAAAGGGTTAAAGATTTTGACTTCAATATCGAACCATCAACCATATCCTCAACATTTTTCCCATCAACCATATCCTCAACATATCGAACCAACAACTAAGAAGATAACTGAGGTGAAGCATGGGCATCCTCTATCGCCCACATTGTTTAGGATATATATAAATCTATGAATGCCTCTACACTCCATAAAATTGTGCATCAATAAAATTTTGGGTTGCCCCACTATCCACCAAGATGGATACACATTGTCCCTGCAATGTGCCTCTGATTCCCAAAATTGCAAAATTGAGATTCTCCATGTCAAAATTTTAATTTGAGACTGACCATGCATTGGAAGGCAATTAACACATTATTAAGACATTAAAAATGAATAATTGACACAATACCAAATACAATACATGCATTGATTTTTATCTCACAAGGTATTTAGATGCTAATTGAGCAAGTTCACATGAAGAGAGAAAGGAAATATCATGATACATTGTTCAATTTGTAATCAAGAGCATTATCTTGGATAAGGGAGAAGTAACATTTAGTTTCTTTCTCATATACAAAGGAAAAATTACGAAGCAATGTAAAATGCCTTTCGTGAAGCAATGTTGTTGTAAAGGGTGGGGATTTTGGGTAGAGGGTTATAGGTTTTGGAGGTATTAAAATAAGTATTTGGTAAAACTAGGGGATATGTACTAAACTAGGCATGAAGTAGTATTGACTATTTAGTAATAGAAAGAAAAGGGTATTCTAAATCGTGAACACACTAATGGTTGTTTATCTCACCACTTGAAAGGATGTTATGAGTTCAATGAACCACATGAGGGTGAAGATTATACGCTAGTAGTACCTTTTTGCAACGTTCCAAATCAGATGCGAATGGAGAGGACTTCACAAAGGTTTTTTTGCAAGGGTCAAGGGTTTCTAGGTTTTGATAGTTGATCAAAATGGTTGAATGAGGATGAGTTATCCAATGCAATGTGATCAGAGGAGGTGCATTCAGTTGTATGTTTGGATGTCATGAAGATGCTAAAGGTTGCGGGGTTCATTCTGGCAGGTGGAAAGTACAATGGCAATTGTTCTTTGCCAAGGAAGAGTAGAATAGACTCCTGTTCTTTGGCAAGAGATATACACAACAAGGGGTAACTAACAAATTCATTTGCGCATTTTGACATCATTTTCGATGACATTTATTGTGAATGGGTTGTCAAGTTGGTTAGCTAGTGTTGGGGCATAATATGATGGAGACAATCAGGAAATCTACTTTCATTACAAAAAAGGGGCAAACAAGAAGTTAATTCTTTTTGCAAGGGAATTCTGAATACATTATCACATTAGTTTAGTGGTTTTCATTTATTAATATGATCATGGTGGGTCATACATTCTAAGCTAAATGCTATGACTCTTCATAGTATATTTTTAGAGATACTAGAGGAGAGACCTCTTTTGTTGAAGGGTTCAGGAAGGATTTTGACTTCAATATCAAACCATCAACTATATCTTCAACACTTGTGCCATCATGGAGGATGGGAGACATTTCTCTTCAAAATTCTTCCTCTACTTTGTAGATTTTTCGAAGTTGTTTGATGTTAGCTTCAGGGAGGCATTGTTCCATGGATGAAATTTGCATTTCAAAGATTTTGTTTACTTTTATTATATGTCTACTAGATTCTCTAGGAATTTTTTCTTCTTCATTGTTCCCATTTAAAGTGGGCAAGTCTCCGCTTTAAAATGCCCTGATATTGTTTTGCAGTTACCCAAATCCACTTCCCTGTTGTGTTTGTTAAGGCAATTTTGACTTGGCCCAAATGATTTGTTTCCACAAAATCTGAGATTTCCCTGCCATTTTAACATTTACTATTGATTTGTTTCCCATTTTGGGATGAGACCACTCACTAAATATCCTCAATGAAAATAGCACATGAACCTTGATGAAGCCCTAAAAGCACAATCCCTTGTTCATTCATAAAAATTGTCGAATTTCGCTTTGAACAAAACAAAATATGCTCAATACTAGACTACCCACATAAATGGTATTGAGATTTAATAAAATTTACCCCAAGTCTAATTTTTTGATTCCTTCTCGAGTCGGAAAAACCACTCGCGGTATCGAGTTGGTAAAAGAAAGCAGGATCTGTTATCTAAAATCCTAGCTTAATGCCCTGAATCCCTAATGTGACTAATACTTTGATTAATTGAGCTGATGTATCGATCCTTTGTCTCATGGCTAGCTGTAACAACCCAATTTATTGATTTAGCTGATCTAATCTCAGGGTTAACTGTGGCAGCTGAATTTGAATCCATGATTCATTTGCCAGCTATAGAAAAACCACGAGTTCACTGAAACCATCAAGAGAACATGGACGATTCTTCATGTTCTTCCACTCCAACATAATTATATTATCAACATTATAAAACATATAAAATATGTATCAATTTGTACCAGGAAAATCTACTTGAAAGGATCACAACCTATAAGCTCGACCATGAAGTCTTACTCCAATAATGTCAAGATAATTAAACAAGTGACCTTTTAATAGAAAAGATTTTTTAACAATGGGAACTCAACTAACTAGGTTGACCCTTAAGACTATGTATTTTTACCATTCACTTTGAAATTTGAGAAAAATAATTTTAAATTTATAAAATTACTAGCATTATAAATGAAATATTTATATCAAACTCATTTTTGCATTAAAATAAAACTTTTATTAACTTAAAATTAAAAAATTTGTATTACCAAACTCCTCCAACAACCAGAAAAACAAAAAAAAAATAATATCATAAATAATAGTACTCAAGGTGTAAAGAAGCAATAAATGTAAAAGACACTCATATCGATGAGAACACACTTAACATAATATCAATGAATTTTATGGTTAAAGACTTACATAATTAAATTAGCGTAAGTTTTAGCGTAGGTTCTAGATAGAGCCACATTCCACCAAGGGGGTCTTATGCCTCCCATCCTACCCTACCTTTTCAGTTTCAAGAATAAATCTTTTTCTTCTGGAGCATTCTATGAACTCCAATAGTGAGCAGACTTCGGAGGGATCGAATCCCATTACCACACTCCAATAGCGCGCAGACTTTAGAGGGATTGAATCCCATTACCTCAGTTCAAGGTAAGAATTCTTTGAATCAAAATTATCCTCCACTTCCTTGTCGGAGCTTGATTCTATAATGTTGCTGGAAGTTGTTCAAAGAAGAAATTTTAAAGAATTTATGCTTGTATTGTGAAAGTTTATTTCTTTTCATGATCGACATGATTTTGTCCAGCTGATTGTGAATGTAATTAGGCCGATAGGCCTTCCTATGCATCAACTTCTTCGTCAACACTTTCATTCTCTTATTGACATCTGTCAAACCTCCCTGGATCATATATTCATGCACGTCTTTGTATTCAAAATGGCATCATATTACAAAATATAGAAATAACTAAAAATAGTTGCAGAAAATCTGTTGCACAAAAAGCCAGAGAAACCGGGCTTGCCAATGTCACTGTTGAATATGGTTGTAGCATCTGTGCACGCCGAGGTCCTATAATCATGTCTTCGAGGTGGACGGGAAACAATGTATAAAGATGCATGGGGTTAGTTCTATATTTTCGGTTGTATGGAGGTTTAAACACTTGCTCATATAAATGTCAGACTCCACTGTACCAATTTAAACTTCTTTTTTTTTGTCAGATTTCTCTGCATTTACCTCATGGTCCATCATATTCTTTCCCGTATGCGTGAGACAAAGTCTTGGTTGGCTTAGTTGGAATTTGGTAGGAAGCCGCTGTGCTCTCATCTGGTCTGCTATTTGTATGTATGAATTGGGCCGGAGCAGCAACAGATGCAATCTAAAAGGTCAATGCCATGGCTGGTTATGTGCAGCCAGGTTTCGTATTGTTCCTGCTTTACCTGATCACAAATGCCTTACTGGGAGCCGCGTTGTCAGGGCCTGAGAATGAAATCGCCATTGCTCTCCCCAGCGAGGGAAATACCAGAAGATTATCGATCTGCAATGAGAATAACAAGTCTGTTTCTTGTCCGGTAAGCTATTTCAGACCCGATCCAATGTGTGGTGTTGATGGCATTACATATTGGTGTGGGTGTGCAGATGCTCAGTGCGCCGGCATAGAAGTGGCCGAGATCAGTTTCTGTGAAGTGGGCAATGGAGGAAGCGGCCTTTTGTCTGGGCAGGCTCTTTTACTGGTACATATAGTGTGGTTAATTTTGTTAGGGTTCATTGTCCTCATTGGAGTCCCTTGAATTAGTGACTGTTAGGGTTAGGGTTATTTGGGTTTCTATGATGTCTGGATCGCTATTCTGCTGGGCTTAAGATTCTGCGGAAGTGCTGACATCGGAAAAGAAAAACATCCAGCCATTATTGGGTTGGTAGTTGCAGTGCTCTTGTGTTCTATGTATCTTTTTCTTTATAGGGAAGTTTGGACACTATTATGTCAATAAAAGGGTACTTTCTGATGTATTGTTTTTGCCAGCATTTTTCGTTGTTTTTGGGATGTATTTGTACCCACATCACCAGAGAGGTGAGCCATTGATTATTACATTTCAATAAAAAAACCCTCTGAAGGGTTAACTGATTTTTTAAAATATGTTTGTTTGCATTTCAAACATTTGTTGTGGTTAATGAATGAGGTTAATGAATGATCTCTCTTTTTTACCTGGTGACTTAGTATGATGCTACATGGGCATGTTTTGCTAGTAGAGGACATAGGTATCTTCTTATTTGATATATTTAGAGCACTGAAGGAAGCGCTTGTGATGCACATTAAATTCAGCTCATCCAAACTATTATTCTTCTCTAAACAACTATCTTCTTCATTGCAGCATTCCTATCTCTGCCAAGAGGGAAATTTGGGTTGTTTTTCGACAAACGTGTAGACAATCCTTGTATTATATCTGCCATTAAATCTACACACTAAACAACTATCCTCTTCATTGCACCATTCCTAACTCCGCAAAAAGGGAAATTTGGGTTGTTTTTCTACAAACGTGTAGATAATCCTTGTATTTCTCTCCAATATCCGCCAATAAATTTACACACCAGAAAAGAAAATGGAAGCTATAAAATCCAAGGTGAGCTGTTCTTAGTGGGAGGTTGGCCAAACAACATAAGCAAGAGACATTCATCAATCCTTCTCTAGACAAGTATTTACATGTACAAAAAACAGAGCATCTCAGATTATATTCTTAATTAGTATTGGGTTTGGTTTCTTAGTTGATTTTAACAGGAAAGGATATCATTTGTATTAAAAAATCGTTGTGGCCAAGCCAAAAAGTAAGATAAAAAATAAAAATAATGGTATGACAATTGTCTTTCAAAAATACTCGAAATTTGAAAATCGTCGTCTACTCTTACCTTTCTGAAGGTATAGTTGTAAAGCCAACAGGTACAATGTCTAGCATACTGAACTCGTAAAAAACTACTTTGCAATAAATAATAAAAACCTGAACTTAAATGAAATCATGTCTGCCAAGGGCTTCTTGCTTGATGGCTGCTGGAAGATTGAATTCCAGAGCTGTATTTCTGATCTCCATGTCACGAGAAGTTTGCTGAACAGTTGCCTCATCTTTCACTGCAATACAAACCAAGCCAATGGATGCATTTGGATGGATGACCCTAGAATGTGAAGTGTCTTCATTTAAGTGTGAGCATCTGGCTAGGCCTAGAGCCAGCTCATAGAGTGCCATACAGTTGCTTCCACCTTCTGTATTTGCTTACTTTGACATGTCAATTTCCCAGAAATCTCTGCGTCACTTTTCTATCTGCAATTAGAAGAATAGCCAGTCTGTTGTTGAAGTATGGAAGGGCTACTTGCGTGTCTCAACTTGGTGATCATTTATTATCTGGGCTCTTCAAAGGTCTGAGGACTCACAAAGAATACACTGACCCAAATGACTATGTCCTACCTTTCTTTTCTAGATCTCCCCAACAGATATTGTGCCACCTGTTGGGAAGAGAAACTTCACTTAAATCAATTCAATTTGCCACAGGACAACTTACCTGTTGAATTTTGGTAGTTATCTTAACTCGATAATTGTTTGTTATGATTTTACACTCAGGTTGATATTTTCTTTTATTTATTATGCAACATAAAATAATTATACAGAGAACTACAACAGAAAAACATGAAGAGATAGCCACACAAGAAGTTACACGGGAAAACCCCACTCTAAGGGGAGAAACCCAGCAATCCTTTCCTTATGAAATCAAGTCAACAAGACATCAAGTCATATACAAACCAACTAGTAATGTAGCTAAGATAACCAACCTCCAAGTGCCAAGTCAACCCTCAAGCATACCAAGACAAAATGCTTCCAAATCTGTCCACAAAAGAGGTCTGCTTCAGTTCTCCAAAAGCCGAATTTTGCCTTCTGCCTCAGCCTCAGATTATGCCATAGAGCTTAGCATTATACTTCAGAATAAAAGCCTCAAACTTCACATGGTTCCACTTCTCATTATTTCACAGAGTAATATGCCTCAGACTTCACACTTACTTCCATAGGAACGAGCCACAAAACCCCAGAAAATTATGCCTCAGGCTTTGTCTTCTACTTGACCTTCCAAGTCTCCTTGAGCAAGGGTAGATTAGAGATATGTTTTACTTCTGTTTTCGGCCTCTGAGATCAGAAATATATGTGTGTGAGATGTATCAAATGAGGAATGCGAGTGGGCTATATGTATAGTCTCCAAGCCATGTGAAAGGGTGCCACTTAAGCTGAGCCGACATGAGGGTTAGGAGGGCCGACTTGCCAACTTGGTAGGGTAAATGGCACTTAACAAAATTCAATTTTCTTCATTTGAAAGGGGCACGAAGAACATGCCCTTCTATATTTTTCTTTTGACCAATACAAAGCATGAAGAACATGCTTGTCAATAATAATTTTAATTATTCAAAAGTACATCAATAAAATAATATTATGAATACTGACCATAGCTACATTCTTCAACATTACCCAATCCAACTTTGAACTGCAAAATCTGAAAACACAGAGCCAAATGATGCTTAAGAGCAACCATGTCCCACCACAGACGGAGGAACCAAATACCAGAGAAACCCAAAACCATGCCACAAAGAACACATGGATACAAGGTTAGTTGATCATTGACTAGTGATCGACTTCTACAAATATTGAGAATCCCACCCTCAGCCTTCCAATACATCACTCGGAGTTGATAAACTTCACCATGCGTCAGAGTAAATGACAGGTTACCAGATAGTGGGAGGACTTTAGTGCCCATTCTTTCACCATAATGATGTTCCTCCACTTCTCTTGAATATGAGTGTTTCCTTCATTCTTATGATATATTGTGTACTTTGAATGTTAAAGGAAGATGTGAAGAGTTGGAGCCCGCCCATTTACCGCATAACTTTTCATTGTCTATCAAAGTTACTTCATTTTCTTGCTGAACTATAACTGTAGAGTCCCCAAGTATTGTAAGTCAATTTATTTCTCTTGCCTTGGGAATTTTCAACCCTTGAAACAATGGCACGACTCTGCTTGATGTTTGGTGGATTCTCCTAAATCCCTTTCTTAAACTTAGTTCTTCATATTCTCTGGGATCAAGGAGGATCCCTATTACACCTGCCACCTTAGAGTTTGGTTTCTTAGTTTTAGTTTTAGTTTATATTTTTACTTAATTTGTTTTTAAGTTTAGCCTTTATTCCTTTAGATTCTATATTTTTTTTCTAAGGAAAACTTCTCATGATTCCATCTCTTCCCTAGAATATCAAAATCGAGGGCAGCTCAAGTGCCAACCACCACAACAATTTATTCCTATAGCATAAGCAATGCTCTAGTGTCATAGTATTATTGTCAATAAAAAATTTTGATTGATATCAACAACGAATTTTGATGACATAGAAACTAGGACCTTATGGGTGCAATTTGTCAACAATTATCACTGACGTAGATGCTAAAGAGCCAATGCTTTTTGACACTTGGATATTTCCATAACCATCAGTTCATGGTTAGGTGTTTTTATAAAAATAGAAAAAATTAAATCTGGGGATTTTCTGAAAAATAGGCTTCAGAGAGCCATTCGAATCTTCCAAAACATGACACTTGTTGAAAAGATGAAAGAGGTTTTTGTAAATCAGCATGTTCCCGAAAAATTCATGTTTTATTTTTTCAAAATTCATCACCACCTTCTCTTAAATTGCTCCCAAAGATAGTTTTTTATGGAAAAAGGTATTAAAAGAGTTTTTTCAATTTGGGCATATCTGCCTTAAACATTTTTCGTGAAGCTGGGTGAGTTCCAAGGGCTCCAGAAGCACGTTGGGTCATCTAGGAACACAACCTAGGCTCCTAAGTTTCCATGTGAAAGCCCAAAATATTCAAACTAAAGGCACTACCAAATCAAAAGGTAACGCTCACTCTAGAAAAACTATCAAATTAGTGAGGGCTCAAGAAAAAACTTGTATGTCCTGACAGATCCATCACTATCTGGTGCTCACATATGAAGTATTATTTATGCACAACAGTGGTGAATTAAATCTAGATGGCCAATTGGATAGCTAATATGAATTAAATCTATATGGAATTCATGTTTGTGAGATAGCTAATATGAAGATATTGTAATTCTCTATTCCGAATAAGGGAAGATGGCATATGCTATAGGTAGTATGACAACAGTTGCCACTTTGCCTCATTGGGTAACATTGGAAAGAAGAGGAAGTTTGGTGCAGTATTTGACAAAAATGCCAGGAAATTGTCTTCTCTTGTTACTTTTTCACCCATCTCCTCTAATCATTTAAGTAGAAGGCAGACCACGAGATTACGTAGGAGAGAGAAGGTAGTCAATCCAAGATCTATGGAAAAGGAGTTGTAATTCAATCGAGATGGGTTAGTGACAAAAAAATTGTAGGTCAGAGAAAACAAATTCCATCTAAAGGAAGATTCTTTTCACATAAACTTTATTGTGGTAGATCTTTCCTTGTCCATATACCTTTGATGTTAATGTGTGGTTTGTATGTAGGTTTGGTATGACATATATTCTAGCATTTTGTTGTGCACCTATTGAAAATATTTTCAAATTGTCTTGTAAGCAGGTGTCAACAAGCTTGTTGATATTGTCAGAATCACCATTGGGCCGAAGGGTAGAAATGTTGTTTTGGAGAGAAAGTATGGTTCTCTGAAGATTGTCAATGATGGTGTGATAGTGGTTAAGAAGTTAAATTGTAGATGTGGGTTGCAAATTATTTATGTTCTATATTAGTTTTCCTTGACTAAATGTCTTACTGTCTTACACCTGGAAGGAAAAATTCTCCAAGGTCATAGAAAACATATTTATCTTTTGAGGATGTACCTAGTCTATGGAGTAGCCATAGTAGAGTAATGAATGAAACTTTAAATAATTAAAAAAAATACTTGTGTGCCAGATGTTGATGAGTCAAGTTAATTTTTTATTTCTTGTCTAATTAATCCATCCTAGTTAATGCTTTTCAATGTTGCACCTTTCTTCTGACAGGTTGAATTAGAGGACCCAATTGAAAATATTACGTCCAAGTTGGTAAGATAGGTTGCAGCAAAGAAAAATGATTTAGCAGGTGCTAGAACTACCACACCTATTGTACTTGCGCAAGGTTTAATAACTTAAGGTGTAAAGGTAATTTATTTGTCCCTATTACTGGCTTAAGTATTTATTCATTTTTATTCTGGCTACAAGTTTGGTTCTTCTTGAATCCCATTTACTAGGAACATTCATATCATCCAAAATAGTATAACCCTCAGCTACTTCTCCAGATTCTATAGGATTTTATGTGAGGATAATACTTTCAGAATGATCTATCACATCCAAAAACGTAGCATCCTTCTCCATGACACACACATGGTCTCCAAGTGGGACATGCAGCGACAAATACTCAGTCTCTGATGTCACATCAATTTCTATAAGCTCAAGATTTTTCACTAGGGTATCATATTCTAGTCCCTCGGCATGTTCAACCCTCTTCAATGGATTATCCAAGGAAAGTTGCTGATTGCACACATCCTTGTCTTCTAGAAGAGATTCATTCATACTTAAACAAAGGGATATATTGTAGCTTTTTCTAGGTCCCTGAACTTTTGGATGGAATACTGGAGTCCAAACCAAATTAGGTGCTTAAAAAAGGAGATATATTATATCCCTCTGTAACCTCATGGATCCTCAATGGAGTATCAAATTGGGAAGGTTCCTGCTTTCTCACCACAATCTGTATATTTTCTCCAACTTTGAAATTTTGGGTCTCTCCAGCTTCCTGGCCATTGTTTCCCTCAATTTTGGCAGGGTCAATGAATCACTCATGTTTTTCGTTGTTGTCCATATCAAACAATTGTTCTCTAATTGGACTTGCATCAGTTATGCCATCAACAATAAAAATGCTTTCCTGGCATGCTCCATATTCAACTTCATTCTTTTCCACAGCTATATTATATGCCTCTGTAACCTCAGGGGTCTTCAAAGGATTATCCAATTGGTAAAGTTCCTACTTGTCATATATTTCAACATTTATTTATGTAATGATCCTAACTAGTGTCCACAAACTTTTCTTTGTAGATTTCTATTACATTATTCTATACAAAATGGCAGACCAGGTATTTATGTTGCTTTTGGTATTTGTATTATTTATGTTGTTGATTTAGTTAGAGGTTGGATTTGTTTTTAGAAATAACTTTAAAATGATAGTTCAAAAGTTTGTTTGTGACTAGTTAAATTCTTGTGGGAACACTCTGATAAGCTTGCCTCAAAGTGTAGGACAGCTCTTCAATGCTCACTCAACACATTGGTAGAGTTTTGTTCAAGGCTTTGAACCTAGTTCTCAATTTTTTTCATATCTAATTCCTACAGAAGCACTAAACACTACATTGAAACAACAAAAAAACAAAAGTACAAACAATCAAGTGATCAAAGAGCCAAAAAATGCATTCAAAAACTACATGTTCATAGATTCACTCAGTAGGTTTATTCATTGGTCATGTTCTCTTGAAAAATAAGTAATACCCAAGTTAAACATTACAGTCTTATTGTTTAAAAAACGTGGTGCATTCAGGGAAATAACACATCGTCATCTGAATATTCAGATGAATAGGAAACAAGACCTACTCCAGGTACAAATGAATACTACAATGAAATGATATATTGCAGATGCAAAATGTGCCAAAATAGGAAACTAAAGAAGTGAAGGCTTGTTGGTATCCATAGATTGGAACATGGAGTTTATATAGAAGAGGTACATTATAATTAACAAATTGTTATTCTTATAATAAATAAATATGCACATTATTTAATACATTATTATTGATCATTTCATTTGATTTTTTTTTATTTATGAAAAGTCGCTTCTAGTTCCCAATATTCGTGAAGAACCAATGGATGATATTGATAATAGCGACTCTCAAGATGAAGGACAAGACACATTTATGGAAGAAGCCACTTCGCAAATAAATGACGCTGGTTTCAATGAATTTATCCAAGACTTCTACACATCTTTTGAAGAAGTTGTTGATTCACCCCTAGCTCATTTGGCTAGGAAACCTCTTTATGCAAATGCTGAATCTTCTATATTGGCGACACTTATGTTGTTGTTGAACATGAAGGTTACACATGGACTGGCAAACACATGCTTTACTGATATATTAAGGTTGGATTGATATTCCTATAAATTAATTCTCTAGATATCTTAAAAGTTTTGAATATTGTGTATACT
This sequence comes from Pinus tabuliformis, assembly GCA_031772625.1. Lineage (NCBI taxonomy): Eukaryota > Viridiplantae > Streptophyta > Pinopsida > Pinales > Pinaceae > Pinus > Pinus tabuliformis. The sequence goes on from CM062820.1 coordinate 185,689,325, forward strand.
TATAAAAATCATTTGTTGCACTATGCATACTTTTGGAAAACAAAATACTTCCAAAGGACAATAAGTTGCCTCATTCTCATAGAGAAGTATCTTCAATAATGAAAGACATTGGAATGGAGTACAAGACATGTGATGCATGTCCAAATGACCATATATTGTACTATGGAAATAATGAAAATTTACAACAATGCGCAAAGTGTCACACAAATAGGTATCGTCAAGATCAATTATCCAAGAAGGTTCCTTATAAAGTAATACGACACATTCCACTAAAGCCAAGGTTTGAGAGAATGTTCAAATGCAAGGAGTTGGCAAAATATATGGATCATCATGCACAAGGGAGGAGCCAAGATGGTGTCATGCATATGGTTGTGGATAGTAAATGTTGGAAAGATATTGAGGTAAAATGGCCACATTTTAGAAATGAGCCAAGGAATGCAAGAATTTCTCTAGCAATGGATGGCATAAATCCTTTTGGAGATCTTAGAACAACATATTCGATTTGGCCAGTGTTAATTATAAACAAAAATGCCCCCCCTTGGATGGCAATGAAAAAGGAACATGCAATGTTAACTTTCATCATACTAGGTACTAGAACATGTGAATGCAATGTTTTCTTGAAGATTATATAAAAATATTTCAATTCAGTTAATCCTAATAAATAACTCTTTGTTCACTTAGCGAAATATCAGGTAAAGGATATGGATGTATACATGGAGCCCCTCATTGATGAGCTTCGTGAATTATGGGATGGTGTAAATATGTTTGATGTATCAAGACCTATCAATGATAGAAACTTCCTATTTCATGCGATTCTTTTCTGGACAATTCATGATGCCCCGAGGCTCTCTATTTGTTGTGGTAATATAATATAAATTACATTTATAATTATTATGTTAATTTTAGCATTTACTAAATATGGGTTCCAATATTATTTTAGGACTACAAAAAAAGGGGAAACATGGCCGTCCATCATGTGGGACAAAATTGTTACATAGGCAGTCAAGGGATCTCAATAAAACTGTCTATGATGAGTATCGACAATTCTTACCACAAAATCATCGCTATCGAGTGCGTGATAAACATATGTTCAATGGAAAGGAAGCGGAAATGAGGAAGTCAATAAAGATGGACCCTGCTAGGTGGAAAGTGATGTATGACAAAAAGGAAGGGACAGGTTTTCCCCTAGGAATGAAAAGACTCTCTATTCTCTACAAATTAGAATATTATGAGAGCTTTCCAATAGGCCACCTATTTGATACTATGCACATCGGCAAAAATGTGGCAGAGTGCTTGTGGAAACATCTAAATGGAAATAACATTGAAGCACAAATAAAGTTAAGAAAGGACCTTTGAGTTGCCAATATCATGCCGAATATGTGGTTGCACGAAGACAACTCATATGTTCATGCTCCATGGACATTTACATCAAATGAGAAAGAAAACATCATTTCTACTATGAAAAGCATAAGATTTCCTTCTGGCTTTGGTGTGACATTAAAAAACTTATTCACAAGAGATGGATCAGTGTTCTCAGGCCTAAAAACACATGATTGGCACAATTGGATAAAGGTAATGTTGTCACATGTTATATTTCTTGGAAACTTATTTATAAAATTGTATATCCTAGTGATAATATCAGTTCATGCATATTTGAACATGGTTATTTGTTAATAGACATGCTAGTATAGTGATGAAATTACTTCATGCATATTTGAACATGGTTTTTTGTTAATGGTCATGCAGTATGTGTTGCCTGCAGCAATACCAAGTACTTTTGACCACAATGTCACTTTGACTATTTACAAATTATGTAAATATTTGAGGTAATTTTCAATCCATCATGCATAATCTTCCATTACTCTTATCATTTGAAGTGCAACATTGGTTATGCCTTTATATGAGTTTCTACTTTTAGTTGACAAGAAATAACAAGTCTTTATTGTAATACTTGTAGGTGGGTCTCATCTAAAGAGATACATCAGGATGACTTCAAGTATTGGAAGAGGAATGTCTCAGTTTTGATATGTGATATTCAAATGTGCTTCCCTCCAAGCTTATTTAATTCTCAAGAGCACTACCTTGTACACCTAGTAGAAGAGATTGAACAGTGTGGTCCTATTCATATTCGAACAATGTGGCTCGTGGAGAGATATATGAAGGTATTGAAACAATTTTTGAGGCAAAAGGCTCGACCAGAAGGGTCCATAGTTGAGGGGTACATGGTTTTCCAGGCCACGGTTCATTTGAGTGAGTACTTACCTCAATTGCATCTTGAAGGTCCACGATTATGGAATTATAACCAATCTCAATCATTTGAAGGAGAAAAATTAGAGGGAGAAGGGACTTCAAATAGGATAAAAGGTCTAAAAAATTATTAGGAGTTATTTGTATCTTAAGTTTTATATTACATGGCCTTAAATAATTATTAATTCATTGAACGAAAAAAAATTTCATTGTAGATGTGAAGGAGTGGGAGGCATTACATTTGTATGTTGCATACAATTCTGACTTTATGTTGGAATGGATGGAGAAGTACACTGAAAATAAGAAATTAGAAGATGAAAATGCATGGGCCAATATATATAATAGACATGGTCAAAACACTACTTGAGGATTGCCTGCAAGCCATAAAAGAAAGTGGTCAGAGAGATGCTCGTGGAATTGGCTGAAGGCCAATATTGAACACGAGGCAACAAAAGGGAATAGTAGAGTAAAACAACAACAATTGGATTTCATTAAAGGATCCATAAATGGGGAGGTGATATATATTAATATATTGCATATATTTAATAAATGTTTTTGTTAGATTTCATATCCTTGAATCTAATTAGTTGATATTTATATGAATTTAGGTAAGAGATTACAAAGGAATGTGGAATTTTGGTCATCATTTTTGCATCAGAAAAGTTGATGAAAAGAGAAAAACTTATGATTGTGTAGTTCTAGCATCATTTGAGGTGGAATGTTGTTCACATGCAAATGATAGATAACCAATCACAAGAACACTTCACTACTATGGAGTGTTGGAGGACATTATCGAGCTTGAATTTATGTCTTTCAAGAAAGTTATTTTTCGTGTTGAATGGTACAAGCTTATTGAAGTGGGAGAAGAAAAAACTATCTTGCTCCATGATAATGGATTCCACATGATCAATACACCTAGGTTTGAAGCCACTTCTGAACCTTATGTGTTTCCAAGTCAATGTGACCAAAATTTTCTTATTCCAAATTTCGAACAACATGGTTGGTCATTTGTGATTGATTATGATCCAAGAGGACGAAGAGTAACATTTGTTCAAGATGTAGAGGACCATGATTTACTTGAAGATGCAGAAGTTCCCCCTGATGTCATAGATGGCCAAGATGGAGATGATGAAGAATTTATTGTCAATGATGCATATCACCAAGATGAAGACCAGGACGAGTTTATTGAAGTTTCTGAAGGACATGAGCAACCACATGAGCATCAAATCCATGAAGATGATGAATTCATTGATTTTAATTTACCTGTAGTTGAAGGTGATGAAGACTATGAAAATGATGGTATTAATTTATTTGTGGATTTAGGGTCTATTAATGATGGGGTATATGTGCCATAAGATCAGGAGATTTCATCCAAGAATGATAGTTTATGATCACTATGTATACTTTAAGATAGTTTTGAGGATTAACTACAATATAATTTTTCTTTACAAGTTAGAGATATGAGTTTTTAATTGTAATGAACATTAAGTAATTTGAATGTTTAATGTTTTACTTGTGAGGATGACTTTTTTCGATCACTCTGTTTACTTTAAGATGGTTATAAGGATTCACTGCAATATAATTTTTCTTTACAAGTTAAGTATTGAGTTTTTAATTGTAGTGAACATCAAGTAATTTGAATGTTTAAGGTTTTACTTGAAAGACATATATATTTGGTGTTACCGATTCTATTTTCTTATCGGTTTTCTGATCAAGGTTTTCTTATTTTTATGTTATTATGTGTTTTCTTAAGAATGTACCCATGGGTGTTACTGATGCTACTATGGGGGATTCAATGATATTCACCACTTTTATGGAAATGTTAACAAATGCATGAGGGCAAGACGTTGCTATGATGATGCATGAGGTAAGCTTGAATATTGTCTTTTATATTATCTTATATTCCTTATTATATTATGCTAATTTATGTTTGTGGAATGCAAGTAATCGCTAAAGTCATTCCAACCCCTATAACACTTTATAATACATCTAAGGTAATGATAGTGGTAAAACTTGATCAATATTTTTGTGCATTTAGTTAATTTATTTCCCTATATATATTTATTAATATTTGTGTTTTTACTAAGCGTGCATTTTGTTGGCATGTAGGGATCATTAATGCCCCCATATACATCTAATGTTATGCAAATGTAAGATTCAACCATTTATTTGTGTGAGTTTGATTATGCTATTTGTTGAGAAATCAAGGGCATATGTTTAATAAAGTTTTTGCACAACGACTCCATGATTTATGAGGTGCTATGAAGAGCTACATCATGCCTTCAAATGGATCACCGCATCTATTTTTTTCTTCTTGGACATACAATACTATTTTAACAAGTAACCCAAGCAATATATTATTCGAAAACATGATGTCAAGTTACTTTTCTAGGGTTTTTATGTAATCAAGAGGCCTTTTTAGGGTTTCTTAAATTCAAACATTAGATCATACTCTTTTCCCTTTATGTCATTCTAGAGTTTATCCCATGCCCTAGAAATCAAATCATAGGGAACAAATACTTAAGATTAAGGTTTCTAGATACTAGGGTATTTCTTAAAATATAAACCCATAAATTCAACCCTACTACATCTTATGATGGATACTTTAAAAGAAAATTATTATACATACCTCATGGACACCTATCTGTACTGATTAGTATTTAGTAAACAACACTACATGGTAAACAACAAAGGCCCCTTCATAACAACCACTTACAGCCAGTACTCCCCTCCGCTAACAACTTGTGGTTTCAACATACAGTTGTGACAACTCAAGGAGGAGAGGAAGCTGTAAATCCATGTGGTCAATCAGAAATAGCCCAGCTTATTCATCGTGATCTTGAAAGGTGTGAAAGTGTTTAGCTAATCCAACATCAAGATGTTGACAACCATAAGGTTGGAGGGCCATTTTTGCTCAAATTCATCAATGTAGATATGTTGATGAGGGTATGACCAGAGCTTACTTATATTGAAGCATGTCAAGGGATTCAAGGGAGAAATGGTGACCGAATCTTCCATAATGTTGGGTCTTCAAGAATCTGATAAAGAGATAAAGCAAACAATGAACGACACATGTGCTATGGATGTTGATATCCTTACAATGGAACAGTATTTGTAGCCCATGGCTTTCAAAGAATGAAATTTGATTAGTATTGTTGATACAGGGTCTAGAAAAACAATGGCATATCCTTTACCTGCTATTATTCATGTTAATATGCAACCTTATCTAGCTTCAGATTCTGAACCCTGAATGCGAGCATTCTTGCATTCATAGTCGCTGCATTATTATTTGCGGAAGCTTACACACACCTTTCATGAAGAAAATATTATGGTGCTATTACTATTGAGGAAGCTAACTCCACGACAATCTCCTGATTGTTTTGATTGACATCGCTGATTCTTTGGGTGATAGTCAACAATTTGGATGAATTTTCCTGGTGATAGATTAGAATCTAGATAAATATGATGCCAAAAAGAAACTGCTTTGAGCACATTGTAGCTAAACTCCAATTCATGTGTAAATCACACCAATTCTGGATCGAGGATTGAGAAGAAATATGTGTCGTAACTTTCTGTATCTTTTCCTTCAAATTCAATCTCTTCAAACAGGCTTGGAATTTGAGGATCAACTCCCTATATGGAATTGATTTCAATCCTGGCGGGCCCTTCAATCCCATGGGTAGATTCTGCAATGGCAGGACCGTCATGGATTTCATTGGTAATATTTTTACAACCCTAGTTGAGCCATGCATATTAATCTCAAATACCTGCATTCATGCCTCATTCATGTTTTTTCTTTTTTCTGTAGGAGAGTATTTCAATTTGCCTCTGATACCAGCATACCTGGACCCCAATGCAACGGGAAACAGAATCCTCAATGGAGTTAACTATGCATCTGTTGCTGCCGGCATACTTCCTGGAACTGGTTTGGATTTTGTAAGTACTATCTCTCTGCAATATAATAATTTGATGCTCTATCAGGTTGGGGCTTAGTGGTTGGAGGGACACTGGTATGTAATTAGCATCAAATTGGTTTAAGTAGAACAGTTTTCTTTATGTTTTGATTTGACTAGAAAAGATGGCTGGTGGTGTTGAGCTGAACTCGATTACAATTATAGAATATTTTGGAATTCGATGAAAATATGTTATATTTTAGAAATATTTTTTTTTATAATTTTAAAATATTTTGAAATGTGTAAATTAAAATATATGTTTTTAATGAAATTTAACAGAAAAATTTTGAAATTTGTTAAAGATTTAATTTGTAAAAATTGTTAACGATTTAAATGATTAAATTTTTCATTACATCAAAATTTGCAACACTAATAAACTTTTAAACCAATAACATTATTAGATTTCTGATTTCTGTGACATTCATTGGTAAAAGAAGAATTTTGTTTATCCACAATGGTTTTCATAATTTGTGTGACTTATCCCAAAATGGATCCACTTTGGAATTCGAAATGTGGACAAACTATGAAAATTGTTGTGGATAATCCAAATTCTTCTTCTACCAATAACATTATCTATTTTGAGTTAGTTATTAATCTCATATATCAAGTGACCCGTAATTCATATATATGAGCATAGATCACAGAAGCCTCAATTCAACAATTTTTTTTCTATGGTTGATATCTACATAAATTAGTTAATATTGATTTTCAAAGAGTTTATTTAAATCTCTTTTTGAAAAGTATAAAATTTAAACATCTTGCTCACACATATTTTTTTTACTTCTAATTACTTTAGATCATATTCATTTATTTATTTATTATAGCTTACCTTATTTTTTTATTTAGCTCATAAAATTTTATTTTAATTTTAAAGAGACGTGTCCAATAATAAAGAAATTTACACATTCCTTGTACTAGGCTTGAGAATGAGACTTTAGATTTAATGAACATCTAAACTCAATAATCATTTCATTCCAAAAAATATTATAATGCAACCCCAAAAGATGATGTGATGATGAGCCCAACACCCAATCTACTGACACATAGCCAGCCCAAAAAAGCAAAAGCTAATGGAGAGCTGCTATTTACGTCCAACGTTATCTCTACCTGCTCTTTATATACTATTGTTTTAAACTATAAAACATGCTATAACTACTTAATTCTTCCAGCTCTGTAAACTATTCAAGTAAGTCTAGGCTAAGCGTTAGTTAAAGGTTCACTTTCCCGTGCCTATTTTTTTTCGCCCTTCCGAGTATTCTTCCATCATATATTTGATGGAAAATCTGAAACTGCAATTCCACAAACTAAAAGTTGCAATTTCGTGCAATAAAGGTTTTGGATTCTTAGAGGTTTTGTGGCTCTGCTCATCAAAATTGCGAATCCAACAATCTATCATTCAGAATTTGCAAATCTATGATGGGCATGAAAGCAGGGCGTTTTAGTTGCCCGGTAGAAGGGGCATTCAAATATGTTTTATTATGTGTTATTTTTATTTAAAATTTTGATGAGTAAATTTAAACAATGGACTTTATTCTGTTAAATTTCAAAACATCTTTAAAATTTCAAATTATTTTATTATGTGATTCTTCTTTACTTGAACATCTCTCTGTATTATATGTACCTCATCATCAACTTTGCTCTTCTTGATTCATATATTCCATATCCTTATAGAACTTAAGCTGAATTCATAGGTTGTGTGCTTTTTGATTCATATATTCCCAAGCTGAATTCATAGGTTGTGTTTTTTTATTGTTTCTTACCAAAGCTTCCCTCTTGTATCAAGTCTGGAATTGTTGTTGCTGATAATGGACAAGGAAAATTTACCTATTCAATTGCTTATTTTCTAGTGCATTTTTTTCTTGATTAACTTATAATAAGATGATTGTGGGAGATTGGAAATTTTTTGGGAAATTGAATTCTCCAAAATAATTTCTATTTTCAACCCTATAAAATTTGAACTTATAACCTAATAAGAACTACACCCATGCAAGCCAATGAGAACTACACCCCATGCAAGCCAACTGATCTATCCTTGTAAATTATGTTTAAAATATCCTTTTAAATGACAACTTTTCTAATAATAAAGTATCTACCAATATCGATTTCAATCCATGCCTTCCAATTAATATATTACCTATTTTTGGTTTTTCTTTCGTAATATGAGTGAAACTTGATTTTCAATTTTAGAATATTTTGGAAAGCTGACTAATATGAACAACTTCAAATGCAGTTAGGCCTTTTACTCACATTCCATTTCCCTAATAAACAATTAACATAAGAGAATTTCCCCCTTATGCTTCAAATACATGATAATAACCAAATAGTTTACAATGTTCACGGCCCTAGTTGTTGGATGTGAGTGTGATATTTAAATTTTGAACATGCATAGATGAACATTGATTTTTTTGGAATGGCGCAGATTGGTCACAGGGACTTTGCAGGACAATTAACATGGTTTGAAAGCACCACACTCCAACTGGGAGTGCTCATAGGAGAAGCTAATGCAACAAATCTCATCAAGAACACCATTTACGTAGTCATCATTGGATCCAATGATTATATAAACAATTACCTGCTACTTACTCCTCCCAACCTCATCAAGACTTCATCATCGGCTTTCCAACGTCTGTTTCTATTTTGTGATTGAAAATTTGTTGTTTAAGACTTAAGTGCACAAGATGGGGGATTACAAACATCTAGCCAACTCAAAGCAATGAAACCCATAGCACAGTCACAGACTGCGGTGCTAACAGCTCGAAGTGAGGTCTGTCTTATTGATTAAGTTTATTAGTTTTCTGATACTTTTCTTGTTTTATGTACTGGCTCAAATCCAAATATATATCAGCCAAAGGTACCCACATCCACACCTAATTACTAAGAGGTTTTATAGCTGTAAGATTGATTTTCTTTTATCTATTATGTAGTTTGGACAAAAATGATTAATAATTTTGATGGGGGTATTTCAGGACATTCAAGAGGTTCTCCCTAGCATTGATGATGGAGACCTCAGAAACCAATTGGCAGTTACGGAATATGTTGGAGACATATACAAGTCCTATCAGAAGATTGAGGTATGTTTCTCTATCAATGATTGGAGATTTGTGTGAATGTGAAGGTAAATTTTTAATTTTCATTTAGTAATCATTGGCAGTCCCGTATGTCCAGAACATGAGCCGTGTACCTCTAGATTATATGAAAAGGTAGGATGAAATCAATGAGACAATGAGGGCAACCCTGATTGATTGGTTGATATAGGTACAAATTAGTTCCTATCCTAACTTCGTTTGCTGCCAATGTTGGATCTAGAAGAACTTTATGTGGGCAATTTCTTAGGCTTTACCTTGAAATATTAAATTTTGCAGGTGCATCACAAATGTGAACTAATGCCAGAAACATTGTATCTCACTGTAAACATTATGGATAGATACCTTTCTATTTATATTGCTAGGAAGTGGGAATTACAATTAGTGGGTATCGCTGCGATGTTTATAGCTTGCAAATTTCAAGATACCTGCACCGCTCAGGTAGGATGAATTATTGACATCCATAAGCATGACTGTAAGGAAACCTTTTTCATATATCTAATTGATAGAATACCTGGTTGGCTATTGAATATTGACATAAGAAGAATCAATTCATATTTGGTTATAGGTCAATGAATTGATCTGCATCTCAGGATACCAATACACATCCAAAATGACAGTAGCCATGGTAATAATCTCTAGCTGATATATTTCTGTTTCATTTAATTACAATAGATTTTAAAGATTCAGTGTGAGTGATACATTGATAATGATACTTGGCAGGAGCATACAATATTAAATCAATTGGAATTCAATCTTACCGTTCCCACTCCATATGTATTCCTTGTCAGGTTTCTCAAGGTAGTTGGTCCTGACAGAGTGGTAAGGTGATGAAATCCACTATTTCTTTTGTATTTTCAGAATAATCTTCTGATGTATTGATCAAATTAACTTTCAAAATGCTTCTAGAAAATTTATATTTTGGTTTAAATGTATTTTCTTCATTGTATTTCTTAATAATCCTCTCCTTTACTGTTAAAAATTAAAATGTATTATCGCATGGTTTAGATAGAAAATCTAGCATTTTACTTGGTTGAGCTATGTTTGCTTCATTACAAAATTATCAAATAGAGTCCATCAATCCTTGCTGCTACTGCTGTCTACACTGCTCAATGCACTTTGAAGAAGGATCCATGTTGGAGTAAAAGACTTGCTCTTCACACAAGCTACTCAAAAGAAGATCTCAAGTAAGTCTTTTAGTTCTCAAGGCACCATGCTTTTAATGAGTTTAACCTTCCAAAGGATACTTACTCCTAAATATCTTAGGAATTTCCATGAATTACGCAATCTGTAGATTATATATCCAAAACCTGGTGGACCTGCTACAACATTAATTTACTGGCAACATGTCTGAAATTGTATCTAATTCTACGTGCACATCAAACTGTCTGGGGTGTGTGCACATTTAGTTAACCATGTACGCTGTTAAGGAATAACATCTGATTTACTTGTTCCAGGGAATGTGAAAACTTCATGGTTGACTTCCACTTAAGTGCAGGAAGAAATGAGTTGAGATATGTTCATGAGAAGTATTCAGATCCATGTCATGGCTATGTTGCTTTTTTATGCCTTGCCAACTTACCCAATGATGATAGTTGCGCCACCAGCAATGACATTGTCATTTTTATTAGTGATAACATCGACTCAAGTGCACAAGAAGGGAGATTAGAAAGACCTAGCCAATTGAAAGCCAGGAAACACACTGCACCATCATTGACTGCAATGCTAACATCTCAAAGTGAGGTCTATGTCACTCTCTTATACTTTTCTTGTTCTTATTCAACAAATATACACAAACCAAAGAGTATCCATGTCCACTCCAAATTACTAGCAAGTTTTATAACCTTAAGATAGCTTTGTGTTTAGTCATGTTGTAAGTTGGATGAAAATGATTAGTTATCTTGATAGCCTCAAGTTAGTGTTGTGTTTATTTATGATGTAAGTTGGCTAAAAATGATTAATAATCTTGATGAATGTATTTCAGGTTGCATTCAGGGATTCCCATCAGGTGCATCGTAGCATTGATATTGATGGACACATTGAAAACCAATTGGGAGTTGTTGAATACGTTGAAGATATATACAAATTCTACAAGACAATTGAGGTATGTTTGTCTGTCAATGATTGCAGTTTCTTGTTAGGGTGAAGGTAAAGTTTTATTTTCCTTAACTAAAATTTGGCATTCATGTATGCCTAGGACGTGAGTTGCGTACCTCTAGATTATATGAGAAACCAGGTTAAAATCAATGCAAAGATGAAGGTAGTCGTGATTGATTGGTTGGTGGAGGTACAACTTTGTTCCTATGCTAGTTCCAACTTCCATTTGCTGTCAAACTTAGATCTAAAAGAGATTTATATGGTCTATCTCTTAGGACTGACATCAAAATCTTAAAATTTTCAGGTGCATCTGGAGTTTGAATTAATGCTAGAGACGTTGTATCTCATTGTGAACATCATTGACAGATACCTTTCTATTCAGAGTATTGCAAGGAAGAATTTTCCATTACTTGCTATCGCTGCAATGTTTATAGCTAGCAAATATGAAGAAGTCTGTCCTCCACAGGTAGGATGACTTGCTGACATCTGTAAGAAAGGATGTGTATATATCTAATTAAAAGAACACTTTGTTGGCTGTATAAAAGTACATACACCAGCAATATCTACTCCTACAGAAGATTACGCTTTATGCTGGAATCAACACAAAAATTATATTATAATAGGTAACACAATATTGATAAGAGCTGGTTTATACTTGGCTACAGGTCAATGACTTCATCCGCATCTTCCCAAATGAATGCATGTCAGAACAGATAGTGGCCATGGTAATTAGCTCTAACTGATAATTCTTTGTCATTGATTGCAACATAGTCTCCAAACATTCAGATTGACTGATCAATTGATAATAACTCTTCGCAGGAGTCTACGATATTAAAGCAACTGAACTTCAAGCTTACAGTTCCCACTCCATATGTATTCCTCCTCAGGTTTCTAAAGGCAGCTGATTCCAACAAAGTGGTAAAGTTTTGAATGACACCATTTTTTATATTGTTGAAAGCAGCCTGTGTGCCATTGATCAAATCTACTTTCGAAAATGCATCATAAAATCTAGCATTCATGTTTTAACTTACTTTTCTTCATTGTATTCCTAATAACACCTTGTTGTACTGACAAGTCATACTATCTATTATTCAGATGGAAAATCTGGCTTTCTTCTTGGTTGAGCTGTGTTTGCTTCAGTACATAATGAGCAAGTACAGTCCATCAATGCTTGTTGTTGCTACTATCTACACTGCTCGATGCACTTTGAGGAAGGATACATGTTGGAACAAAACACTTACCCTCCATATAGGCTACTCTGAAGCAGACCTGAAGTAAGCCTTAAATTTTTTAAAGCATCATGCTTTTAGTGATTTTACCTTTCTAAAGAAATCCTACTCCTAGACATTTTAGATTTCTTCATCAATTACAGGCAGGCATTGTTGATCAGCTACGGCCATAACATTGTGTCTTGATCAACTATATGTTGGAACTCAGCTACTAACACCCTGTCAAAATTGAATCTTTATCTAATACTAACACGCATACTAAGCGTCTCAAGGCGTACACACATTTTGTTAACTCTGTACATTGAGGTAATAGCATTTATGTGCATTGTTCCAGGGAATGTGTGTATTTCATGGTCGATTTTCACCTAAATGTGGGAGGAAATAAGCTAAGAGTTGTTCATAAGAAGTATTCAGATCCATTTTTTTGGCTATGTTTCTTTTCTAAGCCCTACCACGTTATCTGCCGAAGACAATTGCAGTTCCAACAACTAATGAATATGTGCACCAGATTTACTTTTGGAGTCTAATTGAAGGTGGCCTATATGTTCTAAAATGAAGCTCTGTTCCATATATTTTGTCTTATTCAACCTGCAAACTAAATCTGTGGCCACAAATTTATGTTACGCCCGTGATTCCTCTGTGCAGATATCAAGGGGCTAGCGTGGATTTTATGCCGATGAGTAATGCAAAAAAGACACACGTGAAACTATGCAAGAAGGAAGAAAACCTCGAGAATGGAAGGATTTTAAATGGGATCCATCCCAGCACCCTTTTGGAAGGAAAGATAGTAAGGACGAAAGGAGGATCATCAAAAAGCAGCAACAGGAACCACCAGAAAGCTCTCGAATATGCAAACTCCATTCTGGAACCGTTCCACGAGAAGAGTGAATATAGAAAGACTAGCCAAGAAAACCAGCCCTCAAGGCATTGCATTGAAAAACAAGGAGATCTTCTCCTACAATGGGGCCAAAACAAGAGGCCTCGTGGTTATAGAGAAGAATACAGAAGCGTGGTTGAAGAATCTTCTATTTAGCCTAAGAAAATTATCTAGATCGATAGACATAATGGAAGGCGTGACCAACAGACATTCAAAATGATTTTATTTATTTTTTTTTAAATAATTTTTTATATTGTCTCTAGAGAGACAATAGTTTGAATTATGGACATTTATTTTTTTTAAATAATTTTTTATATTGTCTCTAGAGAGACAATAGTTTGAATTATGGAATTGTCTCTAAAAAGACAAAAATGTAATTGTTTCTAGAGAGACAAATGAAATTGTCTCTAGAGAGACAAATCAAATTGTCTCTTAATAGACAATAATTCTTGTATTTTTGAGACATTATATTTTGAGACACCCGCTTGGAGACAATATTTGAGACAATACACAAATTTCTTTTTGTCTTAAGTTAAGACAGTTGACTCAAATATTGTCTTAAATATTGTCTTAAAACCCCCTACATGTAGTAGTGTGGTTTTTCCATTTCATTGACATACTCTTTCGCCCATCAGTCAGATTTCAAATCGTTTGTGTGTAAAGAGTGATACCCTATCTCATATCATAGTTCATCAACTGAGGCATTATATACAAGTAACGAAAATGAGTTGGTAATTTTGATATCAATCGAAGCATTATATAAGATAATGATAATGGGAAGCTTATAGAAGATAGGGATAATGTAACGAGAATTAAAATGAATAAGATAACAGTAATGGAGAATTAAAATGAAATGAAATCTAATTGGAGCGAATTTAAACTATTTAAATTTTCGATATCATTTATATGTACCTTAATTTATAAATTTTATATTTTTATATGAAGTAAAATCTTTAAAGTGATTTGTGCAATCGTCATAATAATTGTGTGTATGAAGAGTGAACTATCAACTATTGTCACACTAAAATTTAATATACTCTTAAACATTTTATCTTAAAACATTTTATATTCTTTGATATTTATAGTCTCAAACCAATTTCCATACAATTTTATACTATAAATCCAATTTCATTGTGGATTTAACGCCAGGGATTTCATGGCGGATTGATCTCCATGAGTAACAGAATAATAATAATTATTTGCAGTGTTGATTAGGGTTAGCAGTTTCTTGTGCTAAAATATGAATGTTTATCACCGTTCTAGTTTGCTTTATTGTGAACGATTTAATAAAAAAATATGAAGGTTTCGAATGGCTTCCAATGTAATTTACCCTTCATTTCGTATTCTCTTATAAAACTGTCTAACACGTTTGACTTTATCATTATATTTATAAAAAAAAGATCAAATTATTAAAATGGTCTCTTTTTTAAATTAAATTAGAAATAAATTACTAATATGATGGGTATATATTGTAAAAATATATCAATCATATTTATTGTTTTGCGTTTGTTCAAGTAGGACTCTATCAATCTATTTGCTTATGTAAAACTCTATCAATAGATTTGTGTGTTGACTACTATTAGTTTAGCATTAATCATGAAAACTTCTAATGTTTAACTTTACAAATTATTAAAGTATTTTGGCTTACAAATTTGTGTCTTATTTTAAGTTTCTTGACATGCGTCCATGTTACTCATGAATTTTGGTCACCCTGAGCTAGTTTTTATCAAGGATGAAGGATGTAAACCTAAGTAATTCATTGTCTCAACTGTGTCAAACTACTATAGAGCTCACAACGCATGTGTAGTTGTATCAATAAACTAGAACTAGCAATGCATGTCTAGTTGCATCAATACTTTTATCAAAGTATTGCCAAACATTTTATAGTTTTCATATTAAAAACTAGTAAGATTCGCAAAAGTTTTTAGACTTTTGGAACAAAGTCCCTAAAACTCCCTCTCCCTTATAGTCGAGCAACTAAAATTTCAATTTACTTATTGGGTGGGGGGGCTTATGGTCAAGCCCCGTTGCCGGTCCTCTCCTTAACAGTTGAGCCTACCTCTACATCCTCTCCCTTATGGTCAAGCCCCTCTGGTCCTCTCCTTAATAGTCGAACCCCTGTCGAACCTTATGGTCAAGCAACTAAAGTTTCAATTTACTTATTGGGTGGGGGGCTTATGGTCGAGAACGTAATTGAATATTAAGTATGATGCATGCGAAAAAATTGAAAATGAACTTGAAATAAAATGAAATAACATGAATAAGGATAGAGAATGCATACAATATTGATATTCATACTAACAGTTACATTAGTAGAAATTTAAACTATTCTCAATAGTAAAATTAAATAGACATAAATTTAGAATGAGAATCAAAATAAGCTTATTTTATAATACAACTTACTTCTTAAAAAATTTAAAAATATGATAAAGATAAGTTGAATTATTTTGTTTTTAATTATAAAAAATAATATAAATATATAAAAAAAATATTATAATATTATTTTATT
Organism: Pinus tabuliformis; assembly: GCA_031772625.1. Taxonomy (NCBI): domain Eukaryota; kingdom Viridiplantae; phylum Streptophyta; class Pinopsida; order Pinales; family Pinaceae; genus Pinus; species Pinus tabuliformis. The sequence continues at coordinate 185,705,320 of CM062820.1, forward strand.
TTTAATTATAAACAAAAATAATTTACAATCAAAATTTTAAATTATAAATAAAATTAATATCATAATTTATCAATGTTATATATCTAAAGAAAATTATAAATCATTTAATACAAATTATAGTATATAATATTATAAAAAAATTATTTATAAATTAAAATTCGCATATTAAAATCTTTGTTACACATTTTTAAATGCATAAATTTTTAACTCATGTATTAATAATTCTTTATTCTTTTTATTCCATTCTCAAGGGTGAATACATCTTAGAGAATGTCGACAGTCATGTGGAAAAGGACGCACTGCAGTGCCATCAAGAAATAAGCCCAAGGAGCAATTCTTCGATAAAGAGTGCAACCAACTAGAATAAGGCATTGTTCAAGCTTATACCAAGTGTTCAAAAGACCAACAAGAGCTCTTTATGTTGACACCTAATCTTCATGATTGGGGAATTTGTAAATAAATAAATCAGGAATGTGAACAGTCATTGGAAGATGAACTGAACAATCACTCCTAATGTATATAACAATAACCTACCTATGGAATAATCAGACGAATCAGTTTTTTCTGCCTTTGGAGAGTTACTGCCTGGCCTGACATGGTATCAGAGCCAACCCTTTTTTTAGCTATTGTAACTCCCTGTCTGCTCTCCATATAGCTGAGCAGCTCCTCCATAAAATTAGCTGCTCCTGACATGGTAGCTGCCCCACTGCCCTCCACTATTCAGCGCTGTCCTGACAAGCACTGTCCTGTGCGTTAAGTTTTTTTTGAAATACCCTGAAATGCCTTGACTTGCACCTACTGCCTCCATTGCATGAATTGATTCCCTATTCTGATACCTGGAGCAGCGTTAACCTTAGGTCCTGCGCTGGAGGTTTGTCAGGCCCGTTTTGCTTTGCAATTCAGAGCTGTAAACCTGACGTGACACACATGGGCAGCGAGAAGACTATCTTGTCGGTGTTTGCTAGACGTTGTCACATGAATTGCTTCACCTGATTACTCTGTCCTCCATTACTGGTTCACATCTTTCTTTCGGCGTCCACGCCTTCAGCCTTCTATCCAATCCTGTGTTGATTTTTTCTTTAGTGTGCTCCAAGGCGACTGGATCTTCCTTTATCTGTTGAGTCGGTTGGATTTCCAGGTTCTGTTGATATAACCTACATCGAGAGGGACATTTCTTGTTCTTGCCGACCCTAGTGACCGCTTCAAAGCTAAATATCTACATAGTTACAGAAAACACTAGTGAAAATGAAGTCTGAGCAAGCCTGCAGCTTGGGTGATATCGGCCTCCAACACCTGTTGTAATGTTGTGTTAACTATGGACTCCAAGTATGGGAACGTCATGTAAAATATCCACGAGATCCCATCCACAGGCGTTGGTAGACCGTCTATATCTATAGGATATCCGCTAGTAGAGATAACTTTGGCGTCGTTGGATTTATATAAGGGGCGAAAGTTTTTACGGAGATCCGAAAGTGGCTTGTCCTCGGAGACCATTGGTAGTAGCAAGTTGAAACTCCACTCAAAATGCCCTGAGTTCGATTCACCGCAAGGCAGAGGCACATAGCGATTCAGTCCATTGAAGGTTACAGTGATTCGAAGGCCTGAAAGCTCCTGTCAGAGAACTATTGGCACTGCCCGGACGAGTGGTATACGTTTCCATAACGTTTGGTATTAAACCGCTTGTATATGCCTTGTTGATGTTTGACACAACATTTGAGTTTTGAATGCATTTTGGATGCTGTTTGAATATTAACGCTGTCCCATTGAACTGTGGCTTGAATGATATATATATTGACCAGCATATATATATATATATATTCACCAGTGCTTGAGTTTTGAATGCGTTTTGGATGTTGTTTGAATATTAACGTTGTCCCATTGAACTGTGGCTTGAATGATATATATATTGACCAACGTTTCAGTTTTGAATGTGTTTTGGACGTTGTTTGAATATTAACGTTGTCCCATTGAACTGTGGCTTGAATGATATATATATTGACCAACATATATATATATATATATATATTGAATAGTTTGTAGATATGGAATATGGTGGATATATTATATGAGGATCCTTGGAGGGATTTGAAGAAACAGTACATAAAAGTATTTGAAATCTTTTTGCCCTTTTGAGTACAATTTCACTGTATATCAGCAGAAGTATTTTTTTCTATCAGCAGAAGTTTTTTTTTACAGAATGCATTCAATCATCTCTATGGTAGGAATAGTTCTCACTGGCAAGGAGAACTATCCTGAATGGTCCCGGATGATAAAACACACCCTCATCTTCAATGAGTTGTGGAAAGGAGTGTGTGTCGGAGAAGGAGACAATGACCCAGTGCAGCCTACCTCAGAGAAAGAACTCGTCATTTGGGAAAACAAGAACAACAAAGCTTATGCATTAATCGCAGCATCTGTAAATGAAGAGGTGAGTCGCCATATTTCATCATATTCAACTACCTTTGAAGCTTTACAAAAGCTGAAAGAACTCTATGACTCACATTCTGCACTTGAAGTAGTCCAACTCATGATTAAACTCTTCACTCTTGAACTGCAAAATAATGATCCTCTTGCTCTTGCATCTGAAGTAAAGTCTATAATGCATGATATCAAATCCACTAAGGTTGAATTGGATATTCCTCTTATTTCTTTTCTCAAGGCACTTTATCCTACTTACTCCAACTATCTTGAGTCATTGCAAGCAAATGGAAATCTTAAAGATATAACCTTTGACTCTCTTGTGAAAATGTTTGCTGAAAGAGAGAAAGCTTTCGGAAAGAAGACAGCCCCTGAATCTTCTGAAGAGACTGTGTGCCTTGCTCATAAAGAAAAGCATCCTGCTCTAGACTCTACAAGAGGAAGAGGTGGACGAAGAGGAAGAGGAAGATATTTCAGAGGCAGGGGGGGCAGACATTCTCAAGGAGAAAAGGCAGATCTGCATTGCATTCGCTACAAACGAAATGGATCACATGATGCTTCTACATGCAAGCTACCATGGGACAAAATTGAGTAGAAAAGAAACCAGCAGAAAGGTAAAACTAATGATACAGACAAAGGTAAAGCACCTGAATCCACTCACTATATTGAGGCACAATGTAACATTGGAGTAAATGAAGATTTGTTTAATGCTTCACTTGCTTCTTCGAAAAATGATTGGTTGCTTGATTCAGGAGCAACCTGTCATATGACTCATAGAAAAGATTTTTTTGAAGATTTCACTGACAATGTTGATGGAGTAGTATACTTTGCAGATCAGTCAAAAATCAAGCCATCAGGGCTTGGCACAATCAGGCTTAAACTGCTTGGTCTTCCAGACTTTCTTCTGGATCATGTTCTATATCTCCCACAGCTTAAGAGAAACTTGTTGTCCTTGGTCCACATCCGCCAGCAAGGTCACTCCATTCATATGTTTGATGGAAAGCTTGAGGTAAGAAAAGCATCTGACCACTCACTTGTCATGAGGGGAATAGAAGAAGAAAGGCTTCTCAAACTGCAAGGAACCTCTACTCATGCAAAACATTTCTCATATATTTCTCATCATGAAGAAGGTACACTTCCATCAAGTTTATTATGGCATGCTAGATTTGGACATTTAAACTATGACAATCTCCACTTATTGAAGAAAAATGGTGTTGCTGGTTTGTGTACAATTCCTAGGAAACATAAGCAATGTGATGCTTGCATTCTAGGAAAGCATAGCAAACAGTATTTTCATGATTCACATTCAAGAGCACATAGGAAGCTTGAACTCATTCATTCAGATTTATGTGGTCCAATGCCTGTTCCTTCTGCAAATGGAAATAAATATATCATGAAATTTATTGATGATTACACCAGAATGTGTTGGGTTTATTTATTGAAGAACAAATCTAGTGCTTTTCAAACATTCAAGAATTTTCATAAATGGATTGAAAATGATGCACAATCTCATATTGGGTCTATTCGCACTGATAATGGAAAAGAATAGACATCAAATGAATTTGAAAACTATCTTCGCCAACATGGGATCAAACATCAAACAACTGTGCCTTATAATCCCCAACAGAATGGTGTAGTTGAAAGAATGAATAGAACAATCTTGAATATGGTACGATCCATGCTTTTCTTCAAAAATGTAAAGATAATGTTTTGGGTTGATGCTGTTCTATGTGCTGCATATATAAAGAATAGATGTCCATCTAATGCTATAAGAAACAAGACTCCTTATGAATTGTGGTATGGACATGTTCCTTCGGTAAAACATCTCAGGATCTTTGGTTCCACCTGTTATGCTTTGATACCAAAGGTACATAGAAACAATCTTGGTGCTAGAAGTCGTAAGTGTATCTTCCCGGGGTATTCAAACACCTCTAAAGCATACTGCCTCTATGATGAAGTAAATAAAATTTTTTTTGTATCTAGAGATGTCATTTTTCTTTAATCATCCAAATCTGACAATGTTGCTGAGCGGTAACTTGATCACTTGGATAGATTTGCAAAAATGAAATCATTTCAATAATTTGATAATCAGATTCCACATCTTGAAGGGGGGATTCCTATACTAGATCAACATGTGGAATCTTCTTCTGAAGAACAATCTCCTCTGCATGAAACTCCAACAACGGATGATGCTTTAAGTGATGTAATTGATAGAATTGGGAGACTCAATCTTGATTCAGTCCCAACTCAATCAACAGAGCAGCCTGGACCATCTTAGAAAGGTCCCCCAAAGTGGCTGAAAAAGACACTTGAAAGTGTTCATCCTGACGAAATTGGAAAAACAGGAACCTGAAATTCAAATTTATGATTGTGAATTGAACTTTTCTACAGATTTTGAACCAACTTCCTTCAAAGAAGCTGCTTTTCATGATGAATGGAAAGAAGCGATGCAAAAGGAGTATGATGCCCTCATAAAGAATGGCACTTGAAAGCTGGTTGATCCTCCATTTGGAACGAAACCAATTGGCTGCAAGTGGGTCTACAAGAACAAGTACAAAGCTGATGGCTCACTTAACAAAAACAAAGCTAGGCTTGTGGCAAAAGGTTTTGCACAGAAGGAAGGGGTCGATTATGAGGAAACTTTTGCCCCTACAGCAAAATGGGCCACCATCCGGACACTCTTTGCACTAGCATCTCAGAACGGTTGGAAAGTCCATCAAATGGATGTAAAAACTGCATTCTTGAATGGAGATCTAAAAGAGAATGTTTTTATGTCCCAGCCTGAAGGATTTGCTATGAAAGGACATGAACATAAAGTATGCAAACTTGTGAAGTCCTTGTATGGCCTCAAACAAGCACCGCGAGCCTGGTATGAAAAACTAACTGAGCATCTTCTGAAACTCAACTTCAATCATTTTGATCTTGATGATACAACTTTATTTGTCAAGAAAGTTGGCAAAACAGTAGTGTATCTTGTGGTATATGTAGATGATATTTTAATGACAGGGAACAATGAAAGCTACATTGCATCCATAAAGAAGGAATCGGGGAAAAGTTTTGAAATGACTGATTTGGGCTATGTTCATTACTATCTTGGCATTGAAGTAACCCAACAACCAAAATCCATATTTCATTCTCAAAAGAAATACATTGGAGATTTGTTAAATAGATTTGGCATGACAGAGTGCAATCCTCTTTCTACTCCAATGGAACAAAACTTAATGCTCACATCTATTGAAGGAAAGGAATTTGAGGATGCAACAAAGTATAGACAGCTTGTAGGAAGTCTCATCTACCTCCCTACTACCAGACCAGACATTTCATTTACTGTTGGAATCCTCTCCAGGTTCATGCAAAAGCCTTGTGAGGGACATTGGTCTGCTACAAAAAGAGTTCTAAGGTACTTGAATGGAACTCAAGACCTTGGAATCAAGTATACACAGGTGGACGACTTCAGCTTGATTGGATACTCTGATTCAGACTTCGATGGAGACAAAGAAACTGGGGTATCTACTTCAGGATATGCTATGAGTCTTGGATCAGGAGCTGTCTCCTGGAGATCATGTAAACAATCAGTTCCAGCAGATTCCACAACAGAAGCAGAATACGTGGCAGCAGCTGAAGCAATGAAAGAAATTGTGTGGCTCAGGAAAATTCTTGAAGATTTGCAGGTAAAACAAGTACAATCAACTCCACTCATGATTGATAACACCTCTTTAATAAAGTTGGCCAAGAATCCAAAGTTCCATGATCGAACAAAGCATATCAATACTAAATATCATCTGATTCGACATCATGTTGAGGCCAAAACAATCCATCTCCGTCATTGTTCCACAAATGAGAAAATTGCAGACATCTTCACTAAAGCACTTGGAAAGGAAAAGCTTGAACGATTCAGAATGATGCTTGGACTCACCAACATCCCTTCAGATTAAGGGGAGGAATGTTGACACCTAATCTTCATGATTGGGGAATTTGTAAATAAATAAATCAGGAATGTGAACAGTCATCAGAAGATGAACTGAACAATCACTCCTAATGTATATAACAATAACCTACCTATGGAATAATCAGACGAATCAGTTTTTTCTACCTTTGGAGAGTTACTGTGTGGCCTGACACTTTACAACCGAAAGGCGCAATGATTCCGTGACGACGTAGTCCGAGAGTAATTTCGATGGCGACTGAAGAGGGGCTCTCTCTACATCCAGTAAGAGCAATGGAGTGGTTCATAAGATATCTAACAGTAAATGTCGACATTCTCAAAACCCATAACAACCATAGAGATGATCACTTGCAGCTAAAAAGGGATAATAAGTGCAAGTTGTGTTCTCCTCGAAGCCCTGGAGGTGGCCATTCATCTTTGTCAACGTGATTACATTCACAATTTCTAGTCAACCTTAATGGAAATTCATTCAATTTATTTTTCTAGCTGGTAGAGTATGTATATATATTTGTAATTTTTTTTTGGAAATAACCTTTCATACAATAAGTGATATCTAAGTTCAGTTTAAGCCTTGGAGGCTACGAATGATCTCTGTTAATATGAGTAAATTCAGCCTTCATTCCGAAATGCAGATCATTCAATTTAGTTTTGATTTTGGTAGAGCAGGTATAAATTTATAAAAATAGAATATACATACATTTAAAAAAATTAGACAGAATGTTTGTTTAATAAAATATATGGATTCTGTCATTTTTTTTGGAAATTTTGTATCCAATAAATTGAGAATTTTATATATAATTTATTCATAAGATTAAATATATCATCATAGTTAAAATGTTTATCAGAAAATAAGAAAATAAAAGTATACGTGATCAATAAACTGCCTTTATGTTTTAGTGGACAAAACTCCTCACAACAAATTTGATAAATTATATTTAAAAATTCAAAATCTATATGATGGAGGTTTATTTCTTTCTAGATTTTCAGATGTGTAAATTATTGTTTATTTCATATGCATCCAATTTATAACTATGCATAAAATAAAGAGAGAAAAACTAAAAACTCACAAGTCATTATTGTTATAAATTAATCTTGAGTTTACTTAGATAATTATGTAGGTGATTATTTGTTTCATGTTAAAGAGTTAGCTTTGATAGTTAGTGGGTTTGTGGATTTGTAAATATCAAACACAAGTATATATTTCTCTCTAATATAAGCATTTTGGGTGAGTTGGTATATTTGTCCATATTTTTAATGGTATGGTATTTTGGCTAATCCAAAATAGATTAAACCGTTGGAATTGTTGCATGCTGTGAGGGGTTTTTAACTTGTTTGAATTGAAACACTTATTTGGTGTCTCATTGTGTAAATAACACAAATGACCTAGTAACCGTTTTTTTGGCGTAGAAAAAAAGTCGCTAGATTTTGAAAAATGGTGATTCAAATACATTTTTTTTTTCGAGCATATTTTTTCCACTTTAATTTTTTTTTTTTTTTTTTTTTTTTTTTTTATGTATCAAGTATGAACAATTTTTTTAAATGTTAGTGATTTTGATGCTACTTTTGAAAAGTGTTTATGCAGCATCAACAAATTTTTTAGAGGGCTTATTTTTGCCATTTTAAATTTTTTATGTATCAAGTATGAATATTTTATTTTGTTAGTGATATTAATTTTTATTTTGAAAAGTGTTGATGAGTATAATCTTTTTTTTAAAGGGCTTAATTTTTAGAGTTCAAATTTTTCAATGAATTAAGTGTAGATAATTTTTTTAAATGTTGGTGTTGTTCATGTTAGTAATAAAACATAAAAATAAAAAATAAAAAGATGACGAAAAAATCAAATAAAAAAAAAACCTATAAAAATGTAAAATAGAAACAAAAATTAATCTGAAAACATTTTTTTAAGTTAAAAAACAAATAAAAAATAAAAACCTCATTAGAAAAAATAAATTAAAAACTACATAAAAAAATAATGAAAAAAAAATAATAATTAAAATTAAAAAAATTCAAATAAAATAAAAAAATAAAAAATAATTTAAATAAACGAAATTTAAAATAAAAAATAAAATAAAATAAAAAATTAGAAAATATTTTTTTCATTAAAAATTAAAAAATAAAGAAAAAACATAAAAAACAATTAAAAGAAAAAAAAAATTATAAAAATTAAAAACAAAATTATAAAAAAAAATATTTGATATGTTTTGATTTTTTTTTTAAATGTTTCAATTAAAAGAAATGAAAACATATTAAATATTTTTTACAAGTAAAAAAAAAAAAAAACGAGTTAAATAGAAAACAACAATTGAAAACATATTTAAAAAAAAAATAGAAAGAATGAAAAAAATAAATAAAAAAGAAAACATTAAAAAATATAAAATAAACAATTAAAATTAAATTAAATTAAAAATTAAAAAATAAAAATAAAAAAATTATAAACCATTAAAAATAAATAAAAAATAAAAAATTCAAAACTGATTTAAAAAAAAAATTAAGAAAATAAAAATAAATAAAAAATTTAAAAACAAAAATTAAAATAAATAAAAAATTTAAAAAACATATTAAAAGAAAAAAAATCAAAACAAATGAAAAAAATTCAAAATAAATTAAAAATATTTAAATTTAAAAAAAAATAAGTGGAAAAATAATTAAATAAAAACATTAAAAAAATATATAGAACAAGTTAGAAAACAAATAAAACATGAAAACAATTAAAAATTAAAAATAATAAAATAACCACCTACACTCTGCCGCACCCCTTCCCCTTTCCCCTCACCCCCGTCTTTTCTCCCTGCCCTTTCCCTCTCCCCCTTTCCATTGTCCCTTCTTCTTTCCCCCTCCCACTTTGCCCGCCACCCTTACCTCACCCCCTCCGCTCTCCTTCACCCCTCACTCACCCTCTTCCCCTCTCACCCCTTGCTCCCTCAAACCCCTCCCCTCCCGGCCCATAGCCAGTGGCCTGGAGGCAACTGGGGGTCGGGAGGGGAGGGGGGTGACGGAGCGGGGGTGCTAGTGAGGGCAGGGGGTCGAGAGGGGGGAGAGGGAGGGTAGAGGGGAGGGCATGGGGTCGGGGACGAGAGGTGAGAGGGGTGAGTGAGGGGGTAGAGGAGAGGGGGGTGAGTGAGGTCAGGGCGCGAGTGGGGTATAGGAGAGAGGAAGCGTCAATTTTGTATTTTTTATTTTTTAATTTTTATATTAATGTTTTTTAATTTTAATTTTTATTAATTGCTTTAATTTTAATTTTTTTTTAATTTTTTTATAACTTTTTTAATTTTAATTTTAATTTTAATTTTCATTGATTTATTTTTTAATTTAAGTATTTTTAATTTTAATTTCATTTTTTTTTATAATTTAAATTTTATAATATAATTTTTTTAAATTTTAATTTTTTTTTAATCGCTTTGTTTTCAGTTTCTGTTTTTATTTTTTCTTTTTTATATTTTATATTTTTTGTTTTTAATTTTTTGTTTTTAATTTTTTATTTTATTTTTAATTTTATGTTTTTATATTGTTTATTTAAATTTATTTTTCGGGTAGTTATTTAACTTTTCTTAAATGATGTTTTTATTTTATATTTTTTATTCCAAATTAAAAAAAATGGTTTTTCTTTTTTTAATTTAATTTTATTTTTTAAACTATATATATTTTCAATAATATATATTTTTTTATGGTTTCTTTTGGTTTTTTTTAATTATTTTCTTATATATTTTATGAAATTTAATTTATTTTTTGTCATGAATCATCCCCTTGCCACCCCTGGCCGGTTGGGCCTCGGGGTGGCTGAGGAATTTTTTCTTTTAGGTTTTTAATTTTTTTTAATGTCGTATTTTATTTTTGTAATTTTTTAATTTTTAATTTTTATTCGGTTTTTATTTTATTTTACTATTTTTTTTTTTTGCGGAATCGGTCTGCCAGCGGCTGGGCGGGGCTAGCCATGGATGCGTGCTAGGAGGCGAGATGCATGCATTGGCGTAGCCCGCCCATGACCATGACCAACGCCACCCATGGGTGGCCAATGTTTTTTTTATTATATTTTTTTTAATTTTTTTTTAGCTTGTTTTTGTTAAATTTTAAATTTAATTTTTTTAATTGTTTTATTTTGATTTTTTTTATTCAATTTCTTTTTAATTGTTTTTTTAAATATTTTTTTAATTATTATTTTTTTATTAAAAAAAAATTGTTTTTTATTTTTATTTTGTTGATTTAATTTTTTTTGTTAAATTATATCTATTTTTGTTTTTTTTGTTTTTATAATTATTTTATGATATTTTTATTTTTTATTTTATTTTGTCTAATTTTTTATATTTAGAAGTTAATTGTATTTTTATTTTTTTACAATTTTTAGTTTATTCTTTTTTTCTTTTTTTACAGTTGACCCTTTTTTTCATGTTTTAAAGTCTTTTTTAATGCTTTATTTCTGGTTATTATTTTTTTTAAAAATTATATTTTTATTATTATTATTATTATTATTATTATTATTATTATTATTGTTTGTATATTTGAATTTTTGGTGTCTTTTGCATTATATTTTTATATTTTTTTTACTATTTTTTATTTTTAGTAATATATATATATATATATATATATTTTGTTTTTTTATTGCTTTTTCCTTTCATTCTTTTTTCTTTTTTATCAATATTAAAAATTTTGTTTTCTTTTGTATTTTTATTTATTTTATTTACTCCAATATTTGAATTTTTGTTTTCTTTTATATTTTAATTTTTATTTCTTCATATATTTATTTTTCATTTTGGTTGCTATTTATATTTTTTTTACAGGGTCTGTGTCGATGCACATCCTGCAACTCGATCCCATTATGGGCAATTTGGTAGTTGATTTTAAAATTTTCATTATAATGAATCAAGTCGGCCACCACAATGTATTAATTTCCTGGTTGGTCTTTAAGTTTTCATTAAAATGGGTCGAATTCACATACACCGCGTGTCAATTTGATGGTTGATTTTTAAATTTAATGTATCGAGTTGTCTTAGGCTAAGATTTTAAAATCGCTATATATTAAGCACTTAAAGAATAAATTACTCTTGGGTGTTCAGTTTTGAATTTTTTTGTCATAAAATTTTTCCAAAATGTCATGCTTGAAATATTTTGAAAACTTGAGATTTTTTTGTAATCATAATGTTGGGTTTTAATTGCATGGTTGGAAAATTGTCTGATTTTAATGTTTTTCTAAGTCATTATATTTTATCGTTAATGCTATGGTTGAAAACAATTACAATTTTTGGGTTTTAAGTCATGATATTTTATCTTTAATGTTATGGTTGAAAACAATTACAATTTCAGGGTTTTTAGTGTAAAGATATTTTATCTTTAACATGCATAGAAATTATTGGAATTATCAGGATTTGAGATGTGATATTTTATCTTTAACATCATGTCCAAGAATTATTCAAATTTTATAGTTTTTGAAAGTCCAGATGTCTTATCTTTAATTCCATTGCTAAAAATTGTCTTAATCATGACCCATTTTTTTTTATTCTAGAATCAACACTTATTTTTTTAAGGATGGTTTTTCATCCATTTTGCAAAAAAAAAATGGTTTTTACTTCCATTTAAAAAAAATGTTGAAAATTTACCCTAAAAATAAAACATCATTTTGGAATACACAATTTTTATTTTTGGGATGTTTTTTCATGTTTTTTGGGGGTTTTTGGGTTAGAGTACCTGTTTTGAGGTAATAGTTCCTGTTTAATCGGTAACTATGTTAAATGGTAGAATTGAGTTAAGAACATAAAACACACCAAAACGATTTTGGAGACGTAGTAGCTATCCTTGAAAACTTTATGGACGCAGGCGAGTTTCTGTTTTTTGTACCGATTGGTTCCATCTCCAAATATTAGTTGCAACAATTTAATGCTATGGGGTCAACATATTATTCCCGCCCACCAGGGTTGTTACACATTCATTAGGGTTAGAGGTGTTATTTCAATTGATTGTACCACCCTACTTTGCAAGCTCCTTTACATCAATTTCTGAAGAATTTTCTATAGAGACATGAGATTCGAAATCTCACCGCACTAGTTCCAGTTTTTAAAATCTATTTGAGATTTTTGCTGGGGCTTTTGGTCAAGATCCAATTTTTCTTGTGGTTCTTTCGTTCTGCTTCAAGTTTTCAGCAAACATTTGGAACACTGTTTGTAAACCATGGATGTATGAAAGATAGACATGCATCTGTGTTTGTCAAAGGAGAGTCATCATAAGAGTGGTTTGTCAGGGAATCTTTATATATTTTTTCTTTGCTTCTTTATGAATTTTTAGTTTAAGAATGACATACTAATGTCAGTTTTCAATTCCAATACCATTGTTCAATGGAACCAGTTATGAATTTTCGAGTTTAAAATTGAAATCTTGTTTGCAAGGTCTACATTTTTGGGATTATGTTGAATAAGGGTTCATAGAACTTTATGAAAATACTATTGTTGTTATGTCTACTGCTTGAAGAAAAATATTAGAGGAACACGAACAAAAGAAGGAAAAACTACATCTTGCATTTTCATTTCTTTAGATGAATCTATTTTTCCTAAAATTGTTAATGTAGGGAAATATGAATAAGCTTGAGATATTCTTAAAACAACTTATCAAGGTAATGAAAAGGTGAAAATTATGAAATAAAAAACCCTTAGAACTCAGTTTGAAACCATCAAGATGAATGAATCAGAAACTATTAATCAGTGTGTGATTAGGTTTATGGGTGTTGTCAATGAACTTCAAATTAATGGTGAAAAGTTAGAAGATCAAAGGGTTGTTGAAAAATTTCTTAGAAGTTTTCCGAAAAAAAATTAAATGGCAGTGACTATTATTCTTGAGTCCAAGGATTTAACAAAATTTTATGTGGAAGAATTAACAGGTTCCTTATTGTCTCATGAAGCAATAATTAATTTGGATGTTGGTACTTTAGAACATGCTTTCAAGTATAAGGTTTCCATGGTAAAAAAGGAAGAGGTAGATGGAAATCTCAGACAGAGGATAAACCACATGTAGTAAATCCATAACAACCTCAAATCGAATGTGGTTGTAAGTGGACAGACAATTCAAACATTCAATGCCACTATTCTAAAGTGTATGGCCATTATAGATTAAAATGTTGAAAGCTGTAGTATGTTTTAAGTAGAAATAAAGCTAATGCATCTAAAAATGAAAGTGAAACATCTGATACTTTATTTATTTCATGTCAAGTCACTGAGAAAATCCCTAACATGAATATCTAGTTTGTTGATAGGTGTAATAATCATATGACTTTTCACAGTGATTTTTTTTCTAATATTGGTACATCTTCCTACTCTATTATTGGTGTGGGTGATAATCGCTAATTAAAATATTCAAGAAATGGTGTTGTGCCAATACTAACCAAGAAAAATGAGGTGAAGAATATTTATGATGTTTATTATATACCCAATATCAAACATAATTTGTTGAGTGTTGGTCAATTAGATGTACATGGTTGCGATGTTAAGTTTCACAACACTACTTGCACATTTTTTTATCAAATAAAACTTTGGCTGTAAATATTTATATGACGAAAAACACATTATACCCATTATAAATGAGAAGTGGGAAGTTGTATGAACGTAATGTGTCAAAAACAAATCAAATTGATTTGTGGCATTTGTGATATGGTCATTTACCTCTTAAAAGGATGAGTCTATTGCGAAGGCAGTTTATGGTAAAATGTTTACCTACTTTGCTTGAACAGATCTCTCCTTGTACAAGTTTTCTAATGGGAAAACGTAAGCAAGAGAGTTTTCCAACAACTTCTTACAAAGCCAAAGAACAATTAGAGTTAGTTCATACAGATTTGTGTGGTCCTATGCAAACATAATAAATTGGTGGAAGTTTCTATTTTCTCACATTTATTGATGATTTTAGTAGGAAAGTTTGGGTTTATTTTATCAATTACAAATCTGAGACTTTTGTTAGCTTCAAGGAGTTCAAGGATGAAACTCATAAAAGAAGTGGGAAGTTTTTCAAACTTTTGATATCAGATGGAGGTAAGTATGATTCTAAGGATTTTATTTTATTTTTGTAAGCGTAATGTCATTAAGAAACATACAACAACTAGATATACTCCATAGCAGAATGGAAAGGCACGAAGAAAGAAACAAACTCTCGTGAACATGACTAGGAGTTTGCTGATAGCAAGAAATCTATCTAAATAATTTTTGGTTCAAGAAATTGCATTTTTCATATACATATTGAATAGATCACCAACTTCTAGTTGTCAAGCTAAGATACCTAACGAAGCATGGAGAGGAAAAAAGGTAATTGTTTCACATTTTTGAGTTTTTGGTTGTATTACTTTCACTCATGTTCCCTAAACTAAAGCATAGATATTGTATAATCCTATTACTACGAAGTTTGCGATAAGTAGAGATGTTAAGTTTATGGATAACCAATCATGGAATGAAATGGAAAATGGTACTTGTCATAATACTTTTGTTTTGTTAGATGAACATCGAGCATCTACAACAAGTATTCCAAGATTCTAGGTTAAGGAAAAATGTAGTTCATCATCTAATAGTGATTATGATTCTGATAAAAATCAAAGAGTGAGAAGTGACTAATATTTATGAATTAAATTATAATGATAATATAACACACTTGTCATTTTTCTTATTACAATCTACTTGTTTTGAAGAATTTGTAAAGAAAAAGGAATGGGTAGATGCAATGAAAAATGTAATTGGTGTTATTGAATGAAATAAAATTTGGGATTTGGTTGATCTACTTACAAATAAAAACTCCATGGTTGTTAACTGGGTTTATAAAACAAAGTTGAATGAGAATGCTATGATTGAGAAACACAAAACAAGGTTAGTTGCCAAAAGTGTTTCACAACAACTTGACCTAGATTTTAGTGAAACTTGTGTAAATGTAAAACAAATAGAGATTGTTTGATTTGTATTGGTTATTGCAGCACAAAACAAGTGGCCTATTTACCAAATGGATGTAAAGTCTGCATTCTTAAATGGAGTATTCAATGAAGAAGTGTATTTTCATAAGTCATCTGGTTTCAAAGTCAAAGGACAAGAATATGAAGTGTAAAAATTGAAGAAAGATTTGTATGGCCTGAAGAAAGGTCCAAGAGATTGGTACAATAAAGTCAAAGGACAAGAACATGAAGTGTAAAAATTGAAGAAAGATTTGTATGGCCTGAAGAAAGGTCCAAGAGATTGGTACAATAGAATTTATCATTACTTGTTGAATGATAGTTTTAAAAGGAGTGACCATGAACCAACTTTGTATATCAAGGAAGATCATCAAGGTAATATGCTTATATTATGTCTTTATGTTCATGATATGATCTATACAGGTAATATGCATTTAGATGTGTTGAAAGTAGCAATGAAAAATGAATTTGAAATGACAAATCTTCGATTAATGAAATATTTCTTACGCATTGAAGTGGAACAATCAAATAATGGTATCTTTATCAATCAACAAAAGTATGTTATTGACATTTTGAAAAATTTCAAGATGGACAAGTGTAAACCAAAATATTCCTATTGATCTTAGTACAAACTTAAGCAAAGATGATGTAGGTATTGTTGTTAATTCCACTTTGTATAAGCAACATGTTTCTACTCTTATGTGTCTTACAGCAACTAGACCTCATATAACATATGCAACAAGTTCCATTTCCATGTTTATGGAATCTCCTAATGATTTTCATTGGAAAGTTGGAAAAATAGTTTTAAGGTACATTGTAGGTACAACCACTTATGGTTTGTGCTACACAACTTTAGCAGAAAAATAAGCTCATAAGTTATACATACAATGATTGTGTAGGTTGTATTGATGATAGGAAAAGCACTTATGTATATGTGTTTCTATTTGGCAATAATTTGATTTCATGGACATCCAAAAAGCGGGCCATATTTTCATTGTATCTTGGATAAGCCGAGTACGTAGCAACAACTACAGTGGCATGCCATGCAGTATGGATGAAAATACTTCTATTAGACTTTGGATATAGAGAAAAGGACTCTACTTCAATATTTTATCATAATATTTGCCTTATTTCCTTGTCAAAGAATAATGTATTTCTTTTGAGTTCATGACTGGAGAATCCACAGTTTTAAGATTTTTGTACCAACGTTTCAAATCCCAAATGGGATCCATCATCAGGATATGAGAATGATGATGAGCAGAAGAGCAACAAAGGATTGATAAATAGTGAAGAGGATAAAACAATTAGAATGACAAACTGTCGGCTCACATAATTTTTATAATTTTAATTAATTATTAATTTGTTCAATTAATTTTATTAATTTCATTAATTTTATAATTTTATAATTTTATAATTTTAATTAATTTTAATTTTTATAATTTTAATTAATTTTATTAATTTGATTTATTAATTTGTTTTATTAATTTAACTTTGTTTTATTAATATTATACCTAGAATTAAATGAAAATAACACTAACTCTAATAAGAAAATAACTTATACCTAGAACTAAAAGAAATTAAAATTAACTCTAAAATGAAATTAATTAATACCTAGATCTAAATGAATATATTATATATGAATATATTATTAACACTAAAAAGAAATTAATTTATACCTAGGGAAGGTTAACTCTAGAATATTAAATTGTTTTATTAATATTATATGAAAAAAATATTAATTTGTATTAATATTAAATTGTTTAATTAATTTTGTTTTATTTAATATAATATTAGTTAGTTTTATTAATATTATACCTAGAACTAAATGAAAATATCATTATAACTAGAACTAAATTTAATATTAATAATTGGCTTTATTAATATTATACCTAGAACTAAAATTAATATGATATAATATTATTAATTAGCTTTTCTAGAACTAAAAATAACATTAACTTTAATATGATTAAAACTAAAATGAAATTAGCTTTAATTAATATTAATTCCTAAATTTTTTTATTTAATTTATAATTATTATTAATTAATATTATTAATATAAATTATATTATATTAACTATTATAAATAATTAATATTTATAATAAATTAATATAATGATTAATATATTACTTAATAGCAATAATGAAAATAATAAATCCTAGAATTTTAATGGAAAATCTATACCTAGACCTAAATGAAAACAAAGACTGAAGACACCAGAAAGGAGAGGGATAACTTACCTGCTGAGGTCTTAACCAGGGGATGCACTTGTGATTTTTATTTCCTTGATCAAGGGAAGCCAGCTCCCGCTAATCTCCACGCCATTATCTCTGTTCAGATCCAGAAAGGATAGGGATAACTTACCTGCTGAGGTCTTAACCAGGGGATGCACTTGTGATTTTTATTTCCTTGATCAAGGGAAGCCAGCTCCCGCTAATCTCCACGCCATTATCTCTGTTCAGATCCAGAAAGGAGAGGGATAACTTACCTGCTGAGGTCTTAACCAGGGGATGCACTTGTGATTTTTAGTTCCTTGATCAAGGGAAGTCAGCTCCCGCTAATCTCCACGCCATTATCTCTGTTCAGATCCAGAAAGGAGAGGGATAACTTACTTGCTAAGGTCTTAACCAGGGGATGCACTTGTGATTTTTATTTCCTTGATCAAGGGAAGCCAGCTCCCGCTAATCTCCACGCCATTATCTCTGTTCAGATCCAGAAAGGAGAGGGATAACTTACCTGCTGAGGTCTTAACCAGGGGATGCACTTGTGATTTTTATTTCCTTGATCAAGGGAAGCCAGCTCCCGCTAATCTCCACGCCATTATCTCTGTTCAAATCCAGAAAGGAGAGGGATAACTTACCTGCTGAGGTCTTAACCAGGGGATGCACTTGTGATTTTTATTTCCTTGATCAAGGGAAGCCAACTCCCGCTAATCTCCACGCCATTATCTCTGTTCAGATCCAGAAAGGAGAGGGATAACTTACCTGCTGAGGTCTTAACCAGGGGATGCACTTGTGATTTTTATTTCCTTGTTCAAGGGAAGCCAGCTCCCGCTAATCTCCACGCCATTATCTCTGTTCAGATCCAGAAAGGAGAGGGATAACTTACCTGCTGAGGTCTTAACCAGGGGATGCACTTGTGATTTTTATTTCCTTGATCAAGGGAAGCCAGCTCCCGCTAATCTCCACGCCATTATCTCTGTTCAGATCCAGAAAGGAGAGGGATAACTTACCTGCTGAGGTCTTAACCAGGGGATGCACTTGTGATTTTTATTTCCTTGATCAAGGGAAGCCAGCTCCCGCTAATCTCCACGCCATTATCTCTGTTCAGATCCAGAAAGGAGAGGGATAACTTACCTGCTGAGGTCTTAACCAGGGGATGCACTTGTGATTTTTATTTCCTTGATCAAGGGAAGCCAACTCCCGCTAATCTCCACGCCATTATCTCTGTTCAGATCCAGAAAGGAGAGGGATAACTTACCTGCTGAGGTCTTAACCAGGGGATGCACTTGTGATTTTTATTTCCTTGATCAAGGGAAGCAAGCTCCCGCTAATCTCCACGCCATTATCTCTGTTCAGATCCAGAAAGGAGAGGGATAACTTACCTGCTGAGGTCTTAACCAGGGGATGCACTTGTGATTTTTATTTCCTTGATCAAGGGAAGCCAGCTCCCGCTAATCTCCACGCCATTATCTCTGTTCAGATCCAGAAAGGAGAGGGATAACTTACCTGCTGAGGTCTTAACCAGGGGATGCACTTGTGATTTTTATTTCCTTGATCAAGGGAATCCAGCTCCCGGTAATCTCCACGCCATTATCTCTGTTCAGATCCAGAAAGGAGAGGGATAACTTACCTGTTGAGGTCTTAACTAGGGGATGCACTTGTGATTTTTATTTCCTTGATCAAGGGAAGCCAGCTCCCGCTAATCTCCACGCCATTATCTCTGTTCAGATCGAGAAAGGAGAGGGATAACTTACCTGCTGAGGTCTTAACCAGGGGATGCACTTGTGATTTTTATTTCCTTGATCAAGGGAAGCCAACTCCCGCTAATCTCCACTCCATTATCTCTGTTCAGATCCAGAAAGGAGAGGGATAACTTACCTGCTGAGGTCTTAACCAGGGGATGCACTTGTGATTTTTATTTCCTTGATCAAGGGAAGCAAGCTCCCGCTAATCTCCACGCCATTATCTCTGTTCAGATCCAGAAAGGAGAGGAATAACTTACCTGCTGAGGTCTTAACCAGGGGATGCACTTGTGATTTTTATTTCCTTGATCAAGGGAAGCAAGCTCCCCCTAATCTCCACGCCATTATCTCTGTTCAGATCCAGAAAGGAGAGGGATAACTTACCTGCTGAGGTCTTAACCAGGGGATGCACTTGTGATTTTTATTTCCTTGATCAAGGGAATCCAGCTCCCGCTAATCTCCATGCCATTATCTCTGTTCAGATCCAGAAAGGAGAGGGATAACTTACCTGCTGAGGTCTTAACCAGGGGATGCACTTGTGATTTTTATTTCCTTGATCAAGGGAAGCCAGCTCCCGCTAATCTCCACGCCAAATTAATTAAAATTATAAAAATTATGTCAGCCGACAATTTGTCATTCTAATTGTTTTATCCTCTTCACTATTTATCAATCCTTTGTTGCTCTTCTGCTCATCATCATTCTCATATCCTGATGATGGATCCCATTTGGGATTTGAAACGTTGGTACAAAAATCTTAAAACTGTGGATTCTCCGGTCATGAACTCAAAAGATTCAAGCCACAGATCTCTGAAAACCAATAATGTATTTCATTAAAAAAACAAGGATATTGATACTCGATTAAAACTTCATTGATGAACTTGTTAAAAATGGTGACATATCTCTTAAATTTTTTGATACTGAGGAATAGTTCGTGGATAGCTTCACCAAACCTTTTGGAAGAATCAATTTCGAACTTCAGCATCAAAATTTAGGCTTTAAAATAATATAATCCTCAATATTAATGAAGAGTGTTAGAAATAGATCTAAAATTTACTTAGATTATTACATAGGTGATTAGTTGTTTCCTATTATTGCGTTAGTTGTGATGGTTAGTCGGTTTGAGGATTTCTAACTATTAGACACAAGTATATATTGTTGTCTAATTAAAGCATTTTATGCGAGTTGGTATCATTATGCATGCATTCGTTTCTTTATCCATATTTTTTAATTATTTGCACAAGATATATCTTGGGAAATCTGAGAGAAAAGCCCAACTAAAAGGTGAGGGTGCTTTCCTCAAAATTGGTTATGATGCTTTCCTCAAATTGGTTATGAGTATAAAGAAGTAAGGCTTATGGCCTACTGGCTAGTACAGTGCACAAATCTTATTTGTGTGCTACCTCCCTCTCCTTCTCCTACTATGCTAACCTATGGAACAAGATACACTCGTAAATAATGGAACCCATTTTCCTCCTAATGGCACAGTTATAACACAAGCTAATGGCCTACTAGTGGTTAGGTTTGACTCGTTACAATATAGACTCTTGTAGAACCTTCTCCATCACAATCATGTTCTTAGCCCCTTTTCCTTGAGTAATGGGGATTGACATAGCATCCTCTCAAATTATAGTGGTAAAAATAGGAAGGTCAACTCTCAAGTGACGTAATTAAGACGATTTTTGCACTGTGTAGAATAGGCAATAAAGGTGCCACACTAAAGTGAAAAATTTTTACCACCCAAAAAAACTGTTTGATGTCTAAAAACCCTCTAAGAAAGTTCTGGACCCCAATTTTCCAAATAGGGTTCCAGTAGTAAAAAATGGTCATGTGAATGAATTCCTACAAATTTTTCACTTTGTAAACATCGAGATGGAAAAAGAATGTAATGATCCACCCCAAAGCATATCAATTTGTTGTGTAATTAAATTATGACATTAAAATTAAATTTTTATTAATAATTTTATTTAATAATATTATTCAATTATTTTGACTTATTAATTAAATTTGTAAATGTAGATTTTGTGAAACAATCTCATATTTTCTTTTTTTTTTTCAAATAAACTAGTTAATAAAAAAAAACCTATAATATAATTTATTTTAATTTTTCTACGTAAAATATTATTTTTTTATAATTTTACCAATTAAACATGTAAGTATTATTTTTTCAAATAATTATAAGTTAATTAAATGTGATTATTAAACAAAACATTAAATTTAAGTATTAAGTTTTTATTACAAAATCTACCAATTAAACATGTAAGTAATTTTTTAAAATAATTATAAGTTAATTAAACGTCATTATTAAATCAAATATTAAATTTTCTTATAATAATTTTACTTTTAAAATTTACAAAAAATTATGTAAACCAAAAATAATTTCGAATTTTAAAAATAATATGAAAATGAAATAATATAAATAATTAACATATAAAATTGAAATAATCTGGATATATTGATGTTAAAAGTAATTAAAGACTAATTTAATTTATGACACCTTTAAAAAAAATATGTTTTCTAGAAATTAGAAGAAAAAAACATTCCTAAATTTTTGTGATTAAGAAAATTTATTACATTCTTTTAAATTATAACCTGATTTAAATTGAATGTCACAACGCACATTGAATGCGAATATATATATAGATATGAGTCATACGTAATATAACACTGTTGACATGTCATTCACGCTTTTGATCCCATCATTAAATTATTTAATATAAAATGGTTGCTTTCAATGCCAAGAATATAAAATATTCGTCTCAAACGTGTCTAAGTCATTGTTTGACAAATTTTAATTCACACGTTTCTCAATCATTCCTTTAAAATGCATCCAGACAATCTTAATTCAAAAATGCTGTGGAAATACCCCTATCAGTGTAAGAACCAGTCTTACGGTGTTGGAAGGGAGTGGAAAGCATAGCTATCGATTCCAGTGGTCAAGCATGGGACTAGCCATTTGTTTTAATTTGGAAGTAGTCTTCACAAATTATTGGGCCACCCCAAGAGTCTTCATAGCAAAGTTCAGAGCTATAGGGACGGATGAGAAGGGATTTATATCCAATTTATGAACTACATATTCGAGGAGAAAAGCAACGCTTTCTTGCAATGTTAAGGGCATCCACTTTCTGCTGGATGGATTCCCATAGATTGCACGAGGAGACCTCAACCTAATCAAGTCCCTTGAAGAGAAAAAGGAGGTAGAGCATCCACTTTTTGTTTGGATGGATTGCCTTGGATCACATGAGGAGACCTCCACCTAATCAAGTCCCTCGAAGAGAAAAAAGGAGGTCCATGATGACTAGAAGAGGAAAAAGATAGTTTCAAAGAATCTACGTAAACATTAAAGTTAGTGGACTTGGAGACAATCAATGGCATATTCACTTAAAACAATCAACACAAAGGCGTACCACAAATAACTTCTCACTTAGATTGTTTTTTACTTTTTGAAGCTCTTATATAAAATATATCTTCTTAGAAGTAGGCATCCTACCGTGTAGAGGCTTAGATCACTTTCTAATCCACCTCATATTGGATTTCAAGTATTGTCCAAAGAACATATACTTTTTCTTTGAAGGTTTATCGCTTATGGATCCCTCCTTCATTGATCAATATAAAACCTAGTGGATGACTGCAAATATGGGACCAAGCTCATCTATGAGATCATTCCAGCAAAAGCTAAAACATCTGAGGGGATGCATTAAAAAATGGAAGAAATTCAAGTTCCGAGACATTTTTTTAAGATTGCGGGATACCAGAAGAATGAATGAAAAAAATAAAACAAAACAATTATTGTGGAAGGGAGATCAAAAGGCCATGCCAAAAAAGAGGAGAGCCTCATTAATTAATTGGAAGACCAGTACAAGCAGGAGGAAATCCTATGATAACAAAAATATTGTATTTGTTGGCTTAGGGAACGTGAGAAAAAAAGTAAATTCTTTAATCAATCTTTGATTAATCACCGTAGGACAATATGAGCTATTCACTTAAGGGACCAAATGGTACCAAACTCCTGAAACTTGAGGATATTGAAGCACAGTTAGTCAAATACCACAAGGTCCTTATATTGGAACCCCACTAAACTCCCAATGAGATTGTTGGTAATATTGTTAGATGGATATCAACCGTAGTCATTCGAGAATAAAACAAATCCTTGATGCAACTAGTTGCTACGGAGGAAGTGAGAAAGAAAATCTTTGGACTCGCAACGAAAAAATCAACTAGACTTATGTGTTTACTATGGAATTTTATCAGTAATGTTGGCCCTTCTTGAAGGAAGATACTTGAGAAATTTTTCAAGAATCTAAGCAAACAAGATCGGTCCTCCCCACTCTCAATGAAACCTTCCTTACATTGGCATGAAAGAAAGAGTGATTGAAATACCCTAATGGATCCTCTCCTATAGCTCTCTGTAATACTATATACAATATTATTTTGAAAGTGATCATTAATGCAATGTATCCAATTCTTCCTTCTGTTATATTGGAAGAGGCGTTAGGCTACATTGAAGGAAGGAAAATCATGGATGGAATTGTTGTAGCTCATAAGATAGTTGATTTTCTACCTCAAACTAAAAAAGCAAGCATGCTAATCAACTTGGATATGTGATGATTCTATCTAAGGATTTTCACAGACTTAGCTCATCCTAGGTATAAAATATTCTCCTAGCCTTTGGTTTGTCTTTTAAATAGTCAAAAAATATCCTTTCCATAATCTCTTTTAACTTTCTCTCTATATTAGTCAATGGATTCCCTTCCTCTAAATTTAACCCCTCCAAAGGTATCAGACAAGGTGATCCTCTCTCGCCTCTTATCTTCACCCTCGTAGCTGAAAGATTAAGTCAATATTTGAATTTAAAGTAGTGGTATATGGAACCGTCAAAGGAATTCACCTTTTTGACTCAATAGATCTAACCTCCCATAGCAGTTTGTGAATGATACTATGCTAATGGGTCCACCCATACGTAAAGAAGCTAAATCCTTGTGCAAGTTATTTGAAGAGTTTATGGGAGCTTTAGGTATAGACATCAACTCCATCAAGTCTAAATTCTCCCTTTTAATACTCCTCCACTCATTCAAGTTTACATCCCAAGGCTTCTTGACTTCTAGAAATGTAATCTACTGCAAAAATACTTGGGTGGTCCACGAGCCTCCATCTCCTTAAGAGCTAATATATGAACATACTTGATCCATAAATTTTTTAATGAATTGGATAGTTGGAAATTTTCTTCATTGAACTCTTTTTGGTAGGTTGATGCTCCTCAAATTCATTCCATAAGAAAAACCTATGTATCTTTTCTCAGCAACGAAAATGCCTAATTTGTGCTTAATCAAATAAGGTCTTTTCAATGATCCCTTTTATGGGGTGGAGCTAAAAGAGAGAGGAAATGATGGCTTGTTTCTTGGGAGAAATTGTGCCTTCCCAAAAGCAAAAGGGGCCTGGGCATCCACGACTCAGAAATAGTGAACCTGATCTTAGGCACTAAATTATGCTAGATATGGCTGCAATGCAATAGAGATATCTGGAATAAAATATGGTCCAATGGATACAATAATCACATCCCTAATATATAATCCATACCAATCCAAATTTTCCCCAAAGAATCATAAATTTGAAATATCACCTGCAAAGGAAAACACTTGGTGCAAAAGCACCGCATCTGGGAAGTCAAAGATGGAAGAACATCTAGATTCTCAGAAAACCAATGGCACCATTTCCAAAACTTACTGTGAAGATCTCTAATACATCCAAACTTTCATGATATCGCGTAGGAAAATATAGGCGTTCGATTATTGGGAAGATATATCATTAGAAACTAATATGGAACATGGAAATCTATTACCTCGTGGAACTTCCCCATTCCTCCTCTAGATTGGCATAAGACAAAGGATTTAATCCTGCATCGATATATATCTTTTTTTAATGAATTAGATCAAATACGATGGGATTAAAACTCAAAGGGTTTCTTCTCTATCAAAGAAACCTACAACATTAAGGAAGACATAACAAAAACTAGTGCTAACACATATATTCTAGGATTTGGAATAAGAAATATAGCTTAATTTTTATGGTTATTCATGCCCATGAAAAATTTGTCATGAGATAATCTTCAATCTAAAGGTTACCTGGGGCCATCTTTCTATTTTCTATGTCAATCAATAAACAACCAAGCGAAAAACTCTTTAACTCATATCCTCCTATCAGAAAACATTGGCATAAACCCTATGAAATCTTCCATCACCTAGTTACAGACAAAGATACACTCTACTAGTGGAGTCCTTTTCCTTTTCCAATCAATTACCAACAAATCTTGGAATTTGGTTTTGGGTTTAATATTATGGATCACTTGGAAAGAAAAAAACCATAGTATCTTCTACCACTCTCAGAATAGCATACAACTCTTTGGAACACCTTATTCTACAACCTCTCAGAAACCATTCTCATATTCAAATAGTCTTCCTCATATCGGGAACTGAAGGATCCAAAAGCCTAATATTTAAGAACTTCCTTTATTCACTCATATTCCCTTCCCTTCTATCTCTTATCTTGCACCTTCCTCAATGTGCCACTAGTCATGTTCGTCCAATGGTTTTCTCAAACGCAATTTTAATGGAGCCTCTAATGGTAATCCTGGTCTTGCTAGTTTCGGGTAATATCCCAATCTCATAGGGGATTCATCCTTTATGTTTCTCTAGGATATGTGTATCATAATAGTAATAATGCATCGTAATTAATTTCTCTAGAGTTTAGCCCCTAGCCTTCCATTTCACTACACTACTCTAATCTTCTTATTGAAGGAGACTCTAACCTTATCAATTCCTTAATCAAAAAACTCATAAAAGGTTCTTCATCATTACAGATATCTCGAAGATGGATATCATAAGGATTTCTCTCTTGCATAGAGAAATTTCATCCCCAGATTTAGTCCATCATTCCCTCCCACATAAGAAGATCATGAAATAAGCTAGCAAATAAGCTTGTCAATGAAGAATGTAGCAATCACTTGCTATTATGTAACTCCCCTTGGATATACCTCCCTTCATCCAAGTTAAAAGAGGATTTCAATGATATGGCCACCTACGATCTTCATACCCTATTATGGGTGATATCAATGTCTTAATGGGAGCACGAGATGTCAGGACATGGGCTCATGTCGCCCCAACTCTCTGCATGCCACCATGCAAATTAGAATTAAATATGCCTTGCCTACTAAGAAAGGTGGCTGAGAGCACTGTGAATGTCTTAACTTCGACTTACTTGGTGATGTTCGGACCCTTCGTCATGCTCTTCCTCCTAGACAACCTTAGATCTATTATAGCTGCTCTGTCATGTCCTTATGCTTCTCCCAATGTAGGCCATGTCCCTAGGGAAAGGCTCTATGTCTCTAGTGTATTATTTGACCTATCTCTACTAGCTTTCCCTCTCTCTTTGTTGGATTTTACCAAAGGGGAGCAACTTGATTAGTGTTTGGTGGAAGTGTTGCCCTATTGACAAGATAATAAAGATACTTTCTTATACCAATCACTGCTCCATCTCTTAGCCTTACTCTAGCTAATATATCACTTGTTTTTGCTGCTTCAAGCAACCATGACACATCAATGAGCATGTTGTTATAAAGGAGGGAGAGGGAAAGGAATGACACGCGGCTCCATTATGTGATTTCATGCCCAGTCATCACCACATGTATAAAAGGAACACACTCCACCTAACATTCAAGAATAAACACGTATTGTTGAAGATGAAATCTGGTAGGAAAAACAAGAGGTCTTGGACTTAGACATTATGGTAGAGCTTGCTATGTGAATTTTAGACATGGGTAACTCTCATGGGATTCAAAACCACTACCTTTATTCAATGGTCTTCTACAGGCATGCCAAGCTTCTTCTTGGAAAGGTTCAAGTGGCGAGACACCAAACTCAGGTCAATCTCATGCACAGGTTTGACGAGCTAAAGAATCTTATGTTGGATGTCCAAAGTACACTGACCAGATTGGAAATGTTTTCACCCCAGATTCCCCAATTCCACTACCATGTAAGGTGGAGTACCAACCTATAAATATGAACACTTCTTTGTCCTCTTGAGGCACAGGTTTTATATAGTTTCAGATGTTTAAAATTTTTATTATTATATTTGTTGTTCTAAAGAGTCTCTACTCTATATATGATGTTATTTTTAGTTTCTTCATACAATTTTCTTTGAACTTATAAACACCTAAACTCACTCTTATGAGTGAATTACACTACAAGTCATGGTGTTTTCTATTTAATTTTGGTATTTTAAAATCCATACTCTCTTCTCTATAATCAGATTTTCCAAATGACAAGTCAAAGATGATTTCCCAAATGAGAAGCCAAATAGAGAAAATATCTTAGACATGATGTAAAATTTTGAAATATTTATGCAAAATCAACTCGATAAAAAGAAAAAAAGAAAAACATTCTACTATAAATTTATATATTTAAAAATTAAGAATCATAACTTCTATATTTAAATATAAATTAAATATTTAAATATTTAAATGTATTTTAACGAACATGGGAACATTATGTTTAATTATTCATTGGCTCTTCAGATAAGATTATCCTGTTACAATCTGCATCGATCTATCGATCTCATTAGTAGGCCACAACTTGCATCAAAATTTCATGAGAAGCATGTCATCTTTACACCAACCAAGTCATCTTTGTAGAGGAAAAGTCGTGCTTGAAGTGGAATTCCGTGGTTTTATATTAATCATATCGATGCTATTGGAATCCAAATTACTTTGCATTACGAAGTCTAAAAATTAGAGGCATAAGTTGACCTATGGCTCCGTCCGTGTAATATAGCTGGTTTAACAAACAGGTAGGTATCAGCGAAGAGAACGACCAGGTTAGAGGAAGGTGAAAACGCTTCAATTTCGTCGAAGCTTCAATATCGATCTAATGTCCTTCCCCTCCCGTTCTGGGTTATGGGCCGGAACCCGATTCCCGCGTTCGTTTTCACCTCTGCATATTTTTCGTTAAGTTGAATTATACGATCCTCTGCCACTGCGTAAAGAAGTATTCGCACGAACGCCTTCCCATATTTCCTCGTCCAATTCTTCGAACTGTTAGAGTTCTCCTATTCTCTTCTACTGCAACTCGTTTAGATATCCATTTGTGATCTGAAATGGGGTACGGAAGGATATTTGTCATGCTAACAAGAACCTTTCCCACTCTAAAGCTTATATATCTCCAAGATCTATGCTAAAGCTTATATATCTCTAAGATCTATGCTTATGATTGATAATTTGCGGAATAAATAACTTGAAATAGGTGTATGCTTTTTCTTTGCCTTTCACAAACCAAATCCCTTAAGTTCATTAGCTTTATGGATATTTACACACACATAACAGTAAAAAATGCAGCACATAAACAAACACATAAGACAACAAGTTTAATTAGGAGTTCACCCAAACCTCTTGGGCTAAGTCTTTGTGAGCTCTAGTCAACTGAACTAGGCTTTTTGGGATTATGGCTTAAATTATTTTACAAGTTCCACACTCAACTCAATAGGTTTACAATTGAACCAATGACCTTTAAATGCCATCTTTATCCTTGTATGTTTGGCTCTCTGGCTCTCGACTCTCGGCTCTCGGCTCTTCACTCTTGGCTCTCGGCTCTTGGCTTTTTGTAAGGAGAATAACTGCTTTCAACCTCTGGTGGCTTCTCTCTGTTCTCGTCTCAATGGCTCAGATTATTACAATGTCTGAGCTCCCACTGAGTCTCTACACAACAATGGAATTTATCCTTGAGATGGCTCGAACTCCTCGAGTCCACAAGAATAATGCCTCCAGACCCCCTGGATGGTTATCAAAATCTCTTTGGTTCCTGAAAACGCCTTCCTCTATGGTAAACCCATCTGTCCATCTCGTCAACTTCTCTTCTGCATTCTAATTCATGTTTTCATGACACGTTCAGTTACATCATTTTCTTATGGTGGGTAGAAATGATGTTTGAAATAGAACACGACATGGAAAATGAAAGGAGTGGCAGGCGTGGGCAAAACCCTTTCAATGGAGCTAAAATCCCCAAAACAAAGTATTTTACCAAATACACAGGAATACATGGTAAAACATAGAAAACCTGACTATGAACCTTAGCTGAATCTCAAAAGGAAATCCGGGTCCGTGCACATCGGAAATCGCATGTCGCATGGCCTGTTGTTCCCCGTTGCTCTCTTGCACTCCGATCACTTCGATCTGCATTATCGGCTATTGGTGCATCAGCCCATCATTTACCGGAATATCGCATATCGCATGGTCTAAAGACCTGAGGTCCATTCCTTTTCCGATGGAGTATTGTGATGCGATATATTGGCAATCGCAAATCACAATCACTTACGGCCCAAGGTCCATTCCTTTGAACTTGACTTATTGCGATGCGACTTAATCTGGTTCATCAACTTGCCTTTTAATTTGACGGTTCACATTAAACCTGAAACATAAAGCAGTCCACTAAATCTCCACCATTGATCCACGATCTCCAATCCAATGGATGACAGCCATTTCGGGTGGTCCACTTGCACGGATATTACCCGCCCGAAAAAGTAGTTTTCTCTCTCCTGCGGCGTGCTATGTGTCGACTGGTGTATGGAATCAAGTGAAACCCTTCCAATACCACTCACTGCCTGAACCCTGCCCAAAATACCGTTTACCACGGAACTCAATTCCTTCGCTATTTTGTTCAATAATCCTTCGGGTCCGCTTCATCACATTTCTCTTAATATCAAAGTGCAAACACACCGCTGGCTTTTCTCAAGGGCGATAACAATGGATGACTGCTCCATTGTTTTTCTCCCGTCCGTTGATCTTTTGGATCCAACGGCCCTTAAGCATTAGCGCTGCATTTTCTTTGATGGGCTTACATTTCAACGCAGTTTCCTGTCATGCTTCGATTTAAAATATTTTCGAAGACTTTGGAAGGTTTATTCAAGATCCATTTCAAGGTAGTTTCCCTGTTAGGCTTCGATTTAAAATATTTTCGAAGACTTGGAAGGTTTATTCAAAGATCTATTTTGGATCAATTTTTGTTAAAAGTCAACCAGATCTGATATCATATTGTTGATCTGATAAAACTGAGGTTTATGATGAAAATCCCTCTAATGGCTCTTGTGATTATGATTTCCTTCCTGCTAATTGCAGGCCGTAGTAGTGGCAGGATTCTCATGAAGAACAGCTTGTTTATTGGCCACGGAAATCCGTCGGCTTTTGATCCAAATCTCAGTTCTTTTATCGATAATGATTACACCTTACAGACTCCCTGCGGTGATGTGAATAAAGTTGCTCTCCAGTTTGATCAAGAGATATGCCCCTAGAGAATCTCGTCGGCGAACAGTGCCACCAACGAGAACAAGGTATTTTTTAGGCTTAGCCCAAGTGTTCGAAAGTCCAGAAAGCGCCAATATCCAGCATCGGCCGACAAATCTAAAGGCGTATTCAATTTTCTACTGGAAGGCGTAGTGACACCGTCCGGATCCAGTCCTAAAGTAAATTCGATGGCGACAGAACAGCGTCCCTGGACATCCAGTAACAGCCTTGGGGTCCATCACATGCAGATGATCCGGCCGAAATCTCTAGCTGTAAACGGGGACAGCCTCAAGTCCCATCACAGCCGTGGAGATGATCGTGTGCAGCGAAAAAAGAGAATAAACGTAAGCTGGGTTCTACTCCAAGCCCCAGAGACGGCCATTGATCGCTCTCGACCTGAATACATTTAATTTCCCTGCCGCTTGTTAATTTAGAAAAGTCATTCATTCAAATTTTCCGAACAAATTTGATGTTAGAAATTTGAAGTTAGAAAGGTATTTTTGATCTCAAACTATTGTACAAGCCTACAAGGTGTCACATATACATATTCTGAAAGTATTATTCAATCGTTTTCACCCGTTGGTTAAATTTGGAAAAGTTATTTTGATTCAAAGGCTGCTGTACATTTATATTTGGTGAAGGGAATCTGAACGTTTTAAAACATTTCGTTACCCTCAATCCAATTATAATGGAATCAAATTAATAATTAAATGATAATTTCATTATATATTGAAGTGGAAAACGAAAATATGTCATTATCCTCAGCCCAATTATAATGACAAATTAAATATTGAATGATAATTTCGTTATATATTGAAGTGGAAAACGATTTTGTACATATATGTTTAAAAAAATGTTTTCAATAAAATAATTATATAATTATTAAGAGAATTTAAAAGATGGCTCATAAATATATTATTAATGGTATTTTTTTAAATCTTCCTAGATGTTTTTGTTCAAAAGGGTGCATTTAAAACTCAATTTTATCCGTATATATTTATCTTAAACACGAATTTAACATGAATTAAGAGTGCAAAAAATAATGTGTAATTTTTCATTGTTAAAATATTTTTGAAAAATATAAGATTTAAACACATTAATCATATGTTTTTTTACTTCTAACTATTTAACATGAAATTATATTAGGTCATATATAAAACTAATTAAACATGCATAGGACATTTTTTTTATTTTAATTTTTTTAATTTTTTATTATGGCCTACAATTCTTTTATATTTGAAGAATAGTTTATTTTGTTTTAAGAGGGACACGTGCCAACTTCAAGTTGATCATGCACATACTTACACATCACCTCCACACTGGGTTGTAGAATGAGCTTTTCTACTATGATTCAACTTTGATTCATCATAGTATATGTTATCTCTTATTTTAAATTTAAAATGTCTCTAAGATATTTTAATGATATATGTTATATTTTATTTTATTTTATATATTATTTTGAGTTTTAACATTTGTATTTAAATATTTGTGTTTTTATATTGTTTTAAATTATATATATATTCGTGTTGCGATTGGTCAGGGAGAGTTTGAAATCAAGAAAAATGGTAAAAATTAGGAGAAAATTGGTAAAAATCGAAAAATACACAAAAAAATCAAGTTTTTTCATTTTTTTTAATATCTAAAGCATCCACAACAGAAAATAAATGCATTGACCCATAAATGTGAAAATAGAATTAATATATAAGATGCATAATATGTCTAGAGCTACATAACACATAACAGTGAATCATGTCCTCGATATTGAGTCCTAAGTCCTCATTCCACCTAAAATATAAAAATAAATAAATATAATAATGTATCTCATATCATGAGTCATAGTATCATATACAGTGAAATGAATCAAGTAACTACCACTACTAATTTTCTCTACCTCTCTTGCGAGCAAATATAACAACTTTCCCTCTAGATGAAGAAGGTCTTAAAGGAGGTAGACCACGTCCGCTACTAGTGACCATGGTAGGGGGTGTCACCTCCTCCTCATGTTGCTCCTCCTCATGCTTTGCAGATTCTACGCCCTCCTCTAATGAATCAGAGGCCGACTCCATGATAGGGCTCTCGACCTCAACCCTTCATGTAGCAGTGGTGTCAATTCCATCCAATGAGATGACCTCCACATCAGGTGTCCTCTGAAGTTGTTTCATCTACAATAATTAGAGATTGTAGTAGACTATGCCATTAAGGTGTTGGGACTCCAACCTGTACAATGGTCATAAATTATATTTTATAAATAGTAAATTAATAATTATATATATATATATAAAAAATAAATTATATTACTTATTATTTAATAAATACAAAAATTCAATTGAACTTTTTTAAATTTAACCTGTTGCACTTCTTGGTGTGTATTTTTTCAAATACACACCAGTTGTGCTCACATCTGAAGGATCTACATGTTTAATTGAGCACTCGAATGTAAATTCTTTAGAGAGTGGGTACTCTGCCACCATAGCTTCTCCACCATGCATCTACAACAAATAAGATAAACATAAGAAAAAAGTTGAAAGTTCAAGCAAAGTATGAAGAGATAATGAAATTTAAAAATTGAAATAAACTAAAGCTTGCCTGGAATTGTGGGTTTCCTATCATG
The DNA here is from genome assembly GCA_031772625.1 of Pinus tabuliformis. Classification (NCBI taxonomy): domain Eukaryota; kingdom Viridiplantae; phylum Streptophyta; class Pinopsida; order Pinales; family Pinaceae; genus Pinus; species Pinus tabuliformis. Next base: position 185,738,482 of record CM062820.1, read on the forward strand.
AATAGCCATGTCCAAGCTAGATGTGCCACTTTCCATCCTGTATATCTCCATTTCTTTGGAGATTTATACACATTTTGTTGGAGAGGGCACCATTTTCTGAACACAAGTGAAGAATCCATCCATGGCCTTAGCATAAAATAAGAAACCAGAGGAGTAAGAAAAAGTGGGGTTCAAGTAAATCCTTGCATCATGAATGGAACGATGGAGTGTATTGTTCCACCGCTTACAATCACTTCCTAATTATGAGTTGTTGTGTCTCAAACCCATCATCCCCCTTATCATCATAGTAGTTGTGAATGGATTCTTTGCCTTGTCTGTGGTCTCATACAAGTAGCCCATTGCTAGCTTGTCTCCATAAACTAATAGAAGAACATTTACTAAAGGTTCAGTAATGCTACACACCTCATGCACTTATGCAATAATCTCTGGATTCACCTTCTAACCAGACAGAATGCTATTCCAGGTTGGTTGTATGTCTCTTATCACATTAATGAAGAAATTACTATGGGTAGTCATACTAGCTGATCATTTTGGGTGGTCTGTTGGAGTTAGCTAGAAGCATATTCGCCCAAAAAATCAATTTTTTATTTTTCTTGTATATGTAATTTATGAAAGGGGGTCATACCCACCTTAGAGTTATGATTTTGGATTTTTACTTAATACTGGTTTTTGTGGCCTACTGTGGCTTAGCACATGTTTTGCACCATTACTTTATGACACTAAATTGGTAGTTACAATTATGCCTCAGTCTAGTTGCCTTGCTCAAGAATTGTTCTGAAAATCTAATTTTGGGTTTGAGTCATTAATTGACTCTATAATCTGATCATGCGGTTGCAAGGATTTGCAATGGATTATTAACTCTATCATTTCCATTTATTTCCATCCCTAGAGTGTCTCTCAGGAAAATTAATGGATACTAATTCTATTTCCTCTTCCATATAATATGAGAATGGTATATTCATGTTTTGGTTTTACATATAAAATTGAATGAAATTATAGACGTAACTTAGCTATTTTTCCCGTATATTGGTTTACTTGACGTGCCTGATATTAGCACATGGCCACGGTTGCTTTTAAACACACTCGTAAACCCATACCGGTCATGGCTTCGGGTTTTCCCAAATTTATTTCTCATAGCACCTATATCAATTATTTGTAGTTTTTATTCAATCGTAGTTGACCTTTAGTTCCCAAGAATGATAGTCCCCTTTATGGTTTTCTTTTGATTGTGCACAAATGTTTTCAGTATGATATAAAATGAGTGATGCACATTTCATTCCCATACTGATATAATTAGCATAAAGTCACTTACGTTCAATTTTGTTGTCAATTTTCCTATAGTTGGATTTTGTTTTACATAAATGAAGATGTCATAAGTTGATCATCTACCTACTATGATGACTGCAGCTAAGAAATGTTTCTTGATAACAACTGAGAAATATTTCCTGATATAAAATTAGTTGGTTTTATGTTCAAGACCTACTGTTTTCTACTATGTTATTGTTAACTAGCGATAACCAATACGAGCTTATAATAAAGTTTTTCTAATTCATGCTTGATGAAGAAATTTCTTAACTAAATTTTCTTCCTACGAAAATGACTTTTGTCACATGGACTTACGTAGCACTTTAGGTGCCAATACTATATTAAGTAGTAGTAACTTCTCTCCTCTCCGGAATTAATGCTCTGAACAACTGTGTTTGCATGTTGTCTTTTTATTTTACTTATTGAGTTTTTCTTATAGTACTGACAATGTATTCCTCAAGGGGAGCATCTGCGATCTGTTAAGATCAATATTTATAATTTCAAGTGTAATCTTTATCTATCATCCAACATTTGTTATACTACTTTCTCCTCTACTCTCAGAGCGCATGGACAGTTTCACGGTTTACAAATTACTGAACTCTCAATTTCATCTAAGTTCATTCCATTATGATAACCACCTAATATCAGTTCATCACATAAATATTTATATCAAAATTCTACAAATTAAAAATAATAAATGACATTATTATCTAGGACTCTGAAATATAAATTTACATCTATAAATACAAAAAACTTAAATGCCAATCATATTAAAACCCATTTCCATTTAAGATACAACTTCGAATTCAACAGTAATAATATTCACAACAATAAAAATAATTAGAACAGTAATAATATGCATAGTAGCAATAATATCCACAGTTAAAGACTAATCCAAATAACATTTCCATTAATTTTCAAGTCACATTAAAATTTACATAGAAAATCAAATATCATTCAACCAAGAATCTTTAGCCGTAGGTAGATGAATTAACTATTGGCATTATGATACAGGTGTTGTCCTTGATGGAAACTCACATAGATGATAGTTCACAGTGCAACAAGCTAACAACAAAGAATTATAGATCAAACTCTAGAGATTGAAGAGAGAAAGTAGTTTAAGAAGTATGCACTCGTTCACTTTGTCAAAATGGTGTATACACGTGGGTCCACAGAAAAAAAAAGCATGTACGTATACATGCACTCTCACAAGAGAAAAAACATGTACAAGTTGGAAAAACAAGGAAATTCATGAGGAGACAATACTAGGGGTCAATACCATGGTATTAACCCACAATATTGAGTGGAGTAACGACTATTTGATCCCACCCAAGAATACCACGGGTCCTAAGTCGTTTTGGTCCGAGGTATTGAAAAAGGCCTAAAACTATATAAGGAGGAGAAGATCATTAGGCCAAGTCGTGCAAGTAATGAATATCTTATGAGGAGTGAGATCAAAAGAAAATATGCATGTTATGGGTTTCTGGTGCTTTTCTTAACATGAACTAAGGATGAACCTTAGTGGTTTATGAGGGATGAGATCTAATGTTGGATCAGGATCATAATACCTTAAATGAATTATCATTATGTGGTGTGATCATGGATAGTCTAGATCTGAATGCTAACACATGATTTATATTGTAAATGTCCTGATCTGGGTATGAATGAAGTCTGGAATAGTTGTGATGTTTTAAGTTAGTATTTTCAGATCTATATGCTAGTTCGCTTTGATAAAAGTGTGTATACACGCTGGTTCGGCATATTGAATAGCGTATACATTATGAAATATGATGTTTGAAGTTGCAGTTGGTTTTGTTTGTTGATGTAGAGTTTTGGATTTTGCTATGTGTTCTAGTGACAACATTCTGAATGCTCAGATTGATTTATTGTGATTTGCTTCAGTGATGATGGGTTTTCAGTGATTGGTTGTATTGTAGTGGTGATTGATTTTAAGCTTCAATGTTGCTAATAGGTGCAGTATGAAAATTTGATGAAACGAGGCCTTCCGATTGTGGTGTTGTGTTCCAGGAGTGTCCAGTCGAAAAATATATGAAATGTGGTCCTTGGAGGCAGAGAGAAGGTCGTAGCCTTCTGTAGGCCGACACCAATGCACTGGTAAACATATCAGCCAGTACAAGATCCATGGGGTTGGAGCCCCCTTCCTGTAGCAGATGGAAAACGAGTGAAGGATGGAGCCTTCTGTAGGCCGGTGCCTACGTACTACTAAATGAATCAGCTAGTACAAGAGCTAGGGAGTCAGAGCTCCCTTCCAGTAGCATCTGGAAAACGAGAGAAGGTTGTAGCCTTCTGTAGGTGGGTTCCTAGGTACTGGTATGAGTCTGCACCAGTACACGATTGTAAAGAGGTTTTCCTTATATTAAAAAAAGACTGCAACAGGTGGTTTTTGTCCCGCATTGGGTTTCCACCTTAAATCTTGGTGTTCATGTGTGTTTCTTATGTGTGATGGTTTATTTTGTTATTACTGCACATGGTTACTGCATGTATGGTTAATGAAGTACTGATGCACTGATTAAAGATCAACATATGATGAATTACCTGAATCATAAGTTTGTTGGATATATGTTAGTTTCTTTAAAGACAGTTGCGTGTACACACGAGTTACCTTCATTGAAGTAGCATATATAAATTTGAGTATGAAAATAAAAATTTATTGATTTGTAAATACTGATTCACCCCCGCCCCCCAGTATTATTTCCAACATTAACTTGAAATGAACAATTTTCCTCCCAACCATGAACCTTCTGTCCTAGTTCTCCCCCGTGCTGAGATATTTCCCCCCATAATAAACAACCTCTTGTTATTCTTGGGCAATGTGTTTTATCCTTTCTTTCCCTTGCAGACTTTCTTTAGCAGTATTTCGATATTCTAGGGTCTGCTTAATCCCATAGCCTATACTTTTCTTACTTTTTTGTTTTTACGAAAGTATAATTTTTCATTTGAAGCCTTCCTTTTCCATGCAGTGCTTTATTAACCCATTCTGAGTGTTCTTCCCCCACACTGGGTGATTTATTAGATTTTTCTCTCCCAATCCAATATATCACATAAATTCACTCTTAGGGATTTTTAGGAGTAGTTTGGGAAGCTTTTATTTCCATCGTATCCATCCACATTGCATTTTGGATTGGAATAATGATCTCAATAATTCAGATGTTTTTTTCCAAGTTAATCCTTCAAGGTGCTATCTTTAATATTATTCAAAGCTATTAAATACATCATCATAGTTATTTCAAAAAGTCAATTATGGCTTCCTTGCCATTACTACCAATAGTCTAGACTACTAAAACTATATTTACATGAACATTGAGGGGTCTTACACACAACATGGAACAAATCTAGTGTCCAATGCTACTACTACAAGAAATTTGGGCATTATGAACATGAATGCAAAAAGAAACAACCAGATCAGCAAGGAGGTAGTGTCCATCTCTCCAACAATGAAGAGAACCCTCTGAAACAATTTTTCTTTCATGCCATCTTTCTGAAGACACTTACAACAAGGACCTTTGGTTGTTGGAAAGTGATAGTAGCAATCATATCACGGGTAACAAAAATTTTATTTCTTATCTTGATGCTTCCAAAACATAAAAAATTACTCTTGGATATCATTCCTGCATTAAAGTTGAAGGAAAATGTATTGTCCCTATTATTACCATACATAATCAATAAAAATACATACCTATTGTTTATTATGTTCCACATCTGAAGCATAACCTTATTTGTGTAGGAAAATTTATAACACATGGTTATGATGTAATATTTCAAGGGAACACATGTCATATCTATGAAAAACCTATGAATAGAAGGTTGATAGCAAAGGTTAAAAAAACCAACAATAGTATGTTTCCATTAACTCTTAGAAGTCGAAATCTCTAACAGTCTTTTGTCCACATCGTGCTAAGAATAGATGGGTCTCAACTATGGAATTCTAGGTACGAACACATCCTATTGAAGATTCTAAGTCAGCTTCAGAATCATTCAATGGTCATTGGTCTCCCTACTATAAATGAAAAATATTGTAATTGTGAAATTTGTGTTCTATCCAAGCATAAAAGGAGAGTTTTTCCACATCTTCCTCTAGAGGAAAAGAGCCTTTAGAGCAAGTCCATACAGATATACATAGCCCAATGTAGACACAATATATTGGTGGTAGTCTTTATTTCCTCACATTCTTTGATGATTATAGAAGGAAGATATGGGTGTATTTTCTCAAAAATAAATCAGATACTTTCTCAAAATTTAAAGAGTTCAAAGAAGAAGCATAAAAGAAAAGTGGGAAGCCATTGAATGTACTCATATTTGATAGAGGAGGAGAGTACAGATCCAATGAATTCAAATATTTTTGTCAACAACAAGGAATCATAATGTAGAGCACAACAAGATATTCTCCATAACATAATGTAGTTGCAGAAAGGAAAAATCAGTCAATCATGAGCATGGCCTAATGTATGCTCCGGAAGAAGAAGTTGTCAAATAATTATTTGATTGAAGTAGTTTTGATGGTAGTGTATGTTCTCAACGGATATCCAACAACCAGTCTCCAAGGTACAGTACCTCAAAAAGTATGGGATGGTAAAAAGGTAAATGCATCTTACTTTAGAATTTTTCGATCTGTAGTTTTTTCACATGTTCTTGAATAGCTAAAAAAGAAGCTTTACGATAGGAGTGAAAGATGTATTTTCATAGGATATAGTGAGTATTCAAAGGCCTATAGACTTTACAATCTATATATTGAGAAGTTTGTTTTAAGCAGAGATGTAAACATTTTTGAAAATAAATCTTGGTTTGATCATGTTGATGAAGCTTCAAATCAGTCTTTTCATCCACCACAGCCACCAAGATTGTAGGCTGGAGAAGAGCCATACCATTCTAAAAATGGTAGATCCTCAACCAGTGAATCCACCAGTGGTTCAACATATTTAGAGGATAGTTAAAAAAGAAGAAGCATCAAAGAAACATATGTGCAAGAGCATGAATTTGACCAGCAGAATATGTTTGCATTTATTTCACATCAACCAATTTATTTTGAAGAAGCAGTTAAAGAAAAACATTGGTTTGATGCAAAGAACCAGGAAATTGTTGCCATAGAGAAGAACACAACTTGCGAATTAGTTGATCTCCCAAGAGACAAAACAAAACTGGTGTAAAATGGGTATATAAGACCAAGATAAATGAAAAAGGAAAGATTAAGAAACATCAGGAAAGACTGGTTTCTAAAGGATTCTCACAACAGTTTGGTATCGACTACGGTGGAATCTTTGATCCAATAGCGAGTTTAGACACTATCAGAAACATTTTGTCCACAATATCTTAACACAAATGGAAAGTCTATCAGTTTGATGTAAAATCTCCCTTCCTAAATTCTAGATTCCATGAAGAAGTTTATGTAGAGAAACCTCCTGGTTCTGAAGTTATAGGATAGGAGCATAAGGTATACAGATTAAAGAGAGCTTTATATGGTTTGATCCAAGCTCCAAAGGCTTGGTACAGTCACATTGACACCTATCTCATCAAAACTGGTTTTTGCAGAAGGAGTCATGAACTGGCTATGTATACCAAAACTCATGAAGGTAAAATTCTTATTGTATGCATTTAAGTAGATGATGTTATTTATACTAGCAATATGATGTTATAAGACTTCAAAGATGAACTGAAAACAATGTTTGATAAGACAAATCTATGGGTCATGAAATACTTCTTAGGCATTGAAATTCACGAATTTTCTAATGCAATTTTTGTTGGTCAACAGAAATATGCCACTAACATCATCCAAAAGTTTAAAATGAGCAATTGTAAACCAGTTGATACACCAATTGCTCAAGGCACTAAGATTTGAAAATAAGATGTAGCACCACCAGTTGATGCCACATTGTAGAAAAGTCTAGTTGGTAGTTTTTTATATATCACTTTAGCTAGACGTGATATTATGTTTGCAACAAGTTTTGTTGCCATGTTTATACAGCCACCTAAGATTTATCATTGGAATGTTGCAAAAAGGATCTTAAGGTATATTGTAGGCACCATAAACTATCTTTTGTTTTATACACATTATGAAAATTGTTCACTTTCAGTTTATACAGGGAACGATTATGTAGGGAGTTTAGATGATCATAAAAGAACCTCATGGTATGTTTTTAATCTTGGAACCAATCTAGTTTCATGGAAATCCTAGAAATAGTCAATCGTTTCAATATCTTCTGCAAAGGAAAAATATGCAGAAACAAATTCAACATCATGTCAAGTAGTTTGGTTGAGAGTATTATTGAAATATATTTTAAATGTTGAGAAAGAGCCAACTCTAATTTACTGTGATAGGAGTTCAAACAATTTCTTTATAAAAAAATCATGGTTTCCACAAAAAGAACAAGCACATTGACACACGTTTTCATTTCATCTGTGTTTGTCAATGATGGGGACATAGTACTTGCTTTTTGTGGTTCCAAACTTGCAGATATTTTCAAAAATCCATTGGGCAAGAATGTATTTGAATTTCAAAGAGAGGAATTAGACATTGCAAGTGCCTCTACCTGTAATAGTTGAGATTAGGAGGGGATGTTGAGATATTAATCTCACTGTCCGTTACGTACCATTGTATTGATTCTCTTGTATGTTAGCTGTCATAGACAATTGAGTTTTACTTCATTTCTACTCCATAGGTGTCGAGTTCTACTTCAGTGATTTATTATTAATGTTTAAATGTAATCTATTTAGCTATTTTGAATATTAAAAAGAGAAATCTCTACTCCACTTTACGATTTTCATTCTTTATCAACCTATTTACCTCTAAATTTTTTAAAATGAAGTATTTAATAGTCATAATTAATGGAAATTGTTAAAATATAATTAGTCTCGCATGTATATCATTGGCAAACCGAAATATTTCTTGAGAGTATTATCTCTTGATATCTGACTGGATATCATGTCTGACAAGTTTAGCGATACATGCATCATACGGTATCACTCGAATATCGAAACCCATCAAAACTATATGTTTCATGTTTGGCCAAATTTCAACCCGGTGGGCCGATGGTTTGGGTGGGCCGACAGGCGAATTGGGCAAGCCGACATGAATTGTGGATGAGCTGACCAAAAAGGCAGGTTGGTCTGGGTAGGCTGACTGATGACTTATCCGCGAGCCAGCATATATATTGGCAGATGTGGGTGGAGAAAACATCATCGAAAAATTTTCAAGTCTTAGAAGTGCGAGCTAAGGGAGAGCGAGCCACAAACTTGGGCTTATATGAGTTAGGCAAAGTGCAGGCAGTGGCTGGGCCGAAGCACGGAGCCAGGAGTTAAGAACCGCAACGTGGACAACCTGAACGTAGGTCGAGAGGGCGTGTTAGTTGCAGGAGGGTGGGTGAGTTTGTCGCAGGTGGGGGGGGAGTTATTCGCAAGTTGGGCTGGCAAGTTTGCCATAGGTTGGGTGGGAAGAACTGCAAATCGACGGGTCGAGCCACACAGTAGGCAGATAAGTGAACAAGGCATTGCAACAAGCTGGGCGAGGTGACACACCAGGTGGGCAGTGCGCCTGCAGCTCCTATGCATGGGTCGAGTCGGGTGAACGGTGGGCAGGAGCACCCCAGGTGGAGTTAAATAGAGGTCCAGGTGAAGAGCGAGCATGGTTGGTTGACACGGCTTGTGGGTAGGTAGGAGGTGTGCGCTGGGCAGGCGACACACTGGGTGGCGCTACATGGTGGTGAGTGTTGAACGACGGGTGCTCGGGCAGACGAAACAACAAGTTGTGTCGTGCTTAACGGTAAACGGTGGAAGGTGGCAAGTGGGCACCTCTGCTCGGTGAATAGTGCAACCCGACCCGGTGAAGAGCGGGTGCACTGAACGACAGTTCGGGCAAGGCTAAACGGTCATGCAAGCCGATTGTAAAGTTAACTGATTTTTGAGAGTTGAAACATGGAGTTCCTCTCGAGGTGTTAATTTTATGTAAATTCAATAGTATCATTATTATTGTGGGCAGACTCATCTCAGAGAGTTGCCCCTGCAGTTATTTATCCGTTGTCCATATATGTGTTGAAGTAATAATGATGATGAAAGATATATGAATGTATGTTTTCTGCTATGCTTATAAAAGTGATACTTAGAAAGTGAAAAATAAACGAAGTATGGAATGTTAGGCGTAGTCCACACTTGTGAGTATTGTTAAAAAGAAAACGGGTGGTGGTGCATCACCCCTTTCGTGCGAGTGAAAGACTACCGCCAAGGTAGGGACGTAACAGGGAGTGACCCGTGTCGAGCTCAACCATCTTTATTTCAATTAAGAGTTCCGCCATATATATACACACCAAAAGAGACAAAGATAGATTTTGCTGAGCAATATGGCCGAATTCACAATCGAGTAAGTTCAAGGTCAGTGTCCATGCCACTCGTTAATTGGTACTTATATCTTCCTCTTATGCTATCTCGGATCTTAACTTTTGTCAACAATAGTCCTCCTTAGTTAATTGTCGACTCATATCTCCCTCTCATGCCATGCCATCTCGTAACTTATGTCTTGTACTTGGAGTCTGGACTGGATACTTATGCATCAACAATGATGGCCTTGCTCGTTGCCAGCCAGAACTTGCTTCACGAAAGCCTGCTTTTCATATTAAGTGCTCAGAATAAATGCAGTGATTGCATTATAGCACAAGTGTAACGATGCCATTTGTGCAATTTCATTACCCAACGATTACAGCGTAAACGAAATCGTTTTGGTACCAACTGAACCTTATCTTGTCTAAAACAGCTTCGTTCCTTCTGATTTGTCTGGTGAGCCTTGTTGCTGGAGTCTTCGAACCCATCGCGCTTGTTCGTACAGTATTTTGAACCTACGAAAGCTCTGGGTAATTTTGTAATTGAAATGCTGATGTTCATATTTCAAAAACTGCATAAAACGTTGATAATGTGAGTAAATGGTCAGGTTTGTTTTGCTCATTTAAAAAGCATAAGAACATCCCAATTATTAAATTATTTCGGAATCTGACAGTCAGTAGAGATCAAAGTTTCATAATTTCGGAATCTGACAGTCAGTAGAGATCAAACAATTCACTTCTCCAGGAAAAATCTGTAACCCAAATAAAAATGCCCAAATGTGCTCGATCGAATCCGGCCATTTGAAAAATGTGTCTGATGGTGCAATATGCAAATAAGCGATATAGAAACATTCATATTGTTGGCAAACGGACAATTTTGTATTCATTCACTCAAAAGCAAATGTGACAGCTCGTACAATATGCAAATAATGAAAAGATCATTAAAAACATCTGGTAGAAGGTCGAAATGGAAACATAAACGCACATTTAACAGATTACACAACGGTCCAAGCGTGGTTTAAAGAGAGAGATCATGGAAGTTTGGCACAATCGAAGAGTGAAACGATGAAAGGTGGTGAAATGAAAGCGAATGGGAAGAATGAAATGCATCAGAAATGGAGAAATTCTCCCAAGTTAAACGTGATAATATGAAGTTCATGCACTGTACTTCTGGATTTCTGTGAAAGCATAAATAGTAAAGCACATGTTTTGTTTCTGTAAAAGCCTTAGGATTCGATGGACACTAAACTTCATTGTACGATTCTCGAGTGACGTTGAGTTTGACATTGTTTCGTGCGTCGTGTTTTTTTTTTTTTTCCTTCGAGGAAATGTAATAACATAGCTTTGATATTGCAATTTTTGTAAACACAAGAATAGGTCATTTGAGAGGTTTCATGCTTTTAATTTTTAATGAATGAAACATGTTTTTAATTTTGAAAATATTGAGATAAATTCCATTGCTGGAAGTAACTAACATGTAAATTTAATGTCGTTAAATCATTTGTTGCTATCATTTAATATTAATAAAAAATTTGAGTAGTGTAGCTAATAGACTAAATAACTGTTTAATATAATTATTTTTATTTGTCTATTAGACTCGTTTTTATATGATTTTTTACTCTGTCTATCACTGAAATTACTCTATTAAAATTTAATATCAAAAACCTTTAATTTCTTTTTAAGAGATTAAAGTTTTATTTATATACTAATTAATTTAATAAAATAAAATAAAGTTTTCGTATTAAAATATAATTAATATATAATATAATATAGTGAAAAGTAATTTGATACTTTTAAATATTTTAAACTTTATATAGAAAATTTTCAAATAAATAATAAAAATAAATTTATTTTCTTCTTTTTATATTTTTATAATATAAAATAGTAGCTTGTATAATTGAGTAGAGAGCCTCATTCTACAGGCTAGTATGAGAGATGTGTAAGTTTGTCTATTCCTTTAAAATAAAAATAAAATTCATGTTCTAAATAAAAAATTAATGTTTACTATAATAAAAAAATGAATATGCTATAACAAAAAAAATTGTGTTTGTAAGATGTTTAAACCTTAAACTTTTCGAAAATATTTCAACAAGAGTTTTAATGTTGGCTATAATAAAAAAATGAATATACATAATAAGAAAAATGTGTCTGTAAGATGTTTAAATTTTTAGCTTTCCAAAAATATTTCAAGGAGGGATTTATATAAACTATTTGAGCATCTACCTTAACTACTTTATGTCGATATCAACTTCCTATATATCTATATATAGAAAAAAAATTGTTAAAATAAAATACTTTAAAGTTTTATATAAAAAAAGAAGTTTTTATGATTTAAATGTTTATTTGGTCTTATATACCCTATTTAGCATTTAATAATACAATTTAAATAGTGAAATTTGACTCTCTAGAAAAGTTTGTATGTGAAAAAATTTGATCCCTCTCCCTCTCTGCTCATGTTAAATCCGTACTGAAGATGGATCTATGTTGGTTTTATGATATATAAAGAAAAAGCAGAATATGTCGGACCAGTCATGTCAATTCGAAAATCATCATTTGTGGATGAGTTTTAAAAGAAAAATGATACTGGATATCCCTTTCATGAAAATACCTATCCCATCAAAGTAGGTCTAAATTTTCATGCCTATGTCATCAAATTAGATATGGAATTTCAAGCGAGCCACATGTTTAATCTTATCCATGGAGGTTGCTAATATCTAGGGAGTGTTATCTTTTATGTGGAAAGGAAAGCCATGTTTGAAGTGGAGTCCTATATAATTAGAGTTCAATTAGAGTTCAATTGTACCTAGAGTTGGTAGGTTTATAATTTGATTGTTCATCTAAAAGCCGTTAAAGAGAATTATGGCCTTAATATAGGATAAAATTACCGCAACCAATATGGAAAGTTTTTCGAAACATTAATGTACTAGCCAAGACAATGAACAATTTTCTGGTGGGTCCATCCACTTGGAATTCGTCAAACCCTTACTACTTTCGGGGTGTCATTGGACTTCAATAGGAGAAAGTAAAACGAGAAGGAGCTTTATATTTGTGTCGCAGTCTTCCCATTTAAAATAACAATTTCGTGGCCACAGAAAACTGTCTGAAAAATAAGACCACACAAAAGCCTAATCACCTAGATGCTTTATTCGCTAACTGTCCGAGTTTCATTAGCAGTTATCACTAGTGACCAATGATCAAATTTGAAGGGTTTCTCTTAATTTCATTTGGAAGGGTATATTTTCATTTAACCCTTCAAAGATGAAAGGTTATAAAAGAATTTGTATTTATACTGACAGGTGTATATTAAATATACTCTTCATAAAAAAATGTCTAAAATGAAATAATGTCCTTCTAAATCTTTAAAATATAAAAAATTTAAAGAGTGGCTATAGTAAAAGACTATAAAATCTCAATATAACTTAGTAAATAAGGAAAAATTTAGTAAACATTTGTTTCTTTTATTCATTCCATCATCTTCAAAAGTACTTGGACTACTATCATTGAAAATATAAATCTATTTTCCCAATGGAAATGACTTACTAGTTTTCATTTGTTTCCATCTAATTCACACAGATACGGGAACAAATACAGATAAAACAAATTTTCAAAAAATATGGATACGATACGGCCCAAAATGACACACACACACACACACACACACACACACACACATAAATATATATGAATTTCATATTACCATTCATCTTTTATAATCTAGATTATATCTAAAAATACATAATCGAATATAATCTATCATCATCATCATCAATTTAGCATAAACATTGTCATCATAATTAATGATTATTATAGCATTCATGATTCAACATATCATCAAGTTTCAATTTCAAATTTCAATCATCAACATGACAAGTTAGTAGATCAACAACAAAATTAATAATGCATACTACATAGTACAAAATACAAAATGAACTATGACTAGCAATTTACTTTCATTATTCATAATTCATATGGTTGTTCAAAAGTCTAAAAACTAAAACACCATCATAAATTACATTTATATATCATCAAATATTTCTTCATTCATGTCACTAAGAAGTTCCACATCCTATCGATAAGTGGGAACATTGCTTCCATGTCCACTCGAAGATCCACCTATTGGTGACTCTGCATCAAACAAAGTCATAGGAGACCTAGCATTCAATGTCATATCCTAGTCAGGTAACTCTGGTTCCACATCTCATAATTTGGCGACCGCAAATTTGTATTTGTCTCTTTTGTGTGACAAAATAAGAAGGTTTGAATGAACATACACTAGTTCTTCAACCTTCTCAGGACCCAATTTGTTTCGCTTCACAAAATGAATGAAGCCATATGTACTCCAGTTCCTTTCTGAGGAAGAGGAACTAGAAACCTATGACAAGATCCTAATGGCCAATTTTTCGATATGTGGAAGTTCCCCACAATAGTAGTTCCACCACTCAATTGAATTCATTGCCCTCTTGTCCTGCATACAATCAATATCAGAACCCAAACCCTTTGATCCCACAAAATGAGCAAACTCTGATGAATCCGATGACCAATTCTAGGATCTACAAATCCTACAAGCCTATTAAAATCCTTGTGAGACTTCTGGGTCTTTACTTGGTGTGGTTTTTTCTAGATCACTTAGCAACTATGCAGCATAATATTTTGGACTCACTGCATAGGTCAAAAGGTGCCATGGGGTGGTCATCATGTTCCACCTTTTGGTCCATCTATATTTTACTTCTCTATAAAATAATTTATCTGGGTCATTCTCGTTAGCATTTATAACCACCATTATCATCTCTATCATGGAATCAATGCACTCATACACCTCTCCCAAATTAGGCATATATCTGTCAAACATACAAAACAAATCCACAACTGTCGTAGTAAATGGCAAGAGATACTACAACTTATCCCACCATTCATCATCAATAACCAACTTTTTCACTACTTGTGCTCTATCAAATTGGGATTGCCTCCATTAATTCCAAAGAGAACTGCATACCATTGATTGTAATGCATATTTCACCTGCATAAGCCTTCTTAAGACTATGATGTGAGAAGAAAAGTGAGTTTTGGAAACCTGCAGGTGCCAAATTGCTAATGTTTTAACAAATTAAAAATCATAATTTGATTGAATAACTATTGTGATTCACGAATGATGACATTTTAGAATCCAATTTACATATTTGAATTTAGAGTCATAGAAATTAGAATTTATGAAATAAACTTTAAAGTTTAGTTACCTTAAGGAGCTCCAACTTCGCAAATTCCCTGTAGATGGCTTGGGACATGTGGTGGTTTGTGATGAATGCTTGAATTTATTTTTCCTCTTCAAAAATAACTCGAATCCACTCAATTTGCTTCCCTATCTTGCTCAACATGAGGTTCAATGAATGTACAACACAAGGGGTCCAAAATATGTTCTGATATTTTCCTTCAATAATTAGGGCTACTACTCTACACAGCATTAGATTGTGAATTATTACCTGGAAAAAAAGATATGCCCCACCAATTCAATTACTTCAATCAATATGTTAGCAATGAATTGAGAATCTTTTATCTGCCCTTCATAATCCACTGCCTTCAAAACAATTTCCCCCTTTGGGTTCTGAGCAATCATGTTGATCAAATCCCTATACCTTTGATCTTTCCATCCATTAGAAATGATGGACACCCCTGAAATGCTCCATGAATTTTGAATGGGGCTTAATTTAGCCTCCAAATCTAACTTTTTAACACTCAACATTATGGTGCAGACCTTCTCATATCGAGCGCTTGCGAACCCTTTTGGGGTTTCATTCACTTGTTTTATCATCTTTTCCCAATAAGGAGATCGCACAAGGCTAAAGGGAAGGCCATTTGCATAAATGAATTGAGCTATAACTAAAAATTTTGTGTCTTTAGCATCATTATTAAAAGTCCTTTCAAGTGGTCCCAAATTAGACCACTTTGAACCAACAATTCCATGAGAATGAAGTGGAGGCTTTGATGAAGATTTTGTCAACCTTGTTGGCTGTTTTAATTGAGAGGAAGGATTTGCCCCATTTTCTTTAGCATCTTCCTCGTATTTTTCTTTCTCATATTTTGCAAGTTTTTCCTTGTTTAAACCATCTACATCTGCCCCATTCTCTTTAGGTGGCCTATTGCATTTTCAAACCCAAATTTCTTTTAACCCAAGTAAACATGCTTTAACACACGTGTATTACCCCTTATAATCCTTTTTATAGTCATTGCAAACCCATGCCAATGATCCCCCTCCTTGGATCTTCCCAACAATAGATACATATTTCCAAAGTGATGATTTTGGATCAACTTTAGGGGCATATTCAATTTCATGTTCCACTTCCTCTTCATCACGAATGGTTGAACTTGAAGCTTCCATGAATGATGATGATGTAAATGAAACTACAAAATAAAATTGACAAGTATGTATTTCAAAGCAAGTTACAAACTTACAAAATTTGAAAAAAAACAATCATTATTAAAAGTTAAAAGTTTGGTAAGATGCTGCAATAAAAATTTTGGTAAGATTATTCTTGATAAGTTTGGTAAGATTCTCCAATGATAAGTTTGGTAAGATGCTCCTAGAATGTACTGGACATGAAAATATTGATTGGATTCAGCCTGTTACCACTTGTAATTTACCTATGATTTAAATTCCCATGAAGTAGAACCCCACGAGAACCTTAGAAAGGTCACCATTGTCACCTTACAATTCTTTATATTCCTTTATGATGGCTTGGCACCAACACATGGGGTATTCCTTAAGCACACTAAGTCCCAATAAATATAGTAGAGGGTAGATGACTTGGGGACTTAGTGTCAATAGGTTTTAGGATATTTCTGAAGTGATGTATTGCAAATTTGTAATGCAGAATTTTTTTGTCTAGTTATAGATGAAAAAGGTGGAGTTTCTAACTTTCATCCCACAAATTTGGAATTTTGGAGCATCACTTTGCAGAAATATGCCTTGGAATAACATGTGGATATCCCACAGTATTATTTGGAGCTCCAAGATTCCTTAGGTACTGGGATGAAGATGTTGGCACCATAAAGAAAGATTTCAACTCTGATTTAGAACAAAAGAAGACTAGAGAACCGATAGCTCATGGCAGGGAAGTAAAAATTAAAAAGGAATGGACATAGAGGGTTAGAAATGAATATTCTAATCTCTATTTTTGCATTATTGTGTCCAACGTATTGGACTTTCATAAACTGGAAGAAGTACTAAGATAGTAGCCATTATTTCTAAAATAGAGATAATGGTTTGATAATTTTTTCTAAAACAGAGAGAACGATTTTTCTCCTACCGGACTAGCGACGAGTCATGACTCCTCAAGCTCCAGCCTCCAAGTTCCAAGACTCCTTATGCTCAAGATTCAAGACTCCTCCTGCTCTAATGTAATGTGACGACATTGTGAACCAACTCCTCCTCCTCCAACACAATGCGGTGGTGTGATAGTGATGAATGAGAATGAATAAAAGTTAAAACATAAAATGATTTACGTTATAGCCTATCATGATTTGCGTTAAGTGAGCACTGAATATTTATAACCTATTGTGTTTAAAGGTGCATAAAAATATGTGTTCCCGACTAAGATTTGTGGGATCTGTTTCCCGAAATCTGGATACAGATCACGATTTTATCAGATCTGTATCTAAATTTCTGGAAACAAATAAAAACATTAAAAAAATCGAAAATGCCAGAGAAAATGAAAACACCATTTCTAGAATTATAAAAATTACAAAAATACATTTTTTTTTTTCGTATTCATATCGTTTCATACCAAAATTTATTTATGATTTGACGAACGACGTTTCAGGGATTTTCCTAGGCATTTCTGGCAACTTAGGTTTACATACATCATAATAACATTCAAATATACCTCATTTAGAGAATGAGGTGCACTAAGAGATATTAACATTAACATATCTAGTGTCTCTAATGAAAGCCTTGATTTATCATCATTTTTTATCCTGTTTAATTTTCAGAAGTCTCTTTCACACACTGATGTGGTTGTTGGGATAATGAGAATAGTGTGCCATAATTGCATCAAATATGGAAAGCCTTCAAACCATTTAGGTTCATCTCCATATAGGTCCCTTCATACATATTATTTTTAGGGTATGATTTAGAAATAGTACAAATAAATTCATCCATTTCACTGAAACATGTAGTAGTCTCCACAATAGATGATTCCCCAATGCTACATTTTTCACATAAACAATAGATGATACCCCAATGCTACATTTTTCACATAAACATTTCGACCATATTTTTGTTTTAAATTCTATATCATTCACTTCTTCATAATAATTTTGAGGAGTGAAAAACTTTGTAGCATTAAATACATGTAAATCTATGAATATCCTATGTAAATATTCAATCACATTTCAAGAAAACATTTTCCCAAAAGAATACAATCATCTAGTGCCCCCGATATTTTCATCTTTGGAAAAATTTTAAACATCAATGGATGTAAATGTACAACACCTATGCTATCTACAAATTCAAGGGTTCCTCCTTGTGCTTTAACTAAAAGAGAAGACATTTGCACTGCACCTACACCAAAAATTCTTCCCAAAAAATGTTTACGAAGCATGCTAATAGAAACATCTAAAGTAGTGCCAATAGATGTAATATATACATGATCCTCTTGGAACCTTTGATTGAACTTATTTAATTCAATGAGCACAACTGTAAGTAGGTGGATGCAAAATTGCACTTGAAATATTGTTTCCAACTCATACATTTTTTTCTCACCTAACTCCCAATCCTTTAACAAAGAATGCATGAGTCAAAAAAGTCTTTCCATGAAATTTCCTCTAGAGAGAAACCTAATTTGATGAATTTGTAAGACCTCTAACTTAGTGATTTGAAATTATTAGATTAGATCTTTCAATACTCCATGTATTTTAGTTGATTTCCCAAGCCATGAATAAACTTTGCTTCCAAATTTATCAATATATTGCAACTCTAGAAAATGAGATGAAGCCTCATTGGTCACTAATGCTTCCCTATGAGCTATGTAATGGATATCTAATAAATGAGTAGCATCTCTATGAAGTTTAGAAAATAAATATTCATGAATACCCCTCATGGAAGATGAACCATCCAAACCAAAACCAACAAACTTCATCAAAGATATATCCATTTGTACTAAAAGAGTTCTCACTACATCATATATACATTAAGTAATTCCATCCTGTATTTGAAGAAAACATATATCCAATTGGTGTTCCATAATTCAATTAGTGCCTTCATCATCTAAAATGAGTAAAATGGGCTATGTAAAATATCTTCTTTATACACCTCTTCAGTAATTTGAAGAAACTCTTTTCTTGATGTTGTATTTCTGTATGCAGGATATTCATCCATTATAAGAACAAGTGGAGTGAAATTATACCTATTCAAGTCACATATTTACTTATAAATTTCTAAATATAAATCATGTATAGCAACAAAATACATGTTTTCAATCACTGATATAATTCTCTCCTTATTAGCATATACCACTAGTTCGACATGTTAGTGATTGGAATATTACTTTGTTTTCTTTATCCCTCCAAATGTTGTAAACAAAATTTAGAGATTTTGATTTTGCATGGCCACTTAGACCACTAACATGAAGATTGGTACTTCTCTTTTTTGAAAATGGAGTATCTCTCTTAAATTTAACACATCAAGAACATTTTATCCTTTCGTTATCATTACAATGTTTTGCAACATAAGCCCACGTAAATCTTGTATTCCATTTATATTTGATTATTATTTGTGTTTTTTTTATGGGTTTTCTCTTTCAACAAGCTCTACATTATTTGAGTCATCATATTAATGTAGATTAAGATCAACTTCATTTTGAATATTACATGGCTGATTAGAATGTTGTGGAAGGCCAAATACATCAATAATTGACAATTTCTTTTTATCCTTGTTTTGGCGACCAATAGGAAACAATTTTCAAGATTTACACCTATTAAATCAATAAAAACAATAGAATAAGTAAATAAATAAATTAAAAATCCCTTAGCAAGATCGTGACAGACAAAATTCAACCTTAGTAAGATTCCATAGGATTTGACTACATATTTCTTGATAGGTTATCCATTAATGCTTTGTTGAATTATGCTTTGTAACATTCAAGGAAACTTGTAGCTTTATGAGAGAGAAGAAATTCTTCATGAAAAATGGTACTTGGAAAAGAAATCAATATGGATTTAAGAAGCAAAGTGTTGGCATTATGATACATGTACTATCCTTGATGGCAGCTCTACAGGTCAACTCAGTTTTGATAAGAGGCTAACAGGAATAGTCAGAGGCAATAGGGCAGTGGTACAGGGGATCAAGAATATGGAACTAAGGTCTACTGATCAGAATAAAGAAGTTGAAGGAAGAAGATGATGTAAGAGAAGTTTAAGAGATACGCACAGGCTCACTTAGTCCAAGCAGCCTATACACATAGGCACTTAGAATAAAAATAGCGTGTAACGTACACACGCACTCCAACAGAAGGCAAAGCATGTACATGTTGAAAACCATGGTTTTGGTCCGAGGTATTTGGTCCAAGGTATCTTTGGACCATGCAATTGACCCTAGGTGTTTAGTCCGAGGTGTTCGGTCTGTGGTATTTGATCCAAGGTATTGGTCCTAAGTGGATTCGGTCCATGGTATTGAGAAAGGCCAAAAACTATATAAAAAAGAGAGGATCATACAGGCAGATGTGCAAGTGAATAAGATTCTATGGAATACTTCTATCTGAAGTATATCTTATGTTGTAGGGTTATGTTTGGGACTAGATCTGAAATATTTATGTGCACCTTGAGTTCAATATTGGATCAGGATCATGAGACCTGAAATGACTTATTCTTGAATGATCTGGTATTGGTTGAGGCTAGATCTGATGTTTTGCGTCTGTCTTATTCGTTATCTATCATGATCTGGATTTTTCTGAAGTCTGGAATTACAACAAAGTTCTGAGTCAATATTTGTAGATCTATACGCAGGTTCGCCTTGGCAAAAGAGTGTATACACGCAGCTTCTGTTCTTTAACATAGCATTTACAAAAGAAAGGCTTGATGTCTAGAGATGACTAATCTATCAGATCAGTATTGTTGATTTATTGCTATTGTTATTTTATTGTTGTCCATCAATGGAGTCTTCTTAGATCTGAACGTAAATCTGAATTCATAGGGAGGTTGATATTTGATTGATTGTATAAGTGAGAAGAAGTGTATTCTGTTGCCTACCTGTGTAAAGTTCTGTAAGTTCACAGTAGATGTCCAGTACACTGCTGGTTGGTACAGTTTGTGATTCAAACATCTTATGATTTAGAATCTTTAAAGGTATACGCAGGTTGGGCTGAAGGAAGTAGTGGATACAGACAGGTTTTCTTCATTAAAGTAGTGTATAAAATCTAACACATAAATTTTATAGGTTTCAGTTGGTTCTGAATGCTGATACAGGTTTATGGGCTCAGCACAGTGTTCTGATGACAATGATTTGATTGTTTTATATTAACTGCATGTTGGTTGATGAAGTTTGAGTTTCTAAAATTTTTATGGGTTATTGATGAGTAAAGGTCTTCATATGTGTTGGTATGTGCCAGGAGCATCTAGTCTGAAAATTCATGAAACATGGTCCCTGGTGTAAGAGTGGAATTTTCTGTAGGTTGGCACCTACGTACTAGTAAACAAATTGGCTAGTACAAAATCTAGGGGGTTGTAGCTCCCTTCCAGTAGAACGTGGGGAATGAGAGAAGGTTGTAACCTTTTGTAGGTAGAAGCTTGCATACTGGTATGAGCCTAGACCAGTACAATATTGTAAACATATTTTCTTATTATTAAAAGAAGTCAGAGACAACAACTGCAGGTGGTTTTCACCCACATTGGGTTTCCACCTTAAATCTTGGTGTTCATGTGTGTTGCTTATGTGTAATGGTTTATTATGTTTATACTATATATGGTTACTGTTTAATGATTGATGAAGTATTGATGCACTAATTAAAGATCAACATATGATGAATTAACTGAATCATAAGTTTACTACATAAACACTGGTTTCCTTAAAGACAGTTGCATGTACATGCTATTTCCCCTCTCCGAAGTAACGTATATAAATCTGATTATGGAAAAGAAAAATTCTTGATCTGATAATACTGATTCACACCCCCCCTCTTAGTATTATTTCCAACAATTGGTATCAAAGTAGGTCCTTCATAAGAAGCTTGATCGCTTGAAGGAAGATCCATCAAGATGAATAATCACAAAAGCATGGGATCCATCAGACCGCCAATCTTTGATGGGAGAAACTTTGTTTATTGGAAAATAAGAATCACAACCTATCTACAATCTCTTGGAACATATATCTGGGAAATTGTGGAAAGAGGATATAAATTTCCAACAACAATTCCTACAGACACGGCAGGTGAAAAGCAATATGAAACCAATGCCAAAGCTGTAAATACTTTATTGGGAAGTTTGTCACAATCAGAGTTTTTCAAAGTCATGCAGCTCAAATCAGCCAATGAGATATGGGACAGAATCGTTCAGAGCTATGAAGGAGACTCTGAGGTAAAACATGCTAAGCTTCAAACTCTCAGAATTCATTATGAAACTCTTAAGATGCATAGAGATAAGAGTATAGCTAGTTACTTCTTACGAATATATGAGGTTGTTAATTGTATGAAGAATCTGGGTGAAGAAATAAAGGAAGTTACCTTAGTTGAGAAAATTTTGAGATCCTTGTCTGCTAAATTTGAATCAAAAGTGTCTACCATAGAAGAAAAATAGGATCTGTAGAATATCACTATGACACAACTTCACAAAATCCTAACTGCTTTTGAGATGAGAAAAGGAGGTCCATCAAATATGAGAGAAGCCACATTTAAAGCTTCAACAAAAGGAAAAGAAAAGGAAGAACACAATGAATCAGGACACATTTCAGAAGAATAAGATAAGGTAAATTTTGTCAAGAAGCTTCAATAGGGTTTTCAAAGGTTCAGAGGTAAGCTACTTTTCAAATGCTTTACTTGTGGTAGAGTCAGTCATTATGCTGCGAGATGTCCTGATAAAGATAAATATGAAAAAGGAAAGGAATTTGCAAAAGGTAATATGAAACAAGTTGTGAATAGAAAGAGTTACTATACTCATGAAGATAGCAATGGTTTATCTAATAGTGATGAAGATGAAACTGGTCAAGATTACAGACTTCTCATGGCTTATGATAGCGATGATTTTTGGGATAGTTTAGAAGAGAATATTGATGGTTTATCTAATAGTGATGATTATAGACTTCTCATGGCTTATGACAATGATGATTTTTGGGATGCTTTAGAAGATGAAAACTTTCATGAAGAAATCTCTAAACTCAAAATCTGTTTCGAAGAAAAGAATATGATCATAGATACCTTGACATACCAACTTGCTGAAAAAGAAAAACACAATGAAAACTAGAATGTGAAATTGTGGGTCTAAAAAAAGATCTTGAGAAAACAAAATCTTTCAACCTCAGATTTGCTAAAGGGTCAGAAAGTCTAAATGAAATTATCAAAGTTCAGCGTTCTCCTCTGATAAATACAGGTCTTGGATATACTGAAGAAACATCTCAACCACCGAAGTCGTCAACCTCCACCAAAAGCTATCTCTATGTAGCAAAGAGCAGTGAACAGTATGACAATCATTAGCAAGAGCATAAAGTTGATCACCAGGTAAATCATACTCAATTTTCGCCAAGGATGAATATCAATAGAAGACACAACCAACCTCAGGAAAACCATACTCAATTTGCTCCAAAGATGAATATCAATAGAAATTACAATCAATAGGTAAATAGATTCGATAGTCGCAAACACTTCTTTAATGGGCAATGTTTTTCATGTCATAATTTTGGTCACAAAGTTGCTCAATGCATTGCTTACAAAACCAGCATGATTAGAGAAGCATGAAATCAGAGGAATGTAACAGGGATCAAGAGAAGTTCCTATAATAACTTTTATCCTCTTGAAAATGAAATAAAATGCTCAATTTGTAACAACTTTGGTCGTGAAGAATTTGAATGCAGGAGAAAATTTCGGCAAACACCTCAAAAGGAGAAAATGCCATTAAATCCCAAGATATGGAGAGGGAAAGAATCTCAAATAGAAAGATGTGGTATAACCTTATATGCAGAAGGACAAGAAAATCAATGGTACATCGACAATGGATTCTCCAAACATATGACAGGTGACAAAGAGAAACTTCACTGATATAATGCCTCAAAAAAGGAAAAGAATGTATCATTTAGAAATGACACTTAAGCTGTCATAAAAGGTAAAGGTTATGTTTTCTTGAAAGAAAAGGTTAAAGCTAGAAATGTTATGTATGTAGATGGTTTAAAGCATAACTTGTTGAGTGTCAGTCAAATTTGTGATCAAGGAAATGAAGTGGTGTTTCGATCAAATGTATGTGTTGTTCGTGAGCTTGATATAGGAGAGACCTTGATCAAAGGTACAAGAACTCCAAACAACTTATACATACTCAAAGGAGGACAAGAATAGTACTATCTAAGAAAAAATGATGAAAACTGGTTGTCGCATAGAAGATTGGGACATCTAAGCTTTTCTTAAATAAGAAAAGCATTCAGACTCAAGGATGCTCATGATCTTCCAGATAACAGCATCCCAAAAAATACAATATGCAAACCGTGTCAAATCAGCAAGCAAGCCATAGTTCACTTCATGGAAAAAGAAGGGTCAGCTAGTAAGCCTCTTGAACTTATCCATACTGATTTATGTGGACTAACAAGGAAAAAGTCACCTCGTGGAGAAGAATACTTTATTTTGTTCATTGATGATTTTTCCAGAATGTGTTGTATAGGTCTTCTAAAGCATAAAGATGAAACATTTGAAAAGTTCAAAGCCTTCAAAGCTTTGGTTGAAAATGAATCAGATCGAAAAATCAAATCCCTCAGATCTAATCGAGGAGGGAAATTTATATCAGATGAATTCTTTGAATTTTTTGAACAACATGAAATAAAAAGGGAATTCTCCACTTCAAGAACACCTCAGCAAAATGGTTTAGTAGAAAGGATGAACAAAACAGTTCAACAAATGGCTCGAGTCATGCAAGATGAATCTGGAACTCCTGCAACCTTCTCGGGTGAGGCTGGTGCCGTGAATATTCTCAACAAAGCAAACGTTCGGGTAAATAGCACTCAAACTCCACATGAACTTTGGTATGCTAAGACTCCTACTGTAAAATACTTTAAAGTTTTTGGAAGAAAATGTTTTATCAAAAGGATTGATGAAAAACTTGGTAAGTTTGAACCCAAAGTAGATGAAGGGATTCTTCTTGGTTATTCTTCCAGAGGTAAAGGATATAAATGTTATAATAAAATACTTGGGAAAATTGTTGAAAGCGTTGATGTTGTAGTTGATGAAGCATGCAGAAATCCAAAACAAATAAAATCAACAAAGGATTATGACGATGAGGAATATGGGGATTACTTTCCCACATCAAATCAAAATTATATTGAAGAAGAAACCAATGAAGCACAAGGAGAAGATATAATGGTATAAGAAAAGACTCCATCCAGGTATGTTCAGAAAAATCATCTAGAAACTCTAATTTTAGGAGAAAGGGAGGCTGGTGTACAGACAAGAAGAACTATTACAGGGACCTCAAGCTATCTAGCATTACTATACTCCACCAAACCTCAAAATGTAAATGAAGCCTGCAAAGATGAATGTTGGGTCAAGGCCATGGATGAAGAACTTGAGCAAATTGAAAAAAATGACACTTGGGAATTAGTTCCTAGACCTCCTAATAAAAATATTATAGGAACTAAATGGATATTCAAGAACAAGTTGAATGAAAATGGAGAAGTCATTAGAAACAAGGCCAAGCTTGTTTGTAAACGTATACTCAACAAGAAGGTATAGATTGTGAAGAAACTTTTGCACCTGTTGCCAGACTTGAAGCCATAAGAATGCTTCTTGCTCTTTCTAGTTTTCGAAAATTCAAAGTATACCGAATGGATGTAAAATCAGACTTCCTTAATGGAGATTTAAAAGAAGAATTTTATACTGAACAACTAGAAAGATTCATTCTTGGAAATGATGCAAAACTTGTATATAGACTCAAAAAGGCTCTCTATGGTCTGAAACAGGCTCCAAGGACTTGGTATTACCACCTTGACAAATATCTACACCAACAAGGTTTTACAAAAGTTTCTGCAGATAGCAATGTATTTACAAAGATTGAAAATGATAAATTTCTAATTATTATTATTTATGTTGATGATATCATTTTTGGTAGCAATGACGAATCCATGAGTTATAATTTTTGTTCAATAATGCAGCAAGAATTTGAAATGTCCTTGTTTGGTGAACTTACCTATTTTCTTGGTCTACAAGTTAAGCAAACTAAATATGGATGTAGTCTCAGCTCAAATGATGAATCAACAATAGTACATCAACAAACTTACAGATCGATGATTGGCAGTCTACTTTATCTAATAGGTACCCAACTGGGCATCATGCATATAGTAGGAATAGTTGGAAGATTCCAAGCAAATACAAAGGAATCACACCTTCAAGCAGTCAAAAGAATTTTCAAATATCTTCAACGAACTAAGGACTTTGGACTATGGTATCCTAGAGATGCAGATCTTACTCTTCATGCATATACAGATGCAGATTGGGCAGGAAGTGTTGATGATAAAAAAATCACTAGTGGTGGTGCATTTTATATGGGTTCCAGGTAAGTGTCTTGGTTTAGCAAGAAGCAAAGTTCAATTTATTTATCTACACCTGAAGCATAATATTTGGCTGTTGAATCTTGCTGCACACAACTACTTTGGATGATGCAAACGTTGCAAGACATTCATATCATATGTAGTCCACCCATCTCCATTATATGTGATAATACAAGTGCCATCAGTATTTCAAATAATCGAGTCATGCACTCCAAGACCAAGCACATACCCATCAAGTACCATTTTCTACGAGAACTAGTTCTTGAACAAAAGGTCAACTTGGAGTATGTCCCCTCCAAAGATCAGGTTGCTGATATGTTCACTAAACACTGCCCAGAGAAACATTTGAATATCTTAGACAAAAGCTGGGAGTTGTTGTTGCATCATCTTGTTGTTAAATCCAGTTTTTTAGAGGAAGTTTACTACATGATGGTTTCATGAAGTATATGCATGGGTACGCACGGGTTTCCTTGGCTTAAAGCGCGTATATGTTTTTTTATCAAAAAAAATAGTGGTAGCACAGGTTCAGGGGGAGTGTTCACATTCCACAATGTTCGCATTATGGTTGTTGAACTTAGATATTTCTTAGTTGCATCAGATATAAGTGTGATATAACTTCTTATGTCATGGTGTATATTTCAATGAGTTCTATTGGTCATATGATGTAATTTACTTCCCCAATATCCTTGGTATGGATGATGTAATAATTGTTGTATTTTTGTCATGTATAAAATTTGGTATATCCCCACTTGGTTGGGTAGATGAGTCAAATATGGTGTATCCCCACTTGGTCGGGTGATTGATGTATGCATGAGTTTCTAGTCATAGGGAGGTCATACTCTGTTGAGTTATATTGTCATGTTATTATATTGAATCATCTCTCTGCAAACTTGGCATCTACTCAGGGGGAGTATGGATAGCATCATGCAAAGGAGGAGAGTAGAGTGGTTTGCCGTTTTCCCTTGATGTCAAAGGGGGATACTATTTTGGTATTTTTGTGTTATATGATATCTCTAACAGTCTTTACAGCTTGTAGTAGTCAACACCATCATGGTTGCCATCAAGTCCAAAGGGGGACAATGTTGGCATTATGATACAAGCATTGTCCTTGATAGTAACCCTACAGGTCAACTCAATTTTGATAAGAGGCTAACAGGAATATTCAAAGGCAAAAGGGAAGTGGTACAAAGAATCAGGAAGATGGAACTAAGGTCTAATTATCAGAATAAGGAATTTGAAGGAAGAAGATGATGTAAGAGTAGTTTAAGAGATACACACAGGTTCACTTAGTCCAAGCAACATATACATAGAGGTACTCAGAACAGAAATAGTGTATAATGTACACACGCACTCGCACAGAAGGTAAAGCGCATACATGTTGAAAACCATGGTTTTCTTCTGAGGTATTTGGTCCAAGGTATCTTCAGACCATGATATTGACCTTAGGTATTTAGTTTGAGGTATCCAGTCTGTGGTATTTGATCCAAGGTATTGGTCCTAAGTGGATTAGGTCCATGGTATTGAGAAAGGCCAAAAAATATATAAAGAAGAGAGGAACATAAGGCCAGATGTGAAAGTGAATAGGATTCTAAGGAATACTTCTATCTGAAGTATATTTTATGTTGTAGGGTTATGTTTGGGACTAGATCTAAAATATTTATGTGCACCTTGAGTTCAATATTGGATCAGGATCATGATACCTGAAATGACTTATTCTTGAATGATCTGATATTGGTTAAGACTATATCTGATGTTTTGTATCTATTTTATTCATTATCTGTCATGATCTGGGTTTGTCTAAAGTCTAGAATAGAAGCAAATTTTTGAGTCAATATTTGTAGATCTGTACGCAGGTTCATCTCGAAAAAAGAGCGTATACACGTAAGTTTTCTTCATTGAAGTAGTGTATCAAGTCTGACACATAAATTTTTGAGGTTTGAGTTGGTTTTGAATGTTGATACAGGTTTCTAGGTTTAGCACAGTGTTATGATGAAAATGATATGATTGTTTCAGATTAATTGCATGTTGGTTGATGAAGTTTGAGTTTCTAAATTTCTAATGGGTTATTGATGAGTCAAGGTCTTCATATGTGTTGATATGTGCCAGGAGTATCCAGTCTGAAAATTCATGAAACATGGTCCCTAGTGGAAGAGTAGAGTTTTCTGTAGGCTGGCACCTACGTACTAGTAAACATATTGGCTAGTACAAGAGCTAGGGGGTTGTAGCTCCCTTCCAGTAGAAGCTAGAGAACAAGAGAAGGTTGTAACCTTATGCAAGTAGAAGCATGTGTACTAGTATGAGTTTGAACCAGTACAATATTGTAAACATATTTTCTTATTATTAAAAGAAGACAGAGACGACAACCGCGGGTGGTTTTCACCCACATTGGGTTTCCACCTCAAATCTTCGCGTTCATGTGTGTTGCTTATGTGTTTAATGGTTTATTATGTTTATACTGCACATGGTTACTGTTTGATGATTGATGAAGTATTGATGCACTGATTAATGATCAACATATGATTAATTAATTGAATCATAATTTTACTACATAAAAGTTGTTTTCCTTAAAGACAGTTGCATGTACACGATAGTTCCCCTCTTTGAAGTAGCATATATAAATCTGATTATGAAAAAGAAAAATTATTTATCTGATAATACTGATTCACCGCCCGACCTCTCAGTATTATTTCCATGCTTGGGATGGAAGGATTCAAGAAATTGAATTTAGGGTATTTGGCCATAATGTTGATTTCCTGGAGTGTGGATTCTATGGTGCACAAGATACATTGTGTGTCCATGAAGGTTGTTATTACTTCAAGGAGTGTTGTATTAAATAATACATAGAATGAAAAACCAAATGAAAATGAATATATAAGGAGGATAATGAATAATACCTTATATTCTAGTGTTGAATGATAACTTTCCTTCTGTGGATGATGGGTTGCAGTTCAAATGAAAATGGAAAAAATGGATGGAGGGAAAGAGCGTTGAAGGATAATTTGGGAGGAATGAGAGCATGCGCAAAGTTGTTGAATGGTTACTCAATGTGCTCTTCTGCCCTAGGCTAGGTATAATAATGCCATGACTTTTGCATGTCTCTTTGTTGTAGGTTACATCATGTAAGCATAAGTTGGGGACAACAGGGAAATGTCCCCAAATCATAACATAACTAGTAACTCATATGAGGTCATCCGAACTCGCACTAGTCTTTTCTATGAAATTGTCACTGGTCAAAGTGATTTATGTCTTGTTCCAAACTCCAGACTCTCATAAACTTTAAAAAATATTGACAGGTTAATAAAAATATTTCCCTTCTTTTCAAATACAGAAATTTAATCTTACCTTCATGATTGATGAGCGATTTTGATATTTTAAATATTTTTCGAAGGGTAATTGTTTTTAGCCCTTCTAGGAAGGGTCAGGAGCCCAAACAAGGGCTAGGAAGAGTTTAATTTTGAACATTGCTGGTGACTCGTTTGTATAATGGAATGAAGTGTTTCGGGTTTCCGTTAAGGCAGATAGTTTGGAGAAAGTGATGAGCGTGCTCGAATGGAAATGATGGTGCCAACATTATAAGTATTCACATCCCCTTCCCATGTTTTCTCATCCAACTCTTTCAACTCTAGGAGTTGTGGTTTTTCCATTTTCACTGACGTACACTTTCACGCATCGGTCAGATTTCAAATCGTTTGTGTAAAGAGTGATACCCTACCTCATATAATGTCGCTCATCAATCGAAGAATTATATCAAAGTAGGGAAAATGTGTTGGTAATTTTGATATCAATCGAAGCATTATATAAGATAATGATAATGGGAAGATTATAGAAGATAGTGATAATGTAACGAGAATTAAAATAAATAAGATAACAGTAAGGGAGAATTAAAATGAAATCAAATCTAATTGGAGCTAATTTAAACTATTTAAATTTTCAATATATATGTAGCTAATTTACACATTTTATCATTTTAAATGAAGTAAAATCAAGTGATTTGTGCAATTCTTATAATAATTGTGTGTGAAGAGTGAATTATCAACTAGTGTCACACTAAAATTTGATATACTCTTAGACATTTTATCTTTAAGCATTTTTATATTCTTTGATATTTATAGTCTCATACCATTTTCCATACAATTTTATACTACAAATCCAATTTCACTGTGAATTTATCGCCATGGATTTCATGGCCGATTGATCTCCATGAGTAGTAGAATTATAATAATTATTAGATGCACTATTGATTAGGGTTAGCAGTTTCTTGTGCTAAAATCTAAATGTTTATCAGTGCTCTAGTTTGGTTTATTGTGAACGATGTTGAGATATTAATCTCACTGTTAGTTAGTTGTT
The DNA here is from genome assembly GCA_031772625.1 of Pinus tabuliformis. NCBI lineage: Eukaryota > Viridiplantae > Streptophyta > Pinopsida > Pinales > Pinaceae > Pinus > Pinus tabuliformis. Next base: position 185,769,181 of record CM062820.1, read on the forward strand.
GGTTAGGTGTCATCTTAATTGATTTCTTGTCTACTAGGTGTCATAAGCAGTTTAGTCTTACTTGAGTTCTACTCCATAGGTGTCGAGTTTTACTTCACTTATTCATTATTGATGTTTATAATGTAACCTATTTAGTCATTTAGAATATTGAGAAGAGAAATCTCCGCTCCACTTTTCAGTTTTATTCTTTGTCATTGTATCGGAGCATTAAATCAGAATTAGTGCAAGTAGATGGTGACTAACGCATTTGATCTTCTCACTGTCCAGTGTTAGTGGTGTTACTAACACGTTTCTGAACATCGTGCAAAAAAAAATCAGGATATTCTTCAACGCAACTTTGCAGCAACCTTCGTCTCGTAGTTGCTTCACTTTGCTACGATCTCTGTAGCGAATCTCTGCTACCTTTTTTTGTGAATACGCACGTATGAAATTTTTCTCTCAAAGAGGCTTACACTTTTTCTTCAATCACATTGCTGCTCTCTCACAGAGTCTTATTCAAACTCGTCTCTCTCTCTATGTTGCTCTCAAGGAATCTTACATAGGCTGAGCTTGATCTGATTTACTATTCCCACAACTCTAGTCATGAACTGATCCACATTTTCTGTGTCAGTCACCCTTAGGGTTTGGAATTGTGATCTCAATGTCTGTAATTTCACTAACTTCACTGTATCATTACCTTGATACACAACTTTCAAGATTTCCCAAGCTTCATGTGTTGTGGATGCACCTGTTATCTTATCGAAAATAGAGTCATATATTGAGTTTTGAATCCAGCATTTGGCTTTGTTTTCGTTCTTTTTGAGTTCATTCACTGCATTCCTCTAGAGAAGAATCAGACTTGGGAATTAGTTAATCTCTCAAGAGACAAAACCAGAATTGGTGTAAAATGGGTATATAAGACCAAACTGAATGACAAAGGAGATATTGAGAAACATACGGCACGGTTGTTTGCTAAAGGATTCTCCCAACAATTTGGTGTCAACTATGGTGAAACCTTTGCTCCAGTAGCAAGGTTAGACACTGTCAGAACCATTTTGTCCACAACAGCTCAGCACAAATGGAAAGTCTATCAGCTTCATGTAAAATTTGCTTTCCTAAATGGTATATTATAGGAAGAAGGTTATGTAGAGAAACCTCATGGTTTTGAACTTCCAAGACAGGAACATAAGGTATACAGATTGAAGAAATCCTTGTATGGTTTGAAACAAGCTCCAAGAGCTTGGTACAATCACATTGACACATATCTCATCAAAAGTGGTTTTTTCAGAAGCAATCATGAGCCAACTTTGTATACCAAAATGCATGAAGGTAAAATTTTGATTGTATGCCTTTATGTAGATGATCTTATTTATACAGGAAATATGATGTTAGAAGATTTCAAAACAACAATGCAAAAAGAGTTTGATATGATAGATCTAAGAGTCATGAAATACTTCTTAGGCATTGAAATTCACCAATATGCTAATGGAATTTTTGTCAGTCACCAAAAATATGGCATTGATATCATCAAAAAGTTTACAACTACCAATTGCAAATGTGTAGATACACCAATTTCTCAAGGCACAAAATTGAGCAAAGAAGATGTGGCACCACCAGTTGATTCCACACTGTATAAAAGTCTAGTTGGTATCTTTTTATATCGCACTTCAACTAGATCGGATATTATGTTTGTAGTAAGTTTTGTCTCCAGGTTGATGCAAACATCTAAGATTTCTCATTGGAAGGTTTCAAAAAGGACCTTAAGATATATTGTCAAGACAATAGATTATGGTTTGTTTTATACACATTATGAAAATTGTTCGCTTTTAGGTTATATAGATAGTGATTATGCAGGGTGTTTAGATGATCACAAAAGCACCTCAGGGTATGATTTTCATCCTGGAACCAATCTGATTTCATGGGCATCCAGGAAATAGTCAATTGTTCCAATATCTTCTGCAAAGGCAGAATATGTAGCAACAAATTTAGCAGCTTTTCAAGCTGTGTGGTTAAGAATATTATTGAAAGATGTTTCAAATATTCAGAAGGAAATAACTCCAATCTACTTGGATAACAGTTCAACTATTTCCTTATAAAAAAATAATGTATTCCACAAAAAGAGAAAGCACATTGACACTCATTTTCATTTCATCTGGGATCTTGTCAATGATGGGGACATAGTACTTTCTTTCAGTGGTTTTAAATATCAATTAGCAAACATTTTCATAAAGCCATTGGGCAAGAATGTATTTTAATTTCAAAGAAAACAACTTGGCAAATTGTAAGTGTCACTACATGTAACAATTGAGATTAGGAGGGGATGTTGAGATGTTAATCTCACTGTTAGTTAGTTGTTGGTTAGGTGTCCTCTTAATTGATTTCTTCTTTGCTAGGTGTCATAAGAAGTTTAGTCTTACTTGAGTTCTACTCCATAGGTGTCGAGTTTTACTTCAGTTATTTATTATTGATGATTACAATGTAACCTATTTAGTGATTCAGAATATTGAGAAGAGCAATCTCTGCTCCACTTTTTAGTTTCATTCTTTGTCAAATGATTCAATAAAAAAATATAAAGGTTTTGAATGGATTCCAATGTAATATTACATTTTTATTTCGTATTATGTGAAACTATTCAATGTTTAATGCATTTGACTTTAGCATTTTATTAAAAAAATAAATAGAAGCAAATTATTAACTTGTTTTTTTGTTTTGTTTTTTTTTTAATTAAATTAGAAGTAATGTAATAATGTGGTTGTTTCTATGATTGGAATAGGTTATAGGCATATATCAATCATATTTATTTGTCCATGTCTAGATAGGATCTATCAATGGATTTGTCTCTTGGCTATTATTAGTTTAGCATTGACCTTGAAAAATTCTAATGTTTAACTTTACAAATCATTAAAGTATTTTTTCTTACAAATTTGTGTCTTATGTTAAGGTTCTTGACATGTGTCCTATGTCACTCATGAATGTTGGTTTCCCTGAGAACTTGTTAGTTTTCATGAAGGATGAAGGATGTAAACCTAAGTAATTCGATGTCTCAACTCTCTCTAACTACGATCGATATCTCAACCCTGTCAATTTAACTACAACCGATATCTCAACTCTGTCAAACTACTATCGAGCTCGCAACCTAGGTCTAGTTGCATCAATATCACAGGGAACTAGGAACCCCAAAATTTGAATACTTTTACCAATGTATTGCCAAACATTTTATAGTTTGTATATTAAACACTAGTAAGATTCACAAAGATTTCTAGAATTTTAGATAAATTTTCATCCTTAAAATTTACCCCGATTATATGGTCACCCGAATAAAATCGCTAAGAGTTATGTCTATACAAAAGTAATTGGATAATAAGTATAAATGCATGCAAAGTAATTGAAAGTGAACTTAAAATAAAATGAAATAGAATGAATAAGGATAGATCATGCATACAATATTGATACTAAAAATTAGGAAGATACAGGTAATATTTAGTAGAAGTTTAAAGTATTTTAGTTAGTAAAATTAAATAGACATAAATTTAAGATGATAATCAAAAAAAACTTATTTTATAATACAATTTACATTGAGAAATTTTTAAAATATCATAAAAATATCATACAGATAAATTAAATTATAATTTTATTTTAAATTATTCTGTTTTTAATTATAAAAATAAAATATATATATATATGTATATGTATATGTATATGTATATGTATATGTATATGTATATGTATATATGTATATATGTATATATATATATATAGATATATATATATAACAATTTTTTTGAGTATAAACGAAATTTATTATAATATTATTTTATTTTTAATTATAAAAAAATAATTTTTAAACCAAAATTATAAATTATAAATAAAATTTATTATAATATCATAATTTATCAATTGGAAAGTTGGAAAAAGAGTTTTAAGGTACATTACAGATACAACCACTTATGGTTTGTGCTACACAACTTCAACAAACAGTAAGCTCATAGGTTATAAAGACAATGATTTTGTAGGTTGTCTTGATGATAGGAAGAGAACTTATATATGTGTTTCTATTGGCAATAATTTGATTTCGTGGACATCGAAAAAGTTTCCTTGTCTTTTGCATAAGCTGAGTATGTAGCAACAACTACAATATCATGCATGTAGTATTGCTGAAAAGACATTTGCTAGACTTTGGATATACAGATAAGGACTTTGATTTAATATTTTATGACAATATTTTGTGTTATTTCCTTGTCAAATAATAATTTGTTTCATAAAAAGACAAGGATATTGATACTCGATTTGACTTCATTCATGAACTTGTTAAAAATGGTGACATATCTCTATAATTTTGTGATCCTAAGGAAGTTAGCTGATATCTTCACCAAACGTTTTGGAAGAGTCAATTTCGAATTTCAACATCAAAATTTAGGCATTAAAATAATGTAATCCTCAAGATAAATGGATAATGTTAGAAATTAATCTTAATTTTACTTAGATGATTATGTAGGTGATTAATTGTTTCCTATTATTGAGTCAATTGTAATGGTTAGCCGCTTTGAGGATTTATAACTATTAGACATAAGTATATATTGTTGTCTAATAAAATCATTTTTCATGAGTTGGTATCATTATGCATGCCTTCATTTCTTTTTCCATATTTTTCAACGATTTGTACAAGATATATCTTCGGAAATTTGAGAGAAAAACCCAACTGAAACGTGAGGGTGCTTTGCTCAAATTGGTTATGAGTACAAAGAACTAAGGCTTTTTTCCTACTCGCTAGTACAGTGAACAAATCCTCTTTGTGTGCACTCTCCCTCTCCCTCTCCTACTCTTCTAACCTATGGCGCAAGATACACTCGTAAATAATGGAACCCCTTTTCCTCCAATTGGCATGGTTTTAACACAACCTGATGGCCTACTAGTGGTTAGGTTTGACTCATTACAATATACACTCTTGTAGAATATTCTTCATCACAATCACATTCTTAGCCCATTTTCCATGAGTAGTGGGGTGTTACACAAAAATATCGTCACCATGATTATTTGCAGTCAATATGGGTCTATCATCACATGTACTGTCCTCCTAAGCAAGTCTCAGACCTCAGCTCTTCAATTCAAGCTTTGGAAATGAGAGAAAGGCATTAAAAATCAATGTAACTCTGGTTCTGCACTTTCTCTCACTGTCACCTACGGTCCCGCACCTTCTGTGTACAAAAACTGCGGACCTACCCGCTCTGTCGCTAACGGTGTAGGTGCAGACCCCTGTGAAAGTCAAAAGGCGCAATTTTTATCTTAAAAAACTCACTTTGGGTTAATTTTAGAGGTTTCTAGAAGGAATTTTGACGTGGATTGTTCGCTCTGAGGTGGTTCATGCATCCCAAAAGAGAAGGAGCTAATCCCTTGATGAGAGGAGCTATCCCTTTGAAGGAGGGCTTTATCCATTTGAAGGAGGACCTAGTAACCTCCCTCCATTGCACTATAAATACAGGCATTGGGCTGGTTGCTAGAGAGGTTAGAAGCTGAACATTTTTTAGGGTAAATGCTGGTGAAATCAAGACTTCCTAGTTGAGCTTAAGAGGAGAGATCACATACCTTTTTGGCTTCATTGGGGAGTAAGTGAAACTTGTCAAAGTAGAGGAGACTTCTTGCTGGACCCTGGGAGGAGCTTGTACAACGTCAAGGCAAAGGTTGTAAAGTTCTTCTTCTTTTGAATTAATACAATCAAACTCATTTTTCTCAACAAGTATCTCATGTTATTTGTTTCATGGACTCCTTGACTTTCATGTTAAATATGTTTTATGCAATTGGCTTTTCAGGTGCTATTTAATTTGTTTTCCTTGTTTGTGTTTGCAGATTCGCGACAAAGGAGCTCATTTGGATCGAAGGAGCGAGGGCATCCACAAGCTTGCGTTGGACCTAAGGTAGGCCCTAAAAACACTTGTCTGCCATTGTTTATCAAAGCATATTTAGAGAAAGATAATGTCTGGTTGGTTTGCTTATCATTAGGTCTTCTTTAGATTCTAGGAAGGTCTATCTTGTCCGCAAGATCGACTTATTCCGTGTGACATGGGGATTGACCTAACATCCTCTCAAATTATAGTGGTAAAAATAGGAAGGTCAACTTTCAAGTGACATAAGATGATTTTTGCACCATGTAGAATAGGGAATAAAGGTGTCACACTAAAGTGGCGAATTTTTAGCACCAAAAAAAATTTGTTTGATGTCTCAAAAATCTCTAGAAAAGTTCCACACCCCAATTTGCCAAATAGAGTCCCACCAGTAAAAATAGTCTTGTGAGTGAATTCCTACACTTTTTCCACTTTCAAAACATTGATATGGAAAAGAAACAATATAATAATCCAACCGAGAGCATATCAATTTATTGTATAATTAAATTATGACATTAAAATTAAATTATTATTAATAATTTTATTTTAATAATATTATTCAATTACTTTTACTTTAATAATTTTATTTTAATAATATTATTCAATTACTTTTACTTATTAATTAAATTTGTAAGTGTGAATTTAGTGAAAGGATCTGTTCTTTTCTTTTTCCAAAATAAACTAGTTCATTAAAAAAAAAACCTATAATATAATTTATTTTAAAATTTACGATATAATTATTTTATTTTTACTAATTTTGCCAATTAGATATTTATTATTATTTTTAAATAATTATAATTTAATCAAACGTCCTCATTAAGTCAAATATTAAATTTCTATACAAAATCTATTTGTAGAAACAATTTTTTCTCATAATGATTTTACTATTAAAATTTACAAAAATTTACATAAACCAAAAATAATTTTAAATGGTTAAAATGAAATAATATAAATAAATGATGTATAAAATTAAAAGAATCTTGATAGATAATTTAATTTGAATGTCACATTGCACATTGAATGCGAGTATATATATATAAAAGAGTACTACGTAATTAAGTCAAACATGATACTAATGGCAGTCTTTCGAGAAATTAACAGTATTGATATGTCATTCAGACATTTGATGTTATCATTAAATTTTTTAATATAAAATGGTTGCTTTCACTGCCAAGAATATAAAATATTCGTCTCAAACGTGTCTAAATCGTTGATTGACAAATTTTAATTAAAATATGTTAAATTTAGACATTTAACAAACATTCCTTTAAAACGCATCTATGCAGTATTAATTCAAAAATGATATGTGGAAATACCCCTATCAGTGTAAGAACTATAGTCTTCAAGTGCTGGAAGGGATCGGACAGCATAGCTATCGATTTCAATGTTCAAGCATGGGACTAGCCATTTGTTTTAATTTAGAATAAGTAGCCCTCATAAATTATTGGGCCACCCAGAGAGTCTCCATAGCAAAGTTCATACATATAGGGAAGGATGAGAAGGGGTTTATATCCAACATTTATGAACTACATATTCGAGGAGAAAAGCAAGGTCGTCTTGCAATGTTATATTCCATGGATTCCCATGGATTGTAAGAGGAGACCTCATCCTAATAAGTCCTTTAAAGAGAAAAAGGGCGTAGGGCATCCACTTTTTGCTTGATGGATTCCCATGGATTATAGGAGGATACATCGGTCTAATCGGGTTTCTTGAAGAGAAAAAAGGAGGTGCATGACGATTAGAAGAGGACAAAGATTGTTTCAAGGAAGCTATGTGAGCATTAAAGATAGTGGACTTGGAGATGATCAATGGCACATTCACCTAAAATAATTAACATAAAGGCGCACAACAAATAGCTTCTCATCTAGATTGTCTTTTAGTTTCTGAAGCACTTATGTAGAAATATCTCTTCTTAGAAGTAGTCATCCTACCATGTAGAGGCTTAGATCACTTTCCAATCTACCTCATGATGGATTTCAAGTATTGTCCAAAGAACAAATCCTTTTTCTTTGAAGGTTTTTAGATTATGGATCCCTCCTTCATTGATAAATATAAAACCTAGTGGATGACTGCAAATATGGGAGCAAGCTCATCTATGAGATCATTCAAGCAAAAGCTAAAACATCTAAAAGGATGCATTAAAAAATGTAACAGATTCAAGTTCATAGACACTATTTTAAGCTTGGGGGATGCTAGAAGGATGAATGAAAGAAATACAAAAAAAAATATTGTGGAAGGGAGATCAAAAGCCCATTCCAAAAAAGAGGAGAGTCTCATCAATTAATTGGATGACCAATATAAGCAAGAGGAAATCCTATGATGCCAATAATATTGTATTTGCTGACTCATAGAACGTGAAAAAAATAGTAAATTCTATCATAAATTTGTGATTACTCATAGTAGTAAAAATATGATATATTCACTTAAGGGCCCAAATGGGACCAACCTCTTGAAATTTTAGGATATTGAAGAACAATTAGTCAGATACCACAAGGTCCTTATATTGGAACCTCACTAAACTCAATATGAGGTTGTTGATAAGATTTTTAGATGGATATCAAGCGTAGTCATTCGAGAACAAAATAAATCCTTGATGCAACTAGTTGCTATAGAGGAAGTGGGAAATGCAATATTTGGAATGCAAACGAACAAATCACCTAGAATTGATGAGTTTGCTATGGAATTTTATTAGTCATGTTGGTCCTTCTTGAAGGAAGATACATGAGCAATTTTTTAAGAATCTAAGCAAACAATATCATTCTTCCCCACTCTCAATGCAACCTTCCTTACATTGGCCTAAAAGAAAGAGTGATTGAAATAGCCCAATGGAATTTCTCCTATAGCTCTCTGCAATACTATATACAAAATTATTTCCAAAGTGATCATTGACATAACGAATCCAATTCTACCTTCTCTTATATTGGAAGAGGAGTTAGACTACATTGAAGCAAGGAAAATCATGGATGGAATAATTTTAGCTCATGAGATAGTTTATTTGCTACATCAAACAAAAAAGAAAGCATGCTAATCAACTTGGATCTATGATGATTCTATCTAAGGATTTTCACAGACTTAGCTAGTCCTATATATAAAATATTCTCCTAGCCTTTGGTTTCTCTATTGAATGGTCGAAAAAGATGCTTTCCCTGATCTCTTTTACCTTTCTTTCTATATTAGTCAATGGATCCACTTCCTCTAAATTTAATCCCTCCAAAGGTATCACACAAGTTGGTCCTCTCTCATCGTTTATCTTTACCCTCGTAGCTGAAAGATTAGGTCAATATTTGAATTTAAAGTAGTGGTAGATGGAACCATCAAAGGACTTCACCCTTTTTACTCAATAGATCCGACATTCCACAACAATTTGTGGATGATACTATGCTAATGGGTCCACCCTTAGGTAAAGAAGATAAATCATTCTACAAGTTATCTGAAGAATTTATCACAACTTTACGTATAGATCTCAACTACCTCGAGCTTAAAATATCCCTTTTAATACTCCTCGACTCATTCAGGTTTACATCTCAAGGCTTCTTGACATCTAGAAATGTAATCTACCATCAAAATACTTGGGTGCTCCACTAGCCTCCAACTTCTTAAGAGCTAATATACAAACATACTTGACCCATACATTTTTTAATGAATTGGATAGTTGGACATTTTTTTCATTGAATTTTTTTGGTAGGTTGACTCTCCTCAAATTCGTTACATAAGCAATACCTATGTATCTTCTCTTTACAATGGAAATGCCTAAATTTGCGCTTAATAAAATAAACGCTCTTCAATGTTCCCTTTTATGGGGAGGAAGTAAAAGAGAAAGGAAATGATGGCTTGTTTCATGGGAGAAATTGTGCCTTCCCAAAAGCAAAATGGGCCTGGGTATCCATGACTTAGAAACATTGAACATTTTTTTAGGCACTAAATTATGGTGGGTATGGCTGCAATGCAGTAGAGATGTGTGGAATAAAATATGGTGCAATTGATACAATAGTCACATCACTAATATATAATTCATACCAATCCAAATTTTCCCTGAAGGATCATCAATTTGAAATATCACTTGCAAAGGGAAACAGTTGGTGTAAAAGCATCGCATCTCTGAAGTCAAAGATGGAAGAACATCCAGATTCTGGGAAAACTCATGGCACCGTTTCCAAAACTAACTGAGAAGATCTATAATACATCCAAACTTTCATTATATCATGTAGGAAAATATAGGTGTTCGATTATTAGGAAGAAATATCATTGGAAACTAATATGGCACATGGAAATCTCTTACTTCGTGGAACATCCCCATTCCTCCTCTGGATTGGCATAAGACAAAGGAGATATTCCTTCATCAACATATATCATGTTGTAATGAATTAGATCAAATACGATGGGATTACAAATAGAAGGATTTCTTCTCTTTCAAAGAAGCCTACAATATTAAGGAAAAGCATAACAAAAACTAGTGCTAACACATCTAGTCTAGGATTTGGAATCAGAAATTATGGCCCAAGATAGCCTAAGTTTTATGGTTATTCATTCCCATGAAAAATTGACATGAGATAATGTTCAATCTAAAGGTTACCTGGGGCCATTGTTCTATTTTTTATGTCGATCAAATGAACAAACAAGGGCACATCTCTTTAACTCATATTCTCCAACCACAAAACTTTGGCATAAACGCTATGAAATCTTTCATCAACTACTTAGGGAGAAATTGTGCATCATAGATACGTTCTATGAGTGGAGTCCTTCACCTTTTCCAATCCAATTCGCAAAAAATCTTGGAATTTTGTTTCGGGTTTAGTATTATGGATCGTTTAGAACAAAACCATAGTATTTTCTACCACTCTTAGAATAGGATACAACCCTTTGCAGCACCTTACTCTATAACCTCTAAGAATCCAATCTCATATTCAAATAGTATTCTTCATATTGGCAACTGAGGGATCCAAAAGCCTAAATATTTAACAACTTCCTTTATTCACTTAATTCCCTTCCCTTCTATCCCTTTCCTTGTACCTTCCTCACTGTGCCACTAGTGATGTCCATCCAATGGTTTTCTCAAACTTAATTTTAATGGAGCCCCTAATGGTAATCTTGGTCTTGCTGGTTTTTGGGGCATATCCTAATCTCATAGGGGAGTTATCCCTTATGTCTATAGGATATGTGTGTCATAATAGTAATAATGCAGAATAATTAATTTCTCTAGAGTTTAGTCTCTAGCCTTCTATTTCATTGCACTACACTCATCTTCTTTTTGGAGGAGACTCTAACCTTACCAATTCCTTAATCAGAAAACTCATAAAAGTTTCTTCATCATTAGAAATATCTCGAAGATGGATATTGGAAGGATTTCTCTCTTGCATAGAGAAATTTCATCCCCAGGTTCAGTCCATCATTCCCTCCCACATAAGAATATCATGAAATAAGCTAGGAGATAAGATTGTCAGTGAAGGATGTAGCAATCACTTGCTATTATGTAACTCCCCTTGGACATCCCTCCCTTCATCAAAGTTAAAAGAGGATTTCAATGATATAGCCACCTACGACCTTGATACCCTATTACAAGTGATAGAAATGTCTTAATGGAAGCACGAGATGTCAAGATGGGGGCTCTTGTCGCCTCACCCCTCTACATGCCACCATACAAATTAGAATTAAATATGCCTTGCCCACCAAGAAACGTGGCAGAGAGCACTGTGAATGTCTTAACCTCATCTTAGTTGGTGATGTTTGGTCCCTTCGTCATGTTGTTCCTCGTCGACAACCTTTAGCTCTATTGTAGCTCATATGTCATGCCCTTATGCTTCTCCCAGTGTAGGCCATGTCCCTAGGGCAAGGCTCTATGTCTCTGGTGTAGTATATGACTTATCTCTACTAGCTTTCTCTCTCTCTTTGTTGGATTTTATCAAAGGGGAATTACTTGATCAGTGTTTGGTGGAAGTGTTTCCCTGTTGACAAGATAATATAACTCGTTTCTTATACCAATGACTGCTTCATCTTTTAGCCCTACTCTAGCTAAGATATCACTTTTTTTCTCCTTCACACAACCATGACACATCAATGAGCATGTTGTTACATACGAGGGAGAGGGCAAGGAATTGTGTGCAGCTCCATTGTGTGATTTCATGCCTAGTCATCAACTCATGTATAAAAGGAACACAATCCACCTAACATTCAAGAATAAACTTGCATTGTTGAAGATTAAATCTGGTAAGAAAAACAAGACGTATTAGACCTAGACATTATGGTATAGCTTGCCATGCGAATGCTAGACATGGGTAACTCTCATGGGATTCACCACTATGTTTATTTAATGGACCTCTACACGCATACCAAGCTTCTTCTTGGAAATTTTCAATGGAAAGACACCAAACTCAAGTCAATCTCATGCATAGTTTTGACAAGCTGAAGAATATTATGTTGGATGTCCAAGGTACACTAACGAAATTGGAAATGCTTTCACCCCAAATTCCCCAATTCCACAACCATGTAAGGTGGAGTACCAACCGATAAATATGAAGACTTCTTTGTCCTCTTGAAGCACAGGTTTTATGTGGTTTCTGATGTTTAAATTTTCGATTATTATATTTGTTGTTTTAAGTAGTCTCTACCTTATATATCATGTTATTTTTAGTTTCCTTATATAATGTTATTTTTAGTTTCTTTATATCATGTTATTTTTAGTTTCTTTATACAATTTTCTTTAAACTTATGGATACTTAAGATCACTGTCGTGAGTGAATTACACTACAAGTTAAGATCACTGTTGTAGTGAATTACACTACAAGTCATGGTATTTTATACAATTTTCTTTGAACTTATGGACACTTAAGATCACTGTTATGAGTAAATTACATTACAAGTTAAAATCACTGTTGTGAGTGAATTACAATACAAGTCATGCTATTTTCTATTTAATTTTGCTATTTTAAAACCTATACTCTCTTCTCCGTAACCTACTTTTCCAAATGACAAGTCAAAGACTTATTTCCAAATGAGAAGTCAAAGATGATTTCCAAATGAGAAACCAACTGCAGAAAGTATCTTAGACACGATATAAAATTTTGAAATATTTATACAAAATCAACTCGAGGAAAAAAAAAAAAAACATTCTGCTGTAAATTTATATATTTATAAATGAAGATTCATAAATTTTATATTTAAATATAAATTAAATATTTAAATGTATTTTAACGAACATGGCAACATTATCTTTAATTATTCATTGGCTCCTTAGATAAGATTATCCGGTACCCGTCTACGCCAATCTATCGATCTCATTTGTAGGCCATAGCTTGCATCGAAATGTCATGAGAACCAGGTCATCTGTACACCAACCAAGTGATATTTGTAGAGGAAAAGTCGTGTTTGATTTTATTTTTAGTTTCTTTATACAATTTTCTTTGAACATATAGACACTTAAGGTCACTCTTTTACAAGTCAAGGTTGTTTTCTATTTAAGTTTTGGTATTTTAAAATCCATACTCTCTTCTCTATATTCTGCTTTTCCAAATGACAACTCAAAGATGATTTCCCAAATCAGAAGCCAAAGAGAGAAAGTATCTTAAGACATGATATAAAATTTTGAATTATTTATACAAAATCAACCGAAGAAAAAAGCATTCTACTATAAATTTATATATTTAAAAAATTAAGAGTCTAACTTTTATATTTAAATATAAATTAAATATTTAAATGTATTTTAACGAACATGGCAACATTATCTTTAATTATTCATTGGCTATTTAGATAAGATTATCCTGTTCCCGTCTGCATCAATCTATCGATCTCATTTGTAGGCCATAGCTTGCATCAAAATTTCATGAGAACCAGGTCATCTTTACACCAACCAAGTCATCTTTGTAGAGGAAAAGTAGTGTTTGAAGTCGAAACCCCTGGTTTTATATTCGTCGTATCGATGCGATTGGAATCCAAACTGTTTCCAATTCACACTTCGGCAACACATGTTATACATTACTTTTTATTACGAAGTCTAAAAATTAGACGCTCAAGCTGAGCCTGTGGGGCCCGCCGCCTAATATAACTGGTTTTCCAAACAGGTAGGTATCAGCCAAGAGAACGACCAGGTTAGACGGTGAAACACGCTTCAATTTCGTCGAAGCTTCAATGTCCATCTAACTTCGTCTAGCGATTAGATTTTATTCAAAGTCAGTAAAACGTTTCAAGATGGGCATGGGCGCCCTGCCCGTCCAGTTCCTTCCCCTCCCGTTCTGGGTTATGGGCCGGAACCTGACGCCCGCGTTCGTTTTCCCCTCTGCATGTTCTTCGTTAAGTTGAATTCTCCGATCCTCTGCCACTGCATAAAGAAGTATTCGCACGCACGCCTTTCCATATTTCCTCGTCCAACTATTCGAACTGTCAGAATTCTCGTATTCTCTTCTGCTGCAACTCGTTTAGATATCAGATCGTTTGTGTTAAAAGTCAGCCCGATATGATATCATATTGTTCATCTGATAAAACAGTGGTTTATGATGAAAATCCGTCTAATGTCTCTTGTGATTATGATTTCCTTCCTGGTAATTGCAGGCCGTAGCAGTGGCAGGATTCTCATGAAGAATAGCCTGTTTATTGGCCACGGAAATCCGTCGGCTTTTTATCCGAATCTCTATTCCTTTATCGATAATGATTACACCTTACAGACTCCCTGCGGTGATGTGAATAAAGATGCTCTCAAGTTTGATCAAGAGATAAACCCCTGGAGAATGTCGTCGGCGAACAGTGCCACCAACGAGAACAAGGTATTTTTCAGGCTTAGCCCGAGCGTTTGAAAGTCCAGAAAGTGCCAATCTCCTGCTTCGGCCGAGAAATCTAAAGGCGTATTCAATTTTCTACTGGCAGGTGTAGTGACACCGTCCGGATCCAGTCCCAAAGTAAATTCGATGGCGACTGAACAACGTTTCTCGACATCCAGTAATAGCCCTGGGGTCGGTCACATGAAGATGATCCGGCCGAAATCTCTAATAACTGTAAACGGGGACAGCCCCAAGTCCCATACAGCGGTGGAGATGATCGTGTGCAGCGAAAAAAGAAAAATAAACGTAACCTGGGTTCTACTCCAAGCCCCGGAGACGGACATTGATCGCTGTCGACTTGAATACATTGAATTTTCCTGCAGCTTGTTAATGTAGAAACGCCATTCATTCAACTTTTCCTAACAAATTCCCCGGATGCGGGTGATATATGAGATAGGACAGGCGTGGGTGGCTGGCCACATGCCGACCTTTGGCCATCACGTGGCACCCACGGTAAACACCTGGAAAAGACGCAGATGGTTTAAGGTAAAGAGGCATGGTACAGTAATTGCCTCGAGAGGTAGTTCGGCTCAGATGACGGCAACAGTTATGGCGGATGTGATCCCGAGCAGGGTAGATGAGGACGATAGGGATAAAACAGGGTATGAAAAGGGAATGTTGGTGGTTATGCAGACGACTGGCCTCTCTGTCTTCGTCGGGATATCTTCTCCGTCTGACGGGCTCATCACTCGTTTGACTCTGGTAGCATGGTAGCAGAGAGTCTGGTTTATCCCGCGGTTTGTTGGAATTCTTTTCCCTCAATGGTGAGACCTCGACAGCGTATGCTCAGCCGTCGAGGCACCCCAGAGGGGGAGTCTCTCGCATGCATGACGAGGACAATGTTGGCCATTGCTGCCACTGCAATATTGCTCGCTCTACTGGAGCTAACCCCCTCCATTCCCGTCAATTCTCGGATGCAGGGGCTTTGAGCTCGACTACCTTGCCAGCCTTCGGCTCCGCCATCTTCAACTTCACCAGCTCCACAAATAATCCACGGATCAGCGCGCATGTCTCTATCCTGTTCATCGAAAATGCCCAGGAAGATGATGACTCCCTGGACTAACAAAGGCAGCGGACGAATGTCAACCCGGTGCAAGTAGCGTAGGCTCCTGAAGTTGATAAGGAGCCGGAGGTAAAGGGACCGGCTTCAGACCCGGAAAATGCCAAGCAAACTCAGAACGTTCAAAGGATGGAAACTGGGGAAGAGGTAGCGACATTTCCCACCGATGCTGAAAGAGAAGCCTATGGCTGGTGCCGGATTGAGGAAGAGCAAATGGACGAATGAAGACGCCCGCACACAAGGTTCTTTTGGCTTTTCGCCTGGTCTACTGGTCTTATTTGCTGTTTGTCTTTGGTTCAGTTTTAACCTCAAAGCTTATGGTCTCTTTCGCTTTCTGTTTTGTCATCTCTGTATCAGAATTTTTGTTAATGGATCGGGTAAGGACAGTCTCCCCTGCGAGGGATGAAATGGCTGGTGCCCCTACGTGGGCTTGCTCGGATGGTCAATCTCCTTTTTGTCTGATGCCCCTGCGTGGGCTGGCTCCTTTGGTCAGTCTCGGTTTTTAGTCTGGTGCCCCTGCGTGGGCTTGCTCCTGTGGTCAGTTTCGGTTTTAGTCTGGTGCCCCTGCGTGGGCTTGCTCTTGCCCCTGTGTTTGGTGCATCATCGGCTCTCGGGTGTCATACCCAGAGCCTGATTCTCATTGGCTTCACCATGATGTATTTTCAAC
The DNA here is from genome assembly GCA_031772625.1 of Pinus tabuliformis. NCBI lineage: Eukaryota > Viridiplantae > Streptophyta > Pinopsida > Pinales > Pinaceae > Pinus > Pinus tabuliformis. The sequence goes on from CM062820.1 coordinate 185,785,573, forward strand.
CTCTGTACATAATTTAATAGTTTAGTTTTTTACCGAGAAAAAACTTTTCCTAACAAATTTGATGTTAGAAAGGTAATTTTGATGTCAAACTATTGTACAAGGTGTAACATATACATATTCTGAAAGTATTATTCAATCGTTTTCAGCCGGTGGTTAAATTTGGAAAGGTTATTTTTATTCAACGCCTGTCTACATTTAGATTTGGTGAAAGGAATCTCAACGTTTTAAAATATCTCATTACCCTCAAGCCAATTAGAATGGAATCAAATTAATAATTGAATGATAATTTCATTATATATTAAAGTGGAAAACGATTTTGTACATGTATTTTAAAAAAAAATTGTTTTCGATAAAATAATAATATAATTATTAATAGAATTTAAAAGATCACTGGCAAATATATTATTAATGGAAATTTTTTTTTAAAATCTTCTAGAATGTGTCATTGAAAATGGTGCACTTAAATTTTAATATTATTAGTATACATTTATCTTGGATTTAACATGAATTAAGAGTGCAAAGAATAATGTGTAATTTTTCATTGCTAAAACATTTTTGAAAAATATAAGATTTAAACATATTAATCATATGTTTTTTTATTTTCAACTATTTTACATCAACTTATATTAAGTCATATATACAATTAATTAAACATGCATAGTATATATATATATATATATATATATATATATATATATATATATATATATTTTTATTTTTTTTTATTATGGCTTACATTTCTTTTCTATATGAAGAATATATCCCTGGGTTACAGAATGAGCTTCTCTACTCCAATAAGATTCAGAGCTATATGTTATCTGTTATTTTAATTTTTAATGCTTTTAAGACATTTTAATGATATATGTTTTATTTTATATATTATTTTAAGTTTTAACATTTCTAGTTAAATATTTGTGTTTATATATATATATATATATATATATATATATATATATATATGTTGCGGTAATCATGATTGGCATTAAATCGATGAGAGTTTAAAATCTGAAAAAATCTTAAAAGTTAGGAGAAAATTGGTAAAAATCGACAAATACAAAAAAAAATCATTTTTTTCAAAAAATTTAATATCTAAAATATCGACAACATAAAATAAATGCATTGACACGTAAATGTGAAAAGATAATTAATATATAAGATGCATAATATGTCTAGTGCTACATAGCACATAAGAGTGAATCATGTCCTGGATATTGAGTCCTAAGTCTTGATTCGACGTCAAAATATCAACAAAAATATAATAATGTATCTCATATCAAGAATCATAATATCATATATAGTGAAATGAATCAAGTAACTAGCATGAATGATTTCCTCTACCTCTCTTGTCAGAAAATATAACAACTTTCTCTCTAGATGAAGAAGGACTTAAAGGAGGTAGACCATGTCTGCCACTAGTAACCATGGTAGGGCGTTTCACCTCCTCCTCCTATTGCTCCTCCTCTTCCTTTGCAGCTGCTACCCCCTCCACTACCTCCTCCTCTAACAAATCAGGGGCTGACTCCATGACAGGCCTCTCGACCTCAACCCTCCATGTAGCAGTGGTGTCAATCCCACCAATGAGATGACCTCCACATTAGGTGTCCTGTCAAGTTGTCTCACCCGTAATTAGAGATTGTAGTAGACTTAGACTATGTCATTAAGGTGTTGGGACTCCAAACCTATACAATGGTCATAAATTAATAAATTATAAATAGTAAATTAATAATTAAAAAAAAAAATTATATTTCTTATTATTTAATAAATTCAAAAAATCAATTGGATTTTTTTAAAATTTAACTTGTTGTGCGTCTTGGTGTGTATTTTTTCAAGTACACTCTAGTTGCGCTCAAATCCGAAGGAGATACATGTTTGGTTGAGCACTCGAATGGAAAGCTTTTGGAGACTGGGTACTCTGCCACCATAGCTTCTCCACCATGTATCTTCAACAAATAAGAAAAACATAAGAAAAAAATTGAAATTTGAAAGTTCAAACAAGGTAGGAAGAGACAATGAAAATTGAAATTTGAAATAAACTAAAGCTTACCCAGAATTGTGGCTTTCCTATCATGGACAGCCATGCAAAAGTTAAATGTGCCACCTACTATCTTGTATATCTCCATTTATTTGGAGATTTATACACATTCTACTGGAGAGAGAACCATTTTCAGAACACAGGTGAAGAATCTATCCATCGCCTTAGCATCAAATAAGAAACCAAAAGAGTAAGAAAAAGTGGGGTTTAAGTAGATCCCTGCATCATGAATTGAACGATAGAGTGTATTGTTCCATCGCTTATAGTCACTGTCCATATGATTTTTTGTGCCTCAAACCCCTCATCCCCATTATCATCATACTAACTGAGAATATATTCTTTGCCCTATCCATGGCTTCATACAAGTAGCCCATTTCTATCTTGTCTCCACCAACTAATCAAAGAACCTTTACCAAAGGTTCAATAATGGTGCACATCTCCTCAACTTCTTCCCAAAAACATTCATTGTATGAAACTAGCCTGCATATGGCCTCTCCCTCTAGTTTGTAGCTATATGATAAAGCTTGCCACCCATCGGAAATAAATATTCTCTTGACATCCCACAAAGAACTCAAGAGTGATTGAAGAGATATGAAGCTAGTGGCAAATTGTGTAATGGAAGGGCGTACCAACTTCTTGTTGTTGGTGAATGTTCTGATCAAATGAAGCACAAACGCATGATTATATAAAAATATTCTAATGTGATTTGATGATTCAAAAATATCCTTAACAAAAGGAATATTTCTTATGTCCTCCAACATCAGGTCAATGTAGTGTGCAACATAAGGTGTAAAAAATAAGTTAGGATGCCTCTCCATAAGCATCCTGCGAGTAGAAAAATAATTTACAAAATTATCTGTTATGACTTGGACAACATGTTGTGGACCCACCTCCCACTAATAGAAAATGGGGAAATTAGTGATGAGGTGACTAAAAACGTTAGTCACTACAGCTTTTCCAAGTGGAATACTACAAAAAATGAGCAATCTTAAGTGAGCCAACTAAAAACAACTAACATAAATGACTAATTTAGTCTCAAGTTAAAATATATGACTATATAATAAGTAATACAACTAAAAATGACTAACATGAATGACTAATTTAGTCTAGGATAAAAAATATGACTACCCAACAAGTATTACAATAATACGAATCAGTCATTTATGTTACTTATTTTAATTGTGTCACTTTAACAATATAAACTTACAAGTGATAGGGGATTCAAAGGTTGTTATAGATTGGCTGAAAGATTATACTTCCTTAAACACTTATTTATTGGATCAGTGGATGATTAGAGTTATGGAGTTGATTAGAATCTTCAAGGTTATATCCTTTGATCATGTTCACAGGGAATTAAATTCAAAGGCTAACCTATTATCCAAAATGGAAATGGGCTTAACACCTCCTTTTGCAACATGACATAACCACCTATATATATTGTAACAACCTTGCCAACTTCTTTAGTGGGTTGCACATTTTTTTCACATTTCTTCTTCGTCTTGCAAATTGGTAGTGCCAAGGAGAGGGTATCAACTTTGTTCAAGGAATGTTCAATTGGTACCACTACCAAGTTTAATCCTTTGTGCATCTTGTCAAATGTCTTAAGCTTGCTTCACAACTTCTCATGGTGCTTAACTTACTTTTCTACACCTCTAAGTGAGACTACAACCCCCCAACCTCTCTAACTATTCAACCTCTTCAACTCTTGTTAAAGCCTTCTTATACGTGAACTCATGCATCAAGCAGAACATAACACTAGCATCCCAAATGTGCATGCTCGTTCCCTCTTTTAATGCCTTGTTGAAACCACATTATCACACTGTTTAAAATGAAATGTTCACATCTTAAGGCACAACACCTACTTTTCTCATGACAACCTAAATTATGCGAGTGACTAGGAGAGGATTCCATTTTCTAAAGATGAAAACATAGGGCCTTACAACCCCATTCATGTAACAATTTGAATACATTTAACCTAAAGAAGGATACATACCCTACTCCTTCCAAATTTGACATATGAATTTTAATAAAGTAACACTTGTTTTTAATTATTAAATCCACTTACTATAATGTTTCCACCCACTTAATATTCAAGAGCATCTAAATTTTCTCAAAACAACCATGTTAAGAACACTTGTTTCCTTCATACATGTCAGATTTTTTTTCATAAATTTTAAAAACAAAATCATTACATAGAAACCATAACTATAAAATTAAATTATTATTATTATTATTATTATTATTATTATGATAATAATAAATATCTATAACATAAATATTATCAAACATAACCATAAACACCAACATATAAGAGCTAGTTAGTTTCTAAAATACCACTAAAATATGATATAAGTGAAAATAAGATAATGTATTTAAGAGCCGATTCGTTTCTCAAATACCACTAAAATTTGATGTAAGTGAAAATAAAATAGTGTATCTATATTTCTCAGAATTGAAAATTTTAGCATATTTGAAAAAGTTAGGAATTAATTTTTCTTTACAAAATGTCTCCCAACTAGAACCTCATATCTATTTTCTTTTCGACATTTTATTGTTTTCATTTCACAGCAGGGGATTGAAAACCAATTTCAGAGGGTTCCGTATTATGGTTTTACCAATTGATATCGAATGCCAACATCAGATCTTTAGTCCAATATTTTCTTGTTTTCTTTTCACAGTCGGGGAGTGGAAACTAATTTCAGAGTGTTCCGTATTATGGTTTTACTAGTTGATATCTAATGCCAACATCAGATCTTCAGTCCATTGATGATGTCAAGGTATGCTACATTTTTAACTTCAATGTATTTCCACCCTACATTTGGTCTTCCACACACTTCAGATCTCTTGTTCAAAATCCATTGTTTTTTTGTATGCACACTTGTATGTTTAATATTTAATTTGCACTGCATTCTATTATGGTTTGCAGGGATGGCATTGGAATTTAATGAGTTTGGGAGGTAATTGATTATAGTAAAGGAGTTTGAGTAGAAGACCCAAAGAAGAGGCTTAGATGCTCAGAAGGCCAACACTGCAGCTATGAGGGCCATTGCAAGAATCCTCCACACCTCACTCGGACTCAAGGGAATGGACAGGATGCACCAGACCCTCGACCATAGAAAAACATATGTTAAGAAAACAAGGGGAAAGATGAATATATGTCTCACACCACCACTACTACTACTCGGCCCAGTGCACATGGTTTAGCCAAGCAACTAGGAAGCCACTAGCCAAAGCTAGCGACCAAGTTTATAGACCCATTGTGATTGAGACTTGTCCATAGTGATTGGTCATTCTCTAACAAGCCATTCTAAACTCAGTGGATCATATTCACATTAGAGAGCCTCAGACCTCAAAATTTCCAAGTGCCACCTTCAAATAGAAAAAATCTGAAACTCCTGAAAAAATGAGAGGAAAGATGAATGTATGTTAAAAAATTGAACTTTGGAGGGTTATCAATTGGAGGAAAAGCTAAGGCACAAGCCTAGGAAAACTTGTACATGAAAAATTACAGAGCCTATGGTTCCTGGAGATTTGAGGGTTTTGGATATTAAACATTTATGCTAAAACATACTTTGACAGATTTTGTATAGTGATAGTTAGGTAGAATTGAGGGATTCTACGTTGTCGTAAGTGTGATTCTCATGTTCGAGAAGTTAATTATCAGAAAGTTTCTTCAATGGATGCTACCTTCAGTGCCATTAATATTGCCACAAGTCCTCACAATCCCAACAAATCCTTCAAGGTATGCATTACATTTTCCAGTCTTTTCTTCCTGTAAATATGGAGTATGTCATAGCCTCCAAAAATATGCCTAATGTACAATTTTGTGGTTTTGAGCCTATTACTGACTATCCCTATTACATTCAAAATCCACACCATGTTTTAGTGCAGTTGACTTAGGTTGGCTTCCCTTTCTCAAGGTCAACTGGTCCATGCTTGTAAATAATTTATAGCACAAGAATTTAATCAAGATAGAAATTTGGTTGTAAGTCCTTCAAGGTTGTTTGTCGAGAGACAATTTACTTGCATTCGAAGTAGTATATAATTTCTCAATTATTTTTTGGTAGGTGTTTGGAAAAAAATCGCCTTTATGCCTCGTCTAGTCTCTCTCTATATATAGAGTTATACAAATTGAACTTTATGAAGGATGAGGGCTTTGTTTCTGACCTGCATAGAACATTGTCTTCGCCTGAATACATATGACAATATAGCACAACAATTGGCTACATTTACATGTTTTTTAGGATAATTAAACTCAGGAAGAATCAAGTGCACTTGAATTACCATTTCATGAAAACCACAACACGGAGGTGGGCTTGAATTTTTAATATAAACACATGGCCATGATATCCAAGTGCCATGAGTTTGATCCCTACCTCAAAGTTCCCTAAGGCTACCCTAAGGTGTTGGGTAAAGCCCTTGGGAATGGAACCTAGGTTGATGGTGTCAAGCTCCCACTCCACAAGCCTTAAGGGGAACATTCCAGTGGGATTGGGTATGTAATATGAAATATGTTCCCTCATGATTGTTTGGTAAAGCATTTGGGAATGGAACTTTGGCCAATAGTGTTGAGCTCTTTGCTTCCCAAGCTTCAAGTAGAAGTTAGAATTAAGGAGTGGGCTTGGGCTTGTAATACATGAACTTGGTATTCATCTCCATGTGCCATAAGTTCAACATCTACGTTGAGGTTCCCACATAGATGCCTAATAAATCCCTTAGGAATGGAACCTTGACAAGGGGTTTAAGATCACTACTTCCTAGGACTTAAGGAGAACATGGGTTCGATTTGGTTTGTAATATGAGCATGAAATATTCATCTTTGGGAACCACAAGTATAAGCCCTACCTCCATGTGCTCTATGACTATTTTAGGATGCCAAGCAAGGGCCATCAACCCCAAGCCCATTGGTCTTCTTGGCATTCATATTTTATATAACATCCAATTTCATTATGTCCATGTAGGTTTATTATAGGTAAGCACAAGAAAATGTCTTTGACCTCCTAAAGTCTAGACACTGTATTTCATTTTGTTGTTATATGTGGGTATTGTATGCATGGGTCATGCTATATTGTTTTATTAGTAATCTATTGTAAAATCTGAGTTGCACTAAAATGGATATGAGAATACATACAGATATAGGGTTTGAAACGAATACGACAAATTTTCAAAAAATCTGGATACAATATGGCAAGGAAACGACACACACACACACACACACACATACATATATAACAAAATAAGAATTTCATATTACCATTCATCTTTTAGAATAAGATTCTATATCTAAAAATACATAATGTCATAAACAATTATCATCATCATCAATTCAGCATAAACATTGTCATTGTTCAAAAGTTTAAAGTCACCACTTCAACATAAACATTGCCATTGTTCAAAAGTTTAAAATACCATCATAAATTACATTTACATATTATCAAATATGTCTTCATCCATGTCATTTACATTATGAACCACATCCTCTCCAGAAGTGGGAACATTGTTGTCATGTCCACTTGAAGATCCACTTATCGGTGCCTCGTCATCAAACAAAGTCATATGAGACCTGGCACTCAATGTCATATCCAAGTTGGGCAAGTTTGGTTCCACATCCCATAGTTTGCTGAGCCCAAATTTTTATTTGTCACTCTTTTGTGACAATAGGAGAAGGTTTGAATGAACATACACTCATTCCTTAGCCTTTTTGGCACCCATTTATTTCACTTCACTGAATGGATTAAGCCATATGTACTCTAGTTCCTTTTTGTTGAAGATGAACTAGCAACCTATGAAAAGATCCTGATGGCCAATTTTTGGATATGTGGAAGTTCCCCACCATAGTAGTTCCACCAATAAATTGGAATTAATATGGTCTTGTCCTACATACAATCAATATCAGCACCCCAACCTTCTGATCCCACAAAATGAGAAAACTCTAAACAAATCTGAATCCTAATTTCAGGATTTAAATCCTTGTGAGACTTCTAGGTCTTTGTTTGGAGCAGTTCTTTTTGGATCGGTTAACAACTTTGCAGCATAATATTTTGGATTCAGTGCATAGGCTAAAAGGTACAATGGGTTGATCATCTTGTTCCACATTTTGGTCAATATATCTTTTACTTCCCTATAAAACAATTCATCTAGGTCCCTCTCCTTGGCATTTATAACCACCCTTATCTTCTCTATCATGGAACCAATGCTCTCATACACTCCAAAATGAGGCATATTTGTGTCAAATAAGCGGACCAAATCAACAATTGGCTTAGTAAATGCCAAGAGGCACTCCACCCTATCCCACCATTTATCATCAACAAACAACCTTTTCACTGCTTGTTCTCTTTTAGATTGGGATTTCTTCCATTGATTGCAAAGAGAACTACATACCATTGATTGTAAAGCTTCTTTCACTTGCATAAGCCTTTTTAATACTATGACGTGAGAAGCAAAACAAGTCTCGACAACTTGCAAGTGCCATTGTTTCAATAAATTAAAATGTTAAAGTCATAATTGATTGAATAACTATTATGATTCACGAATCATGACATTTGAGAATCCAATTTACATATTTAAATTTAGGGTCATAGAAATTAAAATTTATGAACTAAACTTTAAAGTTTAGGTACTTTAAGGAGCTCCAACTCCACAAATTCCCTGTAGATTCCTTGGGACATGTGGTGGTATGTGATGAAGGCTCAAGTTTCTTTTGACTCTTCAAAAATAATTCGAATCCACTTAATTTGCTTCCCTATCTTTCTCAACATGACGTTCAATGAATGTACAACACAAGGGGTCCAGAAGATGTGTTGATATTTGCATTCAATAATTAGGCTTGTTGCTTTACACACCTTTGCACTGTCAGTTATTACCTAGACAATATTTTCTAGCCCCACCAACTCAATTGCCTCAATCAAGATGTCAAAAATGATTGGGAATCTTTTAGCTACCTTTCACAATCTATTGCCTTAAAAAACATTGATCAAAGGCTTATTCTAGTCCCACTAAGGCTAGTAACTACCTTAGAAACAAACAAACTAAAACTACTTTCGTTTTCCTTTATGAGAAATAGATAAGAGGGGAATAAAGGAGACCAACCTCTGTCTTGCGCTTGGTTCCTTGCTTGATTCCTCTCCCTTCTGATAGATCTTTGCCACTCGCTTCCTCGTCTACCCAGCTTCAAAGAGCACCTGTAGAATCAAAGCACCATAACACTATCCAAGAACATAGATCTATTATCATAAGTAATATAGGACCATATATATATTGACCACACAAATTCATATATCATCAATCATACAAGAATGTGGAGGAAAACTTGAATAGCTTTATTAATAATCAAGAATAGCAAGGAGGATTACAACCAATTGTTCTGACCCAGCATCATCCTCTCAGCAAGAAAGCCCTTCTTCACCTCATGAAAAGCTTAGATCACCCAACACTATGATATTACACCAAGAAACCAGTAGCACTTCCTTACAAGATACAAAATTCCAGCCTTTGGATCTCTGGGATGAGGGATCCATATATAGATGTTTGCAAGGGGGGTGAGTCAGCTTTTAAGATTTGATTAGTGTCCTCTCTCTGATAGTTCTTGATTCCACTTGGAGATTGATGATCTCTTACTCATCCCTGGGTGAATGCAGAGACGCAAGTGTCACAGGAGAAGTTTATGGAAGATTCCGTGATCCTCCACCTTGCAGATTGACCCTGCCATTTGTCCACTCTCGCCCATCGCACCCCATAGAAGGGCTTTTCAAGATGCATCACACCTCCCGTGTGTATTTAGGTGGGATGCAACACACTTTGACCATGGAGTAGGTGAGATGGTCCAGTTTTGACCAGTTCTGAGTAGTTTTTCATGGAGAACTTCTGGGAGAAGATGTAATCAGTTGACCTTGTTCTTTTAGAGGTCGGAACAACACTTTTAGGGACTTAAGAGCCCTTGGTTTATGGAAATTTATGATCGGGGTTGCAGTGCCCAAAAATGTCTATAACAGTTGCCCCCTAAAGCATGAGGTCGTTAATCTATTGATGTTGGGTGAAATGCTTTATCATGAGGATATGAAGTTTTTTCAAGCTGGAAGGTGACCTGTAATAAGATATAATACAATACATTATCTTCATAATATTTTCATGATCTAGCTGAGACGGGCATTCCCATGCTCAGCTTTATAAATTCATTTTCATGTGCATAAGACAGATAATCGTCTGAGTGTACACTGATGACTCTGGTAGAGCCATCATCCCTTAGGTTGGATGATTATCTGTGTAGTAATGATGTACATTTGATGTATTTATTTTCCTAAATATATATTGTAGCCTGGATGGATGAAACTAGATCCGAGGTCTTCAATCTCGTTTATCTTCACTCAAAGTACAAGTCGATCCATGTGAGAGATGTTCTGGAGTCAAACATGGAAATACATCGCCTAATTAGCAGCCAATGATGTAAGTTGTTAATAGGCGCGAGAGGAATTACCGATAATGATGATGACCCTCAAGGTAATACAGTACAATTCACGTGGTGTGAATAAGGGACTTGGCGTCGAACACCATGCAAAATCTTTCGGTCAAAGGCCATTGATGTAAACCTGTCGCCGAAAGTGAGAAAGTTGCCATTGAGGCATGCAAGTTTCAAAGTACTGAAAGGGTTGTTCCTAGATCGACTTCTTGGATAATGAGATGATGTCGACAATAAGCGATCCGTCATAGGAGGGCCTTAGTGAATCCCACATCAATGACACGGAATGGAGAAAATGATTTTAATGGAGGTGAAAACGATCTGGTGATATAAGGTTCAAGGTGGCGGTCATGAAAGAATGGAGCGTATATGTATTGCAGTGGGCGACACACAGGTGAATTCTCTGAGCGACTTCTCTTGAACATATCAGCGACACTGACATGATGGATTGGTAGCGTTAACCCCAAATATGGATGGTGTGATGGACCCATGGTTATATGACCAGTGAATGGAACAACCCAACCCGGCTCGGATGTACAGTGAAAGTGTCATGTTCAAGAGCGACTTGCTACCAATAAAGTTTTTTCAAGTTTTCTTCCCAATTTTTCCCTAGTCATTGCTGACCAGTACCTCTTTATTTTTGTCAAGCTTGAAGAGGATAACATATTCTTGTTCTATAATTTGCCCTTCAGGCAAACCCATCGCTATGTTTTAACGAGCCTAGCGACAGTGAAACTCGTTCTTGTTTGTATGGTCAAGTTTGTCACTGTTCGGTTTTAACGAGTTTAACGACAAGGATAACTTGGTCCTTTTCAATTTTAGAGAGTCTAAAAAAGGGACGTAAAGAAAACTCCAATAATCCTTTTTCGTCATATAATCCCTTGAGTCCGAAAAAGTATAAAACAATACAAAAGGGATGAATTTTCGGTACTTTTGACAAGTCGAACAAGACAAGCGCTCGATCCTTTTGTGTAATGATCCCTCAAGTCCAAAAAGATTAAAATCTAAAGGAGGGATAGCACTTCCGGTCCCTTTAATGAGCTGGAGAGGCTAATTGCTCGACAATATTTTCATATTTTACGAGTCAGTTGAAAAGAGCTTAAAGGAGACTCATTTTTTGAGGAACGAGTGATAAATTCGGGTAGCAGCTGATTCTAGGTAAGGCTTGGAATTTTCCAATCATTGCAATGTCACACGAATGGATAACAGGATCACTCTTCGCAACTATTCCTCAAAAGGGGTAAACAATCAAATGGTGGTGAATGATTGGCCAATACAGAGTGGAGGTGATGATGAGAACATGACCAAGGCTTCAAAGGCTGATGATAATACATTCACGAAGGTTATTTACCGGAAAATGGTTCATTTTTTAATGAGATTAAAGTCTGGGGGAACATTTGCTCATTGCTTATGTTTATTTTTTAACGAGCTTGAATTCCGCGTTAAAACTGCTCGATCCAGTCGTATAGTAAGGATATCTCATATAAATATGACATCTTTTCAAAGCTTTGCCCCACATCCTTTCTTTATGCAAGTTAGGAAACCACCAATCCTACGAGTTTAAAGCGTTAGAGGACCTACAAATTTAAAAAATAAATGGTCGCTCTTCACTTGCATGCCCCCAGGTATAGTGAAGCAGAGTTTCCAGGTTACCCCTCAATTTGCAGACAAAACATTTGTTTTATCGGGAAACACCTACCTTTTCGAGGTTACCCCTCAATTTGCAGACAAAACATTTGTTCTATCGGGAAAGGCCTACCTTCTAACGGAGGTATCTTATTCCGGTTTAACCCCATTTTCCTAAACAGACGAGTATGTCAACCAGTCATATATCCTTCGCAGAAACCTACCCTATACCCAAGGTTTTCTTGTCGAAATAGGCTAGGGTGCATGCCCCCTGGGTTTCAGTCATATCCTTCAAATCACTCGCGCTCATCAGGAGGACGGAATGAGGAATGATGAGACATTCCTTGCGTGAAAAGGCCATTCAGGGTTGGTGTATGACTATTTGCTATGTGTGAACCGGGGAATGAAGGCTAGTCTACGAGCTTGACCACTCTTCCTTCATGCGGAAAACACATTACTCTAAAGAGTGAGGAGACAATGGCTCCCATGCAATAAATATAGTCACGTCCAAGGAGTAGATTATAATCCAGGGGTCCTTGGACTACCATTACTGTTATAGACATTTTTGTGCCTTATATCACTGAGCATGAAATGTCAATAATTAAGGGATCCAAAGTCCCTAAACATGTTGTTCCTACCCCTAGAGGAACAAGGCCAGCAAACCACAGTAATTCACAAAAGTTCTCCACCTGAAAACACTCAAAAACAGGCCATTTCTGGATCATGTCAACTGCTCCACTGAGCATCTGCGCTGAATGTCAACTGCTCCACTGTCTACTTGCGCTGAATGTCAACTGCAAAGAAGGCTACCTGCGCTGAGCATAACTGGACAAGTGGCAGACTCATTTCTCAAGGTGTCAATGCCCAGGAAGCTTCCAAAATGACACTTGGATCAGAGAATTCGACTGGTGATGAGTAAGAGGTTCCAAATCTCCAAGTGGAAGCAAGAACCTCCAAGTGGACTCAAGAACTAAAGTGGGAGAGGACACTAGTCAGCTCCATGCCAGCCTCAAGCTGACTCATCCTTTCTCCAAAACTCCTATATATAGATCTCTCTCAGGAGGTCATGGGAGGCTGGAATATTGTATTTGCAAAGAATTGATGTTGGTTTGTGGTTAGATCATTGGGTGTTTATGCTTTGAAAGGGGCTAAAGAAGGAATTCCATTCTGCTGGGAAGGAGATGCTGGGTTGGAACCCTTTGGGTTGTATCTCTTCCTGAACCTTGTTTATCAATCAATAAAGCTTCTTGGTTCTTTCCTATATGCTGACGTTTATTGTATGATTTGCATTAGTGTATTTGATTTACTTCTAATCCTGAATCATTTATGAATATGTATATCTGCCTTTGTATTGTGTCCTTCTCTTGTTGCATGTAGCTGTTCTCTTGTCACAGGTAGCTGTTCTCTTGTGATCTCGTGGGAGCGAAAGTGAGGAGACAAGTAGCTGTGGACACACAAATAGGAGAGGATCTAGATCGAGGGACAACCGAAAGATAACGGCAAGTCTACCAATCTCCTCTTTTTCATATTTCATAAAGGAAGAAACCAAAGTAGCTGTGTTCGTTTGTTGCTAAGGTACTGTCACACCTTAGGTGGATAGGATCGTCCTGCATAGGCATTTTTCCCCACAACAAATTGGCGACTCCACTGGGGAAGAACTTTTGTTTTAGTCATTTTGTTTGTTTGCATCATTGTTTACCTCATAGACTTAACAGCAACAATCGAACTGCTTTGCAAAGTAGAATGTTGCTGCTTTGATCCTTCACTGGGTTTTTGTCTATGATCTCAACAATGGACTCACAAATGACTTGATGATCCTTTGTGATAGTCTTTAGTACCCTCTCAAAGCATCCCTCTGTTTATACCTTGCTTGTGTTTCTGATTTGGCCTGAAACAATTGATTTTTGAGCATTTTATGACCCAGAAACCAAGAGAAACGAGAGTTTCTCCTTTCATTGTAGACACTGTGAAGGCAGTCTGCATTTCAACGCAGGTCCCGTGAAGGTTACCTGCGCTGAATGTCAAACTGACAGTGTTACACTTGCGCTGAACCAGTGTGGCCTTGTGCAGCTGGGGTTCCTTGCTGTCTTTTGCCCTGTTTTGATCTCTGTTTTTGAAACCTTTAACCAACATAGGTACCACTTCTGATACCCCTTTTCTTTGCTTGAATTCCGCCTCATTTTTGTACAAAAAGACTGTAAATGTTTTTATGTGTTTGTGGCATCATTTACAGTTTTCCTTTGCATGGGCGAAATAGTCATCCTGTAGCCTTGATTCAGATCTGATTGATTGATTGATTGTGATCTTAGGAGAGAGTTCATTGGCTGTTTGCAGTTTGATTTATCATTTGCTTTTGCTTATTGGTTCGAATTTGTCATTTTTAAGTGTCGAAACAAGTATTTCTTTCGAAAAATCGCAAAGTGATTGTAATCTCTTCTACCCTTGCTGATTTTAGAAAAAGTGAACTTGTTTATTTTCAGTCATTTAAAAGCAAATTCGAAGTTGTACAAAAAGCTTTCTTTGTAGGCATTTATACTAAGAAAGTGAAAACAAACACCTGCATTGTGCATTTGCATTTTGATAAGTTTGCATGTGTGATTTAGGAAGAGTGCATTAGAGTGTGCTGATTTCTCTTTGAGAAAAGATAGTCGCTCTCTTTTCCCTTAGTAGCTAGGATTTTCAAAGTTGAAAGATTATAAAGCTTGCTTATCATCTTAGACTGCATTTAGGAATTTGTACCAATACATCGTGGTGATCCTGAAAGACAAACTTTAAGAAGATCAACTTAAAATATATTGAATGAACCTAACAACGCTTTGCAACATAACGCACAACATAGAGGTCTAGGTAGAGACGTGTTCCGGCGTCGTTAAACGTAGTGACTGTCGATCTCTAAGAAGGTGGGTGATTCCTCCTGAGGGACGATTGCACTAATACGGATTCTGCTCCCACGTACCGTCGCGTATATATTGGGAGACCCCTATAGGCATATATCATTTATCCTTAGGAAGCCGTGTCGGCCGCCCTACTGATCGCAATGCAGTGAACACAGCATTCACGAAGATCGACGACCCGTACCGTAAAAAGTATTCTGTGGTTTTGCGAAAAGTTTGGCACACCCTCTACCTAGATCTCTAGAGGAGTTTCTTTTGGCCTTTTTCAGACTCTATAACAGAAAAAGTCCATCCGAGCATTTGTCACTTCGGGCTCGTTAAAACATCGAAGGAGACTAGAGTCATCTTTAGCTTTTTCTCGACTCTTTAAAAGTGAAAAAGCAAGTTGTGTCTAAAAGCGTCTAATAAAATTCATTCAATTCGGAAACATAATTTCCCCTTTTTGTATTTTAGTTGATCGAGTAATCCGCAACCGTGGAAGAAATTCAATTGAAACCCCATCGTTCGCGGAGGCTTGCGAGTCAACCGTCTTTGTCTCCGGAATCGAAAGTAGTACGGACAAAGCGAACTCGCTTAACCGGTTCAAAATCTCCCATCAAAGTTAGAACAACTGTTCCGACAACATCTGAGATTCCGGTTACTCCAAGCATTTCTGGAAACCCTGCCTCTATTGAAGAAGTTCAATAGCCACAGAGGGACAGTAACACTGATCCTAGTCTGAGAACAAATACTTGCGTTACTGAACCAGTTCCATCTGTAACCGGTCCAGAGAGTATTGTTCCTCAAACAACTGTCGCTGTCGAAACAACCCCTTCTTCGGCACCAGAAATCTTTTACGGACCTGATGGTCTTCCTCTTCCACCTGGTTTGATTGCGATAGAGGAAATTGTAGAGGACCCGCAAGCAAGTACTCCGACTCATTTTGGAGTAGGGGTCACTCTTTTTCCTGCGACATCAGAAGTTTGTCCATCACCAGTGGAAGTTCCTGTAGAATCGCTAGGCAATTTATTGGATAGACTTAAAATGTCTGAACAACCGACGACATCTAGGACTGTGTTGAACGACACAGTGACGGCAGAACTCCCTGCCGCCACTCCGACGATGTTTGCCGGTGTACCATCTGTCCCAACTAGCTCTCAACAGCTAGAAGGAGTCCACCCAAGGACTATTTCGACAGTGTGGTCTGTTCCAGTTTGTTCTTCCGGAATAATATCCGGTAATTCTTATGTTGAAACTAGACAAATTGATCCCTACGGAGGTCAATTTGGGCCATCCAGTCCCTAAGGGCAAACCATAACCTTGAGCTCCGGATTGCTACCATATGGGGGGCAGTACGCCCTTTCATTACCCCCTATGGGAGGATACCCATACGGCAGTTCTCAATTGTATTCAGATTATACTGGAGTTTCGACGAGTGGTTGGGTACCTATGCTACCCCAACAACCAAGAGTTCTGTATTCTATGCAACAATGTGTACCTGTATTGAACATCTTGACGACGCTAGCTATTGTAACAGTGTCGCAAGTTCAAACGATGCCTGTTGTGTGTCAACCTCAGATTTCTCAGGTTGTAATGCAACAGCCCCTTGACCCTGTGACACAACCACAATCGCCAACTGCCGGGACGACACAGGTCCAAACGGGTACAATTACCCCACATCTTGGTCCGTCGGTTAGTATAGCACAGCAGAACATGGCTTCACAACCATGGCTAGTGCAATACCAACAGCCACAATTCCAGCAGGTGTACCAAGGATCTGAGCAGCAGATCTTTGCGAATAGTGGACAGCCGTATATTCAAAACAGGTTAAATCAACCACTTTACAGTGGTCAAGTCCACTAGCCATATCAATCATACCAGCATCAATTACATTATGCCGGTATGCAGAGGCCTACTGCTCAGGCGATTCCATCGTATCCTGGGTACACCTCGCCAAACCTGAGTCAACAGTTACCGTTCGTGGCAACTTTAGAATTACCAGATTTACACCGATTAACGAACGATCCAATTGCTTATGCCCATTGGTGGCCAGCAATTCCTCACAAGCTTCCATCGGACATTCCTAAATTCAATGGAAATCCTGGCGAAGACCCGTCGAATCATGTGATGACTTTTCATCTGTGGTGTTCGTCGAACACCTTGAATGATGATTCGATAAGGCTTCGCCTCTTTCAGAGGACATTGACAGGTCCAGCGGCTAAATGGTATATTGAATTACCTAGAGCCTCTTTCGACAATTTCAGTTCTCTAGCCACGACTTTCTTAACCCATTTTCAATTACCTATAAGGTATGAAACTGGAACAGAAATCTTAACCAATTTCAAGCAGACGACGGCCACACATATATCCGATCATATACATGAGTGGCGTCGTCGTCGCAGAATGGTGAAGACTTATGTTCCAGATTAGCTATTAGCTGAGTGGTTTATAAAGTCGCTTCTTCCTGCTATAACAGAAGATGTGGCCAAGGGGGGAGTCGTAACAGAGGAGCAAGTTATTGCTCGTGCATAGTATCTAGACTTAGTATATACTCAGTCTGGCACGCTCTATGACAAGATACCTAACGCCCCTAGACCAGAATTTTCAATTCCTCCTCCTCCTGGATCAAATAGTGACTCTCATGCCGGTGATGGCGTGATTGGTACAGCAAACGCAAAGTCGACAAGGGATTCGTCTAAGAAAGCCCGTAAGACTCCGAATCAAAATGCAAATCAAGAAATTCTTGCTTCGGAAATAAATGCCATATCAGCTGATAAAGGCAAAAATTCCAAACAACTAGGAAGCAAGAAGAAGCAAAACAAAGGGAAGAAGAATAAACAGGGTGAGTCATCCCCGCAAAAAGCTTCTTCAAACCCTCCTAAGAAAGGGAAACCAAGAAGTCCATGTTTTATATGTGACGAGGATCATTGGACAGAGGATTGTCCATACAAAGTTGAACTTAAGAAGTTCTTCAAAAGTTCACACACCTCAGCTGTGTTAACTGATCCGTTTCCCAATCAAGGTCAAAATCTGGTTGATAGTGGAAATGCTTCCCCGTCGCAAGTGCTAATGTTATCGATCTCTAAGCAACAGAATGATGCTTTGATTTCGACAAGGAGCAAAGATTATGGGAATCCACCGGTGTCGAACGACAAAGGTAGAGATCAACCTGGTAGTTCGACAACGACTTCGGCAAAAGTTGTACCGCCCATCATTCCTGAGTTAACAATAAAACCGCCAAAGGGAGTGGTACACAAGTTGACATTTAATCCTCGCGCTAGGGCAGCGCAGCATTATAACATAGTGGAAGATTTGGCCCAATCGCCATCTGCTATGTCGACTCTTGAGGTACTACAAAATTGCCCATCCCAAAGGCAGGCATTGTTATCGGCTATTGGTGGAGTAGATCCTAAAGATTCCAATCTTGTATCCTTTGACCACAAAGGATATGATCCTCAGTTACCAGCTCAACTAGCTTTCCTTATCCAAGTGAAAGCCCTCAACAAAACTGTTCACCGAACAATTATTGATGAGGGGGCATCTACATGTATCATGTCGATGAGTTGCTGGAAAACTCTCGGATCTCCAACCTTGTCGCGATCTTCGACGACACTAAAAGCATTCGACGGAAGGACGTACACCCCGTACGGCATCCTAAATAACTTGAAGGTTGAACTAGGAGGAAAAACAGTGGAAATTGATGTTGAAGTCATCGATGGCAATCTTGACTATAACATCCTACTGGGAATACCATGGATATATGCCATGGCAGCTGTAGTGTCGACTTATTTTAGGAAGATCGCATTCCCGTTTGAAGGAGGGATTACGATCGTCGACCAACAGAACTTCCTCCCTAATGGTTCACAAGTTACAGGAAGCATTCCCATGATCCATGGGAGCGACCATTCAATTCAAGATATCGGAGTAGGACTATTGAAAGACCCCACAATGATGGGAGCTTTCGCGCTACCATCTCCTATCTATATAGGAAATATACCATTTGTAGCAACCTGCAACATGATATCTTCCACGAAGGTCGCAGAAGACAAAGTCGACATGGATCATTTAATGGTTTTGCCCCCAAGCCCTATAGAAATATTGTAGCAATCAATGTTTCAGGCATGGGAGGCGAACCCAAATCAACGCTCATCAAGCGTTTGGGTAGATAGGTCTGCAGAATATGGTACCCCATTAGATCCTTGGTCGAAAGTGCATGGGACTAACGAAGGAATCTTACAATCAATGTTGATTGAGGGGGTACCATGGAATGATCACCACCATCGTTCCCTTCTTCCAGAGAGTGAAGAAGATACTCAACACGACCTTTACCACCCTTCAGTTTTTGAATTCCTAACAAATACTGTAAATACGGTGGATTCCGAGCAAAACTTATCCAATATTGAAGAGACTATAGCCATAAATATCTCGACTAAACCAAATGTTGTAGAGAATGTTTATGTCGGCAAAGGTTGTTCCCCTTCAGAACTGGAATTATATAACGCTCTTTTTCGCAAGTTTAGAGATGTCTTTGCCTGGTCGTATGATGAAATGCCAGGCATTGACTCGAGTATTGTTGAACATGAAATTAAAATGTATCCTGATGTCAAACTAGTAAGACAACGGCTTTGGCAGGTACACCCCAAGAAAGTCGCTGCCATTAAGGCAGAAGTTGAGAAACTTCTCCATGCTGGTTTCATCTACCCGGTTCCTCTAACCGATTGGGTATCGAATATTGTCCCTGTTATGAAGAAACAAGGGACGATTAGAGTGTGTGTCGACTATAGGGATGTAAACCAAGCTTGTCCAAAGGACAACTACCCTACACCCTTCATCGACTAGATAATTGATAAATGCGCCGGATGTGAAATCTTTTCCTTTATGGATGGATTTTCCGGGTATAATCAAATAAATATCTGCCCACAGGACCAGTCAAAGACTGCATTTATTTGTCAGTGGGGCACATTCGCTTATCAAAAATTACCCTTTGGTTTAAAGAACGCAGGGGCGACGTTTCAGAGGGCAATGAATTATGCCTTCCATGACATCAAGAACATCGTTCAACCATATCTCGACGACCTTCCGGCTCATTCGCGAAAGCGGACTGATCATCCGCAGCATTTAAGAGCGATATTTCTACGTTGCCGACACTACAAGATAAGACTCAACCCGCACAAATGTGTGTTTTGCGTCGGGTCTGGTCGTTTACTTGGCTTTGTAGTCTCTAAGGATGGGATTCGTCTCGACCCTTGCAAGGTTCAGGCAATCATTAATTTGCCTCCACCTTCAATTTGCTTCAGATTCAGAAACTCCAAGGGAAAGAAAACTTTCTGAGGAGGTTCATTCCAAATTACGCAGAACTTGCTAAAGGTTACACTCGTCTTTTGAAAAAGGATATGCCTTTTGTCTGGGATCAGGTGGCGCAAGCTTCCTTTGATGCTCTGAAAGATTCTCTAGTAAGAGCATCATTAATGTATGCCCCAGACTATCAAAGAAATTTTAACCTGTATCTGGCTGCAGCGGATACGACCATTGCGATGGTTTTAGTACAAGAAGTCGATGGAATTGAACATCCTATATATTATTTAAGTAAAAACTTAAATGATACAAAAAGTAAATATTCTTATGTTGAAAAACTAGCGCTTGCAGCTGTTCAAGTGATTCAAAGGTTTCGACATTATGTCCTCTTTCAGAAAACTACCATTTTATCAGATTGCAACCCCATGACTTACATACTGTCGCGACAGTTGCTGGGGGGCAAGTATTCAAAATGGATAGCAATCCTTCAAGAGTTTGATCTGGAATTTGTAAAATCCAAATCAAAGAAAGCTCTAGTTTTCGCGGAATTATTGTGCGATCTCCCATCGTCGTCTAACGATGAAACATCGGAAGAGTCAATCGTGGATGAAAATTTGTTTCTGATATCTACAAGCGATGAGTGGTATGGAGATATCATAGTTTATCTCCAAACCCAAAAGTTCAGGCCTAACACCTCTCACTCTGAACAGAAACGTATACGATACCAAGCTAAAGACTACATGATCGTCGGTGATACGCTTTACCGTCGTGGTATCGATACAGTTCTGAGGAGGTGCCTTACCCATGAGGAGGCTGAGAAAGCCCTGAATGAGTGTCATTCAGGCGCGTGTGGGGGGCATCAATCTGGATATGCAACAACACAAAAAATCTTACGAGTAGGATACTTCTGGCCAACCATGTTCAAAGATTGCATAATCACAGTTAGAAGTTGCCATGCATGTCAGATTTTTGATAGCAAAACCAGAAGACCACCCTCACCTTTACAGCCAATAGTTGTTGTTGGGCCTTTCGCCAAATGGGGCATCGATTTCATGCAATGTAACCCCACCTCGACCGGGGGGCATGGGTATATTATAGTCGCCATTGACTATTTTACCAAATGGGCCGAGGCGATGCCTACATTGGATAACACTGGTGAAACAGCTGCCCTTTTCTTTTTCAATCATGTAGTCGCCAGGTTCGGCGTGCCGCAGGCTATAGTTACAGATCATGGATCGCATTTCCGCAATCACATGATGGTTGAATTAGCTGCCAAGCTAGGGCTATCTCACGACAGCTCTACCCTGTATTATCCGCAAGCCAACGGACAAGTTGAGGCAATCAACAAGGTCCTGAAGTGTATGTTGCAAAGGATGATCGGGGTTCACAAAAGAAGGTGGCACCTAATCCTGTACTCAGCCTTGTGGGCTTACCGAACATCCGTAAAAAATGCCACTGGGTTCACACCGTTCCAATTGGTGTATGGCCTGGAGGCAGTCTTACCAATCCAGTGTGAAATTTCATCTCTTAAACTTGCAATTGACCTCCTCCCTGGAACTTCAGAAGAAGAGGCCCGTTTCTTGGAATTAATCCAATTGGATGAAACCCGTCGTGACGCCGCTTTGGCTAACGAAGCCCATAAGAAACGAGTCAAGGCGCAGTTCGACAAAAATGTCAAACCCCGTGTCTTCTCCGAAGGTGACTTGGTCTTGCTTTACGACCAAGAATCCGACAAATTGGGAGCAGGAAAATTTAATTCTTTATGGATGGGCCCCTATATTGTTAAACAAGTGTTAGCAAAAGGAGCCTACGAGTTGATGGATTATGACGGAATCCCATTGGCGCAACCCCGCAACGGGTTGTACCTCAAGCGTTACTATGCCTAAATGGTAACCTGAGTGCTTTTGTTGTATTTTGTTTTCGCTAAAGTGTTTGTTTCGGTTGAGTAATCCACCTTTTTTCATTTGTTGCAGATGTCGAACTTTTCTGAGACATGTGTGGGATATGCTGACGGAGCGAGTCGTAGTTCGCGGAATCTATCCTCCGCAGCCTGGGCCATTTTTGATCCAAGCAGCGAGTTAGTGAGTTTCAGAGGTGTGTGTATTGGGCAATCAACGAATAACATCGCTGAGTATAGCGTGTTGATAGAACTCCTCTCTGATGCCATCGCCCATGGTATACGCCGACTAATCGTCAGGCTAGACTCACAACTCATGATACTACAACTCAATGGTATATATTCTGTCCGCAATCCAGCTATTTATCGTATGTTTCTAAGGGTTAAGATTTTGGAAAGACAGTTTGATTTAATTCAATACCAACATATTTCCAGGAACTTAAACACATTAACCGATTCATTAGCAAACTATGTATTAGATAGACATTTACGACATTTATAAAAAGAAATGCATCAGTGTTATGCAAGTGGATCACGCAAATCAACCAGAATAAACCTCAAAAATCAAAATATATAAAATTTGTTTATCGTTTATACATAATGTTCTGTAACCAAGACAAAAATTGGTCGCATGACCCAAAAACTCAAAAGTGCTAGGGGGCACCCTAGCCTAGTGGTGCTCATGATAGCACGTCACAGCCTGTGCAATCATGCGCAAGAGACGAGTCCATCGTCTAGGCACATCGGTAGTATGCCACTGCAACTGTAAAGCTAACTCATCGATCTGTACATCCGGAATACCGAGAGTAAGGCTCTCAACCTGCTCCTGCACAGCTGTAAGGGTCTCAGCGTCGTCAAGGTCGCGAAGAATAACTCTCCCAGCAGGCTCCACTGCCGAGGCAACAACTGGCGGTCTCGGACGAACTGCTGGACGAACAGGACCAACATCTGCATGCACCCAAGAGTTTAATTAAAAGTCTTGATAGAATAAAGCACAACAACATTATGAATAAAAAAACAGTAGACAGTGATATGGTCAGAGATTTTACCAATAGCACCCCACTGTTCGCCATCCGGTAACACCAAATCCGGATCACCTCGGAAATCCATACCCACATATGGATACTCGGAGAAGACCATCTCCTGGCGCTCGAACCACCTGAAGAAGGCATCAATGAAAGTAATCTGAGGTTGACCAGCATGCCTAGACATGTGATCGACCCACCTCTGCATGCGTGGCTCGGTCGGAGAAGGCAAGTCGAGTACAATATACTGAGGCTGCATCAGTGGGATTTTCTCCAAGGCGAAGGCAGTCAGAATAGAACCAAATCCAAAGTTCTTCAGCTTCCCGTCCTTTACCTTGGTCAATTGACTTTTCATCTGAACAAGTACTGCATCACACCAGCTGAATACTTTCGGTTGGAGACACTCCAAGGCGTGCTGCACATAAGACCTGTTGGCAACATGTAGAGATGCACTACCGGCCATCCTACCAATAGTATACAGAATGGACCTGAGAGACCTGTCAGTAATCTCACAGATAACAACCTTGTCATCTCTGCTCGGCTGGGAACCTTCCCTGCAGTACTGGCGAACATAGTCTCTCACGGAGTCATTCCCCTGGGCTGAACCTGACAAAGAAACGGGGGCACCCCGCCTTGACAACCCAGTCAAGAAGTAAATGTCTACTATGGTCAAGGGGATGGATTTTCCCCTAATCTGGAATACTTGGTTGATGGGATCCCAAGCATCAAGCATATACTGCAGCAAAGTAATCTGTGCTCTCATGCTAGAGATACGGAAGAACTTCAGCAGGCCACAATTCCGCAGTGCGTTTACTGTGACCGGGTCATGGAGAGCAATCATATCTTCTTCTTCATGTTCTCGTTCTCACCATGTAAGGGACATTTTGCTCAAATGTTCCTGCAAAACAAACAAGAGAATGAGTAAGATCCTAGATTTGATGAGAAACTGGCAAAATTTCATCAAAAACTGTGCATAGGACCGTTTTTCTATGATCAACGCAACTGGCAAGTGTCATACCTGCGTTGAAGGTCAAACTGCCTTAAGGCAGCTTGACATTCAATGCATGTTTCGAATGGACTACCTACGCTGATGGTAGAGCGCCCTAGCAAAACCCTTAAGGGCTCAGGAGAATAGGAAAACAGGCACAGAATGGAAAAATCAAACCATGAAAAGAAAGAGCTAGGGTTTAGCTCCTACCTGGTCCAAACAGCGCCGAGAATCGTCCACAGAATCTCCCGAAATCAGCTGATGAAAATCGAAGGGGAAGAGGCACCTCCAAAGCTCCAACAAACCAAATGCAAATGAAATGGTAAAATGAGAGGTAAAAAACACTTTTTAATGGCTTTTTACGTAGTTCAAAGCAAAATATTGGGGTTTTCATCTCATGATTATGTATTTCTAACTAAGTTTGATGCAGCAATTGAAAATGCAATACTATCCTTGAAAAGAGAAAAGCTAGTAATGGTAAAAAATAAAAATTTGACCATATAAACGAGTAGTTTTAGCATAAAGTTCATGCTCGTTAAAAAATAAACGCGAGATCCGAGCAGTTTTAGCACATAGTTCATGCTCGTTAAAAAATAAACATAAGATTGAGCAGTGTTTTGGTGCATTCAAGCTCGTTAAAAAATGAACCCATCCCGGTAAATAACCATTAAGAATGTAACCTGATCAACCATAAAAGCCTTGGTCATGTTTGTGTACCGTCACCTCCACTTTTCATTTGGCCGATCGTTTACCTCCATATGATTGTTTACCCATTTTGAGGAACAGTTGCGAAGAGTGATTTCACCTAGCCATCCTTGTGACACTGCCGTGATTGGAAAATTCCAACCTGTACCTGGAATCAGCTGCTATCCCTGTTCATCACTCGTTCCTCGAAAGACGAGTCTTCTTTAAGCTCTTTTCAACTGACTCGTAAAATATGAAAAGATTGCCGAGTTTTGGCCTTCCAGCTCATTAAAAGACCGGAAGAGCTATCCCTCCTCTAGATTTTAATCTTTTTGGACCTGAGGGATTATTGCACAAAAAGATCGAGCGCTTGTTTTGTTCGGCTCGTTAAAACTATCGAAAACTCATCCCTTCTATATTGTTTTATACTTTTTCGGACTTAAGGGATTAGATGATGAAAAAGGAATTTTGGAGTTAACTTTATGTACCTTTTCAGACTCTCTAAAAATGAAAAGGGCCGAGTTTTCCTTGTCGTTAGACTCGTTAAAATCACTAAATAGCGACAAACTTGTCTTTAGACGAGAACGCGTTTCCCTATCGCTAGGCTCGTTAAAACATAGCGATGGACTTGCCCGAAGGGCAGGTTATAGAACAAGCATATGTTATCCTCCTCAAGCATGACAAAAATAAAGAGGTACTGGTCAGTAATGACTGGGGAAAAATTGGGAAAAATCAAGAAGTTTTTGATGGTAGCAGGTTGCTCCTGAACATGACACTTTTCCTCTGTACCACATCGGGTTGGGTTGTTTCATTCACCGGTCACATCACCATGGTCTTTGCCACACCATCCATACTTGGGGTAATGCTACCAATCCATCGCATCAGTGTCGCCATATGTTCAAGAGAAGTCGTTCAGAAAGAGTCAACCAGGTCCCATCCACTGCCATACATTATCCTTCATCCATTTCATGACCGCCACCCTGAATCATATGTCACAGATTGTTTTCACCTCCATTAAAATCATTAGCTCCATTCCATGTCACTGATGTGGGATTCATTAAGGCCCTCCTTTGACGGATCGCTTCTTGTCGACATCAGCTCATTATCCAAGAAGTTGATCTAGGAACAACCCCTTCAGTACTTTGAAGCTTGCATGCCTCAATGGCAAGTTTCTCACTTCCGGCGACAGGTATACATCAATGACCTTCGACCAGAAGATTTTGCATGGTGTTTTACGCCAAGTCCTTTATTCACACCACGTGAATTGTACTGCAGTACCTTGAGGGTCATTATGATTATCGGTGATTCCTCTCGCGCTTGTTAACAGTTTACATCATTGACCGGTAATCAAGCGATGTCTTTCCATGTTCGACTTCAGCGCAATTCTCACATGGATCGACTTGTACTTAGAGTGAAGATCGAACGAGATTGAAGACCCCAGATCTAGTTTCATCCATTCGGGCTGCGATATATATTCAGGAAATATAAAGACATTTGACATGTACATCATTGCAGCAGATGATCATCCTACTCAAAGGATGATAGTTTCGCAAGAACTATCAGTCTACCATCAGACGATCGTTTGTTCTATGTACCAAAATGTATTTATAAAGCTGAGCATGGGAATGCCCGCCTCAGCTAGATCATGAAAGCTGTATGAATCATAATGTATTGTATTGTATCTTATTACAGGTCTCCTCCCAGCAAATGGATGAACTTTGGACTCCCCTGGATAAAGCATTTCACCCGATAAACGGCCTCATACTTTAGGGGGCAACTGTTATAGACATTTTTGTGCCTTATATCACTGAGCATGAAATGTCAATAATTAAGGGATCCAAAGTCCCTAAACATGTTGTTCCTACCCCTAGAGGAACAAGGCCAGCAAACCACAGCAATTCACAAAAGTTCTCCACCTGAAAACACTCAAAAACAGGCCATTTCTGGATCATGTCAACCGCTCCACTGAGCATCTGCGCTGAGTGTCAACTGCTCCACTGTCTACCTACGCTGAATGTCAACTGCAAAGAAGGCTACCTGCGCTGAGCGTAACTAGACAAGTGGCAGACTCATTTCTCAAGGTGTCAATGCCCAGGAAGCTTCCAAAATGACACTTGGATCAGAGAATTCGACTGGTGATGAGTAAGAGGTTCCAAATCTCCAAGTGGAAGCAAGAACCTCCAAGTGGACTCAAGAACTAAAGTGGGAGAGGACACTAGTCAGCTCCATGCCAGCCTCAAGCTGACTCATCCTTTCTCCAAAACTCCTATATATAGATCTCTCTCAGGAGGTCATGGGAGGCTGGAATATTGTATTTGCAAAGAATTGCTGTTGGTTTGTGGTTAGATCATTGGGTGTTTATGCTTTGAAAGGGGCTGAAGAAGGAATTCCATTCTGCTGGGAAGGAGATGCTGGGTTGGAACCCTTTGGGTTGTATCTCTTCCTGAACCTTGTTTATCAATCAATAAAGCTTCTTGGTTCTTTCCTATATGCTGATGTTTATTGTATGATTTGCATTAGTGTATTTGATTTACTTCTAATCCTGAATCATTTATGAATATGTATATCTGCCTTTGTATTGTGTCCTTCTCTTGTTGCATGTAGCTGTTCTCTTGTCACAGGTAGTTGTTCTCTTGTGATCTCGTGGGAGCGAAAGCGAGGAGACAAGTAGCTGTGGACACACAAAGAGGAGAGGATCTAGATCGAGGGACAACCGGAAGATAACGGTAAGTCTACCAATCTCCTCTTTTTCATATTTCATAAAGGAAGAAATCGAAGTAGCTGTGTTCGTTTGTTGCTAAGGTACTGTCACACCTTAGGTGGATAGGATCGTCCTGCATAGGCATTTTTTCCCACAACAATTACGTTCATGTGAATGGTTTTCCTTCTCAATGTTATCGGCACATTGGGAAGGATCCCTAATGGTCGATTGGTTCCTTTGTCAAAGCCTGTTAGATTTCTCATCTCAGGCAAAAGCGATGGCGAACCAAGTGCTTTGCAAGCAG
The DNA here is from genome assembly GCA_031772625.1 of Pinus tabuliformis. Classification (NCBI taxonomy): domain Eukaryota; kingdom Viridiplantae; phylum Streptophyta; class Pinopsida; order Pinales; family Pinaceae; genus Pinus; species Pinus tabuliformis. The sequence continues at coordinate 185,813,453 of CM062820.1, forward strand.
TTCAGGAAAGGATACTCACAGAAGCCCCTTCATCTATGATGGTACCGGCCATGACCATTCTATATATTTGAGCAATGCTTCGAAATGGTACACTAGCCGGTAAACAGGGTCTGCCTAGTAGATTCTAATCGAAGGAAACAACTAGGCTGCTTGGACGTGGGACAGAATAGACGGACGTATATGACTCTGACGAACTTCCTTCCTGCAGTAAAGGAACAGGTAGACTGTGCCCATGTTCATCGGAGTCTATGCTTATGAAGAGAATTTGAACAGTGTCGTTCTTGTTCTCTTTGGTGACTGTATCATCTGAGGATGGATCCTTCGAAGCCAAGATCGGGTCAACTGCCACCTCAACCTTTTGAATTTCGTCTGGTGTGGATTCAGATGCTTTATCTTTAATGATAGATGCTTCGGCCGACCACAATGGCATGTCAGCCGGATTTTCAACTAGTGATGGACTCAGCAAGAGCTTCTTATATCCAAGAGGAAGCCGTAACGGTGAAACCAGACGGTCGTCCAAAACTCTTTTAGCCTCGTATAAGAAGGCACAACAATGGACGGCGTGATCACCTTCACACAGTTTACAAGGAAATTTACATCTTCCTTTTTGTCCAAGGGCTTCACTTTCACTAGTTGACAGTGTACTTTCAACATGATCATCAGAGGTTGATGACACCAGATTGTGCAAACGAGGAGACCATTCCCTTAAGATCCAAGGGATGTAAGGACAATCTCGATGATAGTGGTCTCCTTTGCAAATGACACATGGTGATTTAGGCCTGGATGGTGCAGTTTATGGATTTTCGCTAGACGATGCCTGGTCGCCCATTTTCGCCTCTGGCTCCTTCTTCTCACTTACTTGACTTTTGGCTTTACCAGCTTCATCAAGCGAAGAGGAAGGAGGAGAGGAAGAATTGGATGAAGTAGAGGGTTGGGGGGTAACTATGGTATCGTTTAGTTGTTGACTTGATTGTTCAGGAATCACAGTGCTCTAAACGACAGAAGTTGAGAAGAGCCATACGGGCAAGTCGATTGTCAATCCTGGAAGCGACAATGTGGCCATATGGGGTGCGCCAACATCTCACCAAGAGGAGAAAGGACTAGGATTTCCCCCAAGGGGAACTCCTTGGTTGGTGGACTCCATTTTTCTCAACCTAAGACCAATGTAGGAAAGGTGATATTTATTCCGATTAAAATAAATTTTAGATGCTTTGACACAACTTGTTTTTTCACTTTTTACGAGTCGAGAAAAAACAAAAGATGACTCTAGTCGCCTTCGATTTTTAATGAGCTTGAAGTGACAAGTGCTCAAATGGACCTTTTCCTTTAAGGAGTCTGAAAAGGAACAAAAGAGACTTCTCTGGAAATCTAGACAATGGGATTACCAAACCAATCGCAAAACTGCAGAATACTTTTTATGGTACGGCAATCAATCTTCCCGAATACTGTGTTCAGTGCATTGCGATTGATAGGGCGGCAGACACGGCTTCCTATGGATAAAGGATAAAGCTTATTGTGTTCTCCCAATATATACTCGACGGTACGTGGGAGCACAAGTCCGTACTAGCACTTATTGTCTCAAAGTGGAGGAATCACCCAAACATCAACGAAAACAACAGTTACCAGGCTTTACGACGCCGGAATACGTCTCTAGCCTAGACTTCCAAATTTTGTGCGTTAGGTTCCAAAGCGTTTTTAGATTCATTAAATTTATTTTACAGTTGATCTTGCTTAAGAAATTTTCCTTTTAGGTTCACCGCGTGATGTAGATGTACAATTCCTAAAATGGAATCGAAGATGATAAACAATCGTTTAATCTTCTTTTTGCAATGAAAATCCTAGCTACTAAGGAAAGAGAGATGATATTCTTTCAACATAGAGTAGAGAGCACACACTATATGCACTATCCTAAATCAAACCAACGAACAGTCTAAATGCAAATGCACATGCATGTATTTGTTTTCAGCCTTCTTAATGTGTGAATGATAAAAAGAAAGCTAAGTGCAAATCTGAATTATTTTTCAAAGCGACATTACTAGCAAGTTTCTTTTCAAGACAAAATGAGGCCAATGACGACACTTTGCAATTTGGAATTGAAAACTTGCTTTCGACACTTGAAAAACTACTAATTCAAATCAAATACAAGAGTAACAGTGTAATCGACTATCAAAAACAATTGGATTCTCTTCTATGATTGAAAGCGACACTTGTGACACTTTCAAATCAAGAACGACAGTTCAATTACGCTACTTATTTGTAAAAGAGAACTGAAAATGGCTCAAAATACATAAAAACATTTACAGTTCTTTGCACAATGGAGGCAAAATAATGGCAAGGAAGGGGGTTTCAACAGAGGTGTACTGACTACAGGCAACAAAACTCCTAAATAGAGCTGGAAAGAGTGAACAAAGAAACCGAAATCTAAGAGCAGAAGTGGCCTTGTTTGATCAGCGCACCTGTAACACAGGGAAAAAGAGATGCAGTGCACCTACTACACTCAGGAAGTGCGATGCATCTAGAATCCAAAGAAGAGATAGTGTGATGGTCTAGGGACGAGACTTCAACTGGGTTCCGGGTCACAGTTTGCAGCTCAGTTCAGGGATTTAGGCCGAGCAAGTGGTAATCAGTAAATCAATCATAGGGGTAGATCTAAGGAGGTTACTAGAGCCACCACAAGGGCAATTAGAGAGCTTGTAGATCGATTGTTCAGTTCATAAAATAAACCCAGAGATAGACTCAAGCAGCTTTGATCTACTTTGCACTTGCATAGCAAATGCAGTTCGAAGGCTAGCTGGCTTGACTTCAGGCTCCGTCTGTAAGTTTATAAAGCAAACAAATGTAGATAAACAAACAATCTATTCACTCCCCAGTGGAGTCACCATTTTGTTATCGGGAAATCTAGTGTCTATGCAGAGCTGCTAGTCCCACTAAGGCTGGTAGCTACCTTAGAAACAAAAAAACTAAAACTACTTTTGTTTTCCTTTATGAGAAATAGATAATAGGGGAATAAAGGAGACTAACCTCTATCTTGCACTTGGTTCCTTGCTTGATTCCTCTCCCTTCTGATAGATCTTTGCCACTCGCTTCCTCGTCTACCTAGCTTCAAAGAGAACTTGTAGAATCAAAGCAGCATAACACTATCTAAGAACATAGATCTATTATCATAAGCAATATAGGACCAGATATATATTGACCACACAAATGCATATATCATCAATCATACAAGAATGTGGAGGAAAACATGAATAGCTTTATTAATAATCAAGAATAGCAAAGAGGATTACAACCAATTGTTCTGACCCAGCATCATCCTCTCAGCAAGAAAGCCCTTCTTCACCTCATGAAAAGCTTAGATCACCCAACACTAGGATATTACCCCAAGAAAGCAGCAGCACTTCCTTACAAGATACAAAATTCCAGCCTTTGGATCTCTGTGATGAGGGATCCATATATAGATGTTTGCAAGGGGGGTGAGTCAGCTTTTGAGATTTGATTAGTGTCCTCTCTCTGATAGTTCTTGATGCAACTTGGAGATTGATGATCTCTTACTCATGCCTGGGCGAATGCAGAGAGGCAAGTGTGACAGGAGAAGTTTCTGGAAGATTCCATGATCCTCCACCTTGCAGATTGACCCTGCCATTTGTCCACTCTCGCCCATCGCACCCCATAGAAGGGATTGTCAAGATGCATCGCACCTCCTGTGTGTATTTAGGTGGGATGCAGCGCACTTTGACCATGGAGCAGGTAGATGGTCCAGTTTTGACTAGTTCTGAGTAGTTTTTAATGGAGAACTTCTGGGAGAAGATGTAATCAGTTGACCTTGTTCTTTTAGAGGTCGGAACAACACTTTTAGGGACTTAAGAGCCCTTGGTTTATCGATAATTATGATCGGGGTTGCAATGCCCAAAAATGTCTATAACAAGGAACAACTGCAAGCTATTCATCTTTCTACTCCAGTACTTCTAATTCTGATGTCCAAGGTGGCATTTTACACATTTATTACATACATGGCTAGAAATTGCACTTTTAATGCACTAGGTCATGATTGGGATCTATTCTGTGTGCACTATTTCTGGAGAACCTTTGGCACAAACAACTCAATTATTCATGCCTAACTTGACTTCTAGTGTTAACTACAACATAAGAAAGGAACAATAGTTTCTTCACTCACTACTCCTCATTGGAACAACATTTGGATTTTCATTAGGATGTATTGCTAGAACAATACCATAGTTCTTCCCCCAAATATATACAAGAGATGAAACCATTATTAATCAAATGTGAGGAGTAATAGTGCCCTTTTTTCTTGGTATGTTGATCACACCACCCACACTAAGCCTAGAGGGAACATTATTGGGAGGAAGATATTTGGAATACCTTAGCTTCAACATGGTACCATGATTTTATTGGAGGTTGCATTTCACTTACACTCTTAAACAACATTGGTTTTGGTCTCTTGGGAAGCTGGTGGAATGTTTTCCTTACACAACAACACACATACTGATGCTTGGTCTATAGGTTCATAGGTCCCTACTCATGGCTTAATTAATGCATAATACTCAACTTGGAAAAGCATCACAAGGAAATTCCTCACCCCACAATCTTTCCATCCCTGACATCTCGCGTTGGCATGTCTAGGGTCAATTGTTGTACGTGGATTTGTGACTGAAACAAAACTACAAGCTAAGGAATACTGGAATGATAATATCAAATTAGATGTTTCCCAATGTGAACTCTCTCACCTCTCAAATATTACAACAACATGAAATTGGTCACTTTCTTAGTTCTCATAAACTTGAATTTTGGATCATTGATTTTGGGTTGTAATGCATTGCACCAAAGCCAGTTAAGTTCCCTTTTGCACAATTCATTTTCTTTGGGAAATGCTCAGTGTGCAAACTTCACTATGGTTAGTGCTAGTGGTGTCATGGAAGTAGGAACATAAGGTGTTGTTGAGATTGCGTTGGGAAATTAATAGTGTCCATTTCCATTACCATTGGTGGCATGCCTAGAAAAACACCAGGCATGCCCCACCTTTTGTCTTCTAATTTGCAACATACCAATAGTAGTAGTTTTGTAGAAAATTTCATCAACACTAGCATGCAACAAGTCAAATGAGAAGGTGTTTTTTTCGAAAATAATGGTGATGTTGGACCATCATTTGATTATGGAAATAATGCATCTAGTCCTCCTATTCTCAGAATAGAAACAACTTCTTGTTCTCTGAAAGTTTAAGTGCCAAATTTACTCATGTTACAACACAACCAAATTCTAATTCTATGGCTCACTATAGTGACACTCCAAGTGTCATTTACTTATCTGATGATGACTAGAGCTATTGTAAAATATTTTTTGTTGATTTCTTTTGCAGTTAATACTCGAAAGCCTACAATTTTTTTATGTAAATATACATTGTTTGTGATTTTTTGCTAGAAAATATTATTTGTTAGATTGATAAAGTGGATAGAGATGTTGGAATTCCGAATTGCTACCAAGTTCTATGTGAGGTAGCTCCAAAAATTCTCTATTCAGGTTGTATATTTATTGGGAAAGTGTTCTCCCTTACCCAAGCTAAATGCTTAGAGACAGTGGAGACTGTAGCAATTAAAAAGGTTCACCCAAATAGCTTAAAAAGGGGCCTAGATAATTTTCTCATTGCAGTCACCATGATGGCATTATGATGAAATATTTCATGCTTGATATTTATAAGCTTCCAATCTCCATTCAATTTCATTCTTATCACAAATTTTACCTGCCATTGGACCAGGGCCATACCAGTTATATCACTAACTAGGGCACAGTCATTTGGTGCATTGTTGTAGTTTAACAGAAAATAAAAACCTCGTTGAAGGTAAATCCCGTGAAATACAATCTGTGATCTATTATCTATAGGCCCACAACTAAGGAAGGTGGGATGAAAAAACACCCACTTGAGTTCTCATTGGCATAAACTTATATAGTGATTATATGTTCATTCTCACTAGGAATTTTCAATCTTGGCATAAAGATCTCATGTGTTTTTATCAGCCATTGAACCCATAAGTCCCTATAGATCTGTTGAAATTGATCCATGTAATACTGTGAAGTCTCCATCATTGCCATACATGATTTTGACTACCTAAAAGAACAAAGCCACAATCAATATTTCACTCTTAAATGCACTACACGTGTTCTCACTCAACCAATCACCCATAGCCATATGACACACCTCTATTTTATCAAAAACAATAAAATGACAAAAACCATGTGAATTTTCTGTGGCGAATGATAGCTAAATGTCCTTAAAATGGGTATCCAAATCACCTATATATCAACCCATTGAGCTACTTACACCCATATTGTAGTACTTTCTGCCTCATAATACCCTTGATGGTAAAATCCTGAAAAACAGGTCACATAAATGCTATTCTTGCAAGAATGTGCATCATAATCATATGAGCCAGCAAGGCCTGTAACTGCCCTTATTTTAATTTTAATTCTTATGCCACAAAAATGCCCACTCTATTGAAAAAATTTAAAAAGGAAAAGCCCACGTGACCCATGAAAACTCCTTTGTGTCTCCTTCATTTCCATTTATGCCTATTGGCTCTATCCCACAACCATTATCCTATTCACCGAGCATTTTGTCAGGTGTCTAGGGATAGGTCTTCTTTTTGAATCAGTTCACATCCAAATTTTGTGTACCCTTTTCACTCTAATTTGACACCTATCTCTTGGTGGCTGTGGGATGCTAAAAATTAGCTGGATTTCAAGCACTATAATTGGTTGTCTCTTGGAACCTGTCCCTTACTCAACTAACACTCCACTGTTCATGTTGACCATTTTTTACTCCCCCGTGAGGAAAAGGTCATTCCATGCATGGATGTCAAGTACTGATAAAATAATGCATGGATGTCAAATAAAATATCTAACAAAGGATCTTTCAACACAACAGGCCCTGACCTGCACCATCCATGAACCAACACACTGAGATCACATGCCAAGAATCAACATCTTCAATACCAAGTAAAAAAATTAGATGAATATAATAAACAACACCTAAATCCAAATTTCATGGGGCTCTTTATCTCTCTGTGATGCCACCTTCATGAAAAAGGTGCAGGACGCGTGTGGGGGACAACCTTTCAATGCTCTTCATTTCCACTAATAAGCCATCCATAGTTGCATCCTCCAAATTCTCAGCTTTTTCAGGCATTTGTTTCAGTGAAAAACAAAGTAGAGAATCATCACTTTCAACTTTATAGCCTAGGGACAGACAGAATGTGCTCAATTGTTTGCAGAAAACTTGACAACATTTAGTGTCAAGAGAAGGAGTTATTCATTTCATGCAGTTCCCATGCATTCATTTTTGTAATTGGTGAGGAAAAAGTGTTGGGCCAAGTGTTGTCGTGATATATGCAGTGTTGTAACTGGTGAGGAAACAATGTTGGGTATAAGCATTGTAGTGATATATTTCTTGAAGGGAAGATGACACATAATTGTTGGCATGAATGTTAGGGATTGATGGCTCACCTCCTATTCACCTTGTTCTTGCACTTCACTACTATTTCCATGGCGGTCCCTTCTCTCATAGACGTTACAATGTCTGCTCTCTGCCCTAGTGTTGAACAATGTAGCCAAGCTATATACCTCTCTGGACTACAACATACAGTGAGCTAAATTTTGTTCTTATTCCTGGAAACTTCCTCTACATGTCTTGTGTGAACTCTCCACATTACAATTAACTTGAAACACAGTCCAGGAGTTGAAGAAAGGATGAGAATTTACAGTTTGATGGTGGGTTTTTGAATTTTCGTAATGCCTTGAAAACTATATGTGACCCTTGTTTTAATAATTCCTGGTGAGATTTGGTAACATGGAAGGCCTCTTGCATGGATAATTTTGGGTACCCATATAAGTGTTGTTTTACCTTAAAATTAGATACCATATGGTGATATTTCTTTAAAATTTAAAGATTTCACTTGATGTTTAGAAATTCTTGGTGAATTTTTGAGTAAAATAATTGTTTTCTGAAAAAATCTATGAATCTTCATTTTGAATGACTAAATCAAGTGAACAAAAGTTTCCCTGAAGTCCTGTAATCTAGAGATTTTGTATTTGATTTTCCTGATGGGTCAATTTTCTCAGTTTTTACTTGGTAGTTGGTACAGAGAAACTTTCTTCCAATTTTATAATTCATTAGAGCATGATTAAAGTTTTGGAGATTTGTATTATGCTATTTCGCATTATGTGTGGTTTTGTGGTTTTGGTTTGTGGACTATTATGCCACCTGGTATTGGCTTTTTATTTCCTCATGTTACTGCTAGGCCTACTTTGTTTCCTGTTTGGATTTAAATTTCATTGCTTGTAGATACCAGTTGATATTTTATATTAGTAAAAAACTTTGAAGCTTTTAATAGAATTACTTTTTCTTAATCCACTGAAAAATGAAGTTTTTTTGGCATGTAACAAATATCAGGCATTGGAACAATGTTGGTGACACCCATCATGGGGATCTCTTAGACCACTATGGAAGGAAAACACTGCTCATGATTCCAATGATTGTCTCAGTTGTTCCTTTGGGTAAGCAATTGTACAGTATATTTTGAAAACTGTCCACAATTAGTTGCCAATATCTTAGGCAAAATTGGATGGTTGTTGGTTGTCTCAACTGAAGTAATTTACAAGTGTTTTCACTTACAGTAGGACAAAGGCATATGTATATGCACATCAAACAACTTTTGTAATTACCAGTGGCAACCTTCACTGTCTGTCCCTAGCTTATGGGGTACTTCTTCATCCTTCTTAGTTGTTGATGAAGATTTTTATATATCTTAGCATCCATAGCTTCTTTACTTAGTTTTTTGTTTTCAAATTTTCTTTAAGAAACACCTTTTAGTGTTGGGGTTGGCTGCACGACATAACATGGGCTTATTTCCACTTAGGTGCCAGGTCCAAGGAGTATTTATTCTACCAAATTCACCCAGATCTTGCACCGTACCACATCCATTCGAAATATGTCATTTGGGTGGGCACAACTGAGTGAGAGAGGAACCTTGTTGAGAAGTTTAATATTTTTTTATCTCACAGTGAACCAAGTGCCCATTTGCTACTTTTGAGAGCTCTATTGGGTGTGTTAAGAAAAGTGTAAATATTCACGAGTTTGGCTGAAATTAATGGTTGTTTGTTCTATGTCTCTCTACTGGAATTGAATTTGTGATCTCAGTTTTTGAGTCAATTAAAACCCTTATCTGTCTGTCATATTTTGCACTGTTTCCAACCTTGCCACCTTGACCTGGTATGGATGAGCAAAGCTGCAAGTCCAGTAGTTGTTACTAACCTCAAAGCAAACTTAGATGCTAAACAACTTTAGTCGATGTATTGTTTGATCAGTCTCCATTAGAATCTCTTACAAACAAAGAAGATACCCTTGTAAAATCTTACTAATGAAAGAGTAAAAAGTAGGGATGTTTGGCATCCACCAGGTTTTATGTTATATTTTGTAGCTAAAAGATGAACATAATAGAATTAAGTAGTTGGTTCAAGCTAGGATGATATGTAACAGTAAAAGGTATCTTGATATCCACACATGATTTCAAGATGGAATGGTCTTGTAGGAAACCCCATGATTAGAAATAATTTTTAAGGATTTCAAACCATCACAAGATTAGAATATTGCAAACACTTTTTTTTCATGCCAGTCGATCAAATGTGGGAGCTTCAAAAACTAATTGTGGAAGCCAATCATTTTTTTCAAGGAAATATCCAGGTAGATCAATCCGAAGGGATCACATCCCATCGTCTTATTAGCAGAGCCTAACCCCAAGGGCATCAAGAAGAATTGACCATGTGACCTCCCATTGGTGAGGTACTTTAGCAATGGGAACTCGAGAAATTGAGCTAAACCTTGGGGCTTTGGAAGCCAATCATGAGATAGAAAGTGAGATAATTAATGTAAACATCAGATTCCAAATTCAAAACTGTCCAAGCCATGTCATCTCCACCAATCCTTCCTCATCTAGAAGACAAGCAAAGGACTATATCTTTCAAATTTATTTTAATGGTCATGTATGTAGAAGCAACAGAGTGAATTCCTTGATGTTATGAACTGATGACAACATGAGCCTATTTTATTCTATAGAAATTGGAGTTGTTTTTCTTTGCACAATTTGGAGTTGTTTTCCTTCTATGGCTATAGGGGTTAATATATCAGTTTTGTTTCTGCATGATTTCAAGTTACCAATCATGTAGTTACTAAATCAGTGTTCAGCCTTCCTAGACATGCCTGCATTTTGACCTTGAGTTGAGCATATATCAGCCATCTTAGATGGTGGGTGGAAAAATTGATTTTTGTGTCCATTATGTGAGTTTATTCAATAAGTTGATTTAATCAATTTATTGATGACTAGAAATAAGATTTGGTACATCAATAATTGTTTTTGCTGTTTGTTAGTTGACAAAAATTAAAATAATGCAAGAACATTCCAGTGAGGCAGTAATTCAAACCAAGAAAGGAAGATCAATAAGGATGTTATCTAATGTCTCATGCTGTAATCCTTTGCATTCATTTCATTTCTAAACTCTTTAAAGTGCATTAAAATTAGTTTTTATGTGTTTACATTTATGCAAATGTTTGCATGGATAGTTTAATGTATACATAGACAAAAATAACACGAAAGGACTGGGGCATCCTCTTTGGGTTGGCATTTCTATATAGGAGCCCATCTTATAGAAAAATAACATATTTGTATTTTGACATTAAATTTGTATGTTTTCTTAGATTGCTAAAGATTTATGCTTCTCGGATTAAAGTTGGGCATTTTTTGTTAAAATTTGTGTTGTTTCCATTAATATTTAATATTGTAAAACTGTTTTCAGTTGGAAATGTAGTAGAAACGCTGTGTGTGGCATTTTTATTTTTCTGTTTGATTTTAAATTCTTTTTCCTCTATTGTATTTTCGTTATTTGGCTATTGGGATGAAGTTGGCTGGTGGTTGTTGAAGCATTTACAAGCCTCATCCTCAAATTTAACATAAAAATACTTTTCTTAGGAATCATTCACCATCAAATTTCATCATCTATCATATTTGACAACACTTCATTTGCTTATATTCAACTTTCTTCAAGGGTTTATAATTTCTGCTTGCTTAATATGCTCTAGGTAGTTTCTCTTTTCTAGATGGCCATTATTTGGACAATATCATGTTACATGCAGATCCATTCCACAATTATTGTGTGGCTCTTGTTGTTCCATCCCATCAAGCCCTTGAAAGTTGGGCTCAAAATGTAGGAATTGTTTACAAGGATTTTGTTGTCCTGTGTAAGAAGAGTGAAGCAATTAAAGAAGTTCAGAGCTCCATTTCACAGGTGTCTTATGGTGTCCACCACTTTTGAGTATGTTTTAGAGATATTTTATCATGTAATAAAGAACTACAGTAGGATGAATCAACAAATGCCTCTTCTTTATGTAAAATTATATACTTATCAGGTTTGGAGATCCTCACTTCCTTGTCGAACTAAAGTCCAATGCAAAGAAAGGTATCATTGTACTATTTGTTGGTTATATTCAATAAGTAGAAGACATTCTGAAATGTCAACTATAAGTAATATATGGAGGATTTTCAGTTTTGGTCTTCATGAATCTCGTTAAAACTTCCTTATAACATTTTGTGGACATGAGGTGCAATGTTATTGATCTTCATTGAGGATGGATGAATGAACAGAAGAGGAGGACACCAAGTTGAAAGAGATAGTTTCTCTCCATGGATGTTATTGGGCCGAGGATGCTATGTTTGTGCCTCCTCAAACTTATAATCAATGCAGGATTCAAGAATCTCGTTAAAAATTCCTTTTGACATTTTTGGTGACAGGAGGTGCAATGTTATTGGTTCTTCATTTAACATGGATGAATTGACAGAAGAGGAGGACACCAAGTTGAAAGAGGCAGTTTCTCTCCATAAATATTGTTGGGCCAAGGATGCTCTGTTTGTGCCTCCTCGAACTTATAATCAATGCATGTAGTATGTATAGTTATCCTTCCCTTTGGAATGTCATATTGTGCTTAATTTGTTAGGGTCTTTAGAAACATTTTGATTATTGTTTGTGAAAGAAGGAAAGATGCTTGATGACCTTATATAGTTGTATTCAACTAAAATATTTGTTTAAGACTATATAGTTGTATTCAACTAAAATCTTTGTTTCAAACTATGTTGTGTCTTGTGTATCTCTGTGGGACCTATATTGATAATGTTTAACTCCGTGTCTCCCATAATTGTTACAGGAATGAGTACCCTAGGGCTTTGGGTTGGAACCCCAACAGAGCAAGAGTAAACTACAGTAAGAAACACTCATACAACTCAAGCAACATGCTTATATAAGCAAACTATGAAATAGTGGCCATACCCAGATATCCTTCATTTGGGTAGTTCCAGCAGGGTTTAGACCCACTGCAAATCCTCATGATCTTTGAATCTGCAAATCAACCAATTCGAACATACATAGTAACATATAGACAAAGCATTTTAATGAAACTAACTTTACATCATATAAGCAAATGATTAGTTATACATCAAAATAACATTCATATATGAATTACAATAGTATTTGATGCATAAACAAAGTTAATATCAGGAACAAGTCAGTCTTACATTTTATTGTAGAAAGCTATAAATAACACGTAGAGAATTCACCTGAGTCTTATTCTTCCAGCTCCAAGCGGAACCGTCCTCCAGATCCTTCCAATCCGAGTCTTCAATAGCCTCCTTCCATAACCAATACCATGTTATCTCAAGCAAGTGGGAAAATATCAACACTCAAGGAAATAAGGGTTTCTTAAAACTTGGGGAAGTGCTTGAAGCACAGGGATACTTCAAGCTCAGTCAGGGATAATCTCAGTATAATAATTCTATCTCTTCTCCTCCTTAAGGCCTTCCCATAGAAGTCTATTTATACTTCTCCCAATTAGCTTTTTAGTTGGGAAACAGTTGGGCCATGGGCACTAGGAGGTAATCAATAGGTAAAACCAGTGAAATCCTCCCATAATTAAGGAAATTTACTTTTTTTAAGTGTTTTAACACATATACATGGGTTGGGTATTGACTGACCCATGTGTACACACCTTTATCTCAGGGAAAAGTAGCATACAGGGAATAAACCACTGTTTTTAAAATATTTGGACCATGTCTGGAAGGAGGGGTTGCCCTAGGCCATAAACGAAGCATCACAAATACCAACGGTGGTAAATGGAGCTATAACAATAATTACAAGAGGTGGATGGTTTTACATCCACAAGAACTGGTTGTAAATCAAAAGGCTAGAAAGATACAGATAGTAGCTTTGATATCCAATTTTGTTGGCTGGAAGAAGGAAAGGCCTACAATTGGTCCTAGTGATTTTGTTCCAGAACAATAGGGAGGGTCATGCTCTAAGGAAAATGGACATAAGGGGGAAGAGCCATGGTATGCATTTCATATTATTACCTGTTAGTTCATCATGGACAATTAAATGCTTTTGATTAGGGTATTCAAATGGTTCCATGGTTTGTCATGCTTGAAAAGTTGGAATTGGCCTCAGAATCAATTTATGAACCAGTTTACTAGAAAATACATTAAATATTGATTATTGAACTCGTTATGTGCTTTAAAATTTATGAACAGTTGAATTGGACTATCGAATTGGTTCGGTACTAAACGAGAACCAGCCAAATTGATATGGAACCAGTCACTGAACTAGTTCGAGGGCCAGAACATCCCCTTTTAGGGTCAAACTGGCTAAATTGACTGGTTCTGATTTTGGTTCTAGTTTGGTTGGTTTTGAAAACCCTTGTCCTTTGAAATAGATTTTATAATTTTAGGCAATTCTCTTGGACTTTTTACATTAGATTTTGAGGACTTTGACTAGAGTTGAAATTGACATTTTCCAATAATTGTCTTACAGTATTTATGTTTGGATTATGTTTCCCTTGTTGGTCAGTGGTCTTGGTATTCAGAAGAGAGGTCAGCCTTCACGTGAAAATGATACGAATAGAGAGCCCAAGTATTGCAATAGTTTATCTGAGTGTATTCTTCAAAGTGTAATTTGACTTGTTTATCTTATTATGCAATTCAATTCTTTTCTTTGTCCATTAGAGTTAAGAAAAGAAAGAAAAGTTGCCAAACAAGTAGGCAGGAGGATTACCAGAAGTCTAGGTGAGTATGTAGTTATTGGTATACTTGAGAGTGTTGAGATCATTACATGTTAAGAAAACTTATTGTAACCATGTTATGTGCTTAACTCTGCAGTGAGGAACCCACTACTAAAGTCACAATAGGGAGAAAATCTTTGTTTCAGACTATGTTCTGTCTTGTGCATCTTTGTGGGACCTATATTCATAATGTTAACTCCTTATTTCCCATAATTGCATGAGGTGGATGGTTTTACATCCACAAGAATTGAATGTAGTTTAAAAGGTTGGAAAAATATGGAAAGCAACTCTGATATCCAATTTTGTTGGCTGAAAGAAGGAAAGGCCTACAATTGGTCCTAGTGATTTTGTTCTAGAATAGGAGGGAGGGTCATTATCTGAGGAAAATGGAGATAAGGGGGAAGAGCCATGGTATTCATTTCATATTATTTCTTGTTAGTTCATCATTGAAAATTGAATTCTTTTTATGAGTATTCAAATGGTTCCATGGTTTTCCAAGCTTGAAAAGTTGGAATTGGCCTCACAATCATTTCTTTTCAATAAAGTAAGAGTGTGTCACAACAAGAGAAAAATGCGGCAAAAAGACGAATCACATATCTATCTAGCTTTCAAAGGTTCCTCACATTAGGTATACAAAACTTCTAAAATGTGAGCAAAATTAGTCAAATTTCAAAGGTTATTTCATCTTCGTAGTTTACGAGTGTCTAGCAAACATTGGCATCCAGACTTCTACATTAAAGCTCGGAATCTTCATCCTGAAGGGCTACCATCTGTGTTGCAGCCTCTTCTTCATTATCAAGAACAAGGTAGGGGTTCTTGTCTACCGATTGGAACTTGTAAAAAGTGAATATATAGAAGTCAAGGCTTACAACCTCTTATGCACCATTTCTCACCCACAGGAACTTGTACGCCGTGATTGTTATGAAGGCGTAAACTGCAATTCTTGTAAAATACAAATATCTAACAACAACAATTTAAAATTGCCTGAAAAGGGTCAGTTTTGCCAAGTTCCTAGATTCCTTCCCATTAGTCTTGGATGCTTCAAGGAGATTCTTGATCGACCAAACAATTGGAAAAATGATATCACAACAACAGATAATATCTATAAGCAAAAATCCCTGCTCCCATGTAAACCAATCCTTTTTAGAAGGTCTAGTCTCAGCAATAACTATGCCCACATTGTTAGAAAAAACTTGCAATGGGATCATTATCATAAGAACATTTTTCTCTCTTTCCTAAAGATAAGGCTTCAAAAAGGACCAACTTTTACCTATGAGAACTATTACATTGAAGAGCAAGATGCCCTTAAAAGACCCAAAGACATAGAAGGAAATATCCTACCCATGGAAAGTGCCTATCTTATTAACATACAATTTATCCTCGGTTACGCAAATCAGATTCAATGCTTTGAACAGGAGTAATGCACACATAAGAACATGGATTCTATGCACGATGGCCCTCTGTTTTACACAGGAAAAAATCCAAACCCCAAGGAAAATCACATACAAAATAAAGAAACAAAAGTAAAGTGAGGGAAATTGGGTCTAACCTGCAGGAAGGAAATCCTTCACATTGCCCTCCAAATTGTACATTTTGGTGTGGAAATTCATTGAAAATTTGTACTGAGTATAACAATTTGCAAAAAATAGACTATACTCATTGGCATCTACAACAGGGTATAAGTTATTATATGTATTGTCTGTACAGATCTCCTTGAAGTTGAATAGTGGCATGATGTAATGACTGTCAAAGACACAGTAATTGGGATTCTCCTCCAATTCTACCATAACTTGCACCAAAGATTCATCTGATAATAAGAAAAAACCCATCATGGAGAGATCTGGATCAGGGCCTTGCGATGTGCTCACCCATGCCACATCTTTTACAAATATTTCAACATGCCCTGTGTGAGTGAACCCAAAATTTTCAAACATAATCATGGCTCTAGAATCTGAATCTATTATGGAGTCCTTGATCGCTGCAGAGAAAATGGGTAGGATGGAAATCCAAGTTACTAGTATGACTTGAATATAGATGCACAACATAGTGGGGAAATTGAGGTTTCCCATGGCTGGAACACCCAGTTCTAGATCCAGATCTAGATCTAAGTGTTTGAGAAAAAATCCACAAGGAATCAAGACTTATGGAACATTCTGAAGCCAGCTGAAGACATGGGAATTGTTAAACTACAGGTAAGTGAGTCAAAGAGGGAGGGAATCTATAAAAAGAAATAGGAATCCTACATGGATGGAACAAAGATCGATTGTTCATAAGGGAAAAAAGGTAGTGAATTTTCTTGGCTAGGGTTATAAAATGATAACAGTCCAACTAACCCACCTCTTACTTCGACTCCAAGCATGCATCTACCTCAGAATCAATTTATGAACTAGTTTACTAGAAACTACATGAAATATTGATTATATATATAAACCAGTTGAATTGGCTTGTCGGATTGGTTCTGTACTGAACCAACTAGTTTGATATGGAACTAGTCACTAAACCAGTTCAAGGGCCAGACCATCCTCTTTTAGGGTCAAACTGGCTGAATTGGCTAGTTCTGGTTATGGTTATGGTTTGGTTGGTTTGGAAAACATTGTACTTTGAAATATTTTTTATCATTTT
This sequence comes from Pinus tabuliformis, assembly GCA_031772625.1. Classification (NCBI taxonomy): domain Eukaryota; kingdom Viridiplantae; phylum Streptophyta; class Pinopsida; order Pinales; family Pinaceae; genus Pinus; species Pinus tabuliformis. The sequence goes on from CM062820.1 coordinate 185,830,236, forward strand.
AGGTAATTCTCTTGGATTTCTACATTAGATTTTTTTCTTTGTCCATTAGAGTTACAAAAAGAAAGAATAGTTTACATACAAGTAGGTAGGAGGATTACCAACAGTCTAGGTGATTATGTAGTTATTGGTAGACTTGAGAGTGTTGAGATCATTGAATGTTAAGAAAACTTATTGTAACCATGTTATGTGCTTAATTCTGCAGTGAAGAACCCACTACAGTCACAACAGGGAGCAGAAAAGAGGGTAAGGAGAAAGAGGACCAAATCAGTAGCTGCCCCCAAAATGTGAAACTTGGATGTAGATGATAGAAGGATAAATGAGTTTGGGACATTGGCTTCTCTTGAAGATCAGGCTTAAGGACTTGCAAGTGAAAATAATAGCAGTGACAATTTTCAATTAGTTTTTGGGGTCACAGGCCAAATTGAAGAGATATTATTAGTTCTAGATCATGATGGGGATGTTTATTTTATTTGTAATTCATGAGACAATAAGGTGAAGGGTGAGTGGATGAAATTACGTGACAAAGCCAGACTTGACTATGATCTAGCAAGGATCTTTTCACTTGTTTGACCTTTTCTTTAGAATTGTAATATCCTTGAGCATTTTCTCTCTCATTGCTAAGAGAAAACACTGATTGGGAATTAAATTTTTATTAACAACCTAAATGCCTTGTTTGGTTCTCAAAATCATGTTGAATCATTAAAATATTTCTAGGTTGTCTCCGATGAAGAGGTTATTTGGGGTGTTTGGTTATCAGCCAAAGAACTGACATTGAAGGATGGAAAAGCTTTTGCCTGTTATGATGAACTAATTTTAGATGAAGGTCATCTAAATCATCAAACTTAGTATCTTTCATCTTCCTTTATTTAATAGTTCTCTTTATGAGTTCCCTTTTAAGTGGAAATCATTGATTTAATAATGGAAGCATACATGATATGATTTATGGCATGTCCTTCAATTTATGCAGGCCCATGTTAGCTTCAAGAGTGGATACCACTGAAGAGAGATAATTGAAAAGCACCTAGAATTCATATGGCTCATCCTATTACTGTAATAAAATTTGAAGGCGCACAGAAGCATTGTAGAGAAGCTACGGGTAATTATATTTGGAATGTGTGAGATCATATGGATTCATGGATATTTGATGGGTAATGTCTTGTCATTTTCTCAAATCAAGTTTAGATTAGAACACCAGACAACTTTTTCACATTCTTAATTGTTATGCTTGTCTATGGTTTTTTGTGTATATTGCACGAGTTAAAGGGAAGTGGCTCAAAAATTGTTCTTCCTTGTTACATTTTATATATGAGGGTACAAGATTAAAAATGAGTTACAAACTATGAAGTATATAGATATCCTACCAGCCTTGAAGGACTCATCACCTGTGTTTTCTGGTGTTGGAGATGAGTGGACACCTTGGAGGATTTTTGTGATGCCCTCCATCTCTTAGGACATCTCTTCCAAATAGGGGACATCTAGGAGATGTCGTTCTTAGAGAGGAAACACTATGGGATGTCTCTTCTTATTCAGGAATGTATAAACATTCCTTCTCCATGGGCTATTTTATGGTGTCAACATTGATTTGATGTCATTTTAAGCCAACTACATAAAAAAAAAATCATTCACCAATTCGAAGCCAAACCTCTGTCCAAAAATGTGGACAACTGCAATAGCTTTAGAGGGTCCTTTTTTGAGGTTATATGCTTGGATATTGTTATTTGTATGTTATCCGAATTGGATCCTAAACACTCTCTAAGTTTTCATAAACTCATTCCAATTATGCCAAACAGATTGAAGTCTCAAAAAGATCAAGCTATCAGAAGGAATCCTTGTTATAGTAGCAATTGTGATCAGCGCAGAGCAACGAGGACCCTCGGTCGAGCGCGCAGACTGTTGGCCCATGGTAACGTGTGCTAGCACAAATTAGCAAAACTAGAGGCTAATTCAAGAAACAAGGGTGGTTTCTAATATGCGATTAGTGCTAAAGCACTAATCGCGTAACACAGGGCGTCCCCCTCAGCGAAGGAATGCCTTGAAGTTCTCGAACCTGAAATGGCTATGAAATGCAGAAAAGTAATAAATTAAATTCTATGGATTCCAGAAAACTGGCAGGATATCGGAAGGCCTCAACGCGGTAAGCAATTTTGGCCAAGTCCTACCCGATGCCACACGCTGAGTGACACACGTTCGGCAGAGGAGAGATAAAACTTCTCACATCGGACGGGTAAACGTCATGCTACTTACCTGCCTGATATGAACGACAACTGTAAGATCTGGGGGGCCAGATCAACGGCTAAGGCACGTATCGATAAATGACTAGATTTGACAAGGTTGTAAAGCAAGATTACATGGGATTTGAAGTTTGACATGGACGATGAGTTGGCAGAAGATTCGTGTTTCATGGGAATCTTGGAGCAAATGGGAATAATAGTCATTCAAACGTGTCCAAGGAACTTGACACACTCACCTGTTGCAGAATAGGTGACCACCTCCCTATGAAGCATTACACAGTGATGATGATGCAAAACAGGGGTGTTCAAACAGACAGAGGAAGGAAAACCAAAATGTCGGGAAGCAAAAATGAACCGACAGAGAGCAGGCGATCCTTAAAGCCATGAACTAACAAAAGCAGAGATAGATAGAGACACACACAGAGAGGAGTTAGTTAGCCATAGAAAACTAAGAGTAGAGAACAGAGAGAAAAAGTTGAGCTAACCTGAGGGCAGTATCGAGCCAGACAAAGACAGAGAGAGTCAAAGAGTCTATGCACTGCAGAGAAATATTGAGAGGTTCAAGTGAGCTCCTTGGCATAGGCCTATCATGTATGAGTTTCAGATTGGGCTCATACACCTATGACCAGTAGAGGTCAAGTACCAGTAAGGACAGTCTATGTACTCAAATCCTACTGATTCATATATGTTGAGTGGGACTCAAACTGAGCTCACTGTTGTAAAGAAACTCTGCTTTGAAAACATAATAGAGAGGCCACCACTGAAAGCTCAACCAGGAGACGTAGCTGAGGAGTATTGGGTGAACTCCTTATTAAACTTGTTGTGTTTACATGTTTTACTATTATATTTTCTCTAACTGCCTCAGTGTCTATGTATTTTGTAATCTTATCGATCCAATGCATAAAGTAATATAGGAAAATCCATTCACATGGTTCTATAATACCTTTAATTCTTTGTCCTAGATAAATTCCAGATCAAGTGTTATTAGAGCTCTAGGTTAATAAGGTTAGACAAGCTTGTGCTGGATTCTGTTGTTGAATGCTAACTACATCAAAGCTTAAATTAGGAGAAGGAGAGTTGGTTGAAACTAACCCTGAAATTGGAAGAGTCTATCGTGAGAGGAAAATGTCTGAAGAAAGTCACTTGGAATCAGACCCTCAGTTCATGGATAGTTTCATGACCATGGGAGTCATGTTAGAGGAAATGTATAGAGAATTTAAGAAAGGTAGAGAGGAAGATGGATCAAACTCCAAAAGAGATAAAGGAGCAGAAGAATCTCTCCTCCATGACCACTCTAAAGGGAAGGGGGAAGAAGAAAAACTTCCCACACCTCCTAGTAGCCCTGAAAACAAAACAAGACATATTTGATTAAATTAGATGTTAAATTTGATTACCAATATATGATGGAGAATTGAATGTAGAGAAGTTGGATAATTGGATTAGACAGATTGATGTTTATTGCAGAGTGTAGAACATTGATTCAGACAGTAGTAAGATTCAACTGGCCAGCCTACGCCTTGGAGGCACTGCCTTGGTATGGTGGGAAGGGAGGACACAAGCTGACATGAAGAAGCATGGAAAGATTATTTTTGTCTGGAGTGAATTTGTTTCTGCAATTAAAAAGAAATTCTATCCACTAGCCTATATGCAGCAAGCCATGATGAGCTACTAAACTCTTTGACAATTAAAAGAGAAAAGTGTACAAAGTTACACTCAAGAATTTAGGAAAAGAGCTTTGATTCTAGGAATTTCTTTAGACTCACCTAAAACTTTGCTGAAGTATATAGGTGGTCTACATAGTTACTTAAGACACAAAATTCTCATGTTTAACCCCACTAGCATAGATGAGGTATCTGTTCAAGCTACACATCTAGAGGCTAGAGGAAAGAATGTGAACCCAAAAGTTGTGGGATCATCCAAACCCATTAAAAGCAAGAATAAGGAGAAAATAAAACAGAAATGGAAAGAGAGGAAGACCAATACTATACAAAAGACCAAGTCTTCATGCACTCACTGTAAGAAGGATGGGCATGATGATGAACACTGTTGGATCCTGCATCCAGAGATGAGACCTAAGAAGTTTGAGGGCAAGAAGAAGAAGGTTGTTGTAGCTATTAAAAATGATTTGGGGTCAGATTCAGGAGATGAAACAACAATTGCGGCCACATGTATAAAAGGTAAAAATTCTGAAGTATCTACTAGTAATTCTGCACAATCTACTGATAATGAAGAAAATGAGAGGAAAAGACATGAGCTTTTTTATATTCGAGTTATTTACAACCATCAAAAGATTGATATGTTGTTTGATAGTGGCTCACAAGTAAATTTAATTTCTAAAGCAATTGTAAAGAAGTTGGGATTACTAACCACACCTCACAAGCAGCCATATCCATTAGGTTGGTTATGTGATAAAGCACAGCTACAAGTGACTAGACAATGTAAACTTAGGTTTTCTTTTGGGTCAGCATTTGTAGATGAGGTTGAGTTAGATATAATTCCTTTGGATATATGTGGAATTGTTTTAGGAAGTCCTTACTTGTATGATAGAAAAGCTATTTTCTATAGAGCTGAGAACAAGTATCAACTTGTTAAAGATGGAATCGAATATATTGTAAGATCTCATAAACTCAAGAATAATTATACTCTCATAAACTCAGGGTAGATGAAAATAATTGTAAATTCATGCAAACAATTTTTATTGATGGTTGTAAAGGAAAAGAAACATGATAAAACCAATGTATTTGAGGGTTGTGATGCTAAACAACAGGCTGATTTAGAAAAATTTGTTTCAGAATACGATACACTGTTTCAAGAACCTAAAGGTCTGCCACCCAAAAAGGAAATAGTAAATGATATTAATTTGCAGCAAGATGCTCCATTGCCTAACATCGGAATGTACAGGTTGTCTGCTTTAGAGAATGCAGAAATCAAAAAGCAGGTACAAGAGTTGCTCGAGAAGGGGTTCATCAGACCTAGCACATCACCATGTGGGTCTCCAACTGTCTTGGTGAGAAAGAAAGATGGCTCATGGAGAATGTGCATTGATTAATGAGCACTAAATAAGATAACGATAAAAAATCATTATCCCCTTCCTCGCATAGATGATCTATTGGATCAATTAAAGGAAGATGTTTATTTTTCCATGTTGGACATGCATAGTGGCTATCATCAAGTCAGAGTTGCAGAGCAAGATGCATGGAAGACTGCTTTAAAAAAAAGGCAGGGATTGTATGAGTGGTTTGTTATGCCTTTTGGTTTAAATAATGCTCTTGCTACTTTCATGAGAGTAATGAATGATGTACTCAAACCTTTTCTTGATGATTTTGTCATTGTATATTTGGATGACATTCTTATATTCAGTAAAACATGGGAAGAAAATTTAAAGCATGTTAAGACTAGATGTTTTGAAAAAAAAAAATCATTATGTTAAGCTCTCAAAATGTGAATTTGGCAAGTCATCTCTGAATTATTTGGGTCATATTGTAGGGGGTGGTGAATTGAAGATAGATCCCTCTAAGGTTGTAGTCATTGTAAATAGGCCTAAACCCAAATCTGCTACCAAAGTTAGAAGCTTCTTAAGAGCAACACATTATTAGAGAAAGTTTATTTCTAACTTTTCCTTAATTGCAGCTCCCTTACATGCTTTAACACGATTGAACAAGGTGTTTCAGTGAGGAGGCAAACAACAAAAAGCCTTTAACACCTTGAAAGAAATGATTAGTACAACACTAGTACTAGCACTACCCAATCTTCAAAGACCATTTGAGATTGAAATGGAGGCCAATGACTATGCCATGGGAGCAGTGTTGATGCAACACGGTAAACCCATATGTTATCATTCTGAGACATTTAATTCTATAGTAGTTAACTATCCCACATATGATAAATAATTGTATGCATTAGAACAGAGTGTGAAAAAGTGGAAACATTATTTAATGGGCAAAGAGACAGTTATACACACTGATCATCAACCACTTCAATATTTGCACTCACAAACTAAGTTGCAGCAATCATCTTGTCATCATATATAAAAAGGGCATACACAATAAAGTTGCAGATATGTTGTCTAGACCAATCATAAATGCATCCACTATACTTAAGCATAATTCAGTATTACATGAAAGCTACATTGAACAGTATGCTCAAGATATAGATTTTAAAGATGTATATGCAACTTTAAGTCATGGAAAACAAGTAGAGGAATTGGATTATCATGTTAAGGACCAACTCTTCTATCATTTTGGAAAGTTATACATTCCTAAAATAGAAGAGTAAAGACAATTCGAGAAGCACGCACTTATCTAATATCAGGTCACTTTGGTGTAAGTAAAACACTTGCACAACTGTAAAGATTTTGTTATTGGCCAAAAATGAATGAGAGTTTCTATATATGTAAGAGGCTGTACCATGTGTGCTAAAAGCAAGCCTAGCAACAGAAAACTAGGCTTGTACACTCCACTATCAGTTCCTTCTCATCCTTGTTAAAGTGTTTTCATGGACTTTGTTGGAGGACTGCCTAAATCTAGGAAAGGTCATGACTATTTATATGTTGTTGTGGATAGGTTCAGCAAAATGTGTATTTTGATACCTTGCAACAAATAGATTACAGCTGAACAAGCTGCAAATTTATTCTTTCAGCATGTATGGGCTCATTTTGGATTACCCACTTCCATTATATTTGATCGAGATACCCGATTTGTTGGGAAATTTTGGTCAAGTTTGTAGGAATTGATGGACACCAGACTGAAGAAGAGCACAACTTTTCATCCACAAATAGATGGCCAACAGAAGTAGTCAACAAGACAATGATCCAATTACTTAGAGGCTATTGAAGCAAGCATCGCCAGCTTTGGGATGAACATTTATATTATGTGCAACATGCTTACAACTAAGCTAAACATTCTTCTACACAGAGATCTCCTTTTGAGACTTGTTTTGGTTTCACACCAAGGTCTCCCATGGATTTTGTCTTTGGTAAATACATAGCGGTTGACGGACATAGTGATGTGGACAAGGCAACCAAGTTCGTCGAACAAATCCAAGAGATTCACCAAGAAGTACAACAACAGTTGGGAAAGAGCCAAGCCAAGTACAAGGCAAGGCATGACAAGCATTAGATGGAGCATAGTTTCCAAGTTGGCGATCAAGTCTGGCTGTATATTAGCAAAGACAGAATGCAAGGTGAAGGTAAGAAGATGAAGCCAATAAGGTATGGATCTTTCAAGATACTTGAGAAAATTGGTGAGAATGTTTTTCACCTTGATTTACCAGCTTACATACGCATCTTCTCAGTGGTTAATGGAGACAACTTGAGATTATTTGAACCTTCATTAATTGAAGATCCTGAAGAACAGAGTCAATTGCCTTCTATTGATGATATGTTGCCTGAATATCTTAATGAATTGCAGGAAGATACAATTCTGGATAGGAAGGTGAGAAGTACGCGCAGGGGGGGATGTTGAGTACCTTAGGATTGGACTCAAAGGTTCAAAGCCAAGCAGTGCGAAATGGATAGAAATTGGGCAAGTGAGGAATCAATACCCTCACTTGATTGATGCTCAAAAATAAAATTTTGGTGGTCCAAAAGCTTTTTCAGTGGGAAGGTCGTGATCTGAATTAGATCCTAAACACTCTCTAAGTTTTCATAAACTCGTTCAAATTATGCCAAATAGATTCAAGTCTTAGGAAGATAAAACTATCAGAAGGAATCCTCGTTATAGTTGCAATTGTGATCAGCACAGAGCAACAAGGACCCTCGGTAGAGCGCGTAGACCAATGGCCCATGGTAACGTAGGCTAACAAAAATTGGCAAAACCAGAGGATAATTCAAGAAATGAGGGTGGTTTCTGATATGCGATTAGCACTAAAATGCTAATCACGTATCGTAGGGCATCCCCCTCAGTGAAGGAAAGCCCTGAAGTGCCCGGACACGAAATGGCTATGAAATGAGGAAAATTAATAAAGTTGGTTCCGTGGATTCCACAAAATGGGTAGGATATCGGAAGGCCTGAAGGTGGTAAGTAGTTTTGGCTGAGTCTCGGCCAATGCCACATACTAAGTGACATGCATCCGACAGAGGAGAGAGAAAACCACGCACATCAGACGGGTAAACGTCATGCTACTTACTCGCCCAATATGAACGATGACTGTAGGATTTGGGCGGCCCAGATCAACGACGGAGGCACGTCTCGATAAATGACTGGATTTGACAAGGTTGTAAAGCAAGATTACATGGGATTTGAAGTTCGACGTGGACAATGAGTTGGTAGAAGATTCATGTTTCATGGGCATCTTGGAGAAAACAGAAATAATGACCATTCGAATGTGTCCAAGGAACATGACACACTCACTTGTTGTAGAATAGGTGGCCACCTCCTTGTGAAGTGTTACACAGTGATGATGACGCAGAACATGGGAGTTCAAATGGACAGAGGAAGGAAAACTAGAATGTCAGGAAGCGGAAATGAACCGATAGAGAGTAGATTGGATTTAAAGCCATGAACTAATAGAAGCAGAGATAGACAGAGACACATACAGAGAGGAGTTAGTTAGCCACAGAGAGCTAAGAGCAGAGAATAGAGAGAAGAAGTTGAACTGACCTGAGGGCAGAATCGAGCTAGACAAAGCTAGAGAGAGTCAAAGAGTCTGTGCACTCTAGAGAAAGCTTGAGAGGTTCAAGCAAGCTCCTAGGCATAGGCCTATCATGTATGAGTTTCAGATTGGGCTCATACTACTGTGACCAGTAGAAATCAAGTACTAGTAAGGAGAGTCTGTGTACTCAAATCCTACCGATTCATATCTGTTGAGTGGGACTCAAATTGAGCTCACTGTTGTAAAGAAACTCTGCTTTGAAAACATAATAGAGAGGCCACCACTAAAAGCTGGACCAAGAGACGTAGCCCAGGAGTATTGGGTGAACTCCTTATTAAACTTGTTGTGTTTACATGTTTTACTGTTATGTTTTCTCTAACTGCCTCAGTGTCTATGTATTTTGCAATCTTATCGATCCATTGCATAAAGTAACATAGGCACATCCATGCACATGAGTCTATAATACCTTTAATTCTTTTTCCTCGATAAATTCCAGATCAGTATGTTGGGTTAGAGATTCAAAGGGAATCAATGAAATTTTTTTGTGAGCAGCCAAAATATTAAATAAAATTGGGTTTTCTGTTTCAATATTCAGAACAATAAGTTATTCTTTTGCCTCCAGGTTCAACTAAAAATATTTTTGTCACTTTGAAATCATTTTCATTTTTGGTAGCAAGCATTTTTCTTTCCTTAACATTCTTCTTTGTGATCACAACTTTGCAGGGTATAATTTTGAAGTTGAGGGAGATGACCGCATTTTATTTATAGAAATGTATAAGAGTTTGAACAAGATTTATTTTTAATATTCCAAGAACATTATCATCTTTTTGAGTATTCCAACAACATTATTTGTGAACATTATCATCTCCTATTTACACCTGTGAGTGGGTAGTATCAAGTTGCCTTTGTGAAACCAAGTCATACAACTTTGACCACTAGGAACACCCTCAATTTAGGAACTTTTTTTCTTAGCCTTATAGTGAGAGGCAAGGCCAACAAGGTAACAATGGGTGGCTTGCCTAAGAGTTTGCTCTTATCTCTCCCACTAAATTTACGACTTATCCTCTTTGGTGAGAGTTTGAGTTATAGAGAGAGTGCAAGAGTTATGCGGGATGATCACACACATGTTCTATGTTGAGTTTGTTATTTATGTGGGATGATCATTGTTTATGTAATATATCATTTTTATTTTTATTTTATCTCTCCAATATCTCTAAGATGAATAGTTTGATTGTGTGTCAACATCTCAAAATGGTTCCTCTGCATCATATGGAGGCAAGAGTATGTGGGCGAATGCTTGGCATATTGTTGCTGATCGTATTCATGGGAAGGGGTTCTCTAATACCTCAGACATACCTATTCACATCCCTTTCTCAAGCACAACAACAACAATATCTAGAAAAATTGTTGATGTCATGAATATTACAACTCCTTTTACATCAGTTAATGCCACTGATGCAAGGAATCTTCTTTTAGGAATGAGGTCAATAGACTTGGCAATGTCAAGGAGCCATTGATTGTTGACTAGAATGACTGGGGCTTCTAACTTAGGGAGGGGTGGGAGCAAGAATAACCCCTAGGAAATGATGATTCCACCTTGCCCACTCACATTGTCACCATTAGTGTGGAGTACTCCAGTGAATGACGGGGTGCATTGGTCCACCATTTAGAGGAGTCTGCGTCTTGAACCCCATCAAATCACTGCAGCAAAGCATCTCTATCAATATTTACAGCTTGGACAGTACCCTACACTAGGAAGTGCTGCTCCATAGATGCTTCACTTACCTTTCCTTGGGCCATGGGTGGCTCCTCCTCAACGACCATCAACAAAGTCTGGCTTAAAATTTTATAGTTTTGTAGTTCCAGAAGGAACTCAAGATTCACTTAATAATTGGAGGAATTTTGTATCACCTTATGTACAATATACACTAATGGCACTTGTCGTTCTTCATTTCCCAAATATGGTGGGGGATACTATAGTTCAAACTGGTACCAATATTGGTACAGATGTTCAAAAAACAAGTTTAGTAGTTGGTAGGCAATCCAACAAGGAGAAAAAACATAGAAAGAGGAAAAATAAAAGTGTTTCAGAAGAAATTATTCGAACTGGTTGCTTGCAAGTGACATGCACTGTTCCCAAACATCCTATTGAACCCACACTAGTATCTAAGCTTGGGCCATTAATGATTGTCTCAACTAATTCAAATGTTGTCATTGCACAAGGTACTGGAATCCCGGTTACACCTTATGTTTCTCATTTCTAGGTAATAAGTAGAGGAGAAACTGGACATAGAATTATATTTTCAGAGGAAATAAGAACTCGTATAAAATAGGTGAAATTGAATGTTGAAGATGCTTCTTATATTGCAGCTACTGTGGTTAGGCACAACCAGGGCATTTGCATTTAGTTAGCATCTCAAAAGAAATTCAATTAGTTTCGAACTCGGAAGCTAAGATTGCTTTTGCAGCTATGGCAACAACTACTGCTACATCAGTTGCCAAGGTTGCAGCAATAGCAATGAAGATTGGATATGATGTTGCTTTACAACTTATAAGCAAAACACATGGAAATGGAGCCTCTGAGTTTTGATGGTAAACATGATGCTATTTTCTCTCGTGAACTTGGATTTCTTGAAGGTAGCCAGGGTCATTCCCATTCAATCATTCCAACTCTGATGGAAGATGCCAAAAGTAGGGTTGAAGCTTCTTATGCTTCTACAAAGAGGGCAGAGAATTTGGATGTAGTTGTGAGGGCAATTGGACTATCTACACAAGCTGTATCTCAAGCAAGAGTTGTTGTGGCCATGGGTGATCCTATTCAACTACCATTGAATGTTTTAATGATAACTGGTCCAGAGGCTTATTGGAAGCTAATGAACTAAGAAGCAAATATTAAAAAATATGATAATGTTCACAGTGAAACACCAACTCAACAAATTGTTATTAAAAATTAAAATATTGTGAAATCTTACAAGTCGAAGGATAAGAGGGATGTGTTCAAGAATGAAACCTCAAGGAATACAAAAGAAGGCATGAAGGGTCCTGCAACAAAATAGTTAAGCATATGGAGAAGGATGTCACACAGATAGTAGATTGTTCACAATATGATATCTCAATAGAAAATGATGTCGAATTTCATAAGGAGAATCAAACTCTTGGTACAACCCAACTTGTTGTACCTATTTTTCTATAGAGACAGTCACAAGGGGGGAAATAGTAGCTCTTGAAACTGAACCATGTTCCAAAAAACATAGGGAGCTGTTTTCTTCAAAGGCTAAGAACATCAAGGAGGGTTTTCTTATGGAAGTTGGTGATCTAGCAAGGATATTTTTACTTCTCTGGTATTTTCTTTAGCATTGCAATATCCTTGATCATTTTGTCTGTCATGGCTAAGAGAAAACATTGATTGGGAATTAAATTTTTATTAATGACCTAAATGTCTTGTTTGGTTCTCAAAATCATGTTGAATCATTAAAATATTTCTAGGTTGTCTGTGATAAACAGGGTCTCGAGGGTGTTTGGTTTTCATCCAAAGTACTGAGATCGAAGGATGGGAAAGCTTTTGTCCATTATGATGAACTACTTTTAGATGAAGGTCATCTAAATCATCAAACTTATTATCTCGCATCTTTCTTTATTTTACAGTTCTCTTTATGAGTTCCCTTTAAAGTGGAAATCGTTGATTTAATAATGGAAGGATTCATGATATGATTTATGGCATGTCCTTCCATTTATGCATGCCCATGTTAGCTTAAAGTGTGGATACCATTGAAAAAGCACCTAGAATTCAAGTGATGCTATGACTGTATAAAATTTGAATGCACACAGAAGTGCTACAGAGTAGCTATGGGTAATTATATTTGGAATGTGTGAGATCATGTGCATGCATCGATATTTGACTAGTAATCTCTTGTAATTTTCTCACATCAAGTTTAGATTGAACACCAGCCAACTTTTGCACAATCTCTTAATTTTTATGCTTATCTATGGCTTTTTGTCTATATTGCATGAGTTAAAGGGAAGTGGCCCGAAAGTTGTTCTTTCTTGTTACATTTTATTGATGAGGGTACAATATTAAAAATGAGTTAGAAACTATCACCTGTGTCTTATGGAGTTGGAGATGAGTGGACACACTGGAGGATGTTGGTGATGTCCTCCATCTCTTAGGGCATCTATTCCAAAAATGGGATATCTGGGAGATTTTCTTCTTTGAGAGGAAACACTCTACGATGTCAATTTTTATGCAGGAAGGTCTAAACATTCTTTGTCCATGCACTATTTTATGGTGACATTAATTTGATGTCATTTCAAGCCAACTACATAAAAACTAAATCATTCACGAATTTGAAGCCTAACCTATCTCCAAAAATGTGGACAACTAAAATAGCTTTAGAGGGTCATTTTTTGAAGTTATATGCTTGGAGATTGTTATTTGTATATTAGTTAGAGATTCAAAGGGTAGTAATGAATTGTTTTTGTGGGTAGCCAAAATATTGAACAAAATTGTGTTTGCAGTTTCAATATTCAGACCAATAAGTTATTCTTTTGCCTCCAGATTCAACTGAAATTATTTTTGTCATTTTGAAATCATTTTCATTTCTAGTAGTAAGCATTTTTCTTTCCTTATCATTCTTCTTTGCGATCACAAATTTACAGGGTATAATTTTGAAGTGGAGGGAGATGACCACATTTTATTTATTTAGGCTTCATCATAATTGTTTATGTATATCTCTATGCATAGTATTACACACAGATGATCAATCCTTGATAGATCTACACCTCATAATCTTAGAGTTTTTCTATGATAGCAAACTCACTTGATAGATTTCTGGACATTTCGAGTAAGGATAGGGATAGTTAAGCTTGTATATTTTTCCAGCCTCAGTCATCCTCATACTTTGAATAAAACAACTTGTCAAGACTTTATTAAACCCCATTTTCGCAAGGGACATAAAAGGAAAATATACCATCTTAAAGTCATACAAAAACCTTACTTAAATTCCTCTTGGATTTGTTCTACAGATCTGGAAGTTACCCAAAAAAATCCTAATATATCTGTTTATAGAATCTGGTTATAGTCGTCATTACAAAATCAAGATAAGCCAGACCATGATTAAATATATGAATAAGTTCAATAAGTCATAGTGTAACATCGTTTGAATTGGAATTTTATTAATTTTTTTTAGTACTTTAAGCTGTGATTTACTCCTGAGAATAATTTACATTTTACGCAGCTATAATGCACATGCAAAACTTGATAAAAAAAGGTGTTCATTCAAGCTGGAAAACCATTGAATACAAAGTAAAAAATCACATCAATGAGAAGATAATTCCAATGATAGTTAACAATGCTTATGGGAAGCTTGATATTAGATGATCACTTTGTCTGGTACACATTTATACTATGTCCTTTTATGTTGACAATAATATCTCAAGTCAGTGAGTATCAAGCCACTTAAAATTTGTATAGTAATTCTAGAAACTCATGTTGCTATATGCCTAAAAGTACATTGTTCATTGGGGTTGAAATTTGAACTAAAAAATGACCTAACACAAACCTTTTGATACCTTTTCCAACACATCTACAATAAATGGTCCTATAAGTATAATCAAAACTGATCATAGCAAGCCAATTGGTCTTGTTTTACCATACCATTATTTGTGATAGCCTACAGCCTTTGAACATTTCACCATATCCTTGTCAACCCTATCCATACATGACAACATAACATTTCCATCATCTGAAATGTATCAATCCTAAATCATAAGAAATGATTCATCACATTGTATTTATTTTTCATATCACGTTTGGGCCATTGTTACCTTAACTGGTAAAGATACTTGTAGCCATAGTTATGAGATTCAGCTGAGCTTACTTGGCTGGTCTGACTCAGCTGGGATCTAAATCTAAGAAGATTAGTGTAGGTTTTAATCCCGTATAGAAATTACCTGCATACGAATTCTAAATCACAGAAAAATAAACAATGCGAGAGCATAACACATAAACACATATACATAGAGATTTTCCCCTGGATCCCAAAACCGGGACTACCAGCTTGATTTTTCATTATATTCCTTTCAATGTTACAATACATATTTATACATGCAGAAGCATCCAATACCATGGACTAAAAACCATCGCATTGAAAACCATAGGTAGGTTCGCCCAACCTAATATAGGGTCCAAAAAAAAAAATTTCCCGGGGCGCTGCCCTGGACCTCGTAGAGGGGGGCTACCTGCCCCCCTCAAACCCCTCGGATAGGGGGGGCTGCCACCCCCCCTGTGACCCCCCCGCTGTGCAATCAGTGCAACGAAGGGGGGGCTCCACCCCCCATCTAACCCCCCGGTTCACTACGTAGGTTAGTCATGGAAAGAATATAACACAACCCAACAATCTCCCACTTGTTGTTTTCTTTCCACAGGGGGCCACAGGAGAGCTTAGTCATTTTTCCAGCCCTGAAATGCCCACTGTTTCTCTACACCAAGAGAACTTCTCAGAGCTCACAAATTTTGTCAATGCATTTGAAGTATTCTTCAAAGTTTCCACCTTTACCAGCAACACCTTTTTGTCTTCTATCATATCCCTCACAAAGTGATACTGAACATCAATGTTCTTTGTCTTTGAATGATAAGAAGGGTTATTTGCCAAGAAAATTGCACTTTGGCTGTCACAGTCTATTCTTATAGCTCCCTGTACTAACCCCATACTTGAACACAATCTCTACAACCAAACTGCTTCCTTGCTTGCATGAGTGGCTGCCATGTATTCTGCCTCTGTAGTTGATAGTGCCACTACAGATTGTTTCTTACTCATCCAACTGACTGCACCTCCAAATAGGTTAAACACATACCCACTTGTAGATCTGCTCTGATACCAAATGTAGATTTTAACAACGTACATAAATTACTTGCATACGAATTCTAAATCACAGAAAAATAAACAATGCGAGAGCATAACACATAAAACACATATACATAGAGATTTTCCCCTGGATCCCAAAACTGGGACTACCAGCTTGATTTTTCATTATATTCATTTCAATGTTACAATACATATTTATACATGCAGAAGCATCCAATACCATGGACCGAAAACCATCGCATCTAAAACCATGGACCGAAAACGATAGGTAGGTTTGCCCAACCTAATATAGGGACCAAAAAAAAACTTTTCTCGGGGCACCGCCCCGAACCCCATAGAGGGGGGCTACCCGCCCCCCTCAAACGCCCCGGATAGGGGGGGCTGCCGCCCCCCCGCTGTGCAATCGGCGCGATGAAGGGGGGCTCTGCCCCCCCTCTAACTCCCTGGTTCACTACGTAGGTTAGTTGTGGAAAGAATATAACACAACCCAACAATCAGATGGAGTCGAACCTTAACATGGACAGAATTTAAGGTCTAGCTCAGACTCGAGCATAACTATCTCATGATCTGACTTGGGCTTGGGCAAGAATCGGGTAAAACTTGACAATTAAAAAATAAAATTTTTGTCCAAGTTATTTTCTTTTGACCAAATTTCCTGAATTAACTTTTAATTCTTGTCCAATTTTAAGTCAAACTTGGTTTCTTTGTCCATGTTTAGTTGGACCTAAATATTTATAGAAACATTGTCCTTAATTCTATTTCATAGAGGAATATAATCAAGCTTAGGATTAGCAGATGCTTCCATCACTGTGTCTATCATTTAGAACCAAGATACAGTACATTCATCTATTTCAAATCTAGGTACCTTTAGAGCTAGAACATTGTAGTAGTACTTGCAAGAGTACCGAATTTGAGGGATTCATATGAAGACACATGAAGAAAGAGGAGTGTGTATAGGGAAGTGCAGTACACGTGTTTGATACTTCCACACATTTTGAGGGCATGCCAATAGAAATGTCATTGTTGTTAGATACACTGACGTTGGTTAGTTTTAGAAAAGTTTTCTATCAAATATGTTGTTTTCATGAAGTAATATTCCCAACCAAGAGGATAAAGACTTGGCATGCCTAGGAGATAGTGGGCCTAGGACATAGTGGTGTTATTTATTGCATGTATGTGTGATTTATTAGTATTCCACCACTAATAACTTCATTACATAGCTGCTCGTTTAGTAATATATTACAACAATGTTTTGTTAAAGGAAAATGATTTTGGTTTTTTTGAACACTGTAAATTGGATGGAAATTTAGCTTTGAATTAGAAAAATGGAATATATTCTGAAAAATATGTTTTCTGATCAAATATGGGCCCATTTCCTGATCATTAAAAAAAATTGTTTTAACAATAAGAAATGATTTTGGACACAATGAATTACATAACTCTCTAACTGAAAAACAGGTTAGCATATTCGATTTTGTTTGCATTAGAGAAAAATGAATGGGTAACATTAAGTTTTCTTTGTGTTGGAAATAATACTGAGAGGGGGGGTGAATCAGTATTATCAGATCAATAAAACCTTTTCAATTTCATACTCAGAAACATATACGCGACTTCAGTTAAGTGAACCCGCGTGTACACGCGACTGTGTCTAAAGCAACTAGCGTATATGCAGATATCTTATGATTCAGTTAATCTTATCTTCAGTAAATGCATCAGAACATTATTAAGCAATTTAACAGTAAACAGGTGCAGTATAACAGAACAGAACATCACACAAGAGCCACACACATGAACACCATGATATAAGGTGGAAACCCAATGTGGGTGAAAACCACCTGCTGCAATTCGTCTCTTTCTTCTTTAATGAGAAACTTCTTTTACAATATACTGGTGCAGTCCTTTACCAGTATGCAGGCTACAACCTGCAGAGGGATACAACCCTCTCTTTCGTTTTCCAACTACTTCTGGAAGGGAGCTACAACCCCCTCAGCTCTTGTACTAGCTGATCCATTTACTAGTACGTAGGTGCTGACCCTACAACCTTCAGGGACCACGTTTCATCAATTTTCAGACTGGATCCAAGAGTACAAAGCAAACATTACCGCAATATAATCATCAACTTATACTTGCATCATAATTCATTAAACAACCCAATACCGAATCACTGAAACCCTGTCATCAAGAACACAGAACCCAAACCAGAATCTAGAACTCTGCAACAACCACCAGAATCAGCAACAACCTGAAATATCAACCCTTATCATGCATACGCTACTTCACTGTACCAAAACCGCGTGTATACGCGCTTTCTCCAAAGGCAACCCGCGTGCAGATCTAGAAATGATTACTTCTGCCTTTGCTGTCAGATCCGACCCTTGCCAAGCGTCCCGAACAGATAACTAGCAATACCAGATCCTCTCACTGCGTCAGACACCCACACACCATCTCTTTGCCTAGTGATCTTCTCCTTATATAGCCTTAGGCCTTGTTTAATACCAAGAGCCAAAACCATAGAAACACAATACCATCAACTTCAAAACTAGGGATCGACACGCCCGTCGAGACACAATGGTCCGAAACCATAGGCACAACTTCCAAGGACTAACCGCCATGGACCAAAGGTACTTTTCCACATACACGCGCTTTTTCTGAAGCCAACCTGCGTGTACACGCGACTTGGGCTTAACAAACCTGCTTGTATGAACTTCCTTGGCAAGCTGTACTAGGATCTGTCTTCTGAGTAAGTTGCCATCACCTGTACCAACTTCTGAGCATCTGTACCAACCTCTGAGTGAGTTGCCATCAAGGACAACACTTGAATCATAATGCCAACACTTTGAATATTTATAGAATCATTTCAGAGATTCTAAATGGAAATTGCATGTGCTAATCTTGCTCAAATAAATACAGGGAAAACAAGGGGCATATGCAATTTGTTCTCTTTTGGGAATTGGATTCCTTTTCCCCCGGAATAGTACGTTGACAATTGAAGATTACTATGTTGAAGCTATATGCCTGGTTAGTATCATAGTTTAAAAGTCTTGTCTTATTTTTTTTTAGTTTCTTGTTGTAATTCGTATCAATAATACTTTGCTCCACCCATTAGATTTCTAATTATCACTTTTATTGTTGAAATGTCACTGCTTCTTAAAGATAACTAGAGGAAACGATACATCTACAAAAGTGGAGCATGATACATTCTTAATAGAAATTTGCTAGCTCCGATGTGTTTGATTATGTTGGATAAAATCAAAATTGTAATGGACCATAAGCATGGGAATTCAAAATATTTGGATAGAAATGTGTGTGTCTATTTGCATTTATTACTTTAGTTGAAGATAACATTTCATGAACAAATGTTATACACTGAGAACATAGTAGGTACACAATTTATTCTATGGTGACGTTTTATTTTCTTTTTTTATATAGTTCATTTGAGTTTCTTGCTTTTATGGGAAAAAATGACATTAACAATATTGTTGATGTTGAAGTATATATTGTATGAATCTTTTATAGTCTACTTTAGTTTATATTCCAGTGTTCATTGACTTTCATGTCTTATACTTTGCATTGTATCTCTTTTTACAGGAAAGGAACTCAATATTGATGGCAAGGAGTAGGAATTGAAGAAAGTGGAGAACAATAACACTAGAGAAAAAAAAAGCAAATTAAAGAGAAAGAGAAGAGAATTGGTCTAGTGGTACCCATAGAGCCAATATCCTACATAAGACACACACATAAAGACTAATTATCAAGTATTCAAAGTTGAAGAATTCACTTGCAATGCCTTGGCAACACAATGATAATGTTTTGAAATGATAATGTTTATATCTAAATTTTAGTCATTTTTTAAGTAACTGATTAGTCATTTTGTACTAGTGTCCTGAATGAACACGTCAATCAAATCACATAATAATTGTGCATCTTTGATATGTGCAGATGTGTTATAGACATTTTTGTGCCTAGCATGGAGCATGAAATGTCAATAATCTGAGGGATCCAAAGTCCCTAAACATGTTGTTCTTACCCTTAGAGGAACAAGGTCAGCAAACCACAGCACTGAAAATCAGTTCTCCACCTGAAAACACTCAAAAACAAGCTATTTCTGGATCATGTCAGCTACTCCACTGAGCATCTGCGCTGAATGTCAACTGCTCCACTCTGTACCTGCGCTGAATGTCAAATCTAATGAAGGCTACCTGCGCTGGGCGAGATTGGCCAAATGGCACAGTCATTCTGCAAGGTGTCAATTGCCCAGGAAGCTTCCAAACTGACACTTGGGTCAAGGAATTCGCCTTGTGATGAGTAAGAGGGTCTTGATCTCCAAGTGGAAGTAAGAATCTCCAAGTGGACTCAAGAACTGAAGATTAACTAAAGTGGGAGAGGACACTAGTCAGCTTCATGTCAGTCTCAAGCTGACTCATCCTTTCTCCAAAAACCCTATATATAGAGCTCTCTCATGAGGTCTAGGGGGGCTGGAATTTTGTGCAAGTAAGGAAGTGTTGTTGGTTTGTGTATAGAACTATTGGGTGATTGCTTTGAAGGAGGTGAAGAGGAGATTTCTTTTTGCTGGGAGGTGTTGCTGAATTGGGCCTCTCATGGTTGTAACACTCTCAGAACTTTACTTCTTCCATTAATAAAGCATTTGAGGTTCTTCTATATGCATGTGTCTCTATGGCGAATTGATGCTTGTATATTTGATTTATTCTAATCCTTGAATCAGTTATGGATGTATGCTTCTTGTAGTTTCCCTTTCTTGTGCTTTTGCAGGATCTTTGTGTAGCTGGGCCAGTGAAAGAGCAAGGAGCTGGGAGCAAGCAGCAAAGAGGGAAGATTGGATCAACCATTAGCGGAAGATAACGGTTAGTGGATCCCTTTCTCCTCTCTCTTACATCTCATAAGGAAGTAATCTTGAATAGCTTTGTATTCAGTTGTTGCTGAGGTACTATCACCCTTAGAGTGGGATAGGGTCATTCCGTATTGGATACTTTTCCCAACAACAAATTGGAGACTCCGCTGGGGATCGTATCTTGTTGGTTGTTTGTGTTTTTGCTATTCATTTCATAAACAAAGGGAGTACCGAATCGAACTGTGTTTGAATCATTCAAATACAAAGTAGAGGGCAGCTACTCTAGCTCAGCTTATGGGCAAGTTTATGATTTGAAGAGCTGATCCACAAGGACTCTAATAAGCTCTTAGTGATAGCTTTTCATCCTCCTTGTCATCCCTTAGTGTGTCCTTGACTGATAGCTTCTGATTTGAGCAAAAACTGTGAATTTTTGAGCAATATGTGACCCGGAAACCACCAGAAACGAAAGTTTCATTCTTCAGTGCAGGCTGTACAAAGGCTGTTTGCATTTCAGCGCAGTTCTCAAAGGGGCTACCTGCGCTGAAGGTCAAACAGGCAGTGTTCCACCTGCGCTGGACCAGTCCTGCCTTGTGCTGCTGGGGTTTCCTGCTGGTTCTTGCCTTGTTTTCACTCTTGTTTTTGCTGTTTGTTACCAGTCAGTGGGCCTATCTGAAACCAACTTTCCTTGTCACTATTCCGCCTCAGTTGTATAAAGAAACTGTGTTTGTTCTTTGTGTATTTCTTGTACATTTACAGTTTCCCATAACGAAAGTGAACTAGTCTTGCTGTGACCTCTTAGATCTAGACCTGTGATAAAGTGTCGTTTTGGTCTTAAGAGTTAGTTTATTTGCTGTTCATAGCTGATTGAGCTTTTCCTTTCGTCATTTGGTTTGAATTTATATATTTCTAGTGTCGAAACAAGTAAATCTTAAGGTGTCTTTTGATTTTGGACAAGCTTGTTTGCTTTTACTTGAAATTGAATTCAAAATTATACAACAGCTTTCTTTTTGCATTTCACCAACATTAAGAAAGAGAAAAGAAATACTTGCATTGTGCATGTGCATTATGACAGCTTGCATGTTGATTTAGGAAAATGCATTAGTGTGTGCTCTATGATCTGTGTGAAAAGGTGTTATCTTTCTTTTCCCTCAGTAGTTAAGGTTTTCAAAGTTGAAAGATTGAAAAGCTTGCTTATCATCTTAGACTGCATTTAGGAGTGTTACTATACATCTCGTGGTGATCCATAAAGGCAAACTGCTAAACAAGATCAACCTTAAAATAAATTGAATTTACATAACAACGCATTGAAACATAACGCAAACATCTAGAGGTCTAAGCTAGAGACGTGTTCCAGCATCGTTAAACGTGATATCTTAGCGTTGAGTGGTTGGGTGATTCCTCCATGGTGAAGCGATAAGTATCAATACGGACTTGTGCTCCCACGTACCATCGCGTATATATTGGGAGACCCCTATAGGAATAAAGCCTTTATCCAATAGGAAATCGTGTCGGCCGCCCTACTGATCGCAATGCAGTGAACATAGCATTCACGAAGATCGACCACCCGTACCGTAAAACGTATTCTGTGGTTTTGCGAAAAGTTTGGCACACCCTCTGCCTAGAACTCCAGAGCAGTTTCTTTTGGCCTTTTTCAAACTCTATAACTGAAAAAGTCCAACCGAGCATTTGTCACTTCGGGCTCATTAAAACATCGAAGGAGACTAGAGTCATCTTTAGCTTTTTCTCGACTCTTAAAAAGTGAAAAAGCAAGTTGTGTCTAAGCGTCGTTATAAAATTTATTTTAAACGGAACATAATCACCTCCTATTCCCGCGTTGATCTTAAGTTGAGAACATGGAACGCCCCAACCAAGGAACTCCACATGATGGAAATCCTAGTCCATTCTCCTCTTGGGGAGAAGTCGGTGCGCCCCACATGGCCACATTGTCGCTTCGAGGACTGACAATTGGCCTGCCTATTTGGCTATTCTCAACTAATGTAGTTCAGACCACCATGGTTCCTGAGCAGTCGAGTCAACAGTTGGATCAGTCTAGAGCTGCCCACCAGCCTTCTACTTCTTATAACTCTTCCTCTAATCCTTCATCTTCACAAGGTGGGGCTGGCAAAAGCCAAGCTCCCATGGAGAAGAAGGAGAAGAAGAAGAGAGAAAGGAAGAAGAAGGAGCCTAAGGCGACTGGGGGCAAGCAAAAGACATCTGACAAAAACCCACACACAGCACAGACCGGGCCTAAATCGCCATGTGTCATATGTAAAGGAGACCACTTCCATAAAGATTGTCCCTGTATTCCCCGGATACTAAGGGACTGGTCACCTCATTTGCACAATTCAGGAGCATCAACCTCTGATAACCATGTTGATTGCGTACCGTCAACCAGCGAAAGTGAAGGTTCAAGACAAAGAGGGAGAGTAAGATCCCCCTGCAGACTGTGTGAAGGCGGTCACGCCATCCACCGTTGTCCCTTCTTAGACGAAGCGAAGAGAGTTTTGGAAGATCGTCCGGTTCCACCGGCAATACTTCCTCCTGGATACAAAAAACTCGTGCCGAGTCCTTCGTTGGTTGAAAATACAGCTGGCCTGCTCAAGTGGTCAGCTGAAGCGTCAGTCATTGAAAATGAACCTACTGAATCCAGACCAGACGAAAGTCTAAAGGTCGATACGGCAGTTGACCCGGTTCTTCCTTCAGAGGTTTCATCCTCAAATGACACCGTCACTGAAGATTCATCTTCAAATGACACCCTCACTGAAGAGAATAAAGATGACACCATCCAGATTCTTTTCATCAACACAGATTCTGATGAGCATCAGGGCAATGCGACCATTCCTTTATCGTAGGAAGGAACATCGTCAGGATCGTATCCGGCCATGTATTCGGTCCCACCACCAAGAAACCTGGTTGTGTCCTTTGATTGGAACCAACTAGGCAGACCCCGGTTACCAGCCAGTATACCATTCAGAATCATAGTCCAAATCTACAGAATGGTAATGGCTGGAACTATCATTGATGAAGGGGCATCTGTGAGTATCCTTTACTCTATTGCTTGGAAAGCACTAGGTTCCCCAGAGCTTTTACCTGAGATAAGAAATCTCTCGGGTTTTGATAAAGGAACCAGTCGACCGTTAGGGATCCTCCCCAATGTGCCTGTTACATTGAAAGGGAAGACCGTTCAAATGAACGTGATGGTCGTTCAAGGACCCTTGGATTATAACCTACTCCTTGGATGAGACTATATATATTGCATGGGAGCTATAGTCTCCTCACTCTTTAGAGTAATGTGTTTTCCACACGAAGGAAGAATGGTCAAGCTCATAGACCAACTTTCATTCCCAGGATCACGCATCGCAAATAGTCAAATACCAACCCTCAATGGTCTATTCACCCAAGAAATGTCTCCACCCCCAGTCCTCCTTCCCGATGAGTGCGAGTGATTCGGAAAGATGGGACTGGAACCCAGGGGGCATGCATCCTGGTCTGCTTCGGGCAGAGGAAACCTTGGGTATAAAGTAGAATTTCCGCGGAAGAATATGACTAGTCCATACCCCGTCCGGAAGAAGGAAGAGGGGTTGTTCTGGAGCAGGATTCTTTTGTCAAAGTTATGTGTTTGATGATTTTAGTCATTCACCTTTGTCTAAACAGGTAGGCTACCAAAGAAAGAGATTCTTTTGCGGCAGCAAATTGTAACCATCTTTGGGTAAAAGGCAAGCCTCACCGATTAAAACTAATGTTTTAGAGGATAAGTAGGGGCAGCCTCCAAAGAAAGAGATTCCTTTACTGCAAGAAATAGTAACCATCGTTGAGTAACCTAATGATAGACATCGCCAGAAAAAGAGTTTCGTTTGCGGCAGCAAATAAAACCATTTTTTGGATAACCTGAAAGAGGCAAGCCTCACCCATCAAAACAAATGTTTTGAAGGATAAGTAGGGGTAGCCTTGAAATTGTACCTTATACCTGGGGGCATGCAAACCATTTGGAGTGTAAGCAAAGAGCGGTCATTGATCGTTTCCTAACTTACATAAAGAAAGGATGAGAGGGAGCAAAGCTTAGTGAAGATGAAGCTCTATAAAAAATAGAGATCTCACAGGAGACATTCTTATCTTATGACTGGTATAATCGAGCAGTTTTAGCATAAAGTTCATGCTCGTTAAAAAATAAACGCAAGATCCGAGCAGTTTTAAAGCGGTCTTCATGCTCGTTAAAAAATAAATAAAAGCAGTGAGCAATGTTTCCTCCAGAGTTTAAGCTCATTTTTATCTAAAAAAAGAACCTATCCCGGTAAATAACCTTTGTGATCGTAATTTTATCAGCCATAAAAAGCCTTGGTCGTGTTTGCACCTGTCACCTCCACCGTCATTTGGCCGATCGTTCACCTCCATATGATTGTTTACCCATTTTGAGGAACAACTGCGAAGAGTGATTTCACCTAGCCATCCTTGTGACACTGCCGCGATTGGAAAATTCCAACCTGTACCTGGAATCAGTTGCTATCCCTGTTTATCACTCGTTCCTCAAAAGACGAGTCTTCTTTGAGCTCTTTTCATCTGACTCGTAAAATATGAAAAGTTTGCCGAGTTTTGGCCTTCCAACTCGTTAAAGTGACCGGAAGAGCTATCCCTCCTCTAAATTTTAATCTTTTTGGACCTGAGGGATCATTGCACAAAAAGATCGAGCGCTTGTTTTGTTCGGCTTGTTAAAAGTACCGAAAACTCATCCCTTCTGTATTGTTTTATACTTTTTCGGACTTAAGGGATTAGATGACGAAAAAGGAATTTTTGGAGTTAACTTTCTGTACCTTTTCAGACTCTCTAAAATTGAAAAGGACCGAGTTTTCCTTGTCGTTAGACTCGTTAAAATGATTAAATAGCGACAAACTTGTCTTTAGACGAGAACGAGTTTCCCTATCGCTAGGCTCGTTAAAACATAGCGATAGGCTTGCCCGAAGGGCAGGTTATAGAACAAGCATATGTTATCCTCCTCAAGCATGACAAAAATAAAGAGGTACTGGTCAGAAATGACTGGGGAAAAATTGGGAGAACCTCAAAGCTTTAATGGTAGCAAGTCGCTCTTGAACATGACACTTTGTCCTCCGTATCACATCGGGTTGGGTTGTTTCATTCACCGGTCTCATCACCATGGTCCTCGCCAAACCATCCACATTTGGGGTAATGCTACCGATCCATCACATCAGTGTCGTTATATGTTCAAGAGATGTTGTTCGGAAAGAGTCAACCGTGTCCCATCCACTGCCATACATTATCCTTCATCCACCCATGATTTCCACTCGGAATCATATTTCACAGATTGTTTTCACCTCCATTAAAATCATTAACTCCGTTCCGTGTCACTGATGTGGGATTCATTAAGGCCCTCCTTTGACGGATTGCTTCTTGTCGACTTCAGCTCATTATCCAGGAAGTTGATCTAGGAACAACCCCACCAGTACTTTGAAGCTCGCATGCCTCAATGGCAAGTTTCTCACTTCCGGCGACAGGTATACATCAATGACCTTCGACCAGAAGATTTTGCGTGGTGTTTGAAGCCAAGTCCTTTATTCACACTAGGTGAATTGTACTGCAGTACCTTGAGGGTCATTTTCATTATTGGTGATTCCTCTCGCGCTTGTTAACGGTTTACATTATTGACCGGTAATCAAGTGATGTCTTTCCATGTTCGACTTCAACGTAATTCTCACATGGATCGACTTATACTTAGAGTAAAGATCGAACGAGATTGAAGACCCCAGATCTAGTTTCATCCATCCGGGCTGCGATATATATTCAGGAAATATAAAGACATTTGTTATGTACATCATTGCAACAGATGATCATCCTATTCAAAGGATGATAATTTCAGCAGAGAATTATCAGTCTACCATCAAACGATCGTCTGTTCTATGTACCAAAATGAATTTATAAAGCTGAGCATGGGAATGCCCGCCTCAGCTAGATCATGAAAGCAGAATGAAAAATAATGTATTGTATTGTATTTTATTACAGGGCACCTCTCAGCGATTGAATGAACTTCGGATCCTCCTGATAAAGCATTTCACCCGATAAACGACCTCATACTTTAGGGGGCAACTGTTATAGAAATTTTTGTGCCTAGCATGGAGCATGAAATGTCGATAATCTGAGGGATCCAAAGTCCCTAAACATGTTGTTCTTACCCTTAGAGGAACAAGGTCAGCAAACCACAGCACTGAAAATCAGTTCTCCACCTAAAAACACTCAAAAACAAGCTATTTCTGGATCATGTCAGCTGCTCCACTGAGCATCTGCACTGAATGTCAACTGCTCCACTCTGTACCTGCGCTGAATGTCAAATCTAATGAAGGCTACCTACGCTGGGCGAGATTGGCCAAGTGGCACAGTCATTCTGCAAGGTGTCAATTGCCCAGGAAGCTTCCAAACTGACACTTGGGTCAAGGAATTCGCCTTGTGATGAGTAAGAGGGTCTTGATCTCCAAGTGGAAGCAAGAATCTCCAAGTGGACTCAAGAACTGAAGATTAACTAAAGTGGGAGAGGACACTAGTCAGCTTCATGTCAGTCTCAAGCTGACTCATCCTTTCTCCAAAAACCCTATATATAGAGCTCTCTCATGAGGTCTAGGGAGGCTGGAATTTTGTGCAAGTAAGGAAGTGCTGTTGGTTTGTGTATAGAACTATTGGGTGATTGCTTTGAAGGAGGTGAAGAGGAGATTTCTTTTTGCTGGGAGGTGTTGCTGGATTGGGCCTCTTATGGTTGTAACACTCTCAGAACTTTACTTCTTCCATTAATAAAGCATTTGAGGTTCTTCTATATGCATGTGTCTCTATGGCGAATTGATGCTTGTATATTTGATTTATTCTAATCCTTGAATCAGTTATGGATGTATGCTTCTTGTAGTTTCCCTTTCTTGTGCTTTTGCAGGATCTTTGTGTAGCTGGGCCAGTGAAAGAGCAAGGAGCTGGGAGCAAGCAGCAAAGAGGGAAGATTGGATCAACCATTAGCAGAAGATAACGGTTAGTGGATCCCTTTCTCCTCTCTCTTACATCTCATAAGGAAGTAATCTTGAATAGCTTTGTATTCAGTTGTTGTTGAGGTACTATCACCCTTAGAGTGGGATAGGGTCATTCCGTATTGGATACTTTTCCCAACAACAAGATGTGTCAACATATTTCATAAGCATTGCCCCCTTGGGAAAATTAACAAAGAATTTAATGAGCGTTCTACCGTTTTGATCGGTCCAACCATTTGACATCACAATGCATCCTGTGTGTGCCAATGAGCCCATAAACTCCTCCAATATTTTAGTGTATTCGACCTTTTCATTCTGAAGAATAGTCCCTCTAACGTCATCATAGGAAGGGGCTTTGTACCCAAGGCCAACAATAGCAATAACATCAATCACAGGTTGAAAAAATGGATTGTTCTTGGTAGTGCTGAAAGGAACATCACTACAAGGACGAAAACTACCCAATAACTTGTTAGCTTCTTCCTTCTCTCTTTTTCTAAGAGATTACATGACAAATGATTGTGCACCATGTGTGGTTCTAAGAATAAAAAATGATGTGGCAGCCGTGGGATTGATGCAAATGTTGATTCTGAAGGAGACCAGTACCACTATCATGATCACCTCCTAATCCCACTACTCCACCCCATGCCATTTGACTCTTCAGAGTTGACTTGGTCACATTGGTTGTCTCTATTTTTTCTGATGGTTTGAAGGATCTACAGATGATTTTTGGATTTGTATTTTTGAAAGTCCCTACTTCATGTCGAGGAAAACGTGCAAGGTGGAACTTCACTCTGTCTACCACCGTGTCATATGATGCCCACATAACTTGCAACTCAAATTTGATTTGTCAAACCCTCCATCAGGTTAACCAAATTCCCACAGAGGGTCCAATATCCTTGGCATGTTTATAACTTTTTTGAACTCTTGAGTTTTAATGCAAGATTGAAGTTTGAACCTAGGGAGCAAGAAGAATTGAAAGGTTAACAAATAAAATTAAAATTTACATACAACATTTTGAAATTTTGACAAAAAAACCTCAACTCAATGCATCAATAATGGAAAAAAAACACATTCAAACCCAAGAAGAAAGCATGGAAACAAAATAGGGCACAAGAATAATTTAAGAGAATAAAACAAATAATCAAGATTTTCCATTTTTGACAAAAAAATCTCTCTCCACTAAATGCAACAAAGATGACAAAAAAACACACTCAAATGAAAGAAAAAATCATGGAAAATATATGGGTGATAGAAATCGAAACAAAAACAAAGAAAAATGAAAAAGAAATAGGGCCAAATTTGATGACCATGCTTGAAAACCACGTTGTGGTGAAGAAACTTAGACCAAGCTCGACTTTCTTTTTGCTTGGGATGCTAAATTATTTCACTTTTCTCCTCTCTTTCCCTTGTAGATGAGTCTCCACCTCCTTAGCTCTCACCCTTGCCATCTATCTGAAAAATGAATAAAAGAAAAAAAAACACTTTAAAAGGTTGTTGTCACGTGACCTGATGAATTTTTTGCATCAGATCACGATTTTTTCAAAAAACTCACGTTGCGAAAGAATTGTCGATTATACCAGAAAATTAATTGCCATAATGAAAAAATCACATTTTTTTCAAGAAATCATTATTTTATCATAATGTTCGGAATAATGCTATATATATATGAAGGACAACATATTTATTTAATTATAAATATTATTAGCTATATTTTTTTAATAATATTAGTTCCAATCTAGGTTTCTTTTAATTTAATTAGCATTTCAAAAATACTACAATTTCTATTTAGAAGTTGATTTTGAAGTTTTTGTCACAATAATTTTGGTTGTCTTTACTCTAAAAAAAAAATTCACGGGTTTTTATTGGTATCATGAGATTTTGATTTAAAATTTAATTTTAAGGTTTTGGTTGTAATGAGATGAGCTTGTAATTGTGCAACACAATACCAATTGTGTACACCACCACTATAATCGTTAAGCATATCATGCCTACCCTTAACGAGGACATGGGTTAAGTAGGGGATAGAACCAATCACTTCATAATATTTTACATAACATGTTTACGTGCTTTGCGAAATGAGCTACCTTGAGGGCTATCAACTATTAATATCATACTTTTGAATAAACCTTCATAGATCCATAAGTCCAATCTACCAATTGTCAAGATGAATCAAATATCTCATCATACAAATCTTCTTCTGAGTGTAAGCCTTGATCAAAGATTTTCACCTCAAAGAGATTTGATTCCTCTCATAGCTTGGTAGATTCGAAGATAAGATGGATATATGTTGATTCTCAATGGTATTATTTATATTTGTATAAATTTCACACACACACAAAAACAGACACACATATGTTTATAAAGTAAGGTATTTTGTATTATTACTAAGAGAATATACATCTCATTTTTTTTACTAGCAGTCGGGAAAATTAGGAACTGCAGATAAACTACATCTAAACTATGATAAAGTGTCAGAATAAGTAGAATTGATAGTAAAAGTCAGATATTGAGTTCATAAAAATAGATGGGTACTTGAAGAATTGGAGAACACATATAAATAACTTAAAAAAGCTAAAAATAAGAGATTCATGCAGAGATTAAAAATGAATAAGTTAACCAAAAAGAAAAGAAGCTAATTTTATCATTCAAGATTATTTATAAGAAAAATTGATTTAAATTTTTTTTAAAGAGTAGTGTCGTGTCTAAGAGTTGGGTTGGATTGATGTTGTTGATGTAAATGGTGTATTTCTCAATAATCAAAGATTGTTGAAGAAGTTTTGGTGAGCTTTTTAAGACACATATTTAATTGTTTATGTAAGGAAATGGCCTTCATGATTTGAGTATGAAAAACATATCAAAGATGAATCATTGAGGTTAAGCAAGTTGTAGCTTCCAGTTTAGTGTTTGTAGCTCCTTCCATTAGTTGTTGGTAAATATCGAGGGGTTGTAGCAAATAAATCATTCCTGCTAGTTCTATCTAGAAAACTTTGTAACAACAAGTAGTAGTTCCCTTTGTGAAGAAATTGAATAAAGGATTGAATAATTTGGGTGTTCCTTTGTGTCACTTATATTTGTTATGTTCTTACTCATATGTATTAATTGTTGAATAATTTCATGGTGTCCAAATATACTTCCAAAAGTGAATGAAATTATAAGATTTCTATAATATTGATTCACCCCTCTCTCAATATTGTCCTAGTTTCTAACAATTGGTATCAGAGCTTGGTTGCTTCAAATCAATTTAACAACTAGAAGAAAAATCAAGAACCATGGAAAATCAGGAGGAGGGTTTACCAATAGAGAAGTTACGTTCAATGGAAGAAACTGTGTGTTTTGGAATGTAAGGATGGAAATCTACATTTAATCACTTGGAGCTAATGTATGGGATGCGATAGAAGATGAATATAAAAATCCTCTAGTAGTGATTAAGAAATATCAGAAGATGGATTTTACATGCAATTCTAAAGCCATGAATTCCCTTCTTGATGGCTTACCTAAATCAGAACTTGTCAAATTAATGGACTGCATGTCTGCCAAATCTATTTGGAACAAGGTGAGTAGCTTCTATGAAGGTAACAGTAAAGTAAAACAAGCTAAAATTGAAGGATTTATGATGAAATTTGAGTCTTATAAGATGCTTGATGATGAATATATTGCAAAGTACTTTAGAGTTGATGGACTTGTGAGCACTATAGGGGGTCTTGATGAGAGATGAGAAGAACTAGTAGTAGTTAAAATGACGTTGAGATATCTTCCTAAGAGATTTAATCCCAAGGTTTTAGCCATTAAAGAGATGACCAATATGAAAACTTGCAATCTAAATCAATTACTTGGAACCCTTAGTGCTTATGAGATGATAATCTCAAATGGAAATCCTACAACAAAAGAGTTAGACTTCAAAGTAGATAAGAAGCCCAAGAAAGAGCATTATGATTCATGTTGTGAATCAGATGTTGAAGAGGCCAAGTTTGTGAGCAAGCTCAAGAGAGGATCATAAAAATATAAAGTTAAGTTACTGTTTAAGTGGTGTAACTATGGAAAATTTGGCCATTATGCTTCAAAGTGTCTTGAAAAGAGGAATGATTACGATCCAAGAGAAAAATTCGAGAAAAATCAAAAGGAAAGAAAGAAGGCTAAGAAGAGGAGCCCCTATATCCAATAAGTCTCATCCTCCGAAATTGAAGTAAGACAATCCTTAGATGAGGACAAAGATGATGAAATTCCAAAGGAATTAATGCTCATGGCCTTAGAAAATCTCAAAGTTGAAGCTATTAATTTTGGAGGTGAAGAGGTTGAAGTTTACCTAGAATTAGAGCTAGTAAGTGTACTTGAGGAGATTGAAAGGCTAAAGAATAAAAATAAATCCTAGGATTTATTGATCATAGAAATTGTTGAACGTTTTGAACCATTTATCTTACAAATTGAAGAAGGTAAGAAGATTCAAGAATCTTTAAATCAATAGATGAGTGATAAGAATCAAGCTTGTGAAAGGCTAGAGAGTGGAACTGTTTTCATGAGAAAAGAAGTAGAAAAGGAAAAATATTAGTTGAGCTTTAATTACAATTTTGGAAAAGGGACTACTAATTTAAATGAGCTTTTGTGAGCACAAAGAGTCTCTAAATATTGAATTGTCTTTGGATTTGAGGTTGAATCTAGCTCAACAACAAAATTAGAAGGTAAAATGTTAATCACCTTTTTACCTACAACAAAAGAAGGCTTTGTGCAGTAGAAAAAGGGAAAAGACAACATGCATAACAATACCCGACAACAAAATGATAAGCAACAATAAATTAAAGGGACATAATTTCACAACAAAAGAAATATGTTGGAAAGGAAAATGGAAATACAAAGAAATCGACCCAGCTAATATTAGAAGACAATTTTCTAGGTATATTGATATATTTTGAGGCTATTGCTTCACCTACACTAATTATGGACATAAAGCAACAAATTTGAGAGTGAATTTATCCTATAGGAAGCTCAAAGAAAGAAGAAGAAGTCAACAACAAAATCAATTAATCATATGGAGGAATAGTAGATATAGCTATAACAATTCTTTTTCTCCTTTGAACAGTTTGATTCAAGGTTTTAAATGTAAAAATTTTGGGCATATAGTAGCTAATTGGAAACTTAAGGATTCGAGGCTTGAACCAGTTATTGAGAAAATTAGATGAGAGCCCATGTTTTGGAAAGAAAGGGAGAACACAATGAAATGTGATATTTTTTTGTATGCTTAGAATGAAGGAAATCATTGGTATGTGGACAATGGTTGTTCTAGGCAGATCTTAGTAGATAGAAGAAAGTTGTTGACATGAAAACTAGTTGAAAAAGGTAATGTAACATTTGGTAACAATGCAGTTGGTAAGATTGTTGGTAAAGGAGTTGTCAGTATGTCAAATGGTAGAGACAAAGCTAAGAAGGTATGGTATGTTGATGGGTTGAAGCATAATTTTCTTAGCATGTCCCATATGCGGGATCAGGGATATGATGTGATTTTTAAGGCTAAATAATGTCAAATCAAGTCTGGAGGCATAGGTGAAATTTTGGTTAAAGCTGTGAGAACATAAATTAATGTTTATGTTATGAAAGGCAAAAAAAAGAGATGTTTCCTGTCAAATGTTGATGGAAGTTTGTTGTGGAATAGGTGAGTTGGATATCTGAATTTTTATTAGATAGTTATATTGAAGAAAAAGAATGTTGTCAAATATTTACCTAGGCTATCAAAATTAGAGAATATGATTTGTAAGTCTTGTTAATTGGGTAAGGAAACTCGAGTACCATTCAAGTCTAAGGATATATCATCATCAAAGCCACTTGAGCTGCTACAAATGGAATTATGTGTACCATCAAGAACCCGGTCACCCATAGGTAAATCCTACTTCATTCTTGCTATTGATCATTTTAGTAGGATGATGTGGGTTTATTTTCTCAGAGAAAAATTTGCAAATTTTGAGAAGTTCAAAGATTTCAAATCTATGGTGGAAAATGAAACTAATTGTAAAATCAAGAGTGCAAGATCTGATAATGGAGGTGAATTTACTTCAAAAGAGTTTGATGACTATTGTAAAAAGAATGACATTAAGAGCTAGTTCACAATAGTAGAGACTCCACAAAAAAATGGTGCAACATAACGAGTAAATAGATCTTTTCAACAACTACCTAGAGCTATGATGGATGAAAGGAAAGTTTAGTAGGGATTTTGGGTTGAAGCTATTCAAAGAGCGGTGGTGATACTTAACAAGGCTTGCTTTAGACCATTTAGTGATAAAAATCGCTATGAGATTTGGTATGGTAAACCTGCAATTGCCATGCATTCTATAGTGTTTGGAAGTGTTACATCAAGAGGAATGATGATAATCTTGGTAAGTTCGATGCAAGGGATGATGAAGGTATTTTATTGGATATTCTAAAAACAACAAAGGCTATAGATTCTATAATAAGAACACAAAGAGGATTGATGATTATATTTATGTCAAAGTGGATGCATATGTTGAACTTGAAGTCAATCAACCAACAAATAAAAGCTTCCATGATCCAATCATTTATAATGACAAGGTTGAAGAGCCACTCTCAAAGGAAGATAGTGAAGAGCCCTCTAGTCCTCAAGCGAAAGATCCTTGAAGGTATGTGTAAAAATAACATCGAGCTCATCAAATTGTTGGTGATTTAAATATAGGTGTGCAAAAATGAAGGAAGCTACTCAACCTCGCTATGTAAGCAAATGTAGCTATGTTGTCCATGGAGGAACCCAAGGATGTTGCACAAGTTAGTTAAGATGAAAATTGGCTAAAATATATGCATGAAGAATTGGACCAAATCGAGAAAAATCATGCATGGGAACTTGTTCCTAAACCAACAAACAAGAATGTCATTGGAATTAAGTGGGTCATCAAGAATAAGTTGAATGATCATGGTGAAGTGATCGGAAATAAGGAAATATTTGTATGCAAATCTTATGATCCAATTGAAGGTCTATATTTTGATAAAACTTTTGCCCCTATTGCTTGATTAGAGGAATTTAAAATGTTTTAGGCGTTTTCCTGTTTCAAGAAATTTAAGAGATATCAAATGGATGTCAAATATTCCTTTCTAAATGGAGGGTTGCACGAAGAAGTTTACATAGAACAGAAATATGGTTTTTAGCTGATAGATAAGCCTAATTATATTTGCAAGCTTAAGAAGTCCTTGCATGGCCTTAAGCAAGCCCCTCGGGCTTGGTATTCCAAGCTACATAGTTATTTTCTCAAGTGTGGTTTCAAAAGAGGTGAAACTGATAGTAATTTATATGTTAAATCTAATGATGCAAAACTAATATTGGTAGTTGTTTATGTTGATGACGTTATTCTTTTGAATGATTCATATTCATTAACATGCCGATTGGCAGTTGATATGAAGGCCGAGTTTGAGACGTCTATCTTCGTGGACTTTATAGTGTGCGCTCTCTGCTCTATGTTGAAAGAATATCATCTCTCTTTCCTTAGTAGCTAGGATTTTCATTGGAAAAAGAAGTCTAAACAATTGCTTATCATCTTAGATTGCATTTTAGGAATTGTACATCTACATCACACGATGAACCTGAAAGGAAAATTTCTTAAGCAAGATCAACTATAAAATAAATTTAATGAATCTAAAAACGCTTTGGAACCTAACGCACAACATTTAGAAGTCTAGGCTAGAGACGTATTCCAATGTCGTAAAACCTGGTAACTGTTGTTTTCATTGCTGGTTGGGTGATTCCTCCACTTTGAGACGATAAGTACCAGTACAGACTTCTACTCCCACATATCGTCGAGTATATATTGGGAGACCAAAATAGGCTTTATCCTTTATCCATAGGAAGCTGTGTCTGCTGCCCTATCAATCGCAATGCACTGAACAAAGCATTTGGGAAGATTGACTGCCATACCGTAAAAAGTATTCTGTAGTTTTGTGATTGGTTTGGTAATCCCTCTGTCTAGATTTCCAGAGTAGTCTCTTTCGTTCCTTTTCAGACTCCTTAAAGGAAAAGGTCAATCTGATCACTTGTCACTTCAAGCTCATTAAAAATCGAAGGCGACTAGAGTCATCTTTTGTTTTTTCTCGACTCTTAAAAATTGAGAAAACAAGTTGTCTCAAAGCGTCTAAAATTCATTTAATTCGGAATCATTTTCCCCTTTATTTTGAGTTGATCAAGTAATCCGCAATCGTGGAAGAAAGTCAAGCGAAATCACTAGAAAATCTTTTGGATAGACTATATATGTCTAAACCGTCGACATCAGAGCCTCCTGCTGCTACTCCAACGATGTTTGCCGATATACCATTTGTCCCGACAAGTTATCAACAGCAAGCCGGAGTCCAATCAGGGACTGTTTTGACGACATGGTCAGTTCATATTTCTTCATTTGTATTATCATCTGGTATTTCTTATGTTGAAACTCAACAAATTGATCCAATGTGACTTCAAAGGCCAATCTACCCTTTAAGTACTAGATTGCAACCATATGGAGGGCAGTATGCCTTTTCATTATTCCGTCCCAGAGAACAACCATATGGGAGTTTACAACAAAGTTCAGGTCAAATTGGAACTACATCTAGCGGTTGGGTACCAATACTGCCTCAGCAACCAAGGGTTGTATATTCAATGCAACCAGTCCACCTTGTGTCGAATATTCCCACTATACCTGCTATGGTGACTGCATCGCAAGTACAAGCGCTACCTGTTGTATGTCAACCCCAAGTTTCTCAGGTTGTAATACAACAGCCTCTTGTCTCAACGACTCAATCACAACCTCAGGTTAGTTCCTCTTTATCTGGAGCGACTCAGGCTCAAACAAGTACTATGACTCCTCATCTTGGTCAATCATCCAGTATTGGACAACAGCAAATGGTCCAACAACCATGGCTAGTTCAATCTCAACAACTGCCATTCCAGCAATCATATCAAGGACCTGAGCAACAAGTCTTTGTAAGCAATGGGCAACCGCATTTCCAAAGTGGTTATCAACAACCATATTATAATGGTTATGCCCATCAACCTTATCAAAATTACCAGCATCAAATACATTATGCTGGTATGCAAAGACCCACTACTCAGGCGATTCCATCTTGTCTTGGGTATGCTTCACCTAACCTGAATCAACAGTTGCCCTTTGTAGCAACTCTAGAATTACCAGATCTAAACCGACTGACGAATGATCCAATTTCTTATGCCCCTTGGTGGCCAACGATTCTACATAAACTTCCGTCAGATGTTCCTAAATTTAATGGGAATCCGGGTGAATACCCGTCGAATCATGTGATGACCTTTCATCTGTTGTGTTCATCTAACACGCTAAACGATGATTCGATTAGGCTTGACCTTTTTCAATGAACGTTAACTGGTCCGGCAAAAAAATGGTATATCGAATTGCCCAGAGCTTCATTCGATAACTTAAACACCCTAGCCACAACCTTTTTAACCCATTTTCAGTTACCAATAAGGTACGAAATAGGAACAGAGCTTCTCACCAATTTCAGATAGACAACGGCCACTCACATATTCGATCATATTCATGAGTGGTGACGTCGTCATAGAATGGTAAAAACATTCGTTCCTGATCAACTTTTAGCTGAATGGTTTATTAAGTAATTATTACCTTCCATTACAGAAGATGTGGCAAAGGGAGGATTCATCACTGAAGAGCAAGTTATTGCTCGCGCGCAATATTTAGACTTGATTTATACTCAGTCTGGCACGCTCTACAATAAAATCCCTGACACTCCCAGACCAGAATTTTCCGTTCCTCCTCCTCCTAAATCGAACAATGACTCTCATGTTGGTAATGGCATGATTGGTAAGACAGACACGAAATCAACAAAGGCTACATCTAAAAAGGCCCATAAGATTTCTATTCAAAATGCAAATGAGGAACTTCTCGCCTCGGAAGTAAATGGCATGTCGACCGACAAGGGCAAACAACTGAAGCAACCAGGGGGCAAGAGGAAAAAGAAGCAGGATCAGTCATCGCCTAAAAAGCCTTCTGCAAACCCTTTTGGGCAAAGGAAACCCCCTGCGTGGTGTCATATATGCGATGAGGATCATTGAACGAGAGATTGTCCACATAAAGCTGAAGTTAAGAAACTCTTTAAGAGTTCAAAAACCTCAGCAGTATTGACTGATCCGTTTCCAAACCCGAGAACCAAACTGGTTGCTAATCAAAATGCTTCCCGATCCCAAGTGCTTATGTTGTCCATTTCAAAACATCAAAATGATGCTTTGATAACGAAAAGGAATAAATATTTCGAGAATCCACAGCTGTCGAACAACAAGGCTACTGATCAACTAAGTAGTTCGATAACAACTTCAATCGATGTTGTGCCACCCATCATTCCTGAGCTAACGATAAACTGCCAAAGGGAGTAGTACACAAATCGACATTTAATCCTTGTGCTAAAGTAGCATAGAATTATAAGATAGTAGAGGACCTGGCCCATTCGCCGTCCTCTATGTCAACACTTGAGGGACCGCAAAATTGCCCCTCCCAAAAGTAGGCTCTATTATCAGTAATAGGTGTGATTGACCCAACGGATTCCAATCTTGTATCCTTTAATCACAAAGGATATGACCCTCAATTACCAGCTGAACTAGCTTTCCTTATTCAAGTGAAAGCCCTCAACAAAACTGTTCATCAAACAATTATTGATGAGGGTGCATCTACATGTATTATGTCGATGAGTTGCTGGAAAACTTTAGGATGTCCACCCTTGTCACCATCAGTGACAACATTAAAAGAATTTGATGGACGAACATATACCCCATACAAGATTTTAAGTAACTTGCAAATAGAACTGGGGGGGCAAATCAGTAAAAATTGATGTTGAAGTTATCGATGGAAACCTCGATTACAACATCCTATTGGGAAGGCCCTGGATATATGCCATAGCTGGAGTTGTGTCGACCTACTTCAGGAAGATTGCATTTCCCTTCCAAGGAGGAATTAGAATCGTCGACCAACAAACATGTCTCCCCAAGAGTTCACAAGTTACGGGAAGCATTCCAATGATCCATGGAAGCAATCATTTGCTTCAAAATATCGGAGTAGGCCTCCTAAAAGACCCTACCTTAATGGGTACTTTTGCCCTACCACCTCCGAGTAATATGGAAGAAGTGGCCACAGTGGAAACCTGCAATATGAAATCTTCTATATCTAATGGATTCAGAAGATTCCTGAACATTTTGATAGCATGGATCATCGCCATTTTATAAATATTGTAGCAATCAATTTTCTTGGCCTAGGGGACAGACCCAAATCAATGCTCATCGAGTATTTGGATAGATAGGTCTAAGGAATATGGTACCTCTTCAGATCCTTGGTTGCATTTACGTTCTACAGACAAAGGAATCATTCAATCAATGATGATAGGAGAGGCACCAAGGGAAAATCACCACCATCATTCCCATCTTCCAGATTACCATGAAAATTATTCCAGCAACCTTAATCATCCTTCAGTTTTTGATTTTCTATCAAATACTGTAAATACGGTGGATACCGAGGACGGTTCTTATCTCGTGTAGACCTTGTTAAAAGATGAAACAAGGAGTCATGAGGATAGTTCTTTTACTGTGCCAAACTAATTAAAAAATGAAACAACTCCCTTTCCAAATCGATTCTTTGATTATGATGTCGTAAAATCCAAGTTGAGACTTTCAAAGATCTCAGAGGTAAACCTTCATTCCAACCACCGTTTTGAATGCAATGAAGCTTGGGGGGCATGCACCTCGATTTGTGTTATTATGCTAGGGGCATGCAAACTTATCACAATTAGTGTTACAACAAGGTTCAAGCTCGTTAAAAAATAAACCCGCCTCAAGCAGTTTTAATGCGGAATTCAAGCTCCTTAAAAAATAGACATAAGCAATGAGCACATGTTCCCCCAGAGTTTAAGCTCATTAAAAAATGAACCATTTTCTGGTAAATAACCATCGTGAATGTATTATCATCAGCCTTTGATGTCTTGGTCATGTTCTCATCATCACCTCCACTCTATATTAGCTGATCATTCACCTCTGTTTGATTGTTTACCCTTTTTGAGGAATAGCTGCGAAGAGTGATCCTGTTAGCCATCCTTCTGACACTGTCATGATTGGAAAATTCCAAACCTTACCTGGAATCAACTGCTACCCGAATTTATCACTCGTTCCTCGAAAAACGAGTCTCCTTTAAGCTCTTTTCAACTGACTCATAAAATATGAAAAGATTGCCGAGCAATTGGCCTCTCCAGCTCGTTAAAGTGACCAGAAGTGCTATCCCTTCTTTAGATTTTAATCTTTTTGGACTTGAGGGATTATTACACAAAATGATTGAGCGCTTGTTTTGTTCGGCTCGTTAAAAGTACCGAAAATTCATCCCTTTTGTATTCTTTTATACTTTTTCGGACTCAAGGGATTATATGATGAAAAAGGATTATTGGAGTTTTCTTTACCTCCCTTTTTCAGACTCTCTAAAATTGAAAAAAGGACCGAGTTATCCTTGTTGTTAAACTCGTTAAAACCGAATAGCGACAAACTTGTCCATATAGACAAGAACGAGTTTCACTATCGCTAGGCTTGTTAAAACATGGCGAGGGGTTTGCCCGAAGGGCAAGTTATAGAAAAAGCATATGTTATCCTCCTCAAGCTTAACAAAAATAAAGAGGTACTGGTCAGCAATGACTAGGGAAAAATTGGGAAGAAAACATGAAGAAACTTTATTGGTAGCAAGTTGCTCTTGAACATGACACTTTCACTCCACATCTGAGTTGGGTTGGGTTGTTCCGTTCACTGGTCATATCACCATGGGTCCATCACACCATCAATATTTGGGGTTAGCGCTACCAATCCATCATGTCAGTGTCGTCGAGATGTTCAAGAGAAGTCACTCAGAGAATTCATCTGTGTCTCATCCACTGCAATACATTTACACTCCATTCTTTCATGACCGCCACCCTGAACCTTATATCATCAGATCGTTTTCACCTCCATTAAAATCATTTGCTCCATTCTGTGTCATTGACGTGGGATTCACTAAGGCCCTCCTATGACGGATAGCTTCTTGTCGACATCAGCTCATTATCCAAGAAGTCAATTTAGGAACAACCCTTTCAGTACTTTGAAGCTTGCATGCCTCAATTGCAAGTTTCTCACTTCTGGCGATAGGTTTACATCAATGGCCTTCGACTAAAAGATTTTTCGTGGTGTTCGATGCCAAGTCCCTTATTCACACCACGTAAATTGTACTGTAGTACCTTGAGGGTCATCATCATTATTGGTGATTCCTCTCACACCTGTTAATAGCTTACATCATTGGCTGGTAATTAGGCGATGTCTTTCCAAGTTTGACTTCAGAACATCTCTCACATGGATTGACTTGGACTTTGAGTGCAGATCGAACGAGATCAAAGACCCCAGATCTAGTTTCATCCATCCGGGCTGCGATATATATTCAGGAAAATAAAGACATCAAATGTACATCATTATTGCATAGATAATCATCCAATCCAAGGGATGATGGCTCTACCAGAATCATCAGTCTACACTCAGACGATTGTCTATCTTATGTACATGAAAATGAATTTATAAAACTCAGCATCGGAATGCCCGCCTAAGCTAGATCATGAAAATATTATGAAGATAATGTATTGTATTGTATCTTATTACAGGTTGCCTTCCAGCTTGAAAAAACTTCAGATCCTCATGATAAAGCATTTCACCCGACATCAACAGATTAACGACCTCATGCTTTAGGGGGAAATTGTTATAGACATTTTTGGGCACTGCAACCCCAATCATAAATGTCCATAAACCAAGGGCTCTTAAGTCCCTAAAAGTGTTGTTCCAACCTCTAAAAGAAGAAGGTCAACTGATTACATCTTCTCCTAGAAGTTCTCCATGAGAAACTACTTAGAACTGGTCAAAACTGGACCATCTCACCTTCTCCATGGTCAAAGTGCACTGCGTCCCACCTAAATACACACGGGAGGTGTGATGCATACTGAAAAGCCCTTCTATGGGGTGTGATGGGCGAGAGTGGACAAATGGCAGGGTCAATCTGTGAGGTGGAAGATCATGGAATATTGCAGAAACTTCTCCTATGACACTTGCCTCTCTGCATTCGCCCAGGGATGAGTAAGAGATCATCAATCTCCAAGTGGAATCAAGAACTATTAGAGAGAGGACACTAATCAAATCTCAAAAGCTGACTCACCCCCCTTGAAAACATCTATATATGGATCCGTCATCCCAGAGATCCAGGGAGCTGGAATTTTGTATCTTGTAAGGAAGTGCTGCTGGTTTCTTGGTGTAACATCATAGTGTTGGGTGATATAAGCTTTTCATGAGGTGAAGAAGGGCTTCCTTGCTGAGAGGATGATGCTGGGTCAGAACAATTGGTTGTAATCCTCTTTGCTATTCTTGATTATTAATAAAGCTATTCAAGTTTTCCTCCACATTCTTGTATGATTGATGATATATGCATTTGTGTGGTCAATATATATCTAGTCCTATATTGTTTATGATAGTATATCTATGTTCTTGGATAATGTTATGCTGCTTTGATTCTACAGGTGCTCTTTGAAGCTAGGTAGATGAGGAAGCGAGTGGCAAAGATCTATCAAAAGGGAGAGGAATCAAGCAAGGAAGCAAGCGAAAGATAGAGGTTGGTCTCCTTCTTTCCCCTCTTATCTACTTCTCATAAAGGAAAATGAAAGTGGTTTTAGTTTGTTTGTTTCTAAGGTAGCTACCAGCCTTAGTGGGAGTAGCAGCTCTACATAGACACTAGATTTCCCGATAACAGGAGGGTGGAGGTGGTTCAACCTCTTGGCTGCCTTGATTGTTTATGGATTGGCGTATCCCATGAGATCCCACATTCATGCTTATAATATGGCACAAGGGTGATTGGATGAAAACAAAATTTGGCTCAACCAATCTATTGTTGGGTGGTACATGGAAGTCCCTGACTTGGTTGGATTTTTCAAATGGTTAATAAGATCTAAGTTTCTCTTGTATTTAGTGAGTAATTATAATTGTTATTATGTGGATTTAATTGTTGTCCTATCATTTCTATCTGCCTGGTAACATTTTGGTTATAAGCATGGTTTTATGACAGATTTAAGTATGCATCTTATCACATTTTAAGAAATGAATGTCTAGTTAATGAATGAATGATCTAATTTGAATCATAGTAGCTATTTTGAGAATGAATTTGTCCTTCTTTTTAAACCTCATATAAGTTTTAGATCCCTATGTTCAACTATGCATTCATGGCCTATAGGTTGCATGTTTACCATGTGTTTGATGGAATCCCTATCGTGGTTGGGAGGGGTTAGGTCAAGTCATTTTTCAATATTTTGGTTTAGAAGCTTTTTTTCTATGTTATTTATCATTTATGAAGGGTTCATGAAGTTCTAGGCAGAGGCCTGAGTCCTAGCCCTTTAAAAATGGCTCATAATTTGGCGTCATTGGGAGAGAACTAAATGGAAAAATCCATAGTCACTGGGAAGAAGGCCCATGGAAGTGTATGTAGGCTTATAGTCACTTTGATGCATTTTCATGGGATAAAATGACACTGTAGCTCAGTGAAAAAGAGAGTTATCTCATGGCTTGGACACCCGGAAGGATTGGGTAGCTCCTGGAGGTCTTGTAACACCTATGGGAAATGAATAAGGTCTTAACCTATTGACTTCATCTCCTTAAGGTCATATAGGAGGTTGAGTAATCTCATAGTGACCCTTAACTCATGTTTACCCCAGGAAAATCAGTGAAAGTGGGTAAATGTGGGGGGGTGTTTCTAGGAAAACTAGTGTCTTTTCCAACTACTAGCACTCTAGGTTTGGCAATCACCCTAGAAATAATTGTTCAAAGCAATTCAATGATTTCTTCTATGTGTAATGGATAAGAGAGAGACAATGGAACCAACTTGGAACTTCCACTTAATCCCTTGCTTGATCTCTCTCCCACTTGACAGAGCTTGCAACTCCTCCCCGTACTTATCTTGCTTGGAGAGTACCTGTAGAAACACAGTAACAAAGAACCATCAAAGCATCTTGATCTATTACAACATACACATTACAAAATCAGATACATAATGAATATATAATAGCATTCATAAATGATAACATTCACAATTGCACAATCGTATGGAAGAAAACTTGAAGAACTTTATTAAATAGAATGGAGAATTACAACTCAGTTGTCTGATCCACCATCATTCTCCCAGCATCAAGCCATCTTCACCTCATGAAATAGAAAGATCACACCAATACAATGCTCTTCCTCAATTACAAACTATCAGCAGTTACTTGCAATTCATAACATTCTAGCCTCCAGATCTCTTAGATGAGGGATCCATTTATAGATGTGTGCAAGGGTATGAGTCATCTCTGGGTTTTGATTAGTGTCATTCCACTTGTAACATTTGGCTCCACAAGAGAAGAGATAACTAAAGTTTATATCTCTTACTCATCCCAGGGCGAATTTAGAGAGGCAAGTGTCATAGGGGAAGTTTCTAGAAGATTCCTCCTAGCAAACTGTCTTGGACATTTGTCCATCCTCACCCATCACACCCTATAGAAGGCCTAATCTGTATGCATCACACCTGAGCAGTGTATCACATAATATGAATCGCACCTAGCTAGTGTAGCAGTAAGTATGGTTCAATTTAGGCCATTTCTAGATGGTTTCTCAGGTGGAACTTTTGGGGAATGATGTAATCAGATGAGCATGTAATTTTAGGGTATGAAACAACTCTTTTAGGGGTTGAAGAGCCCTAGTTTATCGACATATAAGATTGGGGTTGAAGTGCACAAATATGTCTATAACAGTTGCCCCCTAAAGCATGAATTTGTAAATCTTGATGTCGGGTGAAATGCTTTA
Organism: Pinus tabuliformis; assembly: GCA_031772625.1. Classification (NCBI taxonomy): domain Eukaryota; kingdom Viridiplantae; phylum Streptophyta; class Pinopsida; order Pinales; family Pinaceae; genus Pinus; species Pinus tabuliformis. Next base: position 185,874,650 of record CM062820.1, read on the forward strand.
TCATGAGGATTCGAGGTTTCGAACTGGAAGGTGACCTGCATAAGTTACAATAAAATACATCATTATAATATAATTTTTCATGATTTAGTTGAGGAGAGAATTCCCATGCTTAGCTTTATAAAATTCATTTCATGTACATAGATCAGATAGTCGTCTGTTGATGCAGACTGTTGATTCTTCAGATGTAGAGTCATCATCCTTGGTTCGGATGACCATCTATGCAGTGTCTTTGTACATTTGATGTTTTTATATCCCTGAATATATCGCAGCCTGGACGGTTGAAACTAGATCTAGTGTCTTCAAACTCGTTCAATCTTTGCCCAATGTACAAGTCAAGCCATGTGAAGAGATGTTCTGAAGTCGAACATGGAAAGACATCGCCTGATTACCAGCCAATAATGTGAGTTGTTAACAGACACGAGAGGAATCACCGATAATGCTAATGACCCTCAAGGTACGACAGTACAATTCACGTGGTGTGAATATGTGATCCAATGTCGAACACCATGCAAAATATTTCGGTCGAAGGCCATTGATGTTGACCTGTCACCAAAAGTGAGAAACTTGCCATTGAGGCATGCAAGCTTCAAAGCATTGAAAGGGGTGTTTCTAAGTCAACGTATTGGATAATGAGATGATGTCGACAAGAAGTAACCTGCCATAGGAGGGCCTTGATGTAACCCACATCTACGACACAAAACGAAGTAAATGATTTCTGGAGGTGAAAAATGATTTGGCGACACAAGGTTCAAGAACGGTGGTCATCAAAAATGAAGGTTGAAGGTATTGCAGTGGATGAGACATTAACTAGATTATGGTTTCTCAACTGAATGACTTCTCTTGAACATGTCGGCAACACTGAGATGGATTAGTAGCGTTAACCCCAAAAGATGGATGGTGTGAAAGACCAATGGTGAGATGACCGGTGAACGGAATAACCCAACCCGACTCAATAATGATGATGGAGTCAAAGTGTCATGTTCAAGAGCGACCTACTACCATAAAGTTTTCTTTCCTTTTTCCGCAGTCATTGCTGACTAGTATCTCTTTATTTTTGTCAAGCTTGAGGAGAATAACATATGCTTCTTCTATAATTTGCCCTTCGGGCAAACCTGTCGCTATGTTTTAATGAGTCTAGTGAAAGTGAATGTCGGTCTTGTCTATAATGGACAAGTTTGTCGCTATTGCTTTAACGAGTTTAATGACAAGGATAGCTTGGTCCTTTTCATGTTTAGAGAGTTTGAAAAGGGATGAAAAGAAAAATCCAGTAGTTCTTTTTCGTAAAATAATCCCTTAGGTCTGAAAAATATTAAAATAATACAAAAGGGATGACTTTTCCAATCACTTTAATGAGCCGAAAAAGACAACCGCTCGAACTTTTTCATGAGAAAATCCCTCGAGTTCGAAAAATATTAAAATATACAGGAGGGATGACATTTCCAAGCACTTTAATGAGCTGGAAAGGCCAATTGCTCGACAATATTTTCATATTTAACGAGTCTGAAAAGGGTTTAAAGGAGACTCGATTTTGAGGAACGAGTGGTGTCTAGGGTAGCGACCGGTTTGAGGTGAGCTTGGAACTTTTCAATACATGGTGATTTTTGTGAAGAGGTTGGCTAACAAGACCACTCATCGCAACTGTTCCTCAAAAGGGGTAAACAACCAAGTGGAAGCGTATGATCAGCCAAAGAGATGGAGGTGATGAGAGGTACACAACCAAGCCTTAAAAGGTTGATAGAATGGAAATCACAAAGGTTATTTACTTGAAGGTGGGTTCATTTTTTAACGAGCTTGAACCATGGGGGAACTATGCTCGGTGTCGGTTTCATGTTTTTACAAGCTTGAAATGAAAAAACCATGCTTCGTGTCAATTTAATTTTTACACAATTTCAAAATGACAAAATTAGGCTTGACTAAGTGGTAAAATATGTTCAATTCACTATTTAGCACATTAGATTCTTTCTTCAGTTGTTCAACCTGCTCACAACTCCATCAAATCGATTAGAAATACATATATATGGATGAAACATGAACTAAAACTAACATTTTCACTTTGAACCACATGAATATTAAACATAAAAGTAGTTTTACCTTTCACATTCATCATTTCATTTCAAATTTGGGATTTAGAGCTCTGAAGTGGTTTTCCCCCACAAATTTCACTAGTTGATCTCGGGAGATTTTGTGGATCATTCTCCACGCCGTCAGGACCAGGTAGGAGCTTCCCCTGAGATCTTCATTTTTCATTTCATCCTTTCTTGATTTGAGCATGTTTCTCCACCTTTCTGGGCCCCTAGGGTTTAAAGATATCGTTCCCTAATCATCGCACCTAGCCAGTATCAAAAGGTATGATTCATACTGAGCTGCCAACAGGCTAGTCAGTATGCATCTCACCTTGCTCAAAGGCAGGGTGCGATGGGCATAGAAAGGAAACTTTATAGAGTAATTTTTCATCAAATTTTTGTCTGCATTTCAGATATTTGTTGGACCAAGATGGTCATCACATGGCGTGAACGGGAACATGAAGAGGAGGATATGATTACTTTACATGACCAGGGCACAGTTGATGCATTAAGAAACTATGACTTGCTGAAGTTCTTCCGCATATCTAGCATGAGAAAACAAATAAGTTTGTTGCAGTATTTTCTTGATGCTTGGGATCCGATTGACCAGGTATTCCAGATCAAAGGTAAATCCATTCCATTGATAGTGGAGGACATTTAATTTCTGATGGTATTGTCGAGGCGTTGTGCCCCTCTTTCACTATTAGGATTTGCTCGTGGGGGTGAATCCGTGAAAGATTACATTTATCAATTCTGCAGGGATGGATTTAAGCCCATGAGAGATTTGAAGATCAATATCTGGGATGTCACTGATCGGCCCTTGAGGACCATTTTATTTACCTTTGCTAGATTGGCTGGTAGCGCAGCCTTACATTTGGCGAACAGATCTTACATGCAGTATGCCTTGGAATGCCTGGAGCCGAAGGTGTTCAATTGGTGTGAGGCGATACTTCTTGTCATAAAAGAACAACTCTCCAAAGTAAAGAATGGAAGAACCAAGAATTTTGGTTATGGATCCATATTGATTGCTTTTGCTTTGGAGAGGATTCCACTAATGCAGCCTCAGAACATTTCACTGGGATTGCCAGCATTGAGGGAACCACAGATGTAGAGATGGGTTGATCTTATGGCCAGACATGCCGGCCAGTCACAGATTTCCTTCTCTTATGCCTTTTTCGAGTGGCTCAACCACCAGGAGATGGTATTTGCAGAGTATCCATATGTCGCGATGGATTTCCGAGGTGACTCGGATTTGGCATTGTCTGCTGGCGAGCAGTGGAGTGCTATAGGTAAAAAGATTCGATGGCATCTTTTTTTTTCAGTTTTATAATGTTTTTGTGTTTTTGATGTTATCAAGACTGATCAAACTCATATGTGTGTGCATAGATTGGACCAGTGGCATGCCCATGGGCGGCAGATGATGCTCCAGTAGGAGAGGCTATAGGGAGGGCCATCCTTCATGATCTGGACAAATCAGAGACCCTGGCAGTGTTGCAGGATCAGATCAAGGGCCTCACTCTCGTTATTCACGATGTTAGGACCGATGAGTTACCTTTGAGGTTACAATGCCATACTACTGGCATACCGAGTCGTTGGACTAGGCTCCTACGCATGATACTGCAGGCAGTGACATGTTATCCCCAGCATCATTCGTCTATGATGTTTTTCTGCATTCATTTAGAGTTTCTTGGTCATATGACCATTTTTGACATTGACACAAAACATTTTGTAAAAGCTATAAACAACTATCTATTTTTTATTTTCGGAGTTTAATTTTGGTTAAGTGCAAATGATGATGTGAAATGCTTTCTTTACAAATGTTGTAAATGTCTATTTAACACATAGTTTGCTAATGAATCAGTCAATGTGTTTAAGTTTCTGGAAATGTGTTGATATTGAATGGAATCAAAATGTCTTTCCAAGATCCTAACTCTCGGGAACATGCCATAAATAGCTGGGTTCCGAACAGAATAAATGCCAGTAAGCTGTAGAATGACGAGTTGTGAATCTAGCTTGACAATGAGTCAGCATATTCCATGTCAAATGACATCAGAGAGAAGTTAAATCAATGCACTGTACTTAGTGATGTTGTTCGTCGATCAACCAATACATATCCCCCTGAAACTCACTAACTTGCTACTCAGAGCGAAAATGGACTAGGCCAAAGAAGATAGGTTCCACGTACTACGACTAGCTCTGTTCGCGTACCCAACAAATGGTTCCAAAAAATCTGACATCTGCAACAAATGTAAAGTGGATTACCTAACCAAAATGACAACTCTAAAAAGAAAAAACTCAAAAATGCAATAAAAGCATATGTACAATGAGTTTACTACACTTAATCAAGCATAGTAACTTTTAAGATACAACCCGTTTCGGGGCTGCAACAGTGGAATCCCATAATAATTGACTAGCTCATAGGCTCCTTTTTTCAATACTCGTTGAACAACGTAGGGGCCCATCCATAATGGTTCGAATTTACCTGCTCCTAATTTGTCAGAGTCCTGATCGTAAAGCAACACCAAGTCACCTTCTAAGAAGACACAAGGCTTGACATTTTTTACATATTGTGCCTTGACACATTTCTTATGTGCTTCGTTAGCCAACGCAGCATCACGATGTGTTTCATCTAGACGGATTACCTCCAAGAAATGAGCCTCTTCTTTAGAAGTTTCGAGAAGCAGATCAATTGCAAGCTTGAGGGATGAGATTTTGCACTGAATTGGTAAAACAACTTCCAGACCATACACCAACTAAAAAGGTGTAAATCTAGTTGCATTTCTTACCGAAGTCCTATATGCCCATAGAGCTAAGTACAAGATTAAATGCCAATTCTGTTTGGGGACTCCAATCATTCATTGTAGCATGCGCTTAAGGACTTTGTTGATTGCCTCAACTTGTCTGTTAGCTTGTCGATAATATGGAGTAGAACTATCATGGGACAGTCATAATTTGGCAATCAATTTGATCATCATGTGATTGCGAAAATGTGAGCCACGATCTGTGACTATAGCCTGTGGTACACCAAATCTAGAACCTACATGATTGAAAAATAAAAGAGCCACTGTTTCACCATTGTTGTTTAATGTAGGCATCGCCTTGGCCCATTTTGTAAAATAGTCGACAACGACTATAATATACCCATGCCCCCTAGCTGAGGTGGGGTTACATGTCATGAAATCAATGCCCCATTTAGCGAATTTCCCAACAGCAACTACTGGATGCAGTGGTGCAGGTGGTAATCTGGTTTTGCGATCAAAAATCTGACAAGCATGGCAACTTCTAACTACAATTATGCAATCTTTGAATATGGTGCACCAAAAGTAACCAGCTCATAAGATCTTTTGTGCAGTAGCGTAACCAGATAGATGTCCCCCACAAGCACCTAAATAACAATCATTCAAAACTTTTTCAGCCTCCTCATGCATGAGGCACCTTCGTAGAACTGTATCAATACCATGATGGTAAAGTGTATCACCAATGATTAGATAGTCCTTGGCTTGGTATTGGGTACGTCTTTGTTCAGAACAAGAGGTGTTAGGCCTAAAAGTTTGGGTTTGGAGATAGACCAATATATCCCCATACTACTGATCGCTTGACGATAACAGAAACAGAGTCTCATCGACTATTGACGTTTTCGATATTAAATCGTTGGATGACAATGGAAGGTCACAAAGTAACTCTGCGAAGATGAGAGACTTCTTTTATTTGGACTTGGTGAATTCTAGATCAAACTCTTGCAAAATGGCTATCCATTTGGAATATTTCCCCCCCAATAATTCACGTGACAGAATGTAGGTCATAGGGTTGCAATCTAACGCAATGGTAGTTTTGTGAAAAAGAACATAGTGTCAAAATCTCTGTACTACTTGAATGGCTGCTAAAGCCAACTTTTCAGCATAAGACTACTTACTTTCTGTATCATTAAGATTGCGGCTTAAATAATATATAGGATGTTCAATTCGATTATCTTCTTGCACTAAAACCATAGTGATGGTTGTATTTGCGGTATCGAGCTATAGGTTAAAGTCTTTTTGATAGTCAGGAGCATACATTAATGATTCTTTTATCAGGGAATCTTTTAAAGCATCAAAGGAAGCTTGCGCAACCTGATCCTAGTGGAAGGGTACTCCTCTTTTCAAAAGATGTGTATAACCTTTAGCGAGTTCAGCATAATGTGGAATGAACCTCCTCGGAAAGTAAGCTTTCCCTTGGAGTCTCTGAATCTGAAGCAAATTTGGAGGTGGAGGCATGTCAAGGATTGCATGAACCTTTAAAGGGTCAAGTTGAATTCCATCCTTAGAATCTACAAAACCAAGTAATCGACCAGAACCACCACAAAACACACACTTGTGTGGATTGAATCGTATCTTGTATTGTTGGCAATGTAGAAATATTGCTCTCAAATGCTACAGATGATCAGTCTGTTTTTGCAAATGAGTCGGCAAGTCATCGAGATATGGTTGAACGATGTGTTTGATGTCATGGAAAGCGTAATTCATTTCCCTCTGAAATGTTGCCACTGCGTTCTTCAAACCGAAAGGTAATTTACGGTATGCGAATGTGCCCCATGGACATATGAATGCAGTTTTTTACTGCTCCTATGGGTGGGTATTGATTTGATTGTATCCGAAAAATCCATCCATGAACGAAAATATTTCGCATCTGGCACATTCATCAATAATCTAGTCGATAAAGGGTGTAGGATAGTTGTCCTTTGGACATGCTTGAATTACATCACTATAATCGACGCACACTCTAATTGTACCTTGTTTATTCATTACAGGAACAATATATGATATCCAATCAGTGAAAAGAATGGGGTAAATGAAACCAACATTCAAACGTTTTTCGAATTCTACTTTAATGGCAGCGGCTTTCTTTGGATGGACTAGTCGAAGTCGTTGTCATACTGGTTTGACATCTAGATACATATTAATTTCATGTTCAACAATTCTTGAGTCAGTGCCTAGCATTTCTTCATATGACCATACAAAGACATCTCTGAATTTGCGAAAGAGAGCGTAGTAAATCTCTAGTTCTGATGGAGAACAAGATTTTCCAACGTGAATATTCTCTACATCGTTAGGTTTGGTCAAAATATTAATAGCTATAGTTTCTTCAATGTTGGACAGATTTCACTCGGAATCTATTGTATTTACAGAATTTAATAAAAATCAACAATTGAAGGGTGACTAAGGTCGTTTGAATAATCTTTCTTTGTCATATTGAAGGCGGGAACAATGATGATAACTTTCCCATAGTTTCTCTCCTATTATCATTGACTGGATGATTCCTTCGTCCGTAGAATGTGTACAAGACCAAGGATTAAAAGAGGTACCATATTCTAACGACCTATCTACCCAAATACTTGTTGAGTGCAGATTTGGATTTACTGCACAAGGCTAAAAAATTGATTGCTACCAAGTTTCAATAAGGCTTAGCGGCAACTCCTCACGATGATCCTTACTATCAAAATAGTTGGAACTATTCTCAATTTCAGATGATGTAGAAGAGATCATATGACAGGTTTTCATTGTGGCCACTTCCGCGAAACTAGATGGGGATGAGAGGGCAAAAGTTCCCATTAAGGAAGGGTCTTCTAGGAGACTTACTCCAATATTTTGAAGTGATTGAGAACTTCCATGTATCATTGGAATGCTTCCAGTAGCTTGTGAACTGTCAGGAAAGAAGGCTAGTTGGTCAACGATTGTGATTCCACCTTGGAAGGGGAATGCAATCTTCCTAAAATATGTAGATACAACGACAGCCATAGAATAAATCCAGGGCCTTCCTAGTAAGATATTGTAATCAAGGTTTCCATCAATGACCTTGACTTCAATCTCTACTGTCTTGCCCCCAAGTTCAACTTGCAAGTTAATTAAAATCCTGATTGGAGTGTACGTTATTCCATAGAATGCTTTTAATGTTGTTGGTGATCGTGACAAAGGTGGTGAACCAAGAGTTTTCCAGCAACTCATTGACATAATATAGGTAGATGCCCCCTCATCAATGATGGTTCAATGAACATTTTTATTTAGGGCTTTTACCTGTATAAGGAAAGCGAGTTGGGCTGGTAACTAAGGTGCATATCCTTTATGATTAAAGGCCACAAGATTGGAATCCGTTGGATCGATCCCACCTATTGCTGATAACAAAGCTTGCTTTTGGGAGGGACAATTTTGTAATACCTCAAGTGTCGACATAGCGGATGGCGATTGAGCCAGATCCTCTACTATATTATAATTCTGAGCAGCTCGAGCATGAGGATTAAATGTCGATTTATGTATGACTCCCTTTGGCGGCTTAATGGTTAATTCAGGAATAATGGGTGGAACAACTTCTGGCGAAGTCATTGTCGAAGCATTAGGTTGATCTGTAGCCTGATTGTTTGATGATGATGGATTCCCATAATCTTTACTCCTTGTTGATACCAAAGCATCATTTTTCTTTTTTGCCATGGATAACATTAGTACTTGGGATGTGGAAGCACTATCGGTAGTAACCATATTAGTTCCTAGGTTTGGAAACGGATCAGTCAACACTGCTGAGGTATTCAAAGCCTTCAAAAATTTTGAAACCTCAGATCGATGTCGACACTTTTTTGTATAATGATCCTCATCACAGATTAAACATGGATACTTAGGAGGTTTCCTTGCCGTATTAGGGTTTTCAGGAGTGGAATTCTCTTGTTTCTTCTTATTATTTTTCCCTTTCTTCTTGCCCCCTGGTTGCTTTGGACTTTTTCCCTTGTCAGATGACACAACATTAATCTCTGAGGTAAGAGGTTTGTCATTTGCATTCTGACTAGAAACTATAAGAGCTTTACTAAAAATGGAGTCCTTGTGGTTTGCGTGCTTGAGGCACCGATCACGCCATCACCGGCATGATAGTCCCTATTCGATCTAGGAAGAGGTGGAACGGAAAATTCTAGTCTAGGATCGTCAGGAATTTTGTCATAGAGTGTGCCAGACTGAGTATAGATCAAGTCTAAATATTGGGCATGAGCAATGACTTGCTCTTTAGTGACAACTCCTCCTTTCGCCACGTCCTTAGTGATAGATGGAAATAAGGACTTAATAAACCACTAAGCTAATAGCTGATCGGGAACATACATCTTTACCATTCGATGACGATGTTGCCACTCATGAATATGATCATATATGTGAGTGGCTGTGGTCTGTTTAAAGTTGGTAAGGATTTATGTTCCCATTTCATACCTAATGGGTAGCTAAAAGTGGGTTAGAAAAGTAGTGGCAAAGGTACTAAAGTTATCAAATGAAGCTCTAGGCAATTCAATATACCATTTTGCTATCAGACCGGTGAGCATTCTCTAAAAAAAGTGAAGCCTAATCTAATCATCATTCAGGGTATTAGATGAGCACCACAAATGAAAAGACATTACGTGATTCGATGGATCTTCACCTGGATTTCCATTGAATTTAGGAATATCAGAGGGGAGTTTATGAGGAATCGCCAGCCACCAAGGGGCATATGCAATTGGATCATTTGTTAGCCAGTTCAAATCTGGTAATTCTAGAGTTGCTACAAAAGGCAACTGTTGATTCAGGTTGGGTGGAGCATACCCAGGATAAGATGGAATCACCTGAGCAGTAGGTCTTTGCATACCAGCATAATGCATCTACTGCTAGTAACTTTGATAAGGTTGTTGGACATAGCCAGTATAGTGTGGTTGTTGATAACTGTTTTGAAAATGCGTCTGTCCATAACCTACAAAACCTTGTTACTCAAGTCCTCTGTAGGCTTGGTATTGACCAAATCCAGTCTGAGCTTGTGAACCAAGTCCAAACTAAGGTTGGGTTTGTTGGAAATGTAATTGTTGGTATTGTGGCTGCCACGGTTGTTGGGCCATTTGCTGTTGCCCAATACCGCAAGATTGACCAAGTTGCGGGTTGACGATACTCATTGGTGCCTGAGTCGTTCCATATAAAGTAGCACTAACCTGAGGTTGCGGTTGAGCCATTGAGATAAGCGGTTGTTGTATCATGACCTGAGATATTAGAGGTTGAGACACAACAGGTCGTGCTTGTGTTTGCGACATAGTCGTAATAGCAGGTGTAGTGGGAATATTCAACACTGGCTGGATCGGTTCTATTTGATATACAACCATTGGTTGTTCTTGCAAGATTGGTATCCAACCGCTAGATGTAATTCCAGCTTGACCTGAATATTATTGGAAACTCTCATATGGTTGTTCCCTAGGAGGAAACAATGAAAAAAGTATACTGCTCTCCATATGGCGACAGTCCATTATTTAAAGGATATACCGGTCTTTGAAAACTGGTTGCTCAAATTGATACTGGTTGGCAGGATCAAATTACTGAGTTTCAACATAAGAAAGACTAGATGGGACTCCAGATGAACAAATAGGAGTAGACCATGGTGCCGAAGTACCTAGAATAGATGATGTATCATAAAACGTTGTAGGAATAGCGGCAAGAGGTTCCACCGCAACTGCATCTGATGATACATTCCTAGATGTTGATGATTGCTTAGACATGTTTAGTTTATCCAAAAGATCCCCTAGCAATTTGATAGGAACTTGCGATGAAAGAGGATTAAAAGAACCAAACTTAGGTGTAGAGGGATACAAATGAATCCCAATACCAAGATGAAGTGGGGTACTCGATGGGGGATCCTCTGTTATCTCCTCTATAGCAATCAGACTAGGTGGAAGAGGTAGACCGTCAGTTCCGTAAAACATTTCTGGAGCCGAAGAAGGTATAGCTTTTGTAGTGACAGGTACTGGAGGGGTGACACCTTCTTAATACTGAAACTCAACTTCTAGATGTTCAGGTAAATGAACTTTAGTCTCAAAGGGAGGTTCTTGAACAACTACTGGTTCAAATGTAGCCTCGGTTTGAAATGAGAGGGGTTCTGGATCAACTCTAGATGGAGTTGTTTTAGGTAAGAATTGTCTACCATTACAGTAGGATCAGTTCTAATGTCCTCTTGTAACTATAGAACTTCTTCTCTTAAGGCAGATGTACCAAAAATAATCGGAGTAACTGTAGTCTCTGACGATGTTGAAACAAAAGTTTCAAATAAACTAGATGAATTGGACTCAGTTAAACGAGACCGTTCTTCCCGGATTGTCTTCGCTTCTGGATTCAAAGACGATTGACTCACTAGTCTACGCGAACGACGGGGTTTTGATTGACTTTATTCCACAATTAAGGATTACTTGATCAACTCAAAATAAAGGGGAAAATGATGTTACTCCGAATTCAATTAATTTTAAAGATGCTTCAACACAACTTTTCTTTTTCAGTTTTTAAGAGTCGAGAAAAATCTAAAGATGACTCTATTCGCCTTCGATTTTTAATTAGCCTAAAGTGACAAGTGCTCAGATGGACCTTTTCTTTTAAAAATTCAAGAAGGAACGAAAGTGACTACTCTGGAAATCTAGACAGAGGGATTACCAAACCAATTGCAAAACTGTAATATACACCTTGGTGATAAATTAAAGAGAAATTACCAAGGACTTATGTACGGCAGTCAATCTTCCCGAATGTTGTGTTCAGTGCATTGCGATCAATAAGGCGGCAGACTCAGCTTCCTATGGATAAAGGATATAAGCCTATTGTGGTCTCCCAATATATACACGACGGTACGGGGAGCACAAGTTCGTGCTAGCACTTGTCGTATCAAGGAGGAGGAATCACCCAACCTTTGATGAAAATGATAGTTACTAGTTTTTATGACGCCGGAACATGTCTCTAGCCTAGACCTCTAGATGTGTTGCGTTAAGTTCCAAAGCATTGTTAGGTTCAATGAAATTTATTTTAGAGTTGATCTTGTTTAAAGTTTGCCTTTCAATGGTTCACTGCATGATGTTGATTTGAAATTCCTAAAATGAAACCTATGATGATAAACAATCCTTGTTTATTTTGAGCACTGAAAATCCTAGCTACTAGGGAAAGAAGATTACAATTCTTTCAAACAAAGAGCAAATAGCACACACTAGTGCATTTTCCTAAATCATTTTCTGCACACAAACTAAATGCAAATGCGAATGCATGTATTTTTTTTTCATTCTCCTTAATGTAAAAATGCCAAAAAGGAAAACTAAATGCAGCAAAGATCTGAAATATTTCTTTCAAAATGACATTTTTGACATTTTCTTCTTCAAAAGAGAAAGGAAGACTAAACGACACTTTTCAATTTTGAATTAAAAAAATTCTTTCGGCACTTCTAATATCAACAAATAAAACCAAATACATGACAAAAAGTTCAATCGACTATCGAGTGAAGGAAGAATCCATGACACTTCTCTTTTTGACACAAAACGACAATTACGACACTTTTTGTACCAAAGTGACAGATAGAGTTAAGCAAATTTTCGACAAAGGAATGTAAATGATGAACAAATACATAAAAAATTTTACTAATCCTAACCTAATAGATGCTGATCTATGTGATGCAAGTAGGCTTCAGTAAGGAGGCACTGTTCATAAGAAGCAAAACAACTAATCAAAACTGAAAACAAGGTCAAAACCCCCCAATTTCTAGAATGGGAAAAGGTTCAGTCAGTCATCGCACCTGGGCTTCATAGAAACAGAGATGAATCACACTTACTACACTCGGGAGGTGCAATGCATATTGGGTTATAGTGACAGACAGTGTGATGGTCTAGGGAGCGCAACTGAAGTGGGTTTTGGCTCAGATATGTAGCTGTTTTCAGTGAGTTAAGCTGAGCTATGATGGATAGTAAAGAGGAAAGTATAGAGGAAGATATTGACAGGTTACTGTCGAGCGATAAAAAGGTGTATTTTTAACTCCTAATTATCTTCACATTAATTTTCAACCCAGGGATGACTTTTTATTTCAAGAGCGTACTCAGTCCGAGGTGGCTATTTACTCAAGAGTAATGTTTTGCAGTATAGTGCTTAAAATCCAAAAGTAAATGAATGCTGGAAACAAAATATAATCGGAACATCCAGAAACTCAAACGCTCTGCAACTAAATCATTCACTCAAACAACCATCAATCGAGGATATAGTAGCAATAACTCATTCCTCTAGAGATTCAATTGAAATAAAACTGGAAAAAGACGATCAATCTGGGAACGAGGAAGCAATAACCAATGTTCTCCACAGTTGACAGTCCCGCTTTAAAGCAATTAAAAGGAAATAGAAATTGAACTAAAACTGCTATTGATAGTAAACTAGAAAAACTCTTTAAAAGCAAACTCTTTGCAATTAATCAGAGATGAATCGTAAAGTAAATAGGTAGCAAACTGTAATTAAAGGAATTAAACAACGAATCATATTTAATAAATCTGAACAACAAACTCTAATTAATGGAATCAAATAACCACCAATCTGTAATGAATATCAAAGTCTAAAATGAACAGTGAGGCTTTACAATTGAAATGAACAACGTAACAATATACATTGAGAAGGATAATAATCTCTGTTATGATGGAAAAGAATAGCCACGCGATTCAATCTGAACTTGTGCAATAAAACAATTTCATAAAATATTATAACAGCTCGCTGCAAAAACATGAAACTGTAAGGCAATACGATTCAAAGAAATAAGAATTAAATCAAAACATCACACAACAGAAATTGGAAAGATATAATATAACAACAGCATACTCCACCTGAGATTGGGACGTTAGCCGCCAGTGGATGCTGCTGCGCTACTTCAGATGAGAAGAATGAACGGCAACCCTTTTATTTATTCGTCATCAAACTGTGAAATAATTACAGTAGCTAAAGCTTTGAGAATTACAATGGCAATGCAACAATCTCCTTTTCCTTCTATTCTATTCTATCCCATCATCATTCTTGAATTTCCAATTCTGAATCCTCAATTCTCCATCATTTTTCCATCCCCCTCTCTGATCTCTGTTTTCATTTAAATAGAGAGAGATCAGTGAGAAGTTACAACAAAGATAATTACAAATGATTTCTATTACAATATTGGATTGTTTCCAACCAATTGATCAACAAGAAAATATATTTTCATTCATCTTTTAACAAGAGCAAGGCGAATTTGGCTTTGTAGCTGAGATTTGGAAAATGGCCACAGCGAATCTGAGAAAATCATGCTCAAAGAATCCTCTATTTCTCTCAATACGAGATGAATTTGGGCAACCCATTCTCAAATAAAGTTAACTTGGTCCGTTCTGGACAAAACTCATGTTCTGGATTTTCCATATTCTTCTTCATTTGCTCAGAATCTCAACGGCAAAATTGCTACTTCTTATTCCAGCGAATTTTTGAGTTGGAATATTTAATGATCAAATCTTCAATATGGAAATTGTATTGGAGGCTAAAAATGATGAATAGTGTTACAACCAATTTATTAAAACTATCATTGATAAAATCATGCATAATCATTAATTTATTAGAAATAAAGGAAAATAAATAATATTTTTCCATAAGAGCATAAGTCATTATAAAATGGATTTATATAATAAATTATAGTAAATGACATGATAAAGAAGAATAAAAATAGATGAAATAAGTGTTAAAAAGTGGTCGTATTCATGGTCCAACACACCTCCACACCGAATATATTGCATGTCCTCATGCAACAAAAACTGAATATATTGGATGTCCTCATGCAACCCAAAGACAAGACCCATGTGTTAACCAAGAAATAAAAAAAAATTGTTCATCCTAGCTCATGAAATGGATATAACAAATGAATTCTTCCTTAATTAATGAATATTCAATTTTAGCAATCATGATGAAGGCATAACAATTTTTACATTGACATTCAACTATATGTATATATGAAGTTGCAACAAAATATGATATAAGTAACAACGAACTTCATTAACCATTTTCTCAAAAACTACAAACCAGCTTTTGTTGAAATTTTGCAAGTAAATTTATAATATATGAATGCCTTTATGATCCAAAAATCAGACTGTTTTGATGCACGGATCATGAGATATAAAAAAAATGCCTGTAGGTAAGAGTGCATGGTTTCCAAAATATTACGAAGCAATATAACTTGCAATTGTCTGGGTTTGTGTATTTTAATAATACGTCTATGTTTTCCAGAGATTACAAGAATTGAGTTCATAGTTTTAAAAGTATTATGGAAATCAATTTATTCACTGAAATTGTATGCCTTAAATGAGAAAGAAAGTAGAAAACATCCATCATGCGTAGAAATTCCTCCCCCTCTTTGAAGAATTAATATGCCCTCATGCGATACTAGAAAAAAATTGAGGTGGTTGCTACCATCTGTTGAATTCTATGCTTGGTGTAAAACAACATGGAAGAAGGGAGGTGTTGAGAATGAATAAGAATATCAATGGATGATAAAGAATATGAATGACATGGTCATAAGAAAGAAATGAATGAAAGCAGCATTCCCCCAAACTGAAAGATGATATGCTGCTGAAAAATGAGAAGTGGTAAAGATGTGGAATGAAGGATGATAAGTAATGCTCAATGGATTTTCATTAAATTCTCCTAAATTCGTAATAAATCAGAAAATTATGCTATTTTACCTTAAGTTTTACCTCCAAAAAGAAAAATGTCGAATGACATATATGTACTGGCAGTTGTTGAAGCTGATGTAGGAAGAGTTGGTGCTAAAAGAGATACAAAAGGTGGAATCCAGGTAAGCACATCATGTCTGAAGAATTGTTCACGTTCACAAGTTGCTCGAGCCTCTTTCATTAGTTGCAATAGTGTGGTCATGTTGCGAATAAAGTTCCCACATACTTGTTGTTTTCCTGTAAACAAATCACTATTTTGCATACAATGTTCTTGAATCCATAGTGTTAGTTTTGAATAGCAATAGATTATGATGCATGCGAAAATTTCAATTAGAAAAACTTTTGTATACATGCAATACTAATATTTTGTCAAATCAACAAGTTATGGTAGAGTGGAATAATCATATCGCATGATATCCCATAAAGCATACATTCCCTCCTCCAATTGGAAAAGGGATTCCATGACCATAAAGCCTATGAAAGGTGTTATGTTGACGACAAGGCAAAGTAATGAACAATACGACAGTGAATGAAGCAGAGTACACATATCAATGATAGGACAGCGAGCGTTATGATTATAATGATAGCAAAGTGTGTAAAGATAGTTATGAATAAGAGATAGGATGCTTTGGATTGATGATAAGTGATGCAAAAAAGAAAAAGAACAACAATATGCCAAAAAGATGCTTTACTGACAGTATTCTAGCTGAAAATGATGTGATTGATCTGAAAACAATTTCTCATGCATAAAGGTTCAAAACAGGGAAAATTAAAGAAATAAGTTCTCTGATAAAAAAATAAATAAGAAAAGGGCATTATAGTAATAATTGACAATAAAATATAACTTCAATACCATAAGCAGAGCCTCTGCTGCCAGTAGACGTCCATAGCCTCAGTAGGGTTGCTTTTTAACCCATATGAGCCAGGATCCTCAATTTATAAATGGAGAGTTCCAATGTTGTTCGACAGAAGAAATCATTGTGTTGGCGTGGTAACCAGATAACCACACTGCCATTCACTGGGATGTAGCAAAAGTGATCAGGCCGGCTCGTGATGAGACCTCCTGTTCCAAGGATAATTTGGTTATCTAATGGATCATAACCCTGGTGTGGTGGCCATAATGGGAATCTCACTTTGTTATAGCCTTATGAACATGGTAGGCTGGCTCGTAATGAGACCCCCTAACCACCATCTATAAACAAAATTTTTTTGTTATTACACATTTTTATGATAAAGAGAGGGAGGCTCAGTACTCCTTAAGAGCAGGGATGGTGGAAGAAGTTGAACATGTCAATAGAAAAAAAAATATACCCATAATCTCATTTATTATAGACAAAGAAGATTATAACCAAGAAGGGTGGAACCAACATGGTATTAAGATGATCAGTCAGTATCATCTTCAATAGAAAACAATGCAGTAAAGTGGTATATAAATAATTGTGTCCCTTTTGAAAATAAGCTATCATCAAGGAGCTGTCCTGTTAAAGATCATAACGTGAATGATATTAACTCGCTTCAATAGAATCAATAATTCTTGTCCTCATAAAAATAGTGTACTTCATGCCATGTGGTTGAGATGAACTAGGAATAATCCCACAATAGGAAGAAAGGGTTGCTCTCGAAAATACTCCCAAAGTATTGGTCCTTTGAAGGAACAACAAAAACACTAAAAAAAAGTGGTGTTCCGTGTAGGGAACAACAAAGGAAGTGCACAGCAAAAAAAAAAAATAGACATGAAAAGGTGTTGTTCTCTATAGGAAACAACAAAAAATGCATGTGAAAGAGCGTTGTTCCCTAAACGGAATAACAAAAAATGCGAGAATGTTGTTCCTTTGAAAAGGAACAGCAAAAATGTGAGTGCAGAAGTGTTGTTCCTTTAAAAAGGAACAGCAAAAACGCGAAAGTGCATAAGTGTTGTTCCTTTTTAAAAAGGAAGAACAACGTGAAAGTGCAGAAGTGTTGTTCCTTTCGGAAAGGAACAACAAAACGTGGAAGTGCAGAAGTGTTGTTCTTTTAAAAAGGGACAACAAAAATGTGAAAGTGCAGAAGAGTTGTTCCATTTCGAAAAGGAACAGCAAAACATGAAAGTGCATAAGTGTTGTTCCATTCGAAAAGGAACACCAAAATGTGAAAGCACAGAAGTGCTATTCCATTTTGAAAAGGAACATCAAAACGTGAAAGTGCAGAAGTGTTGTTCCATTTCGAAAAAGAACAGCAAAACATGAAAGTGCAGAAGTGTTGTTCCATTAGAAAAGGAACAACGAAACGTGAAAGTGCAGAAGTGTTGTTCCATTTAGAAAAGGAATAGCAAAACGTGAAAGTATAGCATTGTTGTTCCATTCCAAAAGGAACAACAAAATGTGAAAGTGCAGAAGTGTTGTTTCATTCGAAAAGGAGCAACAAAACGTGAAAGTGCAGAAGTGTTGTTCCATTTCAAAAAGGAGCAACAAAATGTGAAAAAGGAACAACAAAATGAACCGTGGAAAAGGAACAGCAAAATGAACCGTAAGAAAGGAAGAGCAAAATGAACTGTGGGAAAGGAATAGTTGACACAAAAGGTGTTGTTCTTTTGAAAAAGGAATGGAAAAATGAAAATGTTGTCCATTTGGAAAAGGAACAACAGAAACAAGAAAAGTGCACAGAAATGTTGTCCCTTCAGAAAAGGAACAACAAAATGCACAAGCATAAAATGCAAGCATGCAAAGAATGAATTAGCTATTCATTGTATTGATGCTGAGGATGGGTTACAGTTTGAATGAAACAACACCTGAAACACAAAATATAAGAGAGATCAGAAAAGAAACAACATTTTATTTAAAAATAATATGTAAATAAATTAATTAAATTACAACAACTATGATATTATGTAAAAAATGATCTCTTTGAAAAATGTTTTGGCAGCAAAGACATGACATGAATCTTCAAATGGAAATCAACCCTTCATATCTTATATTATGAATCCGTTGGGTAATGAGTTGGATGAAATCCCCTTGTTTCATTAAAATTTCTTTCAAGAATCACTTGTCCATAAATTGACCTTCTTTTTCTCCTGGGACCTGCAAAAAACGAGTATCTACCTACAATAAAATATTAAATCATGGAGAAAGAGAGGTGTGCGGGCTCCCCTAATCCAAGAATTATGAAAAAAACTAACAAGTAGTTACTCTGTAGAACAAATCCATGGACAAAGTAAAATTAATTTATTACATGCGGGAGAGCAGTGTCCAATCATGCTAACCAACAGTGTTTTAGTCATAACTTCTTAGTCTTTCATCGAAATTGAGTGATTCTGAATCCAGATGAGAGCTAATTCAAAGGTTTATCTCCAATAGAAATAGGTTTTAAAGATTCAATGATATGATATGTCAATTTTAGTTAGAACAACCTTCATAACAGAGTCATTTTCGATTACCCAGCTTAGACCACCAGTTGATATTTCAAGCATAAATTTTTCGTTTGATGTCGGATTCAAATGATTTAAATTGGAAATGAAAGTATATTTATTTATTTATCTCCAACGGAAACAGGTTTTGAAGAAAAGAAGAATTGATAGGTCAAATACTGTAAGGAACAACCGGAAAGACAGAGTTTTAAGAGTGCTGATTTATGATAGACAGTCAGTATTTTGGTCATAACTTTCTCATACGATATCATAAATGAGTTATTCCAATTGAATTGTTAAATATATTTATAGGAGAATCTATCATACTAATAGGTTTTAAAAATTCAAACATCTAGGTCTCCAAAAACTGACTGTCCCAACTCTGTTCCTGAGCTGTTTACTAGACATCCGGTAAATGTTTTGGTTCTAAATTTTTCGTTTCAAATCCAAATTGAATGATTCAAATTGGGTTGGAAAGTAGACATCAAGTTATACTTAGGATAGAAACAGGTTTTAAAAATATTCGGTTTTGGTCCCTCAAAACATGATTGTCCCGACTATTTTTCAAGAAATTTTGTCAAGCCCACAAGCCAAAAAATGTTATTCAAGCATTTTTCAAATTGGCGATAAAAATGAAAATGAGTGTTTTTAAAACTATTATTTCTATTATAAATCATCTACATACAAAAATGAATTGAAACATTTATCACCGATGTTGATTTTGATAGCGTGTTGCAACAACAAAACAACTAATTTTACAAAAATAAAAAATGTGTTTGTTTTATTTATTTATTTATTTTATTTTCTCCACTATCCTACTCTTCTTTGAGAATCAAATATGTTTATGTATAAGAGTATTTCCAGTGGAACCATTTTAGAAATGAGGCCTCATGTATGCACATACCCAAATTTGAAAAATGCATGTTGATAAAAATTAGGGTATGAGAAGCCAACCTCCCTTGAAAAGATGTTGTCAAAAATTGTTGAATTATGGAGCGACGCTACAAACAAGTGATGGAGTGAAACAAATCTTCAATATATGCTTTACTTTCTTGATTTCCCATAGCCATCATATCATGAAGTTTTTGAGCTTTTAAAATGGTTTGTTGATGCAAGCTAAAAGAAACTTCATTTTTTTCCATAACTTCGACAATTTTTGAATTTGAAACATTCTGAATCTCATTGTAAGTTTTTTCAAATGGTGCATGTGAGATAGAATGGGTGGGAAGGGTGGGTAAATTTTGCAATTCAACATTGTAAGCATGTTGTACTGGTTTATTGTGGTGAGGGTGTGGAATTAGTTGAGCAGGAAATTGTGTATGGAATAGAGCATTTTGATGATGTGGTTGATTGGGTTGTGTAAATAGTTTTGATGGGAAAGCAAGATGTTGTGGAAGAGCTGGTAAAGAATATGGAGAATATGTTTGTGCTACAAGATGAGGGAGAGTAGTCATACAATCATAAGGTGAACCATGCCAAGCTTGTAGACAAGATTGGTGGTGGTTATATTGAAATTGACATGGCTGCCCTAACACATTACTATTCCATAATGGATTATGCAAGTACGAGAATGGAGAAAAAGTGTTTTGAACCATACCTGTAGGCCATGATTTCCATGGTTTTGACCTTGTTGCAGCTTCCTCATCTCTTTGATATGATACTTCCATCCTAGATAAGGAAGAACAACTATCTATGGGATGCTACTTTCAGTCATGAGGGAAAAACACTTCATCAAATTCTTGATTTTTATGAACCTGCAAAGAGTCAAATTTTGCATTTAGAGAGCTAATAAAATCAACTTTAAAATTTTCAAATAAAGGATTGATTTCAGCTCTTATGTCTCTTGTTCTTATAGCAGATTTGGAAAAGAAAGAACAAACATCTCTAGAATTTTTACCAGCCTTGGATATTCCTCTTGAATACCTTATGCACAACTCACAAACATCATCATATGATAACTGAAAAACAGCACCTTTTCCTATCAGATTTAAGAGTTTTAAAAATTCATTTTTAATTCCTTTAAGAAGGAGTGTTTTTAAGATCTATTTTTCCAAATGCTTATATTTTGATTTTTGAAGGTTGTATTGAAATCGATCCACATAGTCCTCCAAGCTTTCATCTTCCCCTTGTGTCATATTGAAACTATCTTCATCGGCCTTGCAATAGTCTTGGTACTTCTTTAAGAATATGTTCTTCATGTCCTCCCATGTTTCGATGCAGTTCCTACCTAGGCTCATGAACCATCAGAGAGCTGCTCCCTTTAGAGTAAGAGGAAACACTTTCAACCTTTGAACATTAGTACAATAATCATATCCTCTACAAAGTATTTAAAACTCAAATAAGAATGTATGTGGATCTTCATTTGTCAAGCCATGAAAATTTGGTAGAGACAATGGGGGAATTATGTGCATTTGTGTCACTCCTACTAGATCTTTGATAGGAAATTCAAAAGTAGAAATGTGAGTCATCTCTTACCATAATAGAAGATGTTCTTCATGTGTTTCTTCGAGACTCCTTCAAATGTTTCTGCTAATTGGTTATTGAAATGGGTGGTGCTTACATCACCACTTGAGTGAAATCATGAGATTTGTTTTTTGAATTTTTTATTTTTTTTAGTCATTCACACAAAAATTCAAACATTTACCCTAAGTTCGTTAACAATTATGTTGGAAAGCAGGCGGGGGAGCAAGGCTTCTACATGCTCTATACGCAGGTTCTTACCTTCCGTTTTTAATACCCAATTATTTCCTAATAGGCACTCATCAGATGCACACTACTCTTTAAAAATGGCTACACTCTCCCGGGCAAAGGCGCCAAAATGTCAAGCGATAAAAATGTGTCTTTTTAACTCCTAATTATCTTCACATTAATTGGGACAACTTTTTAATTCAAGAGTGTACTCAGTCTGAGGTGGCTATTTACTTAAGAGTAATGTTTTGCAGTATAGTGATTAAAATCCAAAAGTAAATGAATGCTGGAAACAAAATATAATCGGAACAACAAGAAACTCAAACACTCTACAACTAAATCATTCACTCAAACAACCATCAATCGAGGATATAGTAGCAATAACTCATTCCTCTAGAGATTCATGCAATTGAAATCAAACTAGAATAAGATGATCAATCTGGGAACGAGGAAGGAATTAAACAATGAATCATATTTAATAAATCTGAACAGCAAACTCTAATTAATGGAATCAAATAACCAACAATCTGTAATGAATCTCAAAGTCTAAAATGAAAAGTGAGGCTCTACAATTGAAATGAACAACATAACAATATACGTTGAGAAGGATAATAATCTCTGTTATGATGGAAAAGAACAATCACGCGATTCAATCTCAACTTGTGCAATAAAACAATTTCATAAAATATTATAACAGATCGCTGCAAAAACATGAAACTGTAAGGCAATATGATTCAAAGAAATAAGAATTAAATCAAACCCTGACACAGTGGAAATTGGAAAGATATAATACAACAGTAGCATACTCCACCTGAGGCTGGGCCCTTAGCCGCCAATGGATGCTGCTGGGCTACCTCAGATGAGAAGAATGAGTGGCAACCCTTTTATTTATTCATCATCAAACTGTGAAATCATTACAATAGCTGAAGCTTTGAGAATTACAATGGTAATGCAACAATCTCCTTTTCCTCCTATTCTATCCTATCCCATCATCATTCTTGAATTTCCAATTCTGAATCCTCAATTCTCCATCATTTTTCCATCCCCCTCTCTGATCTCTGTTTTCATTTCAATAGAGAGAGATAAGAGAGAAGTTACAAAAAAGATAATTACAACACGATTTCTATTACAAAATTGGATTTTTTCCAATCAATTGATCAACAAGAAAATATATTTCCATTCATCTTTCAACAAGAGCAAGGCGAATTTGGCTTTGCAGCTGAGATTTGGAAAACAACCACACAACGAATCTGAGAAAATCATGCTCAAACAATCTTGTGTTTCTCTCAATACAAGCCAAATTTGGGCAAACTGTTCTTAGATAAAGTTAATTTGGTCTATTCTAGACAAAACCCATGTTCTGTATTTTCCATATTATTCTTCATTTGCTCAGAATCTCAACCGCAAAACTATCACTTCTTATTCTAGCGAATTTCTGAGTTGGAATATTTAATGATCAAATCTTCAACCTGGAAATTGTATTGGAGGCTAAAAATGGTGAATAGTGTTACAACCAATTTATTAAAACTATCATTGATAAAATCATGCATAATCATCAATTTATTAGAAATAAAGGAAAATAAATAATATTTTTTCATAAGAGCATAAATCATTATAAAATGGATTTATATAATAAATTATAATAAATGACATGATAAAGAAGAATAAAAATAGATGAAATAAGTGTTAAAAAGTGGTCGTATTCATAGCCCAACAGTTACTGAGCTACCAAAAGGGCATGTAGAATGCTTGTAAGTCGAATGTTTAATTACTAAACCAGATATTGACTGAAGCAGCATTCATCTACTATGCAATTGCAGAGCAAAAGCAGTTCGAAGGTTACCTGGATGACTTCAGGCCCTGTCTATAGTTTATAAAACAAAAAAACAACAAACAGACATCTATTCACTCCCCAGTGGAGTCTCCATTTTGTTTCTGGGAAAACTAGTGTCTTTTCGAACGACTAGCCGTCTAGGTTTGGTAGCTACCCTAGAAACAACTGTTCAAAGCAATTCAATGATTTCTTCTATGTGTAATGGATAAGAGAGAGACAATGGAACCAACCTAGAACTTCCGCTTAATCGCTTTCTTGATCTCTCTTCCCCTTGACAGAGCTTGCAACTCCTCCTCGTACTTATCCTGCTTGGAGAGTACCTGTAGAAACACAGTAACATAGAACAATCAAAGCATCTTGATCTATTACAACATACACATTATAGAATCAGATACATAATGAACATATAATAGCATTCACAAATGATAACATTCACAATTGCACAATCATATGGAAGAAAACTTGAAGAACTTTATTAAATAGAAGGGAGAATTACAACCTAGTTGTCTGATCCAGCATCATCATCCCAGCATCAAGCCCTATTCACCTCATGAAATAGCAAGATCACACCAACAATACAATGCTCTTCCTCAATTACAAACTATCAGCACTTACTTGCAATTCATAACATTCTAGCCTCTAGATCCCGTAGATGAGGAATCCATTTATAGATGTGTGCAAGAGTGTGAGTCAACTCTGGGGTTTTGATTAGTGTCATTCCACTTGTCACATTTGGATCCACAAAAGAAGAGATAATTGTTTTAGGGAAAACTAGTGTCGATTCGAACTGCTAGTCCCACTAAGATGGGTAACTATCTTAGAAACAAACAATGAAAGCTTTTCAAGAGTTCCTTTAAGTGTGATAGATGGAAGGGAAGAACATAGGACCAACCTGGATCTTTCGCTTTGATCCTAGCTTGATTTCCCCTTTCCTTGATAGCATTTTCCACTCCTCTCCTACTTGTCCCACTTCAAAGAGTACCTGTAGAGTCAAAGTAAAAGCAAACTATGAAAGCATCTTTATCTAAAACATCATAACCAATATGGAATCAGAAACATATTGACCATACAATTGCATTCATAAACAATAAGATTGACAAATACAAGATAATATGGAGGAGAACTCAAAGAATTTTATTAATAGTAATGTAAGAGAGGATTATAGCCCAGCTATCTGATCCAGAATTATCCTCCCAGTTGTAGAAGCCCTCTTCACCTCATGAACAAGGAAATCACCCAAGAATGCAATGTCTCTTCTCATGAACAAACCAACAACATTTCCTTACAAAATAAAAAATTCCAGCCTCTAGATCTCTCAGATGAGTGATCCATTTATAGATGTCTTGCAAGGGTGTGAGTCAGCTCTCAGTTCTTGATTAGCGTCATTCCACTGATAGTTCTTGGTTCCACTTGGAGATTTCATGATCTCTTACTCATCCTTGGGCGACTTCAGAGAGGCAAGTGTCACAGGAGAAGTTTCTGGAAGATTCCATGATCATCCACCTTGCAAACTGTCTCTCCCATTTGTCTATTCTTGCTCATCGGACCCCATAGAAGGCCATTTCAGTATGCATCGCACCTAGCCAGTTAGGCAATTAGTATGCATCACACCTTTCCCATGGAGCAGTCTGTATGGTCTAGTTTTGGCCAGTTCTGAGTAGTTTTTCAGGTGGAACTTCTGGGAAATGATGTAATCAGTTGACCATGATCCTTTAGGGTGTGAAGCAACACTTTTAGGGACTTAAGGATCCCTTATTTTATGGACATATGAGTTTGGGGTTGCAGTGCCCAAATATGTCTATAACAACTGCCCCCTAAAGCATGAGGTCATAAATCTTCTGATGTCGGGTGAAATGATTTATTTCTGAGGATCCGAGGTACTCGAACTAGAAGGTGACCTGTATAAAATACAATACAATACATCATCATCATATTACTTTCATGATCTAGATGAGGCAGGCATTCCCATGCTTAGCTTTATAAATTCATTTTCATGTACATAGGATAGACAATCGTCTACTATTGCAGACTTGTGATTCTTCGTATGAAGAGTCATCTTCCCTAGCTAGATGACTATCTGTGCAGCTTCTGTGTACAATTGATGTCTTTATTTTCTTGAATATATCACAGCCCTGATGGATGAAACTAGATCCGAGTTCTTCACAACTCGTCCAATCTTCGCCTAATGTACAAGTCGATCCATGTGAAGAGATGTTCTGAAGTCGAACATGGAAAGACATCGCCTGATTACCAGCCAATGATGTAAGTTGTTAACAGACGCGAGAGGAATCACCGATAATGATGATGGCCCTTAAGGTACTATAGCACAATTCTCATGGTGTGAATACGTGAGCTGATGTTGAACACCACGCAAAGTCTTTCGGTCGAAGGTCATTGATGTAAACCTGTCGCCGGAAGTGAGAAACTTGCTATTGAGGCATGCAGGCTTCAAAGTACTGAAAGGGTTGTTTCTAAGTCACGTTCTTGGATAATGAGCTGATGTCGACAAGAGGTGACCTATCATGGAGGGTCTTGATGTATCCCACATCTACGATGTGAAACGGAGCAAATGATTTTTGTGGAGGTGAAAACAATTTGATGATATGAGGTTCAGGAATGGAAGTCATGAAAAATGAAGCATGGATGTAATGTAGTGGATGAGGCGTTTGCTAGATGGTGAATTTTCTGAATGACTTCTCTTGAACATATTGCTGACACTGATATGGACTAATAGCTTTAACCCCTTGGATGACATGCCGGACCAATGGTGACAGTGAATGGAAACCCAACCCAACTCAATCACATTGACGGAGTGAAAGTGTCATGTTCAAGAGCGACTTGCTACCAATAGAGTTCTTCAAGTTTTCTTCCCATTTTTCCCCGGTCATTGCTGACCAACACCTCTTTATTTTTGACAGGATTGAGGAGGATAACATATACTTGGTCTATAATTTGCCCTTAGGGCAAACCTGTCTCTTTTTGTTCAGCGAGCCTAGCGTCAATGAGACTCGTTCTTGTCTGGGTGGAAAAGTTTGTCACTATTGTTTTAACGAGTTTAACGAAGAAGATAACTCAGTCCTTTTCTTGTTTATAGAGTCTGAAAACGGATGAAAAGGAGACTCCAACAGTCCTTTTTGGTGGCATAATCCCCTCAGTCCGAAAAAGTGTAAAATAATACAGAAGGGATGACTTTTCGATGGTTTTAACGAGCCGACAAAGGCAAGCACTCGCTCGTCTTGTTTAATAATCCCACAAGTCCAAAAAGATTAAAAACATGAGAGGGATAACATTCCCCTTACTTTAATGAGCTGGGAAGGCTAATAGCTCGACGATCTTTTTATATTTAACGAGACTAAAAGGAGTTTAAAAGAGACTTGTTTTTTAGGAAGGATTGATGTTTCTAGGTAGCAGCTGGTTCTAGGTAAGTTTGGAACTTCTCAAAACATGGCAGTGTGAAGACGGTGGCAATCAGGATCACTCGTCGCAGATGTTCCTCAAAAGGGTAAACAATCAAGTGGAAGCATATGGTCAGTCGAATGAAATGGAAGTGATGGAAGGAACACAACTAGATTTTATAAGGGCAGATAGCAAAGCGATCGCAAAAGGTTATTTACCAGAGGCGGATTTATTTTTTAATGAGCTTGAACCTTGTGCCAACATGTGCTCAGTGTGGGTTGATTTTTTAACGAGCTTGAACCTTGTGGGAACATTGCTCTTGATATTGGTCATTGATATTCAGTTTACCATTTATATTCTTTTCTCGGTCGTTCAACCTACTCAATTGCTCCATCAAATTGATTAGAAATACAGACATATATGCTTGAAAAATGAATTAAAAACTAACATTTTACTTGAAGTACGTGAATAGTAACATAAAAAGTAGTTTTACCTCTCATTTTTACCATTTCATTTCAAATTTGGGATTTGGAGCTTTGGAGTGGTTTTCTGCCTCAAACTTCATCAGCTAATTTCGGGAGATCCGGTGGACTATTCTCTGCGACGTCAGGACCATTTAGGAGCTAACCCTGAGCTCTTCATTTTCATTCCATCCTTTTCTGATTTTGTGCAAGTTTTCCCTTTCTTTTGAGCCCCTGGGGTTTGAACAAAACGTTCTCCCATCATCGCACCTACCCTATATCGAAAGGTGCAATGCATACTGAGCTGTGCATTGGCCAATCAGTATTCATGTCACCTAGTCCAAAGGTAGGGTGCAATGGGCGCAAAAGGGAAACTTTGCACAGTGATTTCTCATGAAATTTTTGCCTGTTTTTTGCTCAAATTTGGATCCTAATTCATTTTTTGTCTGTGACCCAGATATTTGTTGGATCAAGATGGTTGTCACATGGGGTGAACATGAGCATGAAGAAGAAGACATGATTTCCTTGCATGATTAGGGTACTGTTACTAGATTGCGAAACTGTGGTTTGCTCAAATTATTCCATATATCTAGCATGAGGCAAAAAATCAGCTTGTTGTAGTATTTCCTCGATGCATGGGATCCGGTCGACCAGGTGTTCGAGATTAGAGGTAAATTCATCCCACTAACAGTCAAGGACATCTACTTTTTGATCGGGTTATCTAGGCGTGGTGCCCCTCTTTCATTGTCGGGATCCGCCCGTGGGGGCAAATCAGTGAGAGATTATATCCGTCAGCTTTGTAGAGATGGTTCTCAGCCTAGTAGAGCTAGCAAGATCAATATTTGAGACGTCATTGGTTGGTCTCTGAGGACCATTTTATTCACCTTTGCTAGATTGGCTGGTAGAGCAGCTCTTCATTTGGTGAACAGATCTTATGTGCAGTATACTTTAGAATGCCTGGAACCAAAGGTATTCAACTGGTGTGATGAAGTACTTCAGATGATAAAAGAATAGCTCTCCAAGGTAAATAATGGAAGATCTAAGAACTTTGGATATGGTTCCATTTTGACTGCCTTTGCCTTAGAGAGGATCCCACTGATGCAGGCATAGCATATTTCACTAGGATTGCCAACACCGAGGGAACCCAAGATGCAGAGATGGGTCGATCTCATGGCTAGACATGCTGGTCAGCCACAAATTACTTTCTCTGATGCCTTCTTTGAGTGGTTCGACTGTTAGGAGATGGTATTCTCAGAGTATCCGTATGTCGGGATGGACTTCCGAGGTGACCCAGATTTGGCATTTCCAGCTAGTGAGTAGTGGGGTGTGATAGGTAAAGATTTTGACCATATCTTTGTTTATCGGTTTTATAATGATTTTTGCGATTTATCAAGACTAATTTGAACTCTTGTACTTGTGAAAATGTTGGGCCAGTGAGACCAGCAGTGCGTCCAAGGGTGGCAGCTGGTGTTCCAGCAGGAGAAGTTGTAGGGAGGGCTGTCCTTCGTGATTTGGACATAGCAGAGACCCTGGCAGTATTGCAGGATTAGATCGAGGGTCTTACCCTTTGTATCCAGGATGTGAGGATTAACGAGTTACCTTTAAGACTACAGCACCATACTACTAGCATTCCGAGTCGATGAACTAGGCTCCTACGTATGATCGCACAAGCAGTGACATGCTATCACTAGCGTCATTAGTATAGGACGCTTTTCTACATTTACTTTTGAGTTACTTGGTTGCATGACCAATTTTGCCTTGTACACAAAACATTATGTGAAACTATAAACAGTTATATATTTTTGATTTTTAGAGTTTATTTTGGTTAAGTTATGTGATCTAGATGCAAGTGTTGATGTAAAATGCTTTTCTTTACAAATGTTGCAAATGTCTGTCTAACACATAATTCGCTAATGAATTAGTTAAAGTGTTTAAGTTTTTGGAAATGTGTTGATATTGAATGAAATCAAACTGCCTTTCCAAAATCTTGACTCTTAGGAACATACGATAGATAGTTGGGTTCCGAACTGAATAGATGCCAGTAAGTTGTAGAATGATGAGTTGCGAATCTAGCCTGACAGTAAGTCGGCATATGCCATGTGAAATGGTATCAGAGAGAAGCTATATCAACGCATTGTACTCAGTGATGTTGTTCGTTGATTGACCAATACATATCCCCATGAAACTCACTAACTCACCGCTTGGATCAAAGGTGGCCCACGCTGTAGAGGATAGGTTCCACGTTCTACAACTAGCTCCATTAGTGTACCCAATGAATGTTTCCAAAAAGTCCAACATCTGCAATAAATGCAAAGTGGATTACTTAACCAAAATGACAACTCTTGACGAAAACAAAAATGAAACAAAAGCATTTAAAGAGATAACTACACTTGATCAAGCATAGTATCGCTTAAGATACAACCCATTCTGAGGTTGTGATAGTGGAATTCCATTGTAATCTACCAACTCGCAGGCTCCTTTTGCTAATACCCATTTAACAATGTAGGGGCCCATCCAAAATTATTGGAATTTACCTGCTCCCAATTTATCAGAGTCTTGATCATAGAGTAAGACCAGGTTGCCTTCGGATAAGACACGAGGCTTGACATTTTTGTCAAATTACGCTTTGACGCATTTCTTATGTGTTTCGTTAGCCAGCATGGTGTCACGAAGGGTTTCATCCAAGAGGATTACTTCCAAGAAATGAGCCTCCTCCTCTAAAGATTCAGGGAGTAGATTGATTGCGAGCTTTAGAGATGAAATCTCACATTGAATCGGTAAGACAACTTCCAGGCTGTACACCAACTGAAAGGGTGTAAACCCAGTCGCATTTCTCACTGAGGTTCTATATGCCCATAGAGCTGAGTACAGTATTAAATGAAAATCCCATTTGTGGGCTCCAATCATTCTCTTCCGCATGCACTTGAGGACTTCGTTGGTCGCTTCAACTTGTATGTTAGCCTATGAATAATATGGAGTAGAATTATTGTGGGACAGTCCTAATTTGGCAGTCAATTCAACCATCACGTGTTTGCGAAAATGCGATCCATGATCTGTGACTATAGCCTGTGGAACACCGAACCTAGAGACTACATGATTAAAAAAGAAAAGAGCAATTGTTTCACCTCTGTCATTTAATCTAGGCATCGCCTCAGCCCATTTTGTAAAACAGTCAACAACGACTATGATATATCCATCACCCCCGGCCAAGGTGGGGTTACATGTCATGAAATCTATGCCCCATTTGGCGAATGGCTCAACAGCAACTACTGGATGCAGAGGTGCCGGTGGTAATCTGGTTTTGCGATCAAACATTTGACAAGCATGGCAACTTCTTATTGTTATTATGCAATCTTTGAAGATAGTAGGCCAGATGTAGCCAGCTCTCAAGATTTTTGTGTTGTAGCGTAGCCAGATAGATGCCCCCCACATGCGCCTAAATGATAGTGATTCAAGACTCTTTCGGCCTCCTCATGCATGAGGCACCTTTACATAATTGTATCGACACCACGTCAGTAAAGTGTATCACCGACGATCATGTAGTCTTTTGCTTGGTATCGAGTATGTCACTGTTCTGAGCGAGATTGTTAGGCCTAAGGTTTGGGCTTGAAGATATATTAGTATATCTCCATTCCATGCGTCACTTGATGATATCAGAAACAATGACTCATCCACGATCGATGCTTGATATTTTAAATCGTTGGACGACGATGGGAGGTCGTAAAGTAACTCTGTGAAAACTAGATATTTCTTTGATTTGGATTTGGTGAATTCCAGATCAAACTCTTACAAAATGGCTATCCATTTTGAATAGTTGCCCCCTAGCAATTGAAACGACAGGATGTAGGTCAGAGGGTTGCAATCTGACAAGATGGTAGTTTTGCAAAAGAGTATATAGTGTTGAAATCTCTGTACTGCTTGAACAACTGCCAAAGCCAATTTTTCAATGTAGGAGTACTTGCTTTCTGTATCATTTAAGCTGCGGCTTAAATAACAGATAGGATGTTCTATTCCATTGTCTTCTTGTACTAAAACCATTGTGATGGTTATATATGTGGCAACGAGATACATTTTAAAGTCTTTTTGATAATCAGGAGCATACATTAATGACGCTTTTACTAGGGAACTTTTCAAAGCATCAAAGGAAGCTTGCGCAACCTGATCCCAATTGAAGAGAACTTCTTTTTCTCAAAAGACGCATATAACCTTTAGCAAGTTCGACATAATTTGGAATGAACCTCCTCAGAAATTTTGCTTTCCCTTAGAGTTTCTAAATCTGAAGCAAATTTGAAGGTGGAGGCATGTCAATGATTGCCTGAACCTTACATGGGTTGAATTCTGTCCTTAGAAACTATGAAATCAAGTGACTGCCCAAAACCAACACAAAACACACACATGTGTGGATTGAGTCATATCTTATAGTGTCGGTAACGTAGAAATATATCTCTCAGGTGATGTGGATGATCAATCCGGTTTTGCAAATGAGCCAGTAAATCGTCGAGATACGGTTGAACGATGTGTTTAGCGTCATGGAAGTTATAATTCATTGCCCTTTGAAATGTTGGCCCTGCGTTATTCAAACCAAAAGGTAGTTTATGGTATGCGAACATGCCCCATGGACATATAAATGTAGTCTTCGACTGGTCCTGTGGGTGGATATTGATTTGATTGTATCCAGAAAATCCATCCATAAATGAAAAGACTTCGCATCCAGCACATTCATCAATTATATGGTCGATAAAGGGAGTAGGGTAGTTGTCCTTCGGACAAGCATGATTTACATCCCTATAATCGATGCACACTATAATCATTCCTTGCTTTTTCATCACAGGAACAATATTTGATACCCAATCAGTGAGAGGAACGGGGTAAATGAAACCAACATGCAAAAGCTTTTCAACTTCTGCTTTAATGGCAATAGATTTTTTTGGGTGAACCAGTCGAAGCCGTTGTCTTACTGGTTTGACATCAGGATACATATTGATTTCATGTTCAACGATGCTCGAGTCAATTCCTGGCATTTCTTCATGTGACCAAGCAAAGACATCTCTAAATTTGCGAAAGAGAGTGCAGTATATTTCCAGTTCTGAAGGAGACCAAGATTTGCCAACATGTATATTCTCTATAACATCTGGTTTGGTCGAGATATTAATGGCAATAGTTTCTTCAATATTGGACAAATTCTGCTCTGAATCCACCATATCTACAGTATTCGATAGAAAATAAAAAACTGAAGGATGATTAAGGGTGTTAGAGTAATCCTCGTTGTTATCTTGAGGTCAGGAATGATGGTGGTGATCTTCCCATGGTGTTTCTCCTATCATCATTGATTGAATGATTCCTTCATTTGTAGAATGTACATTACCAAGGATCAGAAGAGGTACCATACTCTAGAGACCTATCTATCCAAACGCTTGCCAAGCATTGATTTCGGTTTGCCGCCCATGCCCAAAATATTGATTGCTACAAAAATTCTATGGGGCTTGGGGGCAACACCTGGCGATGATCCATGCTAACAAAATGTTAGGTATTCTTCTTAATCTTTGATGATGTAGAAGATATCATGTGACAGGTTTCCACTGTGGCCACTTTCGCTAGATTACTCAGAGGCGGAAGGGCAAAAGTGCCCATTAATGAAGGGTCTTTTAGGAGACATACTACAATATTTTGAAGCGATTGAGAGCTTCCATGGATCAACGGAATGCTTCCGGTAACTTGAGAACTATTGGGGAGGAAGGTGAGTTGGTCAATGATTGTGATTCCACCTTGAAAGGGGAATGCAATCTTTCTAAAATATGTTGACACAATAGCAGCCATAGCATAAATCCAGGGCCTGCCCAGTAGGATTTTGTAGTCAAGGTTTCCATCAATGACCTCGACTTCAATTTCTATTGTCTTTCCCCCAGTTTGATTTGCAAGTTACTTAATATCCCATATGGCGTGTATGTTCTTCCATCGAATGCTTTCAATGTCGATGATGATTGTGACAAGGGTGGAGAGGCTAAATTTTTCCAACAACTCATCGACATAATACACGTAGTTTCTCCGTCATCAATTATTGTTTGGTGAACAATTTTGTTGAGGGCTTTAACCTCTATGAGGAAAGCGAGCTGTGCTGGAAACTAAGGTTCGTATCCTTTATCATTAAAGGCCACTAGATTGGAATTTGTTGGATCAATCCCACCTATCACTGATAACAAGGCCTATTTTTGGGATGGACAATTTTGTAGTACTTCAAGTGTTGACATGGTGGATGGGGATTGGGCCAGATCCTCCACTATATTATAATTCTATGCTACTCAAGCACAAGGATTAAATGTAGATTTATGTACTACTCCCTTAGGTGGTTTTATTGTTACTTCAGGAATAATTGGTGGAACAACATCCAAAGAAGTTGTTGTTGAACTGCTTGGTTGATAGGTAGCCTTGCCATTCGACGATTGTGGATTTCCATAATCCTTATTCCTTGTAGATATCAAAGTGTCATTTTGCTATTTTGAGATGGATATCATAGGCACTTGGGATGGGGAAGCATGATCGCTATCAACCAGGTTAGTTTCTAGATTCGGAAACGGATCAGTCAATACCACTGAGGTATTTGAAGTCTTTTTGAAAAACTTCTTGACTTTAGCTTGATGTGGACAATATTTTGTGTAATGGTCCTCATCACATATGAAACATGGTTGCTTAGGTTTCTTCCTTCCAGTAGGGTTTGCAGAAGGTTTCTCAGGAGTCGAATCCTCCTGTTTCTTCTTTTTGTTTTTCCCTTTCTTCTTGCCTCCTGGTTGCTTAGTATTTTTTCCTTTGTCGGTTGACACAGTATTGACCTCCGAGGCAAGAGGTTCCTCATCTGCTTTTTGACTAGAAACCATACGGGCTTTCTTAGATGTAGCCTTTGCAGTTTTCGCGCTTTCATACCTATCACACCATCGCCGGCATGAGAGTCCTTATTTGATTTAGGAGGAGGAGGAACAGAAAATTATAGTCTAGGAGTGTCAGGAATTTTGTCATAAAGTGTGTCAGACTGAGTATAGATCATGTCTAAATATTGTGCATGAACAATGACCTACTCTTCTGTAATAACTCCTCCCTTAGCCACATCCTCTATAATAGAGGGTAACAATGACTTTATAAACCATTTAGCTAAAATATGCTCAGGAACGTACATATTCAACATTCTTCGATGATGCCGCCACTCATGAATATGATCAGATATATGAGTGGCTGTTGTATATTTAAAGTTGGTAAGGAGTTCTGTCCCTATTTTGTACCTTATGGGTAACTGAGAATGGGTTAAGAAAGTAGTGGCAAGGGTACTGAAGTTTTCAAACAAAGCTCTAGGAAATTCTATATACCATTTAATTGTTGGACCTGTTAACATTCACTGGAAAAGGTGAAGCCTAATCGAATCATCATTCAGGGTGTTGGATGAACACCACAAATGGAAAGTCATCACATGATTCGACAGATCTTCACCGGATTTCCATTGAATTTAGGAATATCAGAGGGAAGTTTATGAGGAATCACAGGCCACCAAGGGGCATAAGCAATTAGATCATTTGTCAGCCGGTTTAGATCTGGTAATTCTAGAGTTGCTACAAAGGGAAACTGTTGATTCAGGTTAGGCGAAGCATACCCAGGATAAGATGGAATCGCCTAAGCAGTAGGTCTTTGCATACCAGCATAATGTATTTGATGCTGGTAACTTTGATAAGGTTGATGGGCATAACCATTATAGTATGGTTGTTGATAACCACTTTGGAAATGCGGTTGCCCATTACTTACAAAGACTTGTTGCTCAGGTCCTTGGTATGATTGCTGGAATTGTGGTTGTTGGTATTGAACGAGCCATGGTTATTGTACCATTTGCTGTTGTCCAATACTGTATGATTGACCAAGATACAGAGTCATAATACCTGTTTGAGCCTAAGTCACTCCAGATAAGGAGGCACTAACTTGAGGTTGTGATTGAATCGATGAGATAAGAGGCTGTTGTATTGCAACCTAAGAAAATTGAGGTTGACATACAACAGGTAGTGCTTGTTCTTGCGATACAGCCACAATAGTAGGTGTAGTGGGAATATTTGACACAATATTGACTGGTTGCGTTGAATATACGACCCTTGGTTGTTGAGGCAGTATTGGTACCCATCTGCTGGATGGAATTCCAGTTTGACCCGAACCCTGTTGTAAACTCTCATATGGTTGTTCTCCTGGAGGGAATAATGAAAAGGCATACTGCCCCCCATATAGTTGCAATCCGGTACTTAAAGGGTAGATTGACCTTTGAAGAGACATCAGATCGACTTGTTCAGTTTCAACATAAGAAATACCAGATGAGAATCTAGATGAAGAAATAGGAATTGACTATGTCGTCGAAACAGTCCCTGATTGGACTCCGACTTGTTGATAACTTGCCGGGACAGATGGTATACCAGCAATCATTGTAGGAATGGCAGCAGGGAGCTCCATTGTAGCTGTGTCGGTTGACACAGTCCTAGATGTTGATGGTTGTTCCGACATGTTTAGTCTATTCGAAATATTTTCTAGTGATTCGATAGGAACTTGCGATGAAAAAGAACTAACTTCTATAATAGAAGAATGTAAGTGGATAGAAGTTCCAAAATCCACTGGAGTACTGGGTGGAAGATCCTCTACCAATCCAGGTGGAAGAGGTAGACCGTCAGGTCCGTAAAATGTTTATGGAGCCAAAGAATGTGTAGCTTCTGCAGTAACAGATACTGGAGGGGTGACACATTCTGAACTCTGGAATTCAACTTCCAGATGTTCAGGTAAGTGAACTTTAGTTTCTTGATCAGTCGTAGGTGTAGCTGCTTTAGGAATAGAGGTGTTTAACGTTACACTAGGATCAATTCTAATGTCCTCTTGTAACTATGGAACTTCTTCTGTAAAGGTAGATGTACCAGAGATAATTGGAGTAACTGTAGTCTCTGACAATGTTGAAACACAAGTTTCAAATAAATCAGGTGAATTGGACTCAGTTAAATGAGAACGCTTTTCCCGGGATGGTTTCGTTTCTGGGGTCAAAGATGGTTGACTCACTAGTCTCCGCGAACGACGGGGTTTTGATTGACTTTCTTCCACGATTGCGGATTACTTGATCAACTCAAAAATTAAAGGGGAAAAATGTTATTCCAATTTAAATTAATTTTAAGACATTTTGACGCAACTTGCTTTTCCAATTTTTAAGAGCCGAGAAAAAGCTAAAGGTGACTCTAGTCGCCTTCAATTTTTAATGAGCCTGAAGTGACAAGTGCTCAGATGGACCCTTTCTTTTAAGGAGTCGAAAAGGAATGAAAGTGACTGCTCTAGAAGTCTAGACAGAGGGTTTACCAAATCGATTGTAAAACTGCAAAATACACCTTGGTGATAAATGATAGAGAAATTACCAGGGACTTATGTATGATAGTCAATCTTCCCAAATGCTGTGTTCAGTGCATTACGATCAATAGGGTAGCAAACATGGCTTCCTAGGGATAAAAGATGATAGCTTATTGTGGTCTCCCAATATATACACGATGATATGAGGAGCACAAGTTTGCACTGGCACTTGTCATATCAAAGAGGAGGAATCACCCAACCTTCGATGAAAACAATAGTTACCAGGTTTTACGACGCCGAAACACATCTTTAGCCTATACTTATACATGTGTTGCGTTAGATTCCAAAGCGTTTTTATGTTCACTGAGGTTTATTTTATGGTTGATCTTGCTTAGAATTTTGTCTTTCAAGGTTCACCACGTGATGTAGATGTGAAATTCCTAAATATGCAATCTAAAATGATAAACAGTCGTTTATATTCTTTTAGCAATGAAAATCTAGCTACAAAGCAAAGAAGATAACGAATTTTCTTTCAGCAGAGAGCATAGAGCACAGAGTAAATGCACTTTCCTAAACCAAATTTCGCAAGCATTCAAAATGCAGATGCACATGCATGTATTTGTTTTCCGCTTTCTTAATGTGCGAATGACAAAAAAGAAAGCTAAGTACAAATCTGAACTATTTTCTTTCAAAGCGATAGTACTGACAATTTTCTCTTTTCAAAACAAAAGGAAGACTAAGATGACACTTTTCAATTTTGAATTTAAAACTGCTATCGACACTTGAAATATTAATAATTTCAAAATAAATTACAATGACAAAAGTACAATAAACTATCTAGAAGAGGAAGACTTTAGGACACTCTTCTTTTGATTCAGAATGACAATTATGACACTTGCATCAAAAACGACAGTTCGATTAGGTTACTTTCAACAAAGGAGGATTGCAAATGATTGACAAATACACAAAAACATTTACAATTCCTAACTGATGGAGGCTGAAATAATCTGAAGGAATATGGTTACAGCAAGAAGGTACTAATCATGTACACCAAAGCTACTGAATAAAGCTGAAAACAGAGAGAAAAAACCAAATTTCAGAGAAGAAAACACAGTTTACTCAATCATCGCACCTGCAACATAGGGAAACAGGGATGCATCTCACCTACAACACACGGGAGGTGTGATGCATCGAGGTCGCACAGTTACAGACAGTGCGATGGGCCAGGAGCGAAACTAAGCTTGGTTTTTGTTCAAAACTTGAAGCTAAGTTCAGTGATTTAGGCTGAGTAATGATGGACAGTAAACACAAAGCATAAGGGTAGGATCTGATGAGGTTCTGAGCTACCACAAGGGCACTTAAGATGCTTTGTAAGTCATATGTTCAGTTCATAAACCAACCCGGAGATTGACTGAACTAGCATTTCTCTACATCGTAATTGCAAAGAAAAGGCGTTTCGAAGGCTAGTTGGCTTAACTTCAGGCTTTGTCTGTAGTTTATAAAGAAAACAATAAACAAACAAAACAAACTATTCGTTCCCCAGAGGAGTTGCCATTTTGTTTCAGGGAAAACTAGTGTCGATTCGAACTGCTAGTCCCACTAACATGGGTAGCTATCTTAGAAACAAACAATGAAAGCTTTTCAAGAGTTCCTTTAAGTGTGATAGATGGAAGAGAAGAATAGAGGACCAACCTAGATCTTTCGCTTTGATCCTAACTTGATTTCCCCTTTCCTTGATAGCATTTGACACTCCTCTCCTACTTGTCCCACTTCAAAGAGCACCTGTAGAGTAAAAGTAACAACAAACTATCAAAGCATCTCTATCGAAAACATCATAACCAATATGGAATCAGAAACACATTAGCCATACAATTGCATTCATAAATATTAAGATCGACAAATACAAGATCATATGGAGGAAAACTCAAAGAACTTTATTAATAGTAATGTAAGAGAGGATTACAACCCAGATGTCTGATCCAACATCATCTTCCCATTTGTAGAAGCCCTCTTCACCTCATGAATAAGCAAATCACCCAACAATGTAATGTCTCTTCTCACCAACAAACCAACAACACTTCCTTACAAAATACAAAATTCCAGCCTATAAATATCTCAGATGAGTGATCCATTTATAGATGTCTTGCAAGGGTGTGAGTCAGCTCTGGGTTTTTGATTAGTGTCATTCCACTAATAGTTCTTGGTTCCACTTGGAGATTTCATGATCTCTTACTCATCCCTGGGCGAATTCAAAGAGGCAAGTGTCACACAAGAGTTTTCTGGAAGATTCCATGATCATCCACCTTGCAAACTATCTCTCCCATTTGTCTATTCTCACTCATTGCACCCCATAGAAGGCTATTTGAGTATGCATCACACCTGGCCAATTAGGAAGTCAGTATGCATTGCACCTTGCCCATGGAGCAGTCTGTATGGTCCAGTTTTGGCCAGTTCTGAGTAGTTTTTTAGATGGAACTTCTGGGAAATGATGTAATCAGTTGACCATGATCCTTTAGGGTGTGAAGCAATACTTTTAGGGACTAAAGGATCCCTTAGTTTATGTACATATGAGTTTTGGGTTGAAGTGCCCAAATATGTCTATAACAATAACTAAAGTTTAGATCTCTTACTCATCCCTGGGTGAATTCAGAGAGGCAAGTGTCATAGGAGAAGTTTCTAGAAGATTCCATGAGTAACCACCTAGAAAACCATCTCGGAAATTTGTCCATCCTCATCCATCGCACCCTATAGAAGGCCTAATCAGTATGCATCACACCTGAGTACTCTATCACTCAGTATGCATCGCACCTGGCCAGTGTAGCAATGAGTATGGTTCAGTTTAGGACATTTATGGATGGTTTCTCTTGTGGAACTTTAGGGGAATGATGCAATCAAATTACCATGTAATTTTAGGCTATGAAAAAAATCTTTTAGGGGTTGAAGAGCCCTAGTTTATTGACATATAAGATTGGGGTTGAAGTGCCCAAATATGTTTATAACAAGGAGGCGGATACAGGGTGGTATCAGAGTGGGTTCTAGTCTCTTTGGTAATAATATGATTTTGTCAAGGTTATGGTTGTTGTGCATGGAGTCAT
Source organism: Pinus tabuliformis (assembly GCA_031772625.1). Taxonomy (NCBI): domain Eukaryota; kingdom Viridiplantae; phylum Streptophyta; class Pinopsida; order Pinales; family Pinaceae; genus Pinus; species Pinus tabuliformis. The sequence continues at coordinate 185,914,400 of CM062820.1, forward strand.
GGTATATAGTTGTTATGGTCATGCATGATATTGTTATGTTGATATGATTTTGATTATATAAGTATCATGTCAATGTGGGCTGATTTTGCAGATGTGATAAGCCTCCCCTGAATGCCAATGAGGTATGGCTTTTATTTGGTATCTATTTGGTTTATATAACATGACCTACTTGAAGGAAGACGAGAATTAGAGATGAAAAGAAAAATGTTAGACTACAGTTTCTGTGACTTTGCCTATAGATCAGTTGGGCAACAAGAAGATGTGTGTTCTCTCGGTATTGCATATGCATTGAGGAGTTTGATGGTAGAGGTTATAAGTTGCAAATAAGATAATGATAGGTTAGTTGAGGCTCAAGAAATGGTAAGAAGAAGTTAATGCAGTGATTCTTCAGGGTTTGTAAGATTTTCAAAGAAAGGTAGAGTTTAGGATCAATCAAGAGCAGGAAGAGAAAACTATTGGAGCCTATGGTAGCAGGTCTCGGTCTTGATATAGGTTAAATAAAGGGGATACAATGAGAGGTGGTAGATCACTGGATACACCTGATAGGAGGACCAATATGTGGGCATCATTCTAGTTCCTCATCTAGGAGATATTATCACCATCATCACCATCATCATCCTTATAGGAGGAGTGAGTACTTTCCCGAGGAGTTCAAGAAAGTCAACCCTACTACATTCAACACATAGATCAAGAATTCAAAATATGCAGAGGCATGGTTTCTTGGGATGAAGAAATTCTTCAGATTCCATAACTAGCCAAAATAGCCACCTTCAGTATTAAAGGGAGAACAAACATTTGGTGAGAAGATGTGAAGAATCTCAATGTTATTTGAGAAGAAGAGTTGATTTGGGTTGAGTTCAAGAGACTCTTCAAGAAGAAGTACCTTTTGGAGAGGTACTATGATGACAAAGCTAAGGCGTTTTATGAGTTAAAAATGGGTTCTATGAAAGATGATGACTATACTAGTATATTCCTGGAGTTGTTGGCATATGTGCCTTACCTTAAGGATGAGAAGGTTAAGATTCAAATATTTGTCATTGGGTTGCCAACAACATATAGAGAACAGATTGAGTTTGATGAGCCTAGATCATTGGAGGAGGCCATCTAGAAGTTAAAGCATTGTTACGAGCAATCAAAGTGAAAAGATAAGCGTAAGTGTGATTTGAAGGGGAGTGACAAAGTTAAATGGAAATGGGGCCACCGAGGTAGTGTATACCTTAAGATGTATGTGAGAAAGAAAATGTTTCTCTTTATAAGTAGTTCAATGCAATTGAGAAGGGACATGGGTCGCAACCTAGAGAGAAATAGAAAGAATGTGATGGTAGGGGACTGTTGCAATGTTAGAAATGTGGCAAATATCATTGCAAGAAGGATTTTCCATTGTACTAGTGTGGAAGGACTCAGATCTATAGAACTCACGAGGCACAAACAATTGGTAATATTGGTAATAACATTCCTCGAATTTATGCATTTCTATTCAATAAGCAGGTATATGACCAGGCATCCATTATTGAGATGGAAGGTAAGCTCTGTGGTTGATTTGTTTCGATTTTTATTGATCCTAGATCTAATTAAATTTATGTTAATCCTGACCCGGTGGATACTTGTGGCTTGAGAAAATAAGTGCATGAAAAATCTTGGTTGGCGCAGTTGGCTATAGGTACTAAGAAGAGAGTTCATCAATGGGTAAGAGCTTGCACATTTGAGCTAAATAATATGCCTACAACAACACATATAATGTGGATCCCATTGGGATGATATAATATGCTTTTGGGTATGGATTGGTTGTATCTCCACAGGACCAAAGTAGATTGTTAAGAAAAGGACATTGAGTTCTTGAATGATAATGGGGAAACGAGAATATTGAAGGGAAAAAGAAGTCTACATCACTTAGGATGGTTAGAATTATGCAGGCTAAGCGCAGTTGCATGAAGGGGTGTGTAATGTTTGCAGTTCATATTTCCAGTGAGAAGGGTAAGGATGTTGAGGATACAAAATTATTCAAGAGGTACTCTATATTACAGCGGTCTTAGGACGTGTTTCCAACAAAGAATATGCAGTTTCCTTGCCACATGGAAGTGGAATTTCCTATTAAGTTGGTATTAGGAGTAGCATCATCATTAATGGAACCTTATAGGATGAGCACACCATAGTTAGTAGAGTTGAAGTTGCAGTTGAAGGACATACTTGACAAGGTATATATTAGGCCAAGTGTATCGTCTTAGGGTGCACCAATATTGTTCATGAAGAAAAATATGGTACTCTGTTGGGTCCCTATAATACTAGTGATTACCCCATTACTATTGTAGTTATACCCCTTATTTATATTTTTGTGCCCCTATTATGTTATTTCTGTGCCCCATAGAATCCCTCTATTGTTATTTTTGTGGCTTTATATTATTATTGTTAGGTCGGCTGGATTATATTGTGACTCCTTAGACTCCTATATATAGAAAGGAGGTTTTGTCATTTGTATCATCCAAGAATTGTTCATTTATGTAATGTAAAAGAGGTTGCCCCCTCGAAGAGGCTGAATTCTAAGGCGTTGATCTATCTTTTCTATCTTTTCTTGAGCTGGTTCCATAACATTTGGTATCAGAGCTTTGGATTCTAGGGTTTCGCTGCTCCAAACAGGTCATCGTGGCATTTTCGCTATAAATTTTTTTCTGTGATGTTTCAAAAGTCGAAAAAAAACCCATTTGAGAAGAAATCGTGCTGAACCTTGGGTCCGAATTTCAGAGCTTTTCGCGCGATATTTTCGGAGATATGATCTGAGGAAGTCGGTCTTTTTGCAGACTCATGAATTACATTCAAAACAGGTGACCTGGGGAAAATCGTCATAACTTTCTCTCTGGGGATTGGATTGAAATTTCGTAAGAAGGTACAGAAAGAGGACAGACTTTAGTTTCTTGTATCTGTGTTTCAGATCCAAAGGTTGAAACAGTGACTCGTGGCACGTTGTACAAGTTCGCTCTACTGAACTAGTCTAAAAGCAAGTCACTGTGGGAGATTTCACATAACTCTTCCTTGGAGAATCCAATTTGGGTCAGACTTGTGGCATTGGAAAGAGGACGCATAAGGCTACTATAGGTCGTAATTTCAGAACTGGATGATCCAAAATTATGGAGATACATCAGATTCAATATCAGGCTTCTATAAAGTGAAAAAAGGTGTGTAGTTTTTTTTTTAATTTTTGTGTAAGCTTGGTTTAACGGAATTCAAAGGGCATAGTAAAGCATTATTATCGGTAACTGATGCCCCGAGGAAAGAAAATGAAAACACCTAGTAAGGAACCTGAAAGCTCTAGCATGACTCATGAAGAAGAGGAAGAAATGCTACATGATATATCAAAATTACAAGAACAAGTGCAACAAATGTCACGCTCACAAAAGCTAACAGAAGCTAAGATAAATGGCGTGGAATCTAAGATAAATGGCGTGGAATCTAAGATAAAGGGCATGGAAGCTAAGATGGATGATTCAAAGACAGATTTGAAGAGAGACATGGCAGATTTGAAGATCGATTTGAAGACAGACATGGAAGAATTGAAGAAGTTACTACAAGAAAGGGTCACTAATGGTGAAAGGGTAGTAAAGGAAACTCATGATGAGAACAAAAGAAATGTTAATCATGATTCCATAGACTGTAATGTTGGATCGAAGACCCACCATATTCCAAAAATCGATATGAGGAAGTTTGATGGCAAGGATCCCGCCACATGGATATTACAGATGGAGCAGTTCTTCGATCTCAATAATGTGCAAAACACACAAAAGGTACGTATGGCAATTGTATATTTGGAACCAAATCAGTTTGTATGGTATCAATGGCTTTGCTCTCGTAAACAATTTATCACTTGGGCAATTTTTACAGAAGAATTGATAGCACATTATGAAGATACAAAAAGCAACACTTTTTTTAGCCAATTGATAAGTCTCAAACAAAAGGGTTCAGTAATGGAGCACATTGAGGAGTTCCAAAAATTGAACATAAGGGTAAAAGATATTCCAGAGGAGCATAGGATTGATGTGTTCATAGGGTCTTTAAAGGATAATATCCAACATGATGTTCGCCTTTGGGAACCTGATTCATTAGAGAAGGCATTCAGGTTAGCAAGAAAAATGGAAAGCAAAATTATGGCAACCAGGAAGCATACCACTCACAACTATAAAGATGGAAGTGTTGTTGCCCCTAGTCTTCCACAACCTATAAGGTTGACACCACAACAATTGGAAGAAAAAAGAGCAAAAGGGCTTTGTTACAGTTGTGATAGCAAATACACTAAAGGTCATAAGTGTGCTGAGAAGAAATTATTCTACATAGATTGTGAAGAGGAAGAAGAAAAGGAGCAAGAAAGGTCAAAAGAAGAAGATATACTCCAGGAACAAAGCCTAGATGAAGAACAAATAAATCCGACCATATCTTGTAATGCATTGGCGTGAATTACCACTCCTCAAACCATCAAGATAGAAGGACAAATCAAGAAGAAAAAGGTAATAGTGTTGATTGATTCAGGAAGCACCCACAATTTTATTCATTGTAGGGTAGCAAAAGAATTGAATTGCTTCCTATATCCAGCACCAGAGTGTCAAGTGATGATTGCAAATGGAGGAACAATAAATTGCTCTGGAAAGTGCCATAATATCAAGCTATCCATGGGAGAATATGTATTGACTAGCCCAATGCTTTCCATTCCAATGGGAGGTGCTGATGTTGTACTAGGAGTCCAATGGCTACAATCCTTGGGTACAATAGCTTTTAATTTTCAAGAACTTTTCATCAAATTTTCTACAGAAGGAAAGGAAGTTGAATTAAGGGGTATTGCAGGAAAACCAGGAAAGATAATCAGCTCTAATGGTATGACAAAGCTTCTAAAAAAGGAGCAAAGAGGTGTAATTGCACAATTATGTTCGCTAGATGTTTCCACATCAGAATCATCTATTTCTCCAGATCTCCAAAAAGTCCTGGACAATCATTCCAAGGTATTTGAGACTCCCAAAGGTCTCCCACCTATGCGTGATCATGATCATGCTATTCATCTGATTCCAGGAAGTGTTCCTCCAAACATCAGGCCGTACAGATATCCCTATGTCCAAAAAAGTGAAATTGAACGTATGGTTGCAGAAATGCTAGAGGCTGGTATAATTCAACCAAGTCAAAGTTCTTTCTCTGCTCCAGTAGTATTGGTGCACAAGAAGGATGGATCATGGCGCATGTGTCCGGATTATAGGGAGCTCAACAAGCTCACTATTAAAGATAAGTTCCCCATTCCTGTCATTGATGAATTACTGGATGAATTGCATGGATCAATTTACTTCACCAAGTTGGATCTTCGTTCGGGATATCATCAAATCAGAATGAAGATTGAAGACATTCCGAAAACAGCATTTAGAACTCATGAGGGTCATTATGAATTTTTGGTCATGCCTTTTGGCCTTACCAATGCACCTTCAACATTTCAAGGTTTGATGAATTCAATTTTCAAACCATTCCTTAGAAAATTTGTGTTAGTATTTTTTGATGATATACTAATCTACAACAAGTCTTGGAAGGATCATGTTGAACATGTTGACAGGGTGCTACAACTATTGGAGGAGAAACAATTATATGCAAAAAGATCCAAATGTTTCTTTGGAGTCCAGGAGGTGGAATATTTGGGTCATATTGTATCTCATGAAGGAGTTAAGGTAGACCCTAGCAAAATTAAAGCCATTAAGGAATGGAAAATCCCCACATCCATAAAGCATCTGCGAGGATTTCTTGGGTTGACAGGGTATTATCGCAAGTTTGTTAAGAATTATGGGAGAATAGCAGCACCTCTAACAACATTATTGAAGAAAGATGCATTTTCATGGACTCCGGAAGCAACAAAGGCCTTTGAACATCTTAAAGAGGCAATGTGCCAAGCACCGGTCTTAGCTACACCGGACTTCACAAAAACCTTTATTGTGGAATGTGATGCTTCAGGAAATGGAATTGGTGCTGTTCTAATGCAAGATGAAAGACCCATTGCTTTTGAAAGTCGTCCAATCAAGGGAAAGTTTTTAAGCAAAGCTATTTATGAGAAGGAAATGTTGGCAATACTCCATGCACTTAAGAAATGGCGACCCTACCTAATGGGAAGACACTTCAAGGTAAAAACGGATCATGATAGCCTTAAATACTTTTTAGAACAAAGATTATCCTCTGAAGAGCAACAAAAGTGGGTCACAAAGATGTTGGGTTATGACTTTGAAATCATCTACAAAAAAGGGAAGCAAAATGTGGTGGCAGATGCACTCTCAAGAAAGGATGAGGATGTGGAAGCATTGTTGTGCGCCATTTCTATTATCCAACCAGATTGGATAAACGAAGCAAGGGAGGAATGGAAGAATGATGAAGAAGTGTGGGCACTTATTCGAAAGCTACAACAAGATTCCAGTACGTCTGATACATTTAGCTGGCAAAATGATTCATTATGGTACAAAGATCGCTTATACCTCTGTAAGAATTCCCAGCTAAAACAAAAGATTCTTATGGAATTGCACACTTCTCCCTTAGGAGGGCACTCAGGATTTTTAAAAACTTACCACAGGGTTAAGAAGGAATTTTTTTGGGATGGCCTTAAATCAGATATTCAAAAGTTTGTGGCGGAATGTTTGGTTTGCCAACAAAATAAAGTTGAAACAATTAAGACACCGGGTCTATTACAACCTTTATCCATTCCAAGCCAACGTTGGGAGGAGGTTTCAATGGATTTTATCACAGGTTTACCCAAGTCTGAGGGAAAGAGTGTCATCATGGTGGTAGTTGACAGACTTACCAAGTATGCACACTTTTGTGCATTATCACATCCATTTAAAGCCAGTACAGTTTCTACTGCATTTATGGAAACAATTCAAAAGCTACATGGAAACCCAAAGATTATTGTAAGTGACAGAGATCCCATTTTCACTGGAAATTTTTGGACAGAATTATTTTCTTGTCTTGGTACTCAGTTAGCTCATAGCTCATCTTATCATCCTCAATCTGATGGGAAAACTGAGATAGTAAACAAATGTTTGGAAGGATATCTTCGTTGCTTTGTATCTGATAAACAGACACAATGGGTCAAATGGTTGCCTCTGGCTGAATGGTGGTATAACACTTCCTTCCATACAGCAACAAAAATGACCCCATTTATGGCACTTTATGGGTATCAACCACCATCCATCACATCATATTTAAGAGAAAATTCTAAGGTTCAGGCAGTGGAACATCACATCGAACATCAACAACAAGTCCTCCAACTCTTAAAGGATAACCTCGTGTTGGCACAAAATAGAATGAAACAACAGGCAGATCAACATCGCAGTGAAAGAAGTTTTGATGTAGGTGATTGGGTATTCCTACGGCTACAACCATATAAGCAAATGTCCCTAAAGCAAGCTAAGAAGGATAATAAATTATCACCAAAGTATTATGGTCCGTACAAGGTGTTGCAAAAGATTGGTACTATGGCATACAAATTGGAGCTTCCTGCAGCTTCTCGATTGCACCCAGTTTTCCATGTTTCATGTTTAAAGAAGGTTATAGGCGACAAGCTCCCAGTTCAAACAATATTGCCAGAACTTGACGAGGAAGGAAAAATTATATTGGAACCGGAAGCAGTCACAGAAACAAGAACTCGACAGCTACGAAATCGATCAATTTCAGAGTATCTTATCAAGTGGAAGAACTTATCCGCTGAAGATTCCACATGGGAGGATGAGAATTTTATGCAGAAGTATCCAGAACTACTCAAGCATTGAGGACAACACTTTTTTGAAGGAGAGGGGCATGTTGGGTCCCTATAATACTAGTGATTACCCCATTACTATTGTAGTTATACCCCTTATTTATATTGTTGTGCCCCATAGAATCCCTCTATTGTTATTTTTGTGGCTTTATATTATTATTGTTAGGTCAGCTGGATTATATTGTGACTCCTTAGACTCCTATATATAGAAAGGAGGTTTTGTCATTTGTATCATCCAAGAATTGTTCATTTATGTAATGTAAAGGAGGTTGCCCCCTCGAAGAGGCTGAATTCTAAGGTGTTGATCTATCTTTTTTATCTTTTCTTGAGCTGGTTCCATAACATACTCTCAGGTTGTTCATTGATTATAGGAAGTTGAACAAGGTGACGATTAACAAAAGGTACCCATTGTCGAGGATTAATGACTTTTTTTATCAGTTGAATGGAGAAGCAGTGTTCTATAATATTGATCTGAGATCATGATATTGTCATCTACACATCAAAGAAGTGGACATCTACAAGACTTCTTTCAAGACCATGTATGGGTATTATGAGATTTTTGTGGTTTTTTTTGGTTTGACTAATTCCCCAGCTACTTTTATGTGCTTTATGAATAGTGTATTCCATTCTTATCTGCACAAGTTTGTGATTTCATTCATTGATGATATATTGATATATTCTAAGAATGAGAAACATCATACATAACACTTAGCACTAGTGTTGACGTTTCTAAGAGAGCCTAAGTTTTATGCCAAGCTTAGAAATTGCAGCTTCTTTTAGACAAAAGGTACATTACTTGGGACATGTTTCCAAGGAAGGAATAATAGTGGATCTAGAGAAAATTAGAGCTATCATGGAGTGGACAGCTACTAGGAATGTTGATTAAGTTAGATCATTAATGAGTTTAGTAGGTTATTGTAGGAGGTTCATCAAGAACTTCTTGTGCAATGCATATATTATTACATCATTGCAAAGAAAAGGTAAGAAATTTGAATGGATAGAGGAATGTGCAGCCACTTTTGAGCAGTTGAAGCAGTTGCTGAAAAATGTTCGAGTTCTTAAGATTGCATATCCAGATAAAGAGTTGGCGGTGTTTACAAATTCTTGTAAGAGAGGACTCAGTCGAGTCTTGATGCAAGACGGACATGTGGTGTGCTATGAGTCTAGGAAAAGAAAAAGACTCCTATAAACACTTCCCAAAAAATGACGCCAAAATGTTTGGTAATTTAATTGATGTTAAATTACTTACATAAATTGTCAACCAGGGCTAGTATACTGATGAAGTGTATGTGCACTGTATCTGCTATAATTTCTTATTATTCAAGTAATTCCTAAACTAAATTTATATTTTGGGACCAACATATCAACTATGAAAATAAATATGTTATTCTAAAAATCAAAATGATCGCACTTAAAAGAATTAATTGCGAATTGAAATCACCATAAAATGATCACATCTGCTCAAAATAAAGATCACACTTTTCACAAATAAATATCACTCTTGCTAAAAATAAAATCACACTTGGTTCACTCTTGTTTGAAATAAATCATACTTGACAATGAAACTAAATTCAAATTGCTAAAAAAAATATTAACTCTAAGTTAAAGTGATACTCACACAACTATACTACAAATCTATATCAATATCGCTTCACTCTACAGAGAAATGATTAAGAAATCTTAATAAAACAATCCTAAGCATTCATTGAAAAATGAAAACTAAGAATTTAAACAAACTAATGAAATGCTATAGCAAAACAGAAAATTGAAATGCTATCTACAGTTAATGAAAACCTTACAACTTGAGGGGGACCTCATGCAAGATGTAGTCAATCACACAACTCCTATACAAGACTAAATACACATTGATACCACACACAACAAAGGAATGAAACAAAAATAAAATTTTGTATTTGAAACAACTGATTTTTTCAAACAATAATCTCCCCCTCATCAAATAGATTACACTGGTTTTATAGATCTTTGAAGCAACTTAAAATTCAGAATTTCATTGGATGAATTCTGCCATGAAATCTCAACAAATCAATTTGAAAATAAAATCAAATATGTTTTGGAGGATTTTAGGATAAAACATGAGCCAAAATATGTACATAATTATATTCTTTCCATGAATTTGCTAAAGAACAACTCATTATAGATTATTTGTTGATTGTGCATTAAATGACAATTTGAAAAACCATATATCCACGTAATTTGCAAGATAAGACTCCAAAGATCTTTGAAAATGTCTCAAATGGTAACGGATTTGAGAAAAATTCTCACAGGGAACCTAAATGGGCATGTGCTAAACAAAACACATGTTTTTTTTTTAATTCATTTTCATTTGCTCAGAAAATGCGTTTGAAGTTGACTAGTCAAAACTACAACGTTCTTCCCTTGATTTGATGCTAGAGGTCCACATGTGCAAGATGAGTGGTATTTTACTAGTAGAAATCCATATTGGAACCTTTAGAAATAATTTCCATTTGCCAGGTTTCCTTCTAGAGTGGTGCTACTACCTCAACCATGAAGATAGTTGTGGAAACTTGACTAAGTTGTAGAAAATTTCACTAGCACAACTATCATTAGTAAAATCAAGAAAAGTTATTCTTAATCTACTAAAAATAAAGTAAAACGATGTTAATTAGCCACTTATACATATAGAGATACATCATGAAGAATTATGGTGAAAATGGTGGAAATTGAGTGAAATGGTGCAATGGATGGTTGGAAGTAATGGCGTAATGAATGTCAAACACAAGTGAAAATGATGACAAATCAATGACCCAACATCTCCGCTACAGTGATATCTTTGCATGTCCTCATGAAAATTGAGTCCCAAAAATGAACTCATATACCTCTTTTCTTTATCCACACAAGGTTTTCCTATGTCATTCTTGGAGAGTGGTGCCTTAAAAGATGTTGGTTAAACTTATCAATGAATCTCTTCTTATATCACCTGTCTTTTCTCCTTGCTAACATCATGAGAGAATAAAATCTTGATAATTTCTTGATTTCTTACATAAAATAAAGTTTTTTTTTTTTAACACTTTACTGAAGTCCACACCAAGCCTCGTGTCCATGGAATAAGGATAATTTCTGACACTCCCTTCTTTGATGCCTAAATCTAAAAGTTGAATGTTTCAATGGAAAGGGAAACATCAAATAAAATAAAATATCAATGCACACCATGTAAAATACAACTCCAAAGAAGTAGGTTCTCCCAAAATATACTATTTTTGTATTTTCCTTCTAATGTATTAATCTTAGAATACACGCCCCCCAATTTTGCGGCAATTAGACCATAAAGTCTCCAAGTAATGGAGTTGAACCAATAAAACCATCTCTACCTTACAAGATTTCTCAACCAAGGGACAATGAACCCATAAAAGAGATTCCAAGAGGAATAAAAGGTTGATGAAATGATTGAAGAAATGTGGTATCTTGGAGTAATAACAATTGAGATCATCCAAAAGTAGGTGAATTAGAGGTAAGTGAAAGATTTGAAGAAGAAGAACCATAAAATCTTGGCAATTATCCATTTAAGATCAATCATGAAGAGGACTCAAACTTATTTGGATTAATAAAAATGAGTAACAAATTACCATATCCAATGGATAACTCAATTCTTTGCAATGTGAATCATGTTCATTTTGATACTTTTGGAGGTGTGCCTCAAAGCCTTCTTCATACATGATCAAATAGGATATTAGTATCCTATACCTAATCCTTATTACTTTCCTCTACTTCAACCTTGATATCAATGATTTGTGCTATTTATATAAAGAAAAGAAAGTATTTGTGTTGCTACTAGTAACTCCTGTTACATTTTCTTTGTGATGTAAAAAGAATCTGCTCTCAGATTTCTTCCAATTTTTACTAAAAACTTGTTCTTGTTTGTTGCATATATTCTTGCAAGACAACATATTTGTGACCTCGTATCCTTAGAAGAGAAAAATGTGCAAAAAACTTTATAAAGGTGGAAACTACACTGTCTTTGATCTTTGGGGATGAACTCATATTTGTTTCTCTCTCTCTCTCTCTCTCTCTCTCTCTCTCTCTCTCTCTCTCTCTCTCGCTCTCTCTCTAGGATACTACATTTTATAGGCATATTGTTTGTGCATACTTCAGAGTAATTTGAACTTCTCTTTTGCTATTAAAAAATTTATGAGCTACAATTTCAACACATACTTAAGCTAAATCCATCTCTTGCTTAGTAGAGGAGTCAAAACATAGCAGATTTCATTGACCTCTATTTTTTTAACAAATGATCTAAGAAAGGAGTGCATGCATCTATTTTCTATTTTAAATAAATAGGCAATGGATCAAGACATCACAAAATGAGACATTGAGGTCTATCATTTATGCGCCATAAAAGTGATGACAGCCAACTATGGCTTTCATTCCTTCACAATTATGTCTTCAATCAACCTTTTCTCTAGACGCTTCAAATTTTTCTTGGACCTAGCTCTTAAGAAGATCATATTCAAATATCCAAAATCTAGGAGATTGATTTCAGATTTCAAACTCAGGGACTGCAAGACATTCATGACGACTCCTATTATGGATCACTTCCATGCCAAGCTTTCATAGTCATAATATTTGCATGATGACTTTTGAATATATTGCACACTATTGCTTGATGACAAAACTTGTGGATAGAGCATGAATTTGTTATGAGGGATAGACCAATGATGGAAAATATGGTTGAGGGTTAAGTCAATGATGAAAATCATGTTTGAGGGATAGGTCAATGATGGAGAAGATGGTTTGTAAGAATGGTAATTGAAGTGGTTATTCATCACATTTTCCTAAATTTTTAATAAACTAAAAAGCCTTATGCAAGTTTTTACCTCAGTTTTACCTTTTGAAGAAATTTAAATGCTGAAGTAGGGGATGTAGATGTTGGAATAAAACCATTCTACTAGAAGATAGGTCCTTGAATCTTGGGCTTTTTAATATTTTGAAAATGACTTTTCATGCCATCTAATATTGCACAAAGGTATCTGTCATGAACTCATTCTAAGGCCAAATTGAGTGATTCAAAAGGGAAATGGTATCTTTTTACCTTTCTTACCACCTCATGCCTTGATTGTTATAGATCTAACCCAAAGATATTATTATAATAGAAATAACCCAAGAATAACAAGATAGAAATAGATAGAAATGCTTCTTTATTAATCAAACCCTTAAGGTAGGGAAACATCATACATTCCCTCCTTAAAGAAGGAGAACACTCCACAAGCCATATGCCTGTTCATACAATATTCCTTTGCAATTCCTTCACGTGGAGTCTCTAGCCTCTATATAGGCCTCATACATACAATACCATGGATCATTACCATGGCTCCCTCATACCATCAAACTAATACCATGGGCCCATTACCTTATTACTAACTACTTGTGGTCCCTTACATGATATGGGTTAACCACCTTATTTATTACTATGGCCCATCGCATTATTACATTATTACCTTGGGTACCTCCATTAGTACCCCATATTATCCCCCCTAGGTATATAACATTCCACCCCCCTTAGCATGTTTCATCCCCGAAACATGGGAAGAACACAAATAATAAGATCTACTCAAAAGAGTAATCCACTGGTACCATGCACGTGCATCTAGCCATCCAAGAGAAAGGTGAACCCTCAATCTCGTTGGTGCCTCGCTCGCTTGAGATGGAAGTTGACCATGGCAGCTCTTCTGTGTTGATGTGGAGTAGGTGGATCTTCCCTCCTCGCTATCTGTCATACAGGGGTTTTTGTCCTTGTGGCTAATTGGTTGCCATCTTATTGGTTGTTTTCTTCTGGGGTGATGTGGGTGATGATATGTTGAAGTTTTAACCCACGATGTCTTTTTCTTTAATTCACCCTTCTGTGGTGCCTGTTGTAGTGTCTTCTTTTCCAATATGACTTCAACCACTGACCCCTCATCTGATGTACCTGTAACCTTTTCTGCTTCAGCCTCTGTTTGTGTTTGATTACCGATCATCAAAGGCTCATCATCTGATATGTCAGTCCCTGGAACATCTTCTGCTTCAGCCTCCATGTACTCTACCTGTTTATTGATGGAAATATCTTGTAATGTAATTTTCTTCTTTTCATACTAGAGCTTCAAGAATTTCTTCAGCACATTAATATTGATAGTACCCGCAGATTCCATCTAAGGATATCCCAAAACAACATCCATATTATCCATCTCTGAAGTATAAAAATCACCATGCAACACATACTTATCCATAGAAATCTTCAAATCCTTATACACTAGAACATCCTCATTATCCACTTGTGTGTTTTCAATGTGTTTTGCTGGAATTTGCAATTTTTTTGCCAAATTAACATTGATGAAATTATGCTTGCAACTAGGATTTATAGAAACAATGATCTTCTCCTTCTGAATCAATCCATGAACCTGCAATAAGGATATACCAGTATGAAATAGCCCCACATGTTTCTCCTTATCTTGTTTTCTGGCATGAGACCATCTGTCTAAAAGTAATTTTTCAAATTCTTCATCGGGCAGGTTGTAACACTTCGTTTTGTTAAGTAATCCCCACCATGTGGTTGCCTCCTCTCTAAATAGCTCCACTACCCACCATTTCCAATTGTTTTTCCATAATGACTTTTGTTTTTTTATGTATTCTTCAATAGTAGGACCATTATCTTTCCCTGTAAAACCTAGACCCGCCATGAAGAGGGTTTTGAAGAAACTTGGCGAAAATTTGAAATTGTCACAGTTTAGTCAATATTGCTCAGAATCCCTATTATGACCTGTTTTCAAAAATGAAACAATCATTCTGCATATACCCATGTGATAGAAATCTTGATCCAGGCACTAGAATTTCAGATCTGTGCTGCAACTCTCCCGCCGTCACCAAAATTTCTGCAAAAAGAGCTGATTTTAAATCAGCTATATCTCCTTCATCCAGACTCCAATTCGACCAAATTTTTTTTTTGAAATCAGATATTTTTTCACATAGAATCTAGATCTACAATCATGTTTTATAGATCTTACACCAGGACATCCAGATCTGCGCCGCAAACTCGGTGCCCTGAAAAATTGTCTACAACCCCACTGATTTTTAGATCAGCGATATCTCCTTCATACGGACTCCAATTCAACCGATTTTTTTTTGAAATCGGCTATTTTTTCACAAGGAATCCATATATGCAATTATATTTTGCATATCTTGCACCAAAACATATAGATCTGATCTGAAAACTCGCCACCCCCGAAATCCTACAAAAAATTAAAAAAAAAAATTCTCCACTTTTGCCCAAGAAAGTGCTCTGATACCACTTGTTATAGCTCTGATACCAATTGTTATATATCTAACCAACAAATATATGATAATAGAAATAACCCAAGAATAACAAGATAGTAATAGATAGAAATGCTTCTTTATTGATCAAACCCTTAAGGTAGGGCAACACCATACATTCACTCCTTAAGGAAGGAGAACACTCCACAAGCCATATGCCTGTTCATACAATATTCCTTGACAATTCCTTCACGTGGAGTCTCTAGCCTCTATATAGGCCTCATACATACAATACCATGGGTCATTACCATGGTTCCCTCATACCATCGAACTAATACCGTGGGCCCATTACCTTATTACTAACTACTTATGGTCCCTTACATGATATGGGTTAACCACCTTATTTATTACTATGGCCCATCCCATTATTAAATTATTACCTTGGGTACCTCCCTTGGTACCCCATACTATCCCCCCTAGGTATATAACATTGATAATGCCATTTTTACGAAGAGAGGACGTTGGTGTGAAAAAATATTGAAATCTGGCTTAATCTATCCATAATGGTGAAAAATGAAAACCCACCTTAAAAACTCGCTAAAAAGTCCTGAAGATTGCACGTTTTTGGAATTTTTCTCTCGTATTACTCAATTTAGCATATTTTGAGAAAAACCAGAAGCTTAGAATTTTTTATTTATGCTCCAATATCTTGGAATATTTGTGCCAAATCTTCCTCTGGAACAAGATGTTACAATAAAAATAGGTTGTTGCAACAATATCTCTAGAAACTGCAACTTCCCGTAGCTATTGCAGAAAATGTCAATTTTTGCGTAAAGTTGTTTTATCCGAATTTGAATTACTGATTTGGATTGTGTACTTCATGTTGAAGTGAGAAAATGCAACTTCTCGTAGTTGTTGCAAAAAATGTCATTTTTTGCATAAAGTTGTTTTCTCCGAGTTTGAATTATTGATTTGGATTGTGTATTGCATGCTGAAGTATAAACCTTGAAACATAATGCATATTGAATGAAATAGGTCCAATTTTATTGATTTTGTTTGAAGAGGAAATGAGTGAAAAAGAGTTGTAATGGTGCCGTCATGCTGCTATTGAAAAACAAGATGAACATTCTGCTACAAGAAACCAATAAAATGTACTGCTACAAGTTGTTGTTGATTCCATAAAACCATATATTCTTCATCAAAACCAAAATTCATGGTACAATTCTTACCATGTGAATGATCGTGCCGAAGTTGAGCATGGAAAGAAATCACTGATGAAAATCATTAACCAATGCGAGACAACTCATCGATAATGTAAATGAGTGTCAAGGTACCTGAGTGAATCTGGAGAGGGATGAATGAATGTGTTGAAGTTGAGTCACCTGCAAGATGTGAAAATCAAGAGACATTATTGTATTCTCATTGTTATCAACAAGGATGCTTGTCATTGATGTATGCAAGTTCCAAGGCACTCCAAATAATCTCTGATCTTGATCCCAGATAAGGTGTTGAGATCGATGGCACAAGATTTGTTGGAATGTGGGCCTTAAGGAATTTCATATCAGCCAAATCGAGCATAGAACCAAAAAATATTTGAAGAACCATAATAAAATGTTGAAACCATCATAAAATTACAAAAATTATTCTGAACTTTGCTCGCCACTTTCGATGTTTTCGAGCAAATCTCATGTGCAATTGCGCTAGCAAGTTGGTTTTCACAATATGGCTTTTTTTTCTCTTTACTTATTTATTTCTATTTTTTTATTTTTTATATGTCCTACTCTACTTGAGAAAGAAATCTCATTCAAATATATGAATACTTCCAATGCAACCATGTGTGTAACAAGACAATAGATAAACTCAAATGCAGGTTTGAAATATACTCTTTGATATGTACCAGTATATGAGAGACTAACTGCATTGATTGAGATGATGTCGAAAATGAAGAATTGAGCATTGGGATCGAATGATGGTCTTGAACCAAGATTCAATGTAATCTTGTATTCCTTGGGTTCCTACTATCATGCCATGCAAGTCCCTATAGATGTGATTCCCATTCATAAAATATGGTGATAGGCATGCAAGGAACTTTTCAATCTGAGGTTCCAACAACTTCTCTTCTTTAACGGGCATCCATGATTCTTGGACCTTATCAGAATCTTTTAGTTCTCGTTGTTGTTCTTCATTGGAAATTAGATAATTATTTTGCAATACCTAAAAATTGTAAGTGGATTAAGGTGTTTTATTGTTGGGGATCTGAAATGGTTTTGCAAGTAGTGGAGTGGGAATTGATCTTTGGGGTGTTTGCGTGGTTGGTAATGAGAAAGGTTGGATTGAGGTTGGTTGAGGGTCAAATTGATGTTGTGGTGGAGGTGAATGGTATGGATAACATTGATATTGGTATTGAGGATAGTGACGAAAAGATTGAGGATATGGTGGATTTCCTCTGTAAGGCCCTTGCCAACCTTGTTGCCAAGATTTATTTGACCTTGGGATTTAGATGGCCAAGGTTGCCAAGCTTTGTTTTGAGGTTGGGATTGAGATGTCCAATTACTTTGATATTGTTGTGCATAATCTTGAAATTGTGAAATAAGATCTTGCATCATACGAGGTTGATGAGGCTACAATGGTCTTCTTGGAGCTACATAACATGATTGTTTCAGTGTTTGATTTGATCCCTGGTAAACAACCTTTAACCCTAGTAATGATTGACAATCTTTAGTAGTATGTGATCCTACACAGATTTAAAAATTTTTAATGTTATAAAGTGGACATTCATGCAAAGAATGTTTCTTTCTACATTTCGGGAAAAATATAAATGAAGTAGCATTCTCAACTTTTTGCTTGTTTTGCATTTTTAGCATATCAATATTTTCATTTAAATTACCAAGAATGTCTAGAAAACTGTTAAGTTCAGTTTGACTTACCAATCATGATGTCGACTTACTTACTTTTGCCATAATTGGGCCTTGACGATATCTTCCATACTTTGTTTTTCCTCTTAATGTGTTCTTGCAAAGTTCAAAAATAACTTGAAATGACAATTGAAAGACATCTAATTTTCCCATTAGGTTAAGAAGATCAATCCATTCATCCCTTATAGCTTTTAGTAGGAGAGTTTTTAATGTGTCTAATCCTAAATTATGCAATTTAGATCTTTTGATATTATAAATAAATCTCTCCACTAGTTCTTCTAGGCTTTCATCCTATTTTTGGTTCATCTTAAAGACTTCATTTCTAAGGTCATGGTGTATGCAATTATATTTATATTTTTTCAAAAGTACTATTTTCATATCATCCCATGTCCTTATAGAATTTGTTCTGAAATTCTTGAACCATTTAAGAGCTCTATCCTTCAATGTTTCCGAAAACAACTCATTTTTTTAATGTGTAATGAGTAGCCATAAGATCTACAAATTATTTCAAATTCAAAAAGAAAGGTTTCTAGGTCTTTTGATATCATACCTTTGAGGTTAGGAAGTACAAAAGGAGGGATCTTATTCATATGAAGGTTGATATCAGTTTCTTGAATGGGAAATCCAAAGGAATCTACCCCATTGTCGTCATTTCCATCCATTTCTTCAACCTCCTTTGTCACCTCTTATTCTAGATGCAAAAATAAGAATTCATGATCTGGATGTGTGGTTCTTACTGCACCACGAGATATATTGGGGTTGATAGGTGATTGGAGCATTGTTCTTTTTTATAGTGAAAATTAAATACTCCAATATACACTTTCCCGATAATGACACCAAAATTTTGGTAATTTAATTAGCATTAAAATACTTACATAAATTGTCAACCATGGATAATATACTGATGAAGTGTATGTGCATTGTATGTGCTAGAAGTTATTATTATTCAAGCAATTCCTAAATTAAACTGAGATGTCAGGATGCACATATTAACTATGAGAATAAATATGTTATTCTAAAAAAAAAAATGATCACACTTGGTTAAAAGAATTAATTGCAAAGTAAAATCACCATAAAATTATCACACTTTCTTAAAGTAAAGATCACACTTCGCACAAATAAATATCACTCTTGCTCAAAAGAAAATCAAACTTACTTCACTCTTGTTTGAAACAAATCACACTTGATAAATAAACTTAGTTCAAGTTGCTAGAAAAAATATGACCTCTAAATTAAAATCCTACTCACACAACTATACTACAAATCTATATCAATCTCGCTTCACTCTACAGAAAAATGATTAAAAATTCTTAATGAAACAATCCTGAGCATTCATTCGAAAATCAAAACTAATAATTTAAACAAACTAAGGAAATGCTACAGTTAAATGTAGAATTGAAATGATATCTACAGTTAATGAAAAGCTTGCTACTCGAGGGGGCCCTCCTGTGACATGTAGGCAATAACATAACTCCTCTACAAGACTAAATACACATCGATCCCATTTGCAACAAAGGAATGAAACAAAAACAGAGTCTTGTATTTGCAACAACAGATTTTTTCAAACAATAATCTCCTCCTCATCAAATAGATTACAATGGTTTTATAGATCTCTTAAGCAACTAGAAATCTAGAATATCATTGTGTGAATTCTGCCATGAGATCTCAACAAATCAATTTGAGAATAAAATAAAACATGTTTTGGAGGATTTCGGGGTAAAAGATGAGCCCAAATATGTTCATAATGATATTCTTGCCACAAATTTTTTAAAGAACAACTCATCCTGGCTTATTTTTTGACTATGCATTAAATGAGAATTTGAAAAACCATATATCCATGTAATCTACAAAATAAGACTCCAAAGATCTTTGAAAATACCTCAATTGATAACGAATTTAAGAAAACTCCACTTAGGAAACCTAATTGGGCCTCTTCTAAACAAAAACCATGTTTTTTATTTCTGAAATTCATTCTCATTTTCTTCGAAAATGTGTTTGAAGTTGACTAGTCAAAACAACTACATTTTTCCCTCGATTTGGTGTTGGAGGTCCACACGTGTGAGATGGTTGGTATTTGACCAATGAAAATCCATAGTGGAACCTTTAGAAACAATTTTCATGTGTCATATTTCCTTCTAGAGTGGTGCTACTGCGTCAACCATGAAGATAGTTGTGGAAACTTGACTGAGTTGTAAAACATTGCACTGGCAAAACTATCATTAGTAAAACCAAGCAAAGTTCTTCTTAATCCACCAAAAATAAAGGAAAACAATTTTAATTAACCACTTAGACATATAGAGACACATCATGAAGAATTATGGTGAAAATGGTGGCAAGTGAGTGAAATGGTGCAATGGATGGTCGGAAGTAATGGCTTAATGAATGACAAAGACAAGTGATAATGATGACAAATCAGTGACTCAACATCTCCCCCACACTAATATATTTTCATATCCTCATGCAAATTGAGTCTAAAAATTAACTCATATACCTCTTTTCTTTATCCAAACAAGGTTATCCTATTTCATTCTTGGAGAGTGTTGCTTTAAAACATGTTGGTTAATCTTATCAATGACTCTCTTCTTATATTACCTGTCCTTTCCCCTTGCTAACATCACGAGAGAATGAAACCTTGATAATTGCTTGATTTCTTCCATAAAATAAAGATATTTTTTTGAACACTTTACAGAACTCCACACCAAGCCTCATCTCCATCGAATAAAGTTAATTTCCAACACTCCCTTCTTTGATGCCTAAATTTCAAAGTTGAATGTACACCATGTAAACATGGAAAATTTTGGGGGCTAATATTTGTAGGTGGGCTAATTTTCCATGCTTTCTCCTAGAAAAAGATTCACCAATTTCCCTTTTTTCTAAAACTTATTCTCCCAAATTTTATATTATAACTTTTTTCACCTTAAATATCGCCAAAATTTTAGAAACTATATATAAAATCATTAGAAATTTGAATATTTTTACTGATATATCTCAAAATATTTTACGATTTGCATATTAGGGACTAGTAAGATTCGCCAAGGTTTCTAAAATTTAAGATAATTTTCCAAACTGAAAATTTCCCTAGATGTAAAATACAATTCCCAAGAAGTAGCTCGTTGGTCCCCACTTTTGTGCCTATTTTACACCTACTATTCTACTGTTCCTATCGATATTTACTCCCTTTTTATCCTTTTGTACCATGCTATCACTGTCAAACCACACTATTTTACAAAATGAGGTAGAATATTTACTTACTTATAGCCATTGGATTATTTTTTACTAATCCTTATATGGACTCGTAAACTTTGATAGCATATGGACAGGTAGAAGGGTTTCCAACTTGTTGATGGACAATGCATCATATAACATTTAGTGGACTTGCTATTATGTACTCAATTTTGCATCTTGATTCGGTACTCTATTTGGCAGCAGGTGTTCAGTTTAAGCCTCAGTTTTCTCAAACTGATATCCTTATACTAGAAAAGGAATCGGTTTCATCAATCATGTTATGATCAGGATGATCTCAATCGAGATCCATTTGAAGATTATTCAAGAATATTTCATACAGCTTAATTTTAGCCTTCAAGTTATGCTTATTTTTTCTAATTAATTAGTTATACGTATTTTTTATCGGCTGAACTACATTAAAGCTTGATGTTCTCTGTATGTAAGGAGATGGAAGGATTGTTATGTAATTTTTTCTATAAGAATCTTTATGCTCAGGAGACATTCAAGCCTTTGATGTACATGATATTTGAAATCATGGTTTAGTGAACCTTAGTAGATAATTTTGATTCGACACTTAAATTTTTGTAAGTGTTATGAGTTTTCATTTTTAAAATCATTGAGTTAACTTAGACTTGCTCTTGGAGTGGCAAGGGCCCACCACCACCTGGAAACAAGTACTGCAATTGATATAGGTTATGGGAAGTGTGTTTTGATTAAGATTTAGGAGTGTGGATCTTGTTCTGAAGAAGTTTACTGGTTAGATCTTAGAGTCACCATTTTCTATTACGTACTTAAGCACGTACTCTGTTATTCTTGGATTTGAACAAATATCTTGTCTTTAAATATTTGCAAACCAAAAAGAACTCTATCAATTAATGATTTTGGAGCATGAATAAATTCTCCATTACATTATCATGGTTAAACAATATTTAGAAAGTTCTGTTCAATTTGAATGAACATAGAGGTTGATAAATGTTAAATGATCCAAAATACAAAATTCATAGTTCACAAAGTTAGGATAGAATATTTATTTATTTAGAATATTTAATTAAATATTGGAGACACATAGAAATAGAATATTGTTGTAAAAGATATGACATCTAGAATAATGTCGTATCGTAGGCTCCAATTTAGGAGTAGAGTTAGTAGATTGGTTAGAATGGCATTTATTGTAAATGGAAATTGTTAATTTAATAAGTAGTCCATAACTACAATAGGATAGGAAATTAAGCTTATATAGTTCATTATCCTGATTGCAAGAGTGTTGGAGTGTGTGTGTAAACTCTTGCAAAATCAATATGTAATTTCTTTTCTGATTAATAAAATTATGTATCTGAGGACACTTCTACCATTATTGTGGTATCGAAGCTTCAGTAATGATGCTAATGTGAGGAGTACATTCTAGCTCTACAAGTTTTTGGAAAACTCCATTGAATTGATTAGCAGATGTTTCTGGCACCACTGGTAGTCTCCATCATTGTTGAAGAGGATTCGTTCTGATCGGCTTCCACCCGAACAACTCTTGGCATCAACGACATCAACGGCATCGGTTGCTAGAGGTCTAAGTGCTGTCCCTGGCTCCAGTCAGATTGGCGTTGTAATATGTACCATAAAACCATTCTCCTTTCGACGAGACCATTTCATTGTGAGTCCTAGGCGTTGTAGTCAGAGATGGAGTCAATTTCCAACGAGCATCTGAAACTCGGCATCCACCCGGTTGAGATATTTGGGAATATTTGCAATCGAAGAATCTCGACTCTCTTTGTGTTTTAATTTCTCAATACCTCTCCACAACAACGAAGTCTTTGATCTGAGTTTTCGAGTAGCGCAACTAATTATATATATATATATATATATATATATATATATATATATATATATATATATATATATATATATATATATATATATATATATATATATATATATATATATATATCTATATATATATATAGCATTCCATTCTAATGTGCTTCTATTTTTTTAAAAGTATGTGGGCAGGTTGTTTTAGCAGGGTTCACTAAAAACCCTCCTCAAAATGATCTGCACGATCGGCCTGGAAGGTCTCGAGTTTCTCCTTGCAGTTACTCTCTCAGTGCTTGCTTCAGTTCCACAGTGCACGTACGTTGTGAAGAAATTTTTGGATTGTTGTGATCCGATAGCTAATTTGTGATGGCTAATATTTTATGTAAATAGTTTACACCGGAAGACGTATTCATCTTTTGTGCAATAGTAAAACCCTACACACAGTGAAAGCTAATGCAATAGAGAAACAATGGTATGAAATTTGTATAATGGTGATTGGGTTGATTGGGCAGAGAGGGAGGAGTCATATTTGATACCTGAGTTGGTGTAGCTCTAATTCCACCACACACCTGAGATGAGACGAATGTGAGTAAGAAAAAATTCCAGCTTCTAACCAGCATGAGCTAGCAGTCAATGTGGAGGACAGAGAGTAAGAAAAAGATTCCAGCTTCTAACTAGCGTGAGCCAACAATAAGTGTGGAGGATAGAGAGCAAGAAAAAAAATTATAGCTTCTTACAGTTTTTTTTAGTAAGATTAAATTTGAATCGAAGAAATGAAAAATCCTTTGTTGCAAAGATAAGGAATATTTTTTTTAATTTTGCAAATTTTTATTGGAGAGATAAGGCATATTTTATTTTGGACAGATATGGTGAGTTTTTTTATTTTGGGAATTTATTGTTTGTAAATTTGTGGAGTAATAAGATGTACATCTAGTTTTTTTTTTTTTTTTTTCAGTAATAAGGTGTAGGGGTTATTTGTAAATGTTTGGGCCATTAAAATTTTGGAGTAATAAGGGGATATTATGTCTAATTTTTATGTGGAGAGATAAGTGTGACATTGTAAAAAGTAATTTTTTATTTTGAGGGGAGGTTAGAGAACATTTTTCATAAAATTTTGCAAGAGATTGTATATCAGTCAAATTTTGAAAGATTTCATTGTAACATTCTTGAGAGAAATTGACTAGAGCCAAGTGCAAAGCTTAGTCATTTTTCTCCTTGAACGACTATATGTGGGTCAAGGCCAAGCCTCGATAGATCATTTTTTGTGTGGCATGTTTCATGTGACGTGTTGCTCATATTTTTCTTGTGCTAGATTCTTTTTGGTGCAAAGCTTCAAAACTACAATGTCGAAGTTAATTAATCTTTTCTCTAATTTTGATAAGCTTGAAGGGGTAAAATCAAACAAAACATGGAAATGTCTCATTCAAAGCACTATAATATATAATGAATTGTGGAAAGACATATGTGATGGAGGCATTAAGCCAAATAAACCCACACATGTAGCTTCAGTTGCAAAATTGGAAGTCAAAAATGTCAAGGCAATAGCTCTTATAAAGTTTTCAATTAATGATAAGAAGTATATTCATATTGAAAACGCCTCAGATGCATGGTCTGCATTGCATACTTTCAAAGATCTATTTAATACACAAATTGAATAAAAAAAGGTTGATCTACAACTTAAGTTGCTTCAACAAAAACTAATTGAAGGAGGAGATGTCCTTGAGTATACCTCCAGGCTTAAAAATATTAGCTGGATTTCCACCAGTAGATGACACTTTCATGATCACAATTGTAATTGTTCGATTTCTTTCTTCTTACACGTATTTTTGGAAACTCTACAGGTGACCGAAAACTTAGATAAATTAAAATTTGATCAGCTAAGTGAGATGTTAGCTCAACACAACAAAACTTTTGGGAAGAAGAAATAAGGGTAAGATGTCTTCTTCATAGAGGCCAACACAAGTATATCATCAACTAACAATTCTAGAGGAAGAGGAAATTTCAATCAACATCCAACGGCACATAATGGACAAGGTCATGGAAGAAGCCAAAATAGAGGAAACTTTCAAGGAATAGGAAACAATCAAGGCAGAGGAAACTTTCAAAACAGAAGCAACTTTCAAGGTAGCGGAAACAGTCAAGGAAGATGTTGGGTCCCTATAATACTAGTGATTACCCCATTACTATTGTAGTTATACCCCTTATTTATATTGTTGTGCCCCTATTACCCCCATATTGTTATTTCTGTGCCCCATAGAATCCCTCTATTGTTATTTTTGTGGCTTTATATTATTATTGTTAGGTCGGCTGGATTATATTGTGACTCCTTAGACTCCTATATATAGAAAGGAGGTTTTTTCATTTGTATCATCCAAGAATTGTTCATTTATGTAATGTAAAGGAGGTTGCCCCCTCGAAGAGGCTGAATTCTAAGGCGTTGATCTATCTTTTCTATCTTTTCTTGAGCTGGTTTCATAACATTTGGTATCAGAGCTTTGGATTCTAGGGTTTCGCTGCTCCAAACAGGTCATCGTGGAATTTTCGCTATAACTTTTTTTCTGTGACGTTTCAGAAGTCGCAAAAAAAAACCCATTTGAGAAGAAATCGCGCTGAACTTGGGTCCAAATTTCAGAGCTTTTCGCGCGATATTTGCGGAGATATGATCTGAGGAAGTTGGTCTTTTTGCAGACTCCTGAATTACATTCAAAACAGGTGACCTGGGAAAAATCGTCATAACTTTCTCTTTGGGGATCAGATTGAAATTTTGTAAGAAGGTACAGAAAGAGGACGGACTTTAGTTTCTTGTATGTGTGTTTTAGATTCAAAGGTTGAAACAGTGACTCGTGGCACGTCGTACAAGTTCGCTCTACTGAACTAGTCTAAAAGCAAGTCACTGTGGGAGATTTCACATAACTCTTCCTTGGAGAATCCAATTTGGGTCAGACTTGTGGCATTGGAAAGAGGACACAGAAGGCTACTACAGGTTGTAATTTCAGAATTGGATGATTTGAAATTACAGAGATACATCAGATTCAATATCAGGCTTCTATAAAGTGAAAAAAGGTGTGTAGTTTTTTTTAAATTTTTATGTAAGCTTGGTTTAACGAAATTCAAAGGGCATAGTAAAGCATTATTATCGGTAACTGATGCCCCGAGGAAAGAAAATGCAAACACCTAGTAAGGAACCTGAAAGCTCTAGCATGACTCATGAAGAAGAGGAAGAAATGCTACATGATATATCAAAATTACAAGAACAAGTGCAACAAATGTCACGCTCACAAAAGCTAACAGAAGCTAAGATAAGTGGCATGGAATCTAAGATAAGTGGTGTGTAATCTAAGATAAATGGCATGGAATCTAAGATAAATGGCGTGGAATCTAAGATAAAGGGCATGGAAGCTAAGGTGGATGATTTGAAGACAGATTTGAAGACAGACATGGCAGATTTGAAGACAGATTTGACAAATTTCCTACAAGAAATACTTACTAATGGTGAAAAGGTTGTAAAGGAAACTCATGATGTGAACAAAAGTAATGTTAATCATGATTCCATAGATCATAATGTGGGATCGAAGACCCACCATATTCCAGAAATCGATATGAGGAAGTTTGATGGCAAGGATCCCGCCACATGGATATTACAGATGGAGCAGTTCTTCGATCTCAATAATGTGCAAAACACACAAAAGGTAAGTATGGCAACTGTATATTTGGAACCAAATCAGTTTGTATGGTATCAATGGCTTTGCTCTCATAAAAAATTTATCACTTGGGCAATTTTTACGGAAGAATTGATAGCACATTATGAGGATACAAAAAGCAACACTTTTTTTAGCCAATTGATAAGTCTCAAACAAAAGGGTTCAATAATGGAGCACATTGAGGAGTTCCAAAAATTGAACATAAGGGTAAAAGATATTCCAGAGGAGCATAGGATTGATGTGTTCATAGGGTCTTTAAAGGATAATATCCAACATGATGTTCGCCTTTGGGAACCTGATTCATTAGAGAAGGCATTCAGGTTAGCAAGAAAAATGGAAAGCAAAATTATGGCAACCAGGAAGCATACCACTCACAACTATAAAGACGGAAGTGTTGTTGCCCCTAGTCTTCCACAACCTATAAGGTTGACACCACAACAATTGGAAGAAAAAAGAGCAAAAGGGCTTTGTTACAGTTGTGATAGCAAATACACTAAAGGTCATAAGTGTGCTGAGAAGAAATTATTCTACATAGATTGTGAAGAGGAAGAAGAAAAGGAGCAAGAAAGGTCAAAAGAAGAGGATATACTCCAGGAACAAAGCCTAGATGAAGAACAAATAAATCCGACCATATCTTGTAATGCATTGGCGGGAATTACCACTCCTCAAACCATCAAGATAGAAGGACAAATCAAGAAGAAAAAGGTAATAGTGTTGATTGATTCAGGAAGCACCCACAATTTTATTCATTGTAGGGTAGCAAAAGAATTGAATTGCTTCCTATATCCAGCACCAGAGTGTCAAGTGATGATTGCAAATGGAGGAACAATAAATTGCTCTGGAAAGTGCCATAATATCAAGCTATCCATGGGAGAATATGTATTGACTAGCCCAATGCTTTCCATTCCAATGGGAGGTGCTGATGTTGTACTAGGAGTCCAATGGCTACAATCCTTGGGTACAATAGCTTTTAATTTTCAAGAACTTTTCATCAAATTTTCTACGGAAGGAAAGGAAGTTGAATTAAGGGGTATTGCAGGGAAACCAGGAAAGATAATCAGCTCTAATGGTATGACAAAGCTTCTAAAAAAGGAGCAAAGAGGTGTAATTGCACAATTATGTTCGCTAGATGTTTCCACATTGGAATCATCTATTTCTCCAGATCTCCAAAAAGTCCTGGACAATCATTCCAAGGTATTTGAGACTCCCAAAGGTCTCCCACCTATGCGTGATCATGATCATGCTATTCATCTGATTCCAGGAAGTGTTCCTCCAAACATCAGGCCGTACAGATATCCCTATGTCCAAAAAAGTGAAATTGAACGTATGGTTGCAGAAATGCTAGAGGCTGGTATAATTCAACCGAGTCAAAGTTCTTTCTCTGCTCCAGTAGTATTGGTGCACAAGAAGGATGGATCATGGCGCATGTGTCCGGATTATAGGGAGCTCAACAAGCTCACTATTAAAGATAAGTTCCCCATTCCTGTCATTGATGAATTACTGGATGAATTGCATGGATCAATTTACTTCACCAAGTTGGATCTTCGTTCGGGATATCATCAAATCAGAATGAAGATTGAAGACATTCCAAAAACGGCATTTAGAACTCATGAGGGTCATTATGAATTTTTGGTCATGCCTTTTGGCCTTACCAATGCACCTTCAACATTTCAAGGTTTGATGAATTCAATTTTCAAACCATTCCTTAGAAAATTTGTGTTAGTATTTTTTGATGATATACTAATCTACAGCAAGTCTTGGAAGGATCATGTTGAACATGTTGACAGGGTGCTACAACTATTGGAGGAGAAACAATTATATGCAAAAAGATCCAAATGTTTCTTTGGAGTCCAGGAGGTGGAATATTTGGGTCATATTGTATCTCATGAAGGAGTTAAGGTAGACCCTAGCAAAATTAAAGCCATTAAGGAATGGAAAATCCCCACATCCATAAAGCATCTGCGAGGATTTCTTGGGTTGACAGGGTATTATCGCAAGTTTGTTAAGAATTATGGGAGAATAGCAGCACCTCTAACAACATTATTGAAGAAAGATGCATTTTCATGGACTCCGGAAGCAACAAAGGCCTTTGAACATCTTAAAGAGGCAATGTGCCAAGCACCGGTCTTAGCTACACCGGACTTCACAAAAACCTTTATTGTGGAATGTGATGCTTCAGGAAATGGAATTGGTGCTGTTCTAATGCAAGATGAAAGACCCATTGCTTTTGAAAGTCGTCCAATCAAGGGAAAGTTTTTAAGCAAAGCTATTTATGAGAAGGAAATGTTGGCAATACTCCATGCACTTAAGAAATGGCGACCCTACCTAATGGGAAGACACTTCAAGGTAAAAACGGATCATGATAGCCTTAAATACTTTTTAGAACAAAGATTATCCTCTGAAGAGCAACAAAAGTGGGTCACAAAGATGTTGGGTTATGACTTTGAAATCATCTACAAAAAAGGGAAGCAAAATGTGGTGGCAGATGCACTCTCAAGAAAGGATGAGGATGTGGAAGCATTGTTGTGCGCCATTTCTATTATCCAACCAGATTGGATAAACGAAGCAAGGGAGGAATGGAAGAATGACGAAGAAGTGTGGGCACTTATTCGAAAGCTACAACAAGATTCCAGTACGTTTGATACATTTAGCTGGCAAAATGATTCGTTATGGTACAAAGATCGCTTATACCTCTGTAAGAATTCCCAGCTAAAACAAAAGATTCTTATGGAATTGCACACTTCTCCCTTAGGAGGGCACTCAGGATTTTTAAAAACTTACCACAGGGTTAAGAAGGAATTTTTTTGGGATGGCCTTAAATCAGATATTCAAAAGTTTGTGGCGGAATGTTTGGTTTGCCAACAAAATAAAGTTGAAACAATTAAGACACCGGGTCTATTACAACCTTTATCCATTCCAAGCCAACGTTGGGAGGAGGTTTCAATGGATTTTATCACAGGTTTACCCAAGTCTGAGGGAAAGAGTGTCATCATGGTGGTAGTTGACAGACTTACCAAGTATGCACACTTTTGTGCATTATCACATCCATTTAAAGCCAGTACAGTTTCTACTGCATTTATGGAAACAATTCAAAAGCTACATGGAAACCCAAAGATTATTGTAAGTGACAGAGATCCCATTTTCACTGGAAATTTTTGGACAGAATTATTTTCTTGTCTTGGTACTCAGTTAGCTCATAGCTCATCTTATCATCCTCAATCTGATGGGCAAACTGAGATAGTAAACAAATGTTTGGAAGGATATCTTCGTTGCTTTGTATCTGATAAACAGACACAATGGGTCAAATGGTTGCCTCTGGCTGAATGGTGGTATAACACTTCCTTCCATACAGCAACAAAAATGACCCCATTTATGGCACTTTATGGGTATCAACCACCATCCATCACATCATATTTAAGAGAAAATTCTAAGGTTCAGGCAGTGGAACATCACATCGAACATCAACAACAAGTCCTCCAACTCTTAAAGGATAACCTCGTGTTGGCACAAAATAGAATGAAACAACAGGCAGATCAACATCGCAGTGAAAGAAGTTTTGATGTAGGTGATTGGGTATTCCTACGGCTACAACCATATAAGCAAATGTCCCTAAAGCAAGCTAAGAAGGATAATAAATTATCACCAAAGTATTATGGTCCGTACAAGGTGTTGCAAAAGATTGGTACTATGGCATACAAATTGGAGCTTCCTGCAGCTTCTCGATTGCACCCAGTTTTCCATGTTTCATGTTTAAAGAAGGTTATAGGCGACAAGCTCCCAGTTCAAACAATATTGCCAGAACTTGATGAGGAAGGAAAAATTATATTGGAACCGGAAGCAGTCACAGAAACAAGAACTCGACAGCTACGAAATCGATCAATTTCAGAGTATCTTATCAAGTGGAAGAACTTATCCGCTGAAGATTCCACATGGGAGGATGAGAATTTTATGCAGAAGTATCCAGAACTACTCAAGCGTTGAGGACAACACTTTTTTGAAGGAGAGGGGCATGTTGGGTCCCTATAATACTAGTGATTACCCCATTACTATTGTAGTTATACCCCTTATTTATATTGTTGTGCCCCTATTGTGTTATTTCTGTGCCCCATAAAATCCCTCTATTGTTATTTTTGTGGCTTTATATTATTATTGTTAGCTCGGCTGGATTATATTATGACTCCTTAGACTCCTATATATAGAAAGGAGGTTTTGTCATTTGTATCATCCAAGAATTGTTCATTTATGTAATGTAAAGGAGGTTGCCCCCTCGAAGAGGCTGAATTCTAAGGCGTTGATCTATCTTTTCTATCTTTCCTTGAGCTGGTTTCATAACAGAAGAGGCCAAAGCAAGGAAGAGGGTCAACTCAAAATAGAGGTCAAAGTCCAGGTAGAGGATAATATCAAGGAAGAGGCAGAGATTTGAACCAAATTGTCTGCAGAAGATGTAACAAAGTGGGCCATTTTGCCGAATATTGTAGAACTTCTATTGATAAAATTCCAAAGTTCCATCAAAACACAGCTCAATTTGCCACTGATCAAGATAATGATGATTCACAATATGTCTTCACATCAAGTCGAAGATCAAAATCAAGAACATTAGTTTCCACTTATTTTCAAAGTGATTATGAAGATGCATGGATTTTAGATATAGGAGCTAATCAGCACATGAATTTTCGACAAGGCTTCTTTTGGAACTACCAACCATGCCACCTTAGTTCAATCTTTCTTGCTGATGATACAAAACATACTCCTTATGGAAAAGGTACCATTAAAGTTTATCTTCCTAACATTGGAGAAAGATTGATTTCTAATGTATGGTATGTACCCACCTTTAAAAAGAATTTTTTGTCTTTAGTCTCGATCCGACAAGCTGGAAATCAGGTGGTTTTGGAGGATGGCCTAGTTAAAATTAATTCAATGAAACAAAACATGAAAACAATGATGACAGGATATGAAGATCGAAAACTGTTACGAATGAAAGGAACAATTCTTCTAAGGAATTCTGACTTTGCAAGGGCAGCCAACACAAACATCTCACCTATCAGATTATGGCATGTGAGATATGGACATCTAAAATTTGACAGTCTCTCTCAACTACAAAAACAAGGAATGGTTAAGGGAATTCCTACCTTCAATAAAGAAAATGCAAGATGTGAAGCTTTCATTTATGGAAAACAAAGTCGAGAGAATTTCCCGGCAAGTTCATGGCGAGAAAACAGGTGTTTGCAATTAGTACACAATGACATTTGTGGACCCTTTAAAGCTTCTCTAGGAGGTTGCAAATATTTCTTAGTATTTATTGATGATTTCAGTAGAATGGCATGGGTTTACTTCTTGAAGCATAAGTTAAAGGCATTTTAAAAGTTTAAAACTTTTCATCAACTTGTTGAAAATGAAGTCAAAGAAAAGATTGGCACTCTTAGAACTGACAATGGAGGAGAATTCTCTTCAAATGAATTCCAAAGTTATTGCAGAGACAATGGGATCAAACGACATCTTACAAATGTCTACACTCCACAGCAAAATGGAGTAGTAGAAGGAATGAATCACACTTTGTTAGGAATGGTGAGATCTATGTTAACTTTTAAAAAGTTATGTCCTATTTATTGGTCAGAAGCAATCCATACCACTCTTTACTTAAGGAACAGGTCTCCCACTACTTCTTTGGATGGAATCACATGTTATGAAGCATGGTTTCGTTTCACACCTAAAGTTAAACACATTAGGGTTTTTGGTTTCGTGTGTTATGCCTTAGTTCCAAAAGAAAAACGAACTAAGCTTGACTCACGAAGGTTGAAATGCACAATGAAAGGGTAGACGTTTCTATGAAATGGGAAATTTATTATCAGTAGAGATGTAATTTTTTATGAAACTAAGAGTAAGAGTGCAGAAGAAATAGAACATCTTCTTCAAAAATTGGTAACAAGAGGAGATAAAAGAAAAGGAAACATTCAAAGTCAACCAAATTCACAAAATTGGTATGAACATGATTTTGCTTCCTTTGAAGATGATTCATCCAGTCCATCTACTTCACCAACATAGTCTGGGTCTTCTAGCAGTTCATCAGAATATCCTAGTAGTAGTAGTTCTTCTGAAATTTATTCTCTAC
The DNA here is from genome assembly GCA_031772625.1 of Pinus tabuliformis. Lineage (NCBI taxonomy): Eukaryota > Viridiplantae > Streptophyta > Pinopsida > Pinales > Pinaceae > Pinus > Pinus tabuliformis. Next base: position 185,947,175 of record CM062820.1, read on the forward strand.
CCCAAGAATCTATAGTTGATCAACATACCTCAGTTTACATTAATCCTCTTTATAACGATGGTGAATTTTCAGAATCTCAAACAAGTGCACATCAATTGCCAAAATGGGTTGTTCAACTTTTGAAAGATGTAAGGCCCGATGAGGAAAATAAAATTGGAACAAGAGGGTCCACCAGGAATGAAGGAAATTGTGCCTTGATCATGAATGATGTTACTGAACGCTCCGCGTAGAAAGAGGCAGTAAAATATAAAGAATGGAAATAGGCTATGATTGAAGCGTATAAGGGAGTTCAAGACAACAACACTTGGAAACTTCTTGATTGTCCTCAAAATGTTAAACCCATCGGATGCAAATGGGTTTACAGAATTAAGTACAACCAAAATGGAGAAATCGACAAGTACAAATCTAGACTTGTGGCTAATGGTTTTCTGTAGGAGGAAGGCCTTGATTATGAGGAGACTTTTGCTCCTACAAAAAAATGGAACACCATTTGCTTAGCACTCGCGTTAGCAACACAAAATGAATGGAAAGTGCATCAGATGGATGTAAAGAGTGCTTTCCTCAATGGAGATTTACAAGAAGATGTATATATGACACAATAACCAGGTTTTGAAATTGAAGGGCAAGAACATAAAGTCTGTAAACTGATTAAGGCTTTATATGGGTTAAAACAAGCTCCACAAGCTTGGTATCCCAAAATGGATGAATACCTTTGGAAAGTTGGTTTTCAACTAAGGGAATCTGATGATACTTTGTACGTACGTCAATAGGGTCAAAATATGGTGATTCTTGTTATGTATGTATATTATTTGATCATTACTGGAAACGATGATGATCATATTGTACAGGTGAAAAACGCGTTATATGCATGTTTTAAGATGATGGACTTGGGACTACTTCACTACTATCTTGGAGTTGAAGTATTCCAACGTCCACATCATATTTTCATTTCTCAGAGTAAGTATGCAGCAAAGGTTCTTCAGCACTTCAGAATGCAGGCTTGTAAGCCCGTTCTTACCCCCATGGAACAAAACTTGAAACTTTCAAAATTTTAAGGGGGGGGGGGGGGGACAACACTACTTATAGATAGTTGATTGGCAGCCTGATTTATCTGACAACAACTCGACCAGATCTATCTTATGCAGTTAGTATTCTTTCATGCTTTATGCAGGAACCACGAGACAGCCACTAGAATGCAACCAAAAGGGTTCTACGATATATCCAAGGTATGAAAAATTTTGGTCTTATTTATAAAAAGACAAAAAACTTTGTACTCTGCAGATTTTCAGATGCCGACTTTGCTGGCAATATTGATGATCGAGCATCAACCTCCAGTTATTTAATGAACATAGGGTCAGCTATAGTATCTTGGAGTTGCATCAAACAAGCTACAGTGGCCACTTCTTTAGCCGAAGTAGAATACATATCAGCATGGGAAGCAACATGTGAAATTGTTTGGTTGCGCAAAGTTTTGCAGGATTTGGACATTCCTCAAGCAGATGCTAATTGATTATTTATCAACAGTCAGCCAACCATAAATCTTGCCAAGAATCCAATTTTTCATTCCAAAATAAAACATGTGGACACCAAGTATTATCACATTAGATTGCTCATTACCAAGGAAGTCATCAAGCCAGTTTATTGTCCTTCCGAAGATTAGGTCTTCAATATTTTCACAAAACCACTTGGCATAATCGAATTTACTAAGTTCAGAGATGAACTTGGTATCTATTGTAATGTATCTTTGGATCATAGGGGGGGAATGTTAGATGATCCAAAATACAAAATTCATAGTTCACAAAGTTAGGATAGAATATTTAATTAAATATTAGAGACACTTAGAAAAATAATATTATTGTAAAAGATATGACATCTAGAATAATGTCGTATCTTAGGCTCCAATTTAGGAGTAGAGTTAGTAGATTGGTTAGAATGGCATTAATTCTGAATGGATACTTGTTAATTTAATAAGTAGTCCATAACTAGAATAGGTTAGGAAATTAAGCTTATATAGTTCATTCTCCTAATTTTAAGAGTGTTGGAGTGTGTGTGTAAACTCGTTCAAAATCAATATGTAATTTCTTTTCTGATTAATAAAATTATGTGTCTGAGGACACTTCTGCCATTAATAAATCTGTGATAGGACTGATTTGGAATCAGCATATAATCTTTCATCCTATACATTTCTTATTCGATATACCATCCTATAGCATCATTTTTTAATATCAGAGTTCTCAAAAGTAATGTTATGAGATATTGGTTATTGATTGAGATTGTAGTGTAGATTTGAGATTTGGCATAATTGTAGTAACATTGGATTGGAATTGCAGGTTAATGCTACTATGTGTGAGTGATTTTATGAGTTTAAATGGAGGAGTTTTAAAGCTAGAATAGACTTCGATTTTTAGAATCTTTTAGATATGAAGTGTGTCGACATAGCTAGTGAAGGAAATAAATTTAGAGTTTTGTTTCTTATTTTATCTTGAGTATTTGTTGAGTTTAATGCTAGGAAGCATAAAGAGATTAGCTTGAATTCTTGTTGTTTTGTTTTATGCATCCAGGGAATTAGACTTAATGATTAGACTTAGTCTTGTTTGGATTGTCTATTTTCCTTAGCTTAAAATCGTTTGGATTAGAGTTAGTTTTGTCTAGATTGAGATTATCATAAGCTTGATATCATTTTAATGATAATTAGTCTCAGCGGATTTGAGATCCATGTTACTTAGATTAAATAGATTTTATTGTTCGGTTGAGTTTCCATTATTTATAGTGAGATTAGAGTGTTTGAATAGTAGATTGCCTTATTCAAACTAAAGATGTTTGCTAAAGTTGTTTGAATGGTAAATTGTAGTGACTAGGCCGTGACAAGTATTGCTCAGGTAACAATTAGAAATAGCCTTGTTTGAACAATAGTGAGCAATGTTTGCATAGTAATTGGTAGTGTGAGGTAGTGATTTTTATTTTCACTCATGTTATATGCATAGTATTTTGAATCTCTTAAGTAGTCTCTCATATTTCTTATCAACAAAGATTTGCATTGTTTGTGTTATGGTTTTTCAAGTAGCTTGCAAATTAGCTTGTTTAGATACTTTCCCATTCAGATAATTTACGAGTTAATAAAGATTTGATTGAAATAGGATAAGTTTGAATAGGATAGGGATTTAATTCGATAATTTCATTCACCTTAGTTTGTTGTGATTATGAATAGTGGAGATTGAACATTATGTACTTAACTTTACACTGAATTGTTGGAATGTGAATCAAAACACATTTTAACTCAAATATTACGAACATCGGTTGATAATATAATTAGGGGAATTAAAGGACGAATAAAACACCCAACATTTTTGGAGTTGTTGCTCCAAAGTCTAGTTGTATTTGATGAATATTTGTAGTATTTTCTTTTCATATGCACATGAGTAAAAGTAGGTTGAGAGATAGAAAAGTTAGATTTATTTCAAGTACAAAAGTATTTTTAGGAATATTTTGTCCGACAAAAACACCCCCAACTAATTCAGCTAATTGTTACACATGTACCAGAGAGGGAGGAAGAACCAGCAACATGGTGGCATCACCAAAATAAATATCACATCAAAATGGGGTTGAACAACCACAAATTGTACCAGAATAGGTACAAATTATTTTTGGAACCACTGTAGGTACAAAACAAGTGTTAATTCCACAAGTGGAATCGACGATAGGAGGACCTCACAGGGATCTACAACCTAGTGATATTAGGCTCAACTTAGTTGAGTATTCTTCCATTCGAACCAGTCCATGAAATCCTACTTCTGAATTGGTATTAAATATGGTTGCAAATGGAGGAGGTGAGGAAAATAGAAACAATGGGGAAAACACTAGAAATTACGATAGAATACACACCTTATTTGGAGGAAACAATGATCGAGGGATGGACCAAGAGGAGGTCCTGAGGAGAAAGAGGATGATGTAGAATCAACCTTTTTATTTCCTATTTTGTACATCATGAGAAATATCACTATGAAGAACATACCCTTGGCATCTCTCCACTTTTTTACGATATGTCTTCTAAGAACCTGACATATTCTTTGCATAAGTTATAATTATTATGACGATGCACACAAGCATAAATTATTCCCTACCACATTAAAGACTCAACCCTGACATGGTTAATTAGACTGGGAGAGAACACCATCTACTCCTGAGATGATTAGAAATAATAGAGATTGAACATTATGTACTTAACTTTACACTAAACTATTGGAACCTGAATTAGAACACAGTTTAACTCAGAATTACGAACATCGATCGATAATTTAATTAGGGGAATCAAATGATGAATAAAACACCCAACATTTTTGGCGTTGTTGCACGACATTTGCAAATGGTCCATGTAATAATCTATTTAAAATTAATGAGTGTTGAAGATTTTGTAGGACAATCAGAGGGAAGAGATTGTATTGTAAGATGTGATTGAAGAGCCACACATCCACTATGGTGGGGATGCTCCAAACTCTAGTTGTATTTGATGAATCTTTGTAGTATTTTCTTTTCTTATGTGTAGGAGTAAAATTAGGCCGAGAGATAGAAAATATAGATTTATTTCAAGCACAAAAATATATTTAGGAATATCTTGTTTGGCAAAAACACCCCCAACTAATTCAGCTAATCGTTATACATGTATCAGAGAGGGAGGAAGCACCAGCAGCAAGGTGGCATAAGTAAAATAAATACCACATCAAAAGGGGGTTGAACAAGCACAAATTTTACAAAAACAAGTACAAATTGTTTTGGTAACCATTATACGTACATGATAAGTGTTAATTCCACAAGTGAGATTGACAGGAGGAGGACCTCACAGGGACCTATGATCTAGTGATATTAGGCTCAACTCAACTGAGTCTTCTTCCAGTTGAACCACTCCATCAAAGCCTACTTCTGAACCTATATTAAATATGGGTAACAATGGAGGAGGGGAGAAAAATAGAAAAAATGGGAAAACACTAGAAATTACAATAAAATACACAACCTATTTGGAGGAAACAATGGTCGGAGGGATGGACCAAGAGGAGGTCCTAAGGAGAAAGAGGATCATGTAGAATCAAGCTTTGGATTTCCTATTTGTACGTCACGAGAAATATCACTATGAAGAACATACCCTTGGCATCTCTTCCACCTTTCCACGGTATGTCTTCTGAAGACCCTGACGTGTTTTTATTTGAATTTGATATTCTTTGCATCAGCGAAAATTATTATGATGATGCACACAAGCTTAAATTATTCCATGCCACATTAAAAGACTCAACCCTGAGATGGTTCATTAGCTTGGGAGAGAACACCATTTACTCTTGGGATGACATGAAGTTTATCTTCCTTAAGATATATCAAGTCTACTATAAAAGTATAGATGTTAACGATATCTTTAGGATGCAACAGACGAAAGATGAGAGTTTGGAGAAGTACTTGGAAAGATTGCTCTCTAACTACCACAAGTCATGGATGGGAAACTTAGATGAAAGAACTTATAGGACTATATTTATGAATGGGTTAAGGGAAGAGTGCATTGAAAAACTTAATCTCCTAACATACACATCTAATATTTCTCCATTTCAACAAGGGTATAACCCAACATTTATCAACAACCCTCATTGCCATTTCCTCCATTACATAAACTCCTACCCCTACCTTTAAGCTCTAATTCACCTCACAGTAGGCACAACAATCATTTAATCGACCTTGCCCAACTCATCTACCTACACAACCCATCGTTAACCCAAATTATAGGCCTCCACAACCTATGCAAAACGTGGAATTACAACATTTTCCTACATATGTTATTATTGTTGTCCATGTCAATGAAATTCAATTAAGATCAAGGAAAATAGTTTATAAAGAGAAATCAACTGTAATTATTGAAGAGGAGGCTCCTAAAGTGGAACTTGAGGATAAAACTCACCAACAAATAGAAAATAAAAAAAATAGTGAACAAGAAGAACCAAGGGAGTCTCGTTACCCGAAAATATTGCTTCCAAGAAAACTAAAACTCCCATGGAATATGATTTGGAATCTGAATTAAGGAGTGTTTTTATAAAAATACCTTTGTTGCAGGCTATTAAGGACGTTCCTATTTACAACAAGATCATTAAGGATCTCTGCATAAAAAATACTGGGAGAAAGGAAAAAAAAACTACAATGTTAAAATAATGAACCAGATGACATAAATAATATCTAGTTTGCCACTGAAATATAATGATCCATGGAAGCAGGTAGTCATAATAGAAAGCAACGGAAATCTGTTAGCAAACACACTTGTAGAATTAGAAGAAGCCATCAATTCTATGACAGTTGTTACCATGACATTACTACAACTACAAGGAGTTAGTCCTACACCCATAGTGTTGGAGCTAGCAGATAAATCCATTGTTAAACCTATGGGGATCCTAGAAGACATAGTGATAACCATAGCTTCCTAGGAATATCCAATTCACTTCTTTGTAGTTTCGCCAAATAATTCTAAGCCTGAACAGCCAATGGTCTTAGGCCGACCGTGGCTGGCCACCGCTGATGCTGTCATTCGGTGCAAAAATGGGGAATGATTCTTTATAATGGACTACAAAATCAGGCATTAACTATTTTTCCATTGGCCCAAATGGCCATGCAAGTATCCCTTTGGTTAGAAAGTCGTTATGGAGAAGAGGATTATATGCTTCCCATGTTAACTTTAGAGCAATCAAGGGGACATCAAGAACAATCAGAGGAACATATTTTGCAGCAATTGTTTTCTGATATCAATTTCATTAATTATCCTATTTCCTTTAATGGTTATCATCATGTTTTTAGCAATGAATTTTAGGAAAACTGTCACTTTGCTACATTTTCATCATTCGCTATTGCAGCCACAGAAGGAAACAATGAAGTGAGAAATCAACCCATTGAAATAGTGGTGGAAAAACATTGTACATTGGTACAAAGTTAAGTAAAGAACAAAAACAATAGGTATTGAGTATGGTTCAAATGCAGTCTGGAGTGGTTCCTTGGATTATCTGGACAAGAAATTTATTCATCAGGACACTTCTATATGTCCATATATACAAATGAAGAAAGCAGACCTATTAGGCAGCCACAGAGGCGAATGAATCCAACTCTAAAAGAGATTGTTAAGGATGAATTGCATACACTTGTAAGTGAAAATTTCATTTATCCTATTTCAAAAAACAAATGTTTATCACCCTTGGTTGTAGTCCCAAAAAAAATTGGAAATGGTGAGCCTGCGTGGACTACCGAGAGCTGAATAAGGCTACTTTATGAAACTATTTTCCTTTACCTTTTATTGATTAGGTACTGGATACATTTCAGGGGAAAAGTATTGTTCTTTTCTGGATGGATATAGCAGTTACAATCATATTCAAATAGGCACAAAAGATAAAGAAAAGACCACTTTTACCTGCCCATGGGGAACCTATGCCTATCGTGTTCCTCCTTTTGGCTTAAGTAATGCTCCAACTACTTTTTAGCAAGTTGTTTTGGCTATCTTTTCTGATTTGATACATGACTATGTAGAAGTCTATATGGAACACTCATGGTATATGGGGATGATTTTCACCAAGCCTTGAGAAATTGGAAAAGGTACTAATTCATTGTCAAGAAGCTTAGTTGGCCCTTAGTGATATTAAATGTAAAATGATGCAAACTAAGGGGATTGTCTTGGGACATCGCATATCAAATGATGGGAGAAAAGTCGACCTTGCAAAAATAGAGGTAGTATCAAATATTCCAATTCCCACGTCGCAAAAAGAGATAAGAAGTTTCTTGGGACATGCAGGGTACTATAGGAGATTTATTGAAAATTTCACTAAAATTGCAGCACCAATGTTTAAATTACTTTCTAAAGACGTTGATTTTTTATGGGACACGAACTGTCAAAATGTTTTTAAGGAACTGAAAGATAAATTAACTACCACTTCGGCATTGTGAGGGCCTAACTTGTCTCTCCCATTCCACATCTACATGGATGCATCAAACACTACTCTCAGAGTTGTGCTGGGTCACAGGGAGGACCACTTTCCTTTTGCTATTTACTTTTTTAGCAAGAATCTCTCAACTGTAGAACTAAATTTTATAGTTACTGAAAGTGAATTATTAGTAGTCGTTCATGCCATAAATAAATTTAGGAAATATATTATCGGTTATGAGACTTTCATCCATACTGATCATTCTTCCATTAGATCTCTTATGAATAAGCATATTACTAATGGAAGAATTATAAGATGGTTACTTTTGTTACAAGAATTTAATATTACTCTGATTAATGGACCTGGACGAGACAATTTGGATGCAGATTTCTTATCTCGAATAACCGTTTTCAAAGATAGAGCTTTAGTACCAGTTTTAGATGACTTTCCAGATGAAGATCTGTTTGTTGTTTCAGCATTGACTCCCTGGTTTGGTGACATGGCTAACTACTTCGTGATGGGGAGGCTGGCCCAGAATCTTTCCAACAGGGAAAAACACAACATTGTGCAACAGATTGCCAATTATTCTTGGATAGATGGGCACTTATTTTGCACAAGACCCAATTTGATTATGCAAAGATGTGTACAGGAAGATGAGAACATAGTTACCGATCAAACAAGAAAATGAACTGGTACCCATTTTTTTGAGGTAGCAAAAAACCCCCGATTTTGAAAAGCACTGATGCCAGAATACACTTCATTTTTTAAGCATATTTTTAGCACTTTAAGTTTTCTTATGTATCAAGTATGAACAATTTTTTTTAAAACGTTAGTGATTTTCATCTTGATTTTCAAAAAGTTGTTGTAGCATCAACACATTTTTTTAAAGAGTTTATTTTTGACACTTTAATTTTTTTTATGTAGCAAGTATGAACACATTTTTTAAATGTTAGTGATTTTCATGTTGATTTTGAAAATGGTTGATGCAACATCAACCATTTTTATTTAAAGAGCTTATTTTTTACACTTTAAATTTTCTAATGTATTAAGTGTGGATATTTTTTTTAATGTTCGTAAAAAAAAAAAAAAAACATGGCCAAAAGAATTCAGAAAATAAAAAATATATATAAAAATCTAAAAAAACAACCATAAAAATGTAAAAATAAAATAAAATTGAATCATAAAAATAAAAGAAAAAATTAAGAAAAAAAAAAGTAACAAAACGAGAAAATATTTCAAAAAATCATAAAATTTAAAGAAAAAATTTGAATATTAATTAAAAAAATACATCCATAATGATTTTTTTAGGTAAAAAAACAACAAAATACAACAACAAAATAATAATATAACAAAAAAAAAAAGAAGTTGAAAAAAAAAATTCGATATGTAAATTAAAAAAAATTATATTAAAAAAAAGTTAAATTACAAAACTAAAAAAAATCATGAAAATTATAAAATTAAATAAAAAAAAATGAAAAAAAAAATTGAAAAATTAAAAATACAAAATTTTAAACAAAAATTAATAAAATAAAAATATTTAAATTAGATAACAAAAAAAGCAAATCGAAACCCAAAAAAATTAAATAAATAAATGGAAAGGTTTAAAAAAATATTTAAAACAAAAAAATTTAAAAATAAAAATTTAAAACAAGAAAAGCTAAAAATAAATAAATAAATAAATAAGTTAAAATAAATAAATAAATAAAAAATTAATAAAAATAATTAATAAAAAAAACAAAATTCTAGCCACTCCCGGGAGGGGGTTGGCCGCCAGCGCAGGAGGGGAGGCAATTGTGTGCAACCCGCCTCCTCACCTGTGCCCCCGGCCAACCCCACCTAGGGGGTGGCTGGTCGATTTCAGGAATCAGATAGCCACCCCTTGGGCAGGGTTGGCCATGGGCGCGTGTGCGGAGGTGGGCTGCACCCATCCGCATCCCTGCCCATGCCCACGACCAACCCCACCTGGGAGCAGTTGTCTATAACGCGACTTTTTGAGGGCTTTTCCGGTGGGTTTTTCCGGTGAAAATCCGGCAGCAATTTATTGGAATCGAAGTTTGATAGCTAGTTTCTGCACAATCAAACCGTCCCAGGGGTTTTTCAGGGCGCTGAATCCAAATATGCAGTTAAAAAACCATTTTAACTGCAACAAATCAAGATTTAACCTCAATTTTGTCCGCCGGATTCCGTCACCGGAATCTTCAAAAAGTCGCATTATAGACAACTCCCACCTGGGATATGGGAGTTTTTTTTTAATTCTTTTTAATTAATTTATTTTTATTTTTATTTTTATTTTTTATTTTTTTAATTTGTTTTTAATTTAGTTATTTTTTAATTTATTTTGATTTTTGATTTTGATTTTGTCAATGTCTTTTTTTTTTTAATTGTTTTTTTCTAATTTTAGTTTCTAATTGTTTTGTTTTGATTTGGATTTTTCTTTTTTTTTTAATGTTCTTTTTTTTTTAATTCAATTTATGTTTTTAGTAATGTAATTTTTTTTATTTAAAAAAAAAAAAATCTTCGTATTTAAATAAATATCCTTTTTATTTCAAAAATTATTTTTATTTTTATTTTGTTAATTTTTTATATCTATAAGTTAATTTTATGTTATTTTTTACATTTTTTTTTAGGTTTTTTGTCCTCTTCTTTTTTTTAGTTGATTTTTTTGTAATGTTTTAAAGTTTTTTTTATGCTTTATTTCTTGTTATTATATATATATATATATATATATATATATATATATATATATATATATATATATATATGATTTTTTTTTATTGTTTTCTTTTCCTATATTTGAATTTTTGGTGTTTTTTATTGTTTTTTTTTCAATATTTGAACTTTTATTTTCTTTTTTATTATTTTTTGTATTTTTTTATTGTTTTTAACTTTCATTAAATATTTAAATTTTTCTTTCTTTTTATTATTTTTTGTGTTTTTTTCATTGTTTTTCTTTTAATCTATATATATATATATATATATATATATATATATATATATATATATATATATATATATAGTATTATCTTTTTGTGGCTTTTTCTATTGTTTTTATTTTTTTTCAATATCTGAATTTTTTTTTTCTTTTGTATTTTTTATCTTTATTTCTTTATACATTTATTTTTCTATTTTGGTTTTTATTTTCACTTTTTTTTACAGGGTCTGTGTCGATGCTCGTCTAACAACCCCTTCTCATTATGGGCAATTTGATAGTTGATTTTAAAGTTTTCGTTATAATGAATCGAGTTTACCCCCACAATGTATCAATTTCATGGTTGGTCTTTAAGTTTTCGTTACAACGGGTCGAGTTCACCTACACCGCGTGTCAATTTGATGATTGATTTATAATTTTTTATTGCAATATATCGAGTTGTCTTAGGCTAATATTTTAAAATCGCTATATATTTTGCATTTAAAAAATAAATTACTCTTTAGTGTTCATCTTTAAAGCTTTTTGTAATAAAATTTTTTCATAATGCCATGCTTGAAATATTTTGAAAACTTGAGTTTTTTTTGTAGTCATAATCTTTGGTTTTAATTGCATGGTTGAAAAATTTTCAAGATTTTAATATTTTTCTAAGTCATGATATATTATATTTAATGTTATGCTTGAAAACAATTAGAATTTCAAGTTTTTTTTACAGTAAAGATATTTTATCTTTAACAAAATGGATGGAAATAGATGGAATTATCATGATTTGAGACATGATATTTTATCTTTAACATCATATCCGAGAATTATTGGAATTTTACAGTTTTCAAAGTCTGGATATTTTCTCTTTAACTCAATTGCTAAAAAATGTCAAAATTGTAACCCGATTTTTTTTTTTGTTATTCCAGAACAAGAAATCCTTTTTAAGGGTGTTTTTTTCATCCATTTAAAAAAAAGGTTTTTACTTCAATTTTAAAAAAATGTTAAAAATTTACCCTAAAAAAAACATCATTCTGGAATAAACAATTTTCATTTTTGGGTTGTTATTTCATGTTTTTTTGGTGTTTTCGAGCTCAAGTACCTGTTTTGAGGTAATAGTTCCTGTTTCATCCATAACTTTGTTTGAGATGTTTGATGTTATGAAGGCTTGCCACAGTGAACCCTATGGTAGGTATTTTGAGGATAATATGATAGCCTATAAAGTCCTACATATGGGCTATTATTGGACCACACTTTTTGAAGATTGCAAAAAGTTTATTTCAAGTTGTGATGCCTGCCAGAGAATGGGGAGGCTAGTTCCGATAGATGAAATGCCTCTCCAAACACAGATATCAGTGGAACCTTTTGAGAAGTGGGGGTTGGATTTTGTGGGACCCATCTATCCCATGTCCAAGAAAAAGAGATACATATTGGTTTGCATTGATTATATGACAAAGTGGGTAGAAGCCAAGGCTTTATATTTTGCTTCTGAGAAAGCAGTGGTAGATTTCCTTTTTTAGGATATCTTCACTTAGTTTGGGGTGCCTAGAGAGATCATTAGAGATCAAGGCGCACAATTCACATCCAAACTAGTGAAGAAAATTATTGAACAATATCATATTAAGCATTGGAAATCCACCCCATACCACCCCCAAGAAAACAGTCAGGTGTAATCTACAAACAAAGTCTTGGAATCTATCCTCACTAAGACAATTCAGATTCACAATGGCAATTGGGCTAACAAGTTACCTAAGGCATTGTGGGCTTACCAAATAACTTGGAGCAATGTGACTCGACACACTCCTTAAGAGTTAGTATATGGAAAACAAGTGCCACTTCCCATTGAATTTTAGGTAAAAACATTCCAAACTGCCACTTAATTGTGAATGAATCTAAATGAACCGCAAGAGTAAAGGTTATTATAGCTGAATGAGATTAATGAAATTAGGGAGGATGCATTTTAATGGACCATGTTAGTATAGTATCAGAGAGCCCGGTGGTATGACAGGTATATTAAGAAAAATGTCTTTAAAGTGGGAGATTGTGCACTACTATATGATACTAAAATTAGACATTTTAAAGGGAAATTTTTTACTAGGTGGTTGGGACCTTATGAAGTAGAAGAGCTCTTTGATAATGGCTATGTTAGAATAAAGGCTATTGATGTTGATCAAACCCCATTGTGGTGAATGGCAATTGATTGAAGATATACCATGGACCGTTCTCTCGCCAAGAATTTTTGTAGGAAGTAAAGTGAGTTCCAGAAACGAAGTTGGTTCAAGAAAAGCATCCAGCTACTACTGGTTCTTCAAACTAATTTTCTTTATATTTGTATATTTATGTTTATGTGTATAGTATAAAATAACAATTGGTTGACTCTTTTGTTTCCCCCAAATCCCCCATAGAATAAAGGGGAAATCTATCAAGGGTAAGTTTATTCCTTTAACCAGACTTGGTAGATTACTTATGGAAAAGGATATTTTGGAGTCTTCTTTGAATGTTTCAGACTCTCAAAAATTGAATGTTCTGGGCAAAGACTAATCCAGGCTCATAAATATTAACGGAATAGTGGCAGTTAGGGATATGTTGAGTACATAGTTATTCTTTTCTAGGCATGGTAGAATAATTACGGAAGAGAAACCCCCTTGGAGTCTACTTTGGGTCTTTTAGACTATCTAAAAAGGAACACCCTGAGCAATGGCTAACTCAAGCTCAATAAACTTATGAGGTAGTAGTAGCGAGGGATCTATTAAGTATAAAATTATTCTTTTTCGAGGTCAGTAGAATAAGTACGAAAGAGAACACTCTGGAGTCTTCTTTTGTGCATTTCATACTCTCTAAAAGTGAAATGCCCTAGGAAATAATCATTGGAGGCCTGGTCAAAATCCATGGGATGATATTTAAGGTTCTATATAATAATCGGCAGGAAAAAAATTTAGTCAAGTTGTAAGAGATATTCAAGGGAAAGACATTATGCTCATTTTTTAAATCAGTTCAAAGGATTATGTACTTAACTTGGCATTGGCATTCTGTACTCAACTTGGCATTGTGATACATCAGGCAGGGCTACTAGAAGGTTTCTCTAGAATTTGTGGAATAATTTAGAAGAATTATACAAGGATAACTTCTGCTCATCAACACCAAATTAATATGGATGGTACAATAATGATATTTTGAAATCATTTTGATGTTCTGAGCTAATTCATCATCACAAGATCAATTATGAAGATCATGCTCCACTAAAGATCAAAACCAATACCACTATCCTTTTCTCGAGTTTCAAAAAATTAATAAAGTCAAAACCAAGGAATGAGAACATTTTATTTATTTAGACTATATTAGAAGTATATGCATAATAGGCTAAGCGGTAATCTATCTCCAATACTTGTTATGATTTAACTGTCCTCTCACATTTAACTTAAGGTCTTGTCCTCATTACCCTTTCTTTCATTTTTAATTATGCAGCCACATGTTAATTATCAATTCATCATTATAGTAACCAATCCCTACTTCTGTTGGAGTCTCCACCCTGTCCCCTACCTTTGCCCTTCATCCTACCTCATATGAGCCACCTGGAAAATGATGATTCATCATTATCATCGTGCATGTATGATGTCATTCCAAATTTCCAAGCATTGTCTCTTGAATTAATTTAGGGCCGAAGGTAGTAGCATGGTAATTTTCCCTTTCAGAGTGAAAAGTTTAGAAGGAAAACTATTCTGAGCCCTCCATTTTCTTTGGAAAAACTTCCAGGATTTTCTTCAACTTAGGCATGTGGGGCGATCATCACGAAGCCACCTTCGTCTCATTTTGAAGAAGTCTAGAGTATGCTAGTTGCAAGGAATTCTTTGAAGAGAAAGGGTGGATGGGTTTTCGTTGAAAATTTTAGGGATATAATGATAGAGTCACTTTTCCTTTTTCTCATAGCTTCAACAAAAAAGATGTAGAGATTGAAAACCTCAAATTTAAAGTCACCGAGGAATCTATAAGTAAGGTGATCAGATTACCTTTGTATGGTGAGAATGTTTTCAAAAGAGGGCTTCTTGACCCAGTGCATTGTGCTAAATTTCTGAAATGAGATTATAAATTGTTGAATTGTTCAAAATTGGTCTTGCGTAACTACTTGGATGAAAAGTGGTATCCACTTATTACATTGCTACAGAGGTTTATTAGTTGTGAAGGTAGGTACGCTACCATTTTTCTCTATCATGTTAGATTGTTGTTACATTTTTTGGAAGGTCAAGAAGTTAATTTCCCTTTCTTTTTGCATACGAATTTATATAAAATTGGTAAAGGAGTTCAGTCAACTAGTAAAAACCCTGAAACTGCTATATGCCATCATAGTCTCATCAAAATGTTGGTTGTGACTGAGTTAAGTAAATGATAGAAGTTTTGGAAAGATGTTATAATTAAGAGCTTTCAAGGGGAAGAAACTTGGGTGAAAGGATGACAAAGGCTCATCAACCCCTTGTCAAATAAAGTAATCCTTGGGGGTGAGGTTCTGCTAGATTTTAGTTGTCAACATGATCATCGTCCTACAGTGGTGCCTACATCTATAAAGGAAAAGAATTATTCGGTGAAATCTCCGAAGAGAATGGTAAACCCTAGTACTTTAGTGGATAAAGTAATCCCAATATTAGGAAAGAATAAACGTAAGAAAATAAAAGTAGAGAAACGAAAACCTGGACATGACGAGGTACTCTCTAAGGAATCTTGGTCACATAAGGAGAAAAATCCTTCCAAGATATTTGTGGAACTAGTCATTGAAGCAACATAACAACAATGTGAAAGGGTCGATGTTACCCTTAAGAAAAGAAAAAGGAGACTCTTCCAAGGAGAGCCAGAAGGGGCATTTGTTCCTTCCACAATAGTATAGAAAGTAGCAGAGAATCTGACTATGTTTCAGATTCAATGACATACTCAAGGTATTTCTAAACAATTATTATTCATTTCCGATACCCAAAAACAGGAGTCGGTCACCATTTTGTCTTCTCCTGAACAAGAGGGTGAAAAACCTTCTTTGGTGGATGAATAAGCAGAGGACCCTCTATTCAAGGAAGATGGTCTGTAAGATAATCATTATGATCTTCTGAGCATCTCACCACCTCATAATCTATCTAAAAAAATTCCAGGAAAGAAGAAACGAGAACGACTACCAAAGCCTAAAAAGAGAAAGACTAGATCAACTCATTGTGGGAGTAACTCAAAAACCAATAGTGCCAGTCAAAAACACCTCATCCCATAATGAAGAAGATTTTTAGTTGCTTGTGGCCAAATTATAAAAGAAGAATATGAAGTTGAAAGATAAGATCCATAAATACAAAACCCTATTTTCTTATGTGTAGACTGTAAATGAACAATATCGAGACACAAACCTCTCTTTCGTATCTAAGAATGATGCACTAGTCTTAAGGAATAAACACCTAGTTAACCAGAAGTTGAATGAGTTGAAACCTGCTAAGAGGCCTAATGCTCAAAAACTAGTTCTGTATTTTTAGAAGTCAGCGGTGAAAGATAATCATGGTCTTGAAGTCTTGGTCAGGGAAACGAGAATGTGAAGCTTGGGATGCCTTATTTTTGATGACTGGATGACAGTTGCATGAGGGCATGCAACCTTTTAGGCATGGGGGATGTTGGTCCCCACTTTTGCACCTATTTTACACCTACTGTTCCTATTGATATTTACTGACTTTTTATCCTTTTGTACCATGTTATCACTACCAAACCACGCTATTTTCCAAATGGAAGTATAATATTTACTTAGTATTTATTTCATGTGGTTTTGATTAGTTTAAGTAGATATTAACGGACTTATACCCATTGGATTATTTTTTACTAATCCTTATATGGACTCGTGGGCTTTGACAGCATATGGGCACGTAACATCGGTTCCAACACATTGATGGATAGCGTGTCAAGCAACCTTTCACATACTTTCTATTCTGTACTCGATTTTGCATCCTGATTCAGTACTCTATTTAGCAGTAGGTGTTTAGTTTAAGACTCAGTGTTCTAGAATTGATCTCCTTATACTAAGAAATGAATCAGTTTCATCAATCATGTTAAGACCAGGACAAGCTCAACTGGGATCCATTTAAAGATTATTCAAGAATATTTTATACAACTTAATTTTAGCCTTGAATTTATGTTTACTTTTTCTAGTTAATTAGTTAGACCTATTTTTCATTGGCTGAACTGTATTAAATCTCAATGCTCTTTGTATATAATGAGATGGAAGGATTGTTATGTAATTTTTTTTGTAAGAAGCTTTACGCTTAGGAGACATTGGAGACATTCATGTAATTTCTATTTGAACTCATGCTTTTCTAAACCTTAATATACAATTTTGATTCAGCACTTAAATTTATGTAAGTGTTATGAGTTTTAGTTTTTAAAATCATTGAGTTAATTTAGACTTTCTCTAGGAGTGGCAAGGGCCCACCACCACTTGGAAACAAGTCTTGCAACTGATATAGGCTATGGAAATTGTGTTTTGATTAAGATTTAGGAGTGTGGATCTTGTTCTAAAGAAGCTGGCTTGTTAGATCTTAGAGTCACTATTTTTTTTCTCTACTTAAGTGCTTACTCTGGTTTTCTTGTATGTCTTTAAGTCTTTGCAAACTAGAAATGAATGTATCGATTAACGATTTCAATGCATGAATAAATTATCCATTAAATTGTCATGGTTAAGGAATATTTAAAAGGTGAATTTCAATTTGGATGAATACAGAGGTTGATAACTCTGTCATAAGCCCGAGTTGGAATCAATATATAATCTTGCATCCTGTACATTTCTTATTCGATACAACATCGTGTAGCATCGTGTTTTAATATCAAAGTGCTCAGAAGTAATGTGACGATATATTAGTTATTGATTGACACTGTAGTGTAGTTTTGATATTCAACATAATTGCAGTAAGATTGGATTGGAGCTGTAGGTTAATGCTCCTGTGTACGAGTTATTTCTTGAGTTTGATTGTAGTAGTTTTAAAGCTAGAACACACTTCAATTTGTAGAACCTTTTAGATCTGAAGTGTGTCGACATAGCTAATGGAGGAAATCAATTTAGAGTTTTGTTACTTCGTTTCTATTGACTATTTGCAGAGTTGAATGCTAGGAAAGATAAAGAGATTAGATTGAATTAATTTTTTTTTAATGCATCCTGGGAATTAGAATTAACGATTAAACTTAGTCAATTTGGATTGTCTATTTTCCTTAGATTAAAATCATTTGGATTATAATTAGTTCTATCTGGATTGAGATTAGCATAATATTGATATCATTTTAATGATAATTAGTCTCGGTCGATTTGAGATCCCTGTTACTTATATTAAATAGATATTATTGTTGGGTTGAGATTTCCATTATCTAAACTGAGATTAGAGTGTTTCAAGAGTAGATTGTCTTATTCGAATGGAATATTGCAGTTAAATCTTTTTGAGTGCTAACTTGTAGTGACAAGGCTGTGATAAGTATTTCTGAGGTTACAATTAGAAACAATCTCGTTTGAACAATAGTTAGCAATGTTTGCATAGTAATTGGTAGTGTGATATAGTGATTGTTATTGTGACTCATCTTATATGCATAGTAGTTTTAATATCTTAAGTAGTCACTCATATTTCTTACAAACAATGATTTTCATTCTCTATGTTATGGTTTTTCAAGCAACTTGTAAACTAGCTTGTTTATTTACTTTACCTTTCAGAGAATTTAATAGCTAATAAAGATGTGATTGAAATGGGATAAGTTTGAAAATGATAGGGATTTAATTTGATAAGTCCCTTCACCTTATATTTTTGTGATTAGAAATAGTGGAGATTGAACATTTTGTACTTAAATTTGCACTGAATTGTTAGAACCTGAATCAGAACATTGTGCCACTCAGAGATTACAAAACTTGGTCGGTAATTTAATTTAGGGGATTTAAATGACAAATAGAAGACCCAACATAGCTTCTCCCAAAATATAATATTTTTGTATTTTCCTTCTATTGTATTCATCTTAGAATCCACATCACCCAATTGTGTTGCAATTAGACCATAAAGTGTCTAAGAAATGGAGTTGAACCAATAAAACCATCTCCACCGTACAAGATGTTTCAACGAAGGGACAATGAACCCATAGAAGAGATTCCAAGAGCAATAAATGGTTGTTGAAATTATTGAAGCAATGTGGTAACTTAAAGTAGGTGAAATAACGGAAAGTGAAATATATGAAGAAGAAGAAACATTAAATTTTGGCAGATATCCACTTAAGAGAAATCATGAAGCATACTAAAACTGATTTGCTTTAATAAAATGGGGTAACAACTTACCATATCCAATGCTTAACTCAATTCTTTGCATTGTGAATCATGTTAATTTCCATACGTTTGGAGGTGTGCCTCAAAGCCTTCTTTATACATGTTGAAATAAGATATTAGTATCCTCTGCCTAATCCTTATTATTTTCCTCTGCTTGAGCCTTCATATCAATGATTTGTGTTGATTATGTAAAGAAAAGAAAGTATTTGTGTTGCTTCTAGTAACTTTTGTTACATTTTCTTTATGATGTCAAAATAAACTGCTCCCAAATTTCTTCCACTTTTTACTCAAACCTTGTTCTTATTTTCTACGTATATTACTGCAAGACAACATCTTTGTGATCTCGTTCCCATAGAAGAGACAAATGTGCAACACTTTATACAAGTTCAAACAACATTGTCTTTGATCTTTGGGGATGAACTCATATTTCTCTCTCTATCTCTCTCTATCTCTAGGATACTCCATTTTATAGGCATATTGTTTGTCCATACTTCAAAGTACTTTGAAAATCTATTTTTATATTAAAACATTATGATCTACAGTTTGAACAGATACCTTAGCTAAATCCATCTCTTGCCTACTAGAGGAGTCAAAACATAGCATATTTCATTTATCTATATTCTTTTAACAAATGATCTAAGAAAGGAGTGCATGCATCTATTTTCTCTTTTAAGAAATAGACAATGGATCAAAACATCATAAAATAATACATGAGGTCTATCATTTATGCATAATAAAAGTGATGACCATTAACTAATGATAACATTTATCACATTTTCCTAAATTTTTAATAAACTACAAAGCCTTATGCAAGTTTTTACCACAAGTTATCCTTTTGGAGAACTTGAAATGCTGATGTAGGGGTTGTAGATGTTCGAATAAAACCATTCTACCATCAAATAGATTCTTGAATATTGGGCTTTTGAAAATTCTGAAATGAATTTTCATGCCATCTAATATTGAACAAAAACATATGCCATGAACTCATTTTAAGGCCAAATTGAGTTCTTCAATAGAGAAATGGTGTATTTTTACCTCATGCCTCATGCCTTCAGAGTGCAATTATGATAAAGAAAAGATGTTATTGTGCAAAAATAATGAAATATGGCCTAATCCATCCACAATGGTGAAAAATGAAAATCTGCCTTAAAACGTTGTTGAGAAGTCTTGGAAAATTGCACTTTTTTGGAATGTTGCCCGTGTCTTACTCAGTGTACCATATTTTGAGGAAATCAAAAAGCTATGAATTTTTTATTTCTGCTCCAATATCTTGAAATATTTGTGCCAAAAATGCCTCTCGAAGAGGCTGCTACAACAAAAATTGGTTGTTACAGTAATAGCTACAGAAACTGCAACTTTCCGTAGCTGTTGCATAAAATGTCATTTTTTGTAAAAAGTTGTTTTCTCTATGTTTAATTTGCTTATTTGGATTTTGTACTTCATGCTAAAGGAGAAACCATGAAACATAATTCATATTAACTGAAATAGGTCCAATTTTATTGATTTTCTTTAAAAAGGGAACGAATGAACAAGAGTTGTAATGGTGCCATCATGTTGCTATTGAAAATAAAGATGAACATGCTACTACAAGAAACCAATAAACTGTAATGTTGAAAGTTGTTGTTGATTCCATAAAATCTTATAGTCTTCATTTAAACCAAAATTCATGGTACAATTCTTACCATGTGAATGATTCTGCCAAAGTCAAGCATGGAAAGACATCATTGGATTACTGATCACTAATGAAAATCATTAACCAATGCAAGACAACTCACAGATAATGTAAATGAGTGTTAAGGTACCTTAGTACATCTTGACAGGGAAAAATGAATGTGTTGAATTGAGTCACATGCAAGATCTGGAAATTAAGAGACAATGTTGTATTCCCATTGTTGTCAATGAGGAGGCTTTCCATTGATGTATGAAAGTTCCAAGGCACTCCAAATAATCTATGATCTTGATCCCAGATAAGGTGTTGAGGTCGATGGGACAAGATCTGTTGGAAATTGGGCCTTAAGGAATCCCGCATTGGCCAACTCGAGCATAGAACCAAGAATGATTTAAAGAACCATAATAAAATGTCGAGCCCATCATAAAACTGTAGAGTTGATTGTGAGCTTTTCTCTCCAATTGCCTAGTTTTCAAGAAAACCTCATGTCCTGTTGCAGCAATGTTGGGTTGGGTTATATTCATTCCATGACTAATCCACGTAGTTAACCAGGTGGTTAGAAGGGGGCCAGAGCGCCCCCCTTCGTTGTGCTGATTGCATAGTGAGGGGAGTCACATGGGGCTTGAGGAGTGTAGGTAACCCCTCTCTATGGGGTCTGGGGTAGCGCCCCTGAAATTTTTTTTTTTGGACCCTATATTAGGTTGGGCGGACCTACCTACGGTTTTGTGCAAGAAATTTTCGCACATGGTTTTGGACGCGATGGTTTTCGGTTCATGGTTTTGGACATGATGGTTTTCGGTCCATGGTATTGGATGCTTTGATATGTATAAATATGTACTGTAACATTGAAAGGAACATAATGAAAATTCAAACTGGTAGTCTCGGTTTCAGGATCCAGGGGAAAATCTCTGTGTATATGTGTTTTATGTGTTATGCTCTTGCATTGTTTATTTTATGTGTTTTATAATTCGTACGCAGGTAATTTCTATACAGGGTTAAAACCTACATTTGATATCAGAGTTGTTTTGGCTTCAAGGGGACACCTTCGTTGCTGAGGGGTTTCGCTTGGGCTTGTGGTAGACCCAGTTCAGTGGGAGATCTGCGAGATCGATTCTGGTGGTGAAAGAAGATGGCAAGCAATGGAAAGATAGAGATCGAGAAATTTGATGGTCAGAGTTTTGAGTTGTGGAAACTCAAGATGGAGGATCTGTTGGTGGAAAAAGATAAGAGGATCGCATGAGATCCGGGTACTAAACCAATGGGAGTTTCAGATGAAGAATGGAACAAGTTAGATCGAAAGGCAATGAGCACAAAAAGATTGTGTGTCTCAGATTCAGTATTGTTGAATGTATTAGGGGAAGATACGGTGAAGGCTTTGTGGGATAAGTTATGGACTTCATACCAATCTAAGTCTCTAGTTAATAAACTATTCCTACGAAAAAAGCTGTGTAACATGAGGATGAAAGATGGAGACTCAGTGACAGAGCATCTGAATGAGTTTAATATTGTGGTAAGTTAGTTATCTTCTGTTGATATCAAAATTTTAGATGAAGATAAGTGCATTAGTTTGTTGTGTTCTCTACCAGATTCATTGGATAGTCTGGTTATTGCAATAGGTAGCAATGTAGCTGCTTTGTAGTTTGATGAAATATTATCATCCTTTCTGATAGAGGAGATGACACGGAAAAATATGGAGAACCAAAATGGTGATGCCTTGTCTGTACAAGGACGGTCCAAGAACAGAAACAAAAATAAGCCATCGAATGGGAGATCTAAATCTAGAGGGAGATCTAAATCTCCAGGAAAGCCTCTAAAGGTGTTATGATGGAAATGCAAAAAGGAAGGGCACTATAAAAGGGAATGTAAATCTAAAGCTCCTCATAAAGGAAAGGGATCTGATAATGCTTCTTTTGTAGAGGCGAAAACCACCTCAGGTGAAGGTGGGGATGTGTACTTGGCTTCTTCAAGTACACATGTAGATCATGAGACATGGTTGATTGACTCAGGTGCATCCTTTCACTTCACTCCCCATATTGAGTGGTTCTGCAGGTATGAGAAATATGATGGTGGTGATGTCTTCTTGGGGGATGACAGGAAGGCTAGAATCGTTGGTCGTGGAAAAGTAAAGTTGAAGTTGCAAGGTGGAAGGGTTAGAACATGTCCGGGTGTTCTGCATATTCCTGCATTAGCCAGAAATCTGATTTCTGTAAGAAAGTTAGATGATGCAGGTGTAAAAACAGTGTTCGAGAAGGATACCTGCAAGATGGTTCGGGGGGCACTAGTATTGATGCGGGGAGTTCGTATTGGCGCTCTATACAAGCTTCAAGGTAGCACTGTTGTTGATGGGTGCAACAGTTCCATGGTTCCTGAAAGTGGAGTAGAAAATCTAGTGGTCTCTGGAGAAGAGACCATGTTGTGGCATCAAGGTTTGGACATATTGGAGAGATGTTCCTTTGAATACTTCATGGTAAAGGTATGGTAGAAGGTATGAGTAATAGCTCTCTGGATTTTGATTTCTATGAAAATTGTGTATATGGGAAGTAGAATCAGGTGAGTTTTCCCTCTGGTGGTAAGCGGGTGAAACAGATACTAGAGCTTGTGCATAGTGATATGTTTAGACCTATAAAGGTTCCATCACTGGGTAAGTATGTGTACTATGTATCATTTATAGATGACTTCTCAAGGAATACATGGATATATTTCATTAAGAAGAAATTTGAAGTCTTTGACAGGTTTAAAGAATTTAAGGCTCTGGTGGAAAATGAGACAGAGAAGAAGATAAAGGTGCTGAGGACACATAACGGTGCAGAGTTTTACAGTAATGAATTTGAAGAATTTTGTAAGAAGTGTGGTATATCACGGAAAAAGACTACTCCATATACACCTTAGCAAAATGGAGTTGCAGAAAGAATGAACAAGATGTTAATGAAAATGGCAAGAAGCATGCTCAGTGGTGTCGAGTTAGGACAGGAATTCTGGGCAGAGGCGGTCGAGACAGCATGTTACCTGGTCGATAGATCACCTTCATCAATGTTGGAGGATAAGACTCCACAAGAGGTATGGACTGGTAAGAAACCCTCTCTTTCACATCTGAGGGTATTTGGATGTGATGCATATGTACATGTTCGAAAGGAGAAACGAACCAAGTTGGATAGTAAATCTGAAAAGTGCATCTTTATTGGGTATAAGGATGGTTTAAAGGGTTATAAGAATTGGAACCTAGTAACAAGGAAGGTTGGGTACAACCAAGATGTGGTGTTCAGAGAGGTGAAGGATGTTATTAAATATGAAGTCCAACCAAAGGAACCTGAGAAGATATAGTTTGAGCTAGAGGAGGAAGAATCAGACTCTACAGCAGAGGGGGAATCAAAAGATGAAGAGCCAAAAACTCCAGGTGTGAGAAGATCAGTTCGAGAAAGAAGGAAGCCAGAAAGGTACAATCCATATGCTTTCTATTCAAATTTTTCTTTATCTATTACTGATGATGATCCCAAAAATGTGAAGGAAGCAGTAGATTCAGAGGATGGAAAACTCTGGAAAGAGGCCATGGTTGATGAAATGGCATCTTTACACAAAAATGAAGCTTGAGATCTGGTGGAGTTGCCCACTAGAATGAAACCCATTGGCAACAAATTGGTGTTCAAGAAGAAGACAAATACAGAAGGAAAGTTGGAGAAATACAAAGCTCGGTTGGTAGCAAAAGGTTATTCCCAGGTGTAGGGAATTGATTTTGGTGATATTTTTTCTCCTGTTGCCAAGGTAGATTCTATTAGATTAATTTTATCTGTCGCTGCTTATTTTTATTTTGAGGTAGAAAAGATGGATGTGAAGACAACATTTGTTCACGAGGATCTAGAAGAGGATATCTACATGAAGCAACCTGAAGGCTTTGCGGTGAAGGGTAAGAAAGAACTGGTATGCAAGTTAAAGAAATCTCTATATGTGTTAAAACAGTCACTAAGGATATGGTATTAGAAATTTGATACATTTATAACGGGACTTGGCTTCACCAGAAGTAAAGCAGATCACTGTGTGTATTTTAAATTAATTGGTGACTGTGTTATTTATTTGGTCTTGTATGTGGATGATATGTTGTTGGTTGGAAATGACAAAGAAATTATCCAGGATTTGAGGACCCAAATGTCCTCCAAATTCGACATGTAAGATCTTGGTGCTGCAAACTATATTTTGGGCATGGAAATTAAAAGAGATCGGACAAAGAGGAAGCTTTGGTTAAACTAGAGGAAGTATGTCAAGACAATATTGCAGAGGTTTAATATGTAGGATAGTAAACCGGTGAAGGGTCCTATTCCTATAGGTGTAAAGTTATCTGCTGAACAGTGTCCCAAGACACAGGAAGAGGAAGGGGACATGTCCCGTGTTCCATATGCAAGTGGAGTCGGTAGCTTGATGTATGCAATGCTCTGTACTAGACTAGACATTGCACATGCAGTGGGAGTATTGAGCAGGTTTATGCCAAAACTAGGGAAGGAGCACTAGACAATAGTGAAGTGGGTTTTGAGGTATTTACGTGGCACTGGTGATTATAGTTTGTGCTACCAAGGAAGACTAGGATTTGAAAGAGTGTTGGATATTCATGGCTTCGTTGAAGTAGACTGGGTTGGAGATCTGGATCAAAGAATATCTACAAGTGGGTATGTGTTTAACCTATTTGGAGGTGCAGTCAACTGGATGAGTAAGAAACAATCTATAGTGGCACTATCAACTACAGAGGCAGAATACATGGTAGCCACTCATGCAAGCGAGGAAGCAGTTTGGTTGCAGAGATTGTGTTCAAGTATGGGGTTAGTACAAGGAGCTATAAGGATAGACTGTGATAGCCAAAGTTCAATTCTCTTGGCAATGAACGCTGCATATCATTCAAAGACAAAGCACATTGATGTTCAGTATCACTTTGTGAGGGATATGATAGAAGACAAAAAGTTGTTGCTGGCAAAGGTGGACACTTTGAAGAATACAACAGATGCATTGAAAAAATCTATGAGCTGTGATAAGTTCTCTTGGTGTAGAGAAGCAATGGGTGTCGCACCGCTGAATAAATGACTAAGCTCTCTTGTGGTCCCGCGTGCAAAGAAAACAACAAGTGGGAGAATGTTGGGTTGCATTATATTCTTTCCACGACTAGCCCACGTAGTTAATTGGGGGGTTAGAAGTGGGGCAGAGCCCCACCTTTGTTGCGCCGATTGCATAGCGAGGGGAGTCATAGGGGGCTTGAGGGGTGTAGGTAACCCCATTGTATGGGGTCCGGGGCAGCGCCCCGGAAAATTTTGTTTCTGGACCCTATATTAGATTGGGTGGACCTACCTATGGTTTTGTGCATGATTTTTTGCACATGGTTTTGGATGTGACAGTTTTTGTTCCATGGTTTTGGACGCGATGCTTTTAGGTCCATCATATTGGATGCTTCGGCATGTATAAATATGTATTGTAACATTGAAAGGAACATAATGAAAAATCAAGCTAGTAGCCCCAGTTTTGGGATCCAGGGGAAACTCTCTCTGTATATGTGTTTTATGTGTTATGCTCTCCCATTGTTTATTTTTTGTGTTTTATAATTCGTATGCATGTAATTTCTGTACAGGGTTAAAACCTATGGCCAACAAGCTGATTTTCACAAGAGGACTTATTTTTCTCTTTACTTTTTTTTATTTTTATTTTTTTATATCTCCTACTCTACTTGAAAAAGAAGTCTAATTCAAGTATATGAATACTTCCAATGGAACTGTGTGTGCAATAAGATGATAGATAAGCTCATATGTAGGTTTGAAATATACCCTTTGATATGTACCAGTATATGACAGACTAAATGCCTTGATTGAGAGGATGTCGAAAAATATTGAAGAATTAAGCATTGGGATCTGATGATTGTCTTAAAGCAAGATTTAATGTCATCTTCTCTTCCTTGGCTTCCTTCTATCATTCCAGGAAAGTATTTAGAGATGTTATTCTCATTCATAGAATCTGGTGATAGCCATGCAAGAAACTTTTCAATCTCAGGTTCCAACAACTGCTCTTCTTTAACGGGTAAGCATGATTCTTGGACCTTATCTAAATCTTCTTCTTTTGGTTGTTGTTGTTCAATGGTAATTAGAGAATCATTTTTCAATACCTAAAAATTGTAAGTGGATTGAGGTGTTTTATTTTTGGGGATCTGAAATGGTGGTGCAGGTAGTGTAGTGGGAATGGATCTTTGGGGTGTTTGTGTGGTTGGTAAAGATAAAGGTTATATTAAGGCTGATTGATGGAGAAATTAATGTTGTGGTGGAGATGAATGGTATGGATAAAATTGATATTGGTATTGAGGATACTCAGCGAAATATTGATGATATGGCTGATTTCCTCCATAAGGCCCTTGTGAACCTTGTTTCCAAGATTGGTTTTGAGCTTGTGATTGAGATGGCCAAGGTGCATTTTGAGGTTGGCATTGAGATGTCCAAGGTTTCTAGGGCAAGGTTATTTTCCAGTTCCTTTAAGATCGTTGCACATAACCCTGCAATTTTGAAATAAGTTATTGCATAATACTAGGTTGATGAGGCTTCCATGGTCTTGTTGTAGCTACATAATAGGATTGTTCTGGTGTTTGATTTTCTCCATTTTAATCTATCTTTAACCTTGGAAATGATGTAAAATATTTAGCAGTATGTTATCCTACACAAATTTTAATGTTATAAAGTGGACATTCATGCAAAGCATGTTTCTTTCTACATTTAGGGAAAAATATAAATGAAGTAGCATTCTCAACTTTTTGCTTGTTTTGCATTCTTAGCATATCAATTTGTTCATTTAAATTACTAATAATGTCAAGAAAATTGTTAATTTCAGTTTGACATACCAATCCTCATATCGAATTACTTTTACCATAACTGGGTCTTAAGGATATCTTTGATACTTTGTTTTTCCTCTTAGTATGTTCTTGCACAATTCACAAATCACTTGAAATGACAATTGAGAGGCATGTCCTTCGTCAATCTATTAATCCCTTAAAGGTTTTAGTGGGAGAGTTTTTAATATGTCTAATCCTAAATTATGCAATTTATATCTTTTGATATTATACATAAATCTCTCCACTAAATCTTCTAGGCTTTGTTCTTCTTTTTGGTTCATCTTAAAGATTTCATTTCTAAGGTCATGGTGTATGCAATAATCTTTATATTTTCCCAAAAGTACTCTTTTCATATATTCCCATACCCTTATAGAATTTGTTCCTAAATTCATGAACCATTTAAGAGATCTATCCTTCAATGTTGTTGGAAACAAATTCAAATTTTGAATGTGTAATGAGTAGCCATAAGATCTACAAATTATTTTAAAATCAAAATGAAAAGTTTTCGGGTCTTCTGATCTCATCCCGTTGAAGTTAGGAAGTACAAATGGAGGGATGTTGTTCATATGAATGTTGATATCAGTTTCTTGAATGGGAAATCCAAAAGGATCTTCCTCATTGTCATCATTTCCATCCATTTCATCAACCTCCTTTGTCACCTCTTCTTCTACCTGCAAAAATAAAAATTCATGATGTGGATGTATCACTCTTACTGCACCATGCGATATAGTGGGGGTGATAGCTGATTGAATTTTTGTTTTTATTTTTATTTTTTTTAATGAAAAGAAAAAGACTCCTATATACACTTTTAGTGTTAGTATCTGCATACTTCCATCAGGGATCAAATTCTCTATTTGTATTTTCATTTTAGGGGTTCCATACTAAAATTTTTACATCATTTCATTAGGTCATGTCAAGCTGGTCCACTGATGATTGTCTTCTCTTCAGAAAATCTAATTTCTCCCTCATAAAGTATACTTGCTGACCCATCTTCAAGTTGTCTTCAGTCGTGGTTTCATGGTCAAAATGCAATCATGTTTTCATTAGGTCTTTGGGTTTCATTTCCAAGGTCAAAGGAATGATTTAAAGGTGTAAATAAAGGGCAGAAAGGGGATGGGCATGATAAATAAATCAAGAATGATGGTTAGTAAGTCATAGTCACTATATAATTATCTTTTTAACTAATGTAATTTTCACCTCAAAAAACATGTTTTTGAGGTGAAAACAAAGTATTTTGAGTTAATTTATATTTCTTATATAGTTTTAAGTCACTTTATGTAATAAATGATCCCGTCTACACCAATGCATCTCTCCTTGCTATAAGACAAAGAAACACTACAAAATTCAGTTCAAATTGAGCATCATCCACCTGAAAAGGAACAAAAAAGAAAAGGCATTAAAAACAAAGATTTGAAAAAGGTCTAGAAGCATTATAAAGTGGGTTTTTAGTGCAAATCAAAATCTACTCCTATATAAGGTGTCACATTTCATTTTGAAGTTCACCATTCTCATTTGGCAAAGAAGGAGTCAAAAGCTGAACAAAATAGGAGAAGTTGAGTAAGTTTTGGGCCAAGGAGAAGTGGCGTTGTGCTTTTGGAGTTTGGCACTCCGCATTGAGGGAGTGACGTTGCACATACAACTTGAGCGTTGTGCATAGGGTGGTTCTGACAATGTAAAATAACACTACGCTATACGTTCAGGAGGGTGTTGCGGGCCTGTATCAAGCATTGTGCATTGAGCAGCAAAGAAAAAAAGAGACTCCAGCTTCGTAAAAACATCCAAAATCTTCCTCTCATCACTCAAGAAAGTGTCCTCACTATACCTCATCAGTGATTTGCAATTGAAGTGTTTGAAGGTAATTTATATTGGCGAAAGAGAAACCCTAGATTCTTCCTCAATTACAGCCTAGAAACCCTAACCCCCATTATTTTTCCCACCACCTAACACCAAAGCCCTGAACGCCTCCCCTATATAACTCCATAACATTTTATACCCCTTCATCCTTCATCCCACAAGCTATAATTCAAGAAAGGACCCAAACCCCTATCCCTCATTTTCACGATTCCTACCCTCCCCTTCATTTTCTAGCCCAACAAACACCTCACAAGGTCATCTCCTACTCCCTTATTCCTAATCACTCTTGCTCACTTTCTTCATCCCTTTTCTAGGAGTGCACAACCTTAATATTTGCAAACATGGACAGAGAAGAGAAAGACTATGAGGAGTAGGAAAACACCGGTAGTGACAGTTCAGTAGATAGACCTAGGCATCAGAGAAAACCACATAAGGGAGGCATAATTATGAGGGAAGCACCATCAAACCTCAGAGAATTGTAGGCCTCTTAGTTGGTTGTCACTTGCTTCAGGCATCTAGGGTGCTATGAGTTCTATGACAAGGAAGTTTGAGTTCAACACCACCCTGAGCTCACCATGCCTTTTGTAGCCAATCTTCGGGACAACAAGGTGACTCTTGTTGGGGTGACATTTACAGTTTCACCTTCCATTATTGTGGATGCAACTAGGATTAGAAATGTAGGGGAGAAGTGGTACAAGGAACAGGACTTGGATGAACACTATTATGAGCCTTAAATCAAACCCAGGTACAAAAATGAGACAAAAGGGCTTCTCCTTTTAGATTTCTTGAAGAAAAGTATTCCCTGATGATGAAAATCATCATGAAATATTTCAGTTGTGAGGGTATATTTTATTGGATGTACACCTATCACATCAGGCTTCTCATGCATTTTACCATGGTGAGGATGTTAAACATCCCTTATTTCTTGTTCAAGAATATTGAGAAGATGGCCCACTTTGTGCATAAAAGGCCATACCCTCAATAGATGAGTAGTCTTTAAGATTATTCCCTGATCAAGATGATTTTGCTTCATCATCTTAACCTCCTCAACATCTCCTGGGATACGTTTATTGCTCATGACATCCTCAGGGGTCCTCAAATTCCTCAACCAGTGTCCCAAGAATCGGGATGACGTTCTAGCAGTGCTCAGGTGAAGACAGATGAGAAGGCTAAAGAGACTAGAGACACCGAGGTGCCTAGGACCTACATGACATACCAAAGGGGCACAAGAAGATTGTTTGAAGCTGATAGGAAAGTGTTTGCTCCATAGGATGTGGAAGGGACCTTGCCTTCTTCATCAACTCATAGGAAAATGTTTGCTCCACAGGACGTGGAAGGGGCTTTCTGTTCTTCATCAGCACAGCAGGAACAGGTGCAACAACTACACAAATGGAAAGAAAAGATGCAGGTGGAAGATCTTTATGATGAGGAGGAAGAAAGAGACTCTGATTTGACAGAGCATGATGAGAGAGAACAACATTATTTTCATCATGGCATACAGACAATTGACTTAGAGGCTTAGGATGAAGCAACAATAAAGGACATCCTCATACAGGAAAAAGAGGCTCAAGTCCAACCATTGATGGACAATTTGGAGAGAGCCAAGTATGTCATCACATGTCTAGAATAAGAGAATAGGTAGCTAAGTGACAAGTAGGTCCTCATGGAGTTGTAACTTCTCACGATAAAAAGACAAGGTGACAAGCGTGAATCAGCTATGCAAAAGGAAGAGGCACTGCTCACTTTGACTCCTATTGAGAAGGAAATTGAGGATGATAGAGAGATTTGTCTTGAAAGAGTCAATTTTCACTTAGACAAGTTGTTATAGAAGGTCTATAGGGACAACAAGAGCATCAGGCACATGGCCTACCACTACAGGACCCGGAACAAAATTTGCAGCATGAGGGTCAAACAAATGAAAGCTAGGCTAAGGGAGGCTCTAAAGGGAAAAAAAGAGGAGGATAGGCTTAGGTTTCTTGTTGAATCTTCCTTGGCTCATCGAGATGCTTGATGATGGTTCTCACCAATTTGGGTCGGGTTTGGAGGAGATTTAGTTTTTTGCAAATTTTGGAAATTGCAGACACAGAGAATCTAGCTCAACGCACAGTGCCACTGGCGTTGCGCTTTTCCTAGGGGCACCTAATGGACAAATGGCTTACATTTTCGGATTCAAAGTGATAAGTACATGCACCTTATGGATTTTCTAAGTTTTTGGGGCAGAATTGGTCAACCAAAAAGTAAAAAAAAACGCCCTAAAAATGACCTTTCTGCCACTTTTTGGACACAGAGAAGCAATATTGGGAGAATCAACTTTTGAGTGGTCAAATAAGCTTCAAATGAAGATATGGTAGGTGTTTTAGAAATTATATTTGAATATATTTCCAATGAGCTATCATGAGCTCAATTTGGGTGTTGGGAAGGCCTCCAAAAAGGACCTGAAAGTGGCGCTGCGCGTTGGGCCAGTGGCACTGCGCGTAGGACAAATTTTGCACATGATAGCCATTTTTCTGTGTTTTGACTGTGTTCATGGAATTTCTCTCATGGTGGATTTTTTACGGATGTAAATGATTACTTAGCTTTTAAATATGATGGATAATTAGTATTAGAGGGTAGATTCATTAGATTAAAAGTCAATTTGAGCATATATGAATCATTTTTCTCACTTTTAGAGGCAAGTTGTTAGGATGCCTATATTCTAGTTTCCTATTCATTTTTGGTTAGATTAGCTCGTCATCTTAGGGATTCTACCCCTGAGGATGGGAGGAGGTTGAAACAATGCCTATATCTTCTTCTTCTTTCTCATTGTAAAGGGTTGGACTCAGCTAGATTCTTAGGCCTTGATTGTACATCATTTTGTAGCAGTTTAGCAGGAGATTAATGAAAATTGCAGTTATTTCTTTGGGATCCATGTGGTGTCAAGTCTAGTTTAGTTTATTCTCTTGTGATCATATGTTAACATGTTTTTTGTACTTCATTAATCATTTCATTTCTTCTAAGTGAATGTTTTCAAGTTGATAGGCAGAATTCATAACATCACTACTCTACTTTGGGGAAATATTCACCATTATATCTTTTCTATAGTTTAGGAAGGATCCATGGTAATCACATGCTCTTCCTAACTTCTCACCAGTCCTAAAACACCTCACCCATCAAGCCCTATAGTGCTAAGACTTATGCCTACCTTTCCCCATTAAACACCCTGCAATTTGACCTAATTGCCTAGCCCTAACTGTGTGGCTCCTCTTGATCCAACAAAACCCCTTCAAAATTAAATCAAACTTTGTGCTAATATACCTAGCTTAATATCCATTCATGTTCCAGTCATCTTGGCTGAGATCCTTATGGAGGGAGGCCTCTCCCAACCTAGTAGGCCTAGCCACTTGGCTAGGCCTGGTTTGTGGTACCCTGCCATTGCCATCTTTCAGCCTAAGGTTCAATCCAGGTGATAACATAGTGGAAACCATATTGGGGAATGAAAGATTACCTAGGTCATATCTTTCATTTGAATTCCTAAGCTTGTTGATGATGAGTTTTAGAATTTATTAGGCTAAATTGGAAAGTTGTAAAGCAATATATAAAATTTCAAAATTGAGCATACTCGCTCCGTGAAAGTACACCAGATCCAATCCAGATTTCAATCCTCCAACCATTGTCAGTGATCCTCATAAAATTGGGCAGAAATCTAAGAAATCTGCAGAGAATTTCAGTGTAGCAAAAGAACAATCAAATGAAGTTTTCATTCCTCATGTTCATTCACTACCAGAAAGGTTAGACACTGCGAGATATTGAGTTTGATGTTCATTTTGAGCAAATTCTATTTCGTAGTAAATCTTTGAGTTGGATTGATCAAATAGTTGTTGATTCCTCTATATCTCTTGATAACCCCATTGAAGACTTTTTTACACAAAGTAAATCAGGGTCATAGCTTATTCATGCTCTCGATCAGTTGCAAAACCTTTCTTAAAACGTAGAAACTTGGGTGTAAAATAGGCCATCTTTTAATTTTCCAAAGAGCTCCTTTACATCTACTGCAACTCATACAATTACTTACCCATTTCCTTCATCTTTACAGATTGTTCATACTACTCTAGTTGTTGTTAATTCCCCTTTTAATATATCAAGTACCCCAATCCTTGCATTAAATTCACCTCCCCCACCTCGAGTTATGGCTACTCGATATACACCCCTTGTTTTACCTCAGAATCTTGGTGCCATGCCTGCTAATTATCAAACCAAAATACCTTTCTTTGATGCCACTCAAACCATTACAGCTCACTAACATGTAGATAAAATGAATGATTTCTTTGACCTCCTTGAAGTAGAAATTGAAGATGTGACAATGAGGTTATTTGTACAAAGCTTCTGAGGTGAAGTTCAGAAATGGTTCAGAGCCTTACCAGCAACTTCTATCACCACTTTACTAATACTCCATAGGCAATTCCTGGATCAATGGGAGGTGAAGAAGAATCCACTTCAGATTTTATCTAAGTATGAGAACATCAAAAGAAATGTTGGTGAGAGTGTGCAAGACTATTGTGTGAGGTTTAATGCAGTATACAATGTTATTCCTGCAAACATTAAAACACTGGAGGGATTGGCTTTGATCAATTTTTCGGATGGTTGCGATACTAATATGGCATATCAATTACGGGAACGTGATCTTAGAACACTAGAAGACATGCAAAATAATGTTGTGATTGTAGAAGCAAACTTGTCGGCCAAAAGAGCAAGAATGAGATCCGAGAAAAGAGTGACCATGAAAGAAGAAGCATCTACTTCAGATGTAAATATGGATACATGTATTCAAATAGTGGAAAGGATGGTTGACCGGTTATCCATCACAGATAGACCTGAACCTCAAATCCAGAATCCAAATTTTAGAGGACAACAGCAGCCCCAATTCCAAATCAAGCAGAGAGAACAAAAAGCACCAGAACAACTTGCACAACAACAACAATAGATCAGAACTCCCTTACAAAAGAAGAAGATGAGGATGATCCAGTAATTGAAACAAATCACTTTTTCACTACTGATGGTATGCCCATATTTCTGACCAAAGATGAAGAATACACAGAAGTTCCAGATATGCAAAGGGATGAGGATTACATCTTAGCAAATGATGTGGTTTTCGAGGTTGAATTTGATGATTATCAGCGTGGTTATATGAATGCTTTGACTACACAACAAAGGAAATACTCTTTAAGGAGCAGAGATGTACTGGTTAATCCCATTCAAAAAAGGAAGGATGTGCAATCAAAGAATGATTCCTCAAATACTTAGAAGAAAGGAAAAGAGCTTGTTGATCTGAATCCCAACAAGGTACCATCAACAAGTACCACTGTAAAGGAGAAGAACAATCAACAAAAAGATAGTGCAACGAAAGAGAAAACATATAAGAAAAACCTTGGTGTCAAAAAGGTAGAGAAAGTTTCATATTTTAATTTAGAAAGTGAAATTTCTAAATTAAAAGAGTCCATTCCTTTGACTGAGCTTGTTAAGAATAGCAACTATAAACACCATGTATCTAGAATATTACAAATAGATCCTTTGTCTGACATGGTGAATGTCGAGGATGATCATCCTCAACTCATTTTTGGTCTAGCCATAGAAGGTCAGTCTGAAGATAGTGAAGTCCCTCCCTTTTATCTAAGTCTTAGACTACATGAGTATATTCTCAATAATGCCATGTTAGGTTACAGATCTTCCCACAATTTGATGCCCAAAGCCATTATGGAAAACTGGGGCCTGGATATCACCCAGATATATCATGATTTGTAGTCATTTGATTCTGGTAGAGTTCGTTGCATTAGTCTCATCAAAGATTTGGTGGTTTCTTTAGATCAAATCCCAGCCAAAAATGTCTTGATGGATGTGGTAGTTGCTGATATACCACCATGATTTGCTATGCTCTTATCTAGATCGTGGGGAGCTAAAATCAAAGGCACTTTACAACTTGACTTCTCTTATGCTACAATCCCTATTTTTAGTCAATTGAGAAGTTGTACCGGGAAAATAAAATGAAATATATGATCACTAGTAAAGAGAAGCTTGTGAATTATCCGATAAATTATGTACATACTGATTTAGAGTCTTTTTTTTTGTACTCTGATAGTGGATTGAATGATGTAGATATTCATCTTGTAGAAGTAGATGATGTACCAAAATTTTCCGAGAATTTTAGAGTAATTCTTAATCAAGAAGAAGAAAAAATAGAAATTTCTTTTGAGTAGCTTACACAGGAGCAAAATATTAGTGAAGAATAGAAAAATGAAGTAATCAAAGAAGGTAAGGTTGAGAATGAAATAGAATTCCAACATCTAGAAGACGAAATTAGCCTTTGGAGCATGGACTTCGATGGTGTTGTGGGTAATGACGGTGCTGGTATTGGAATTTGGATTTGAAGCCCTACTTTCCAGCCTTCTAAAGTCCCAAGTAGTGTTAGAGTATGTTCCTACAAGTTAGATTTTGATTGCTCTAATAATGAAGCAGAGTATGAGGTGTTGATTACAGGTCTAAAACTTTTGAAGAATTTGGGCACGAAAAGGATTTATGTTTATGGTGATTCAGAGCTGGTGATTAAACAAGTAAAAGGAGAATATCAAGCAAAACATCTGTGGACGAGAGCATACAGAAAAGCAGTTTTGGATATTTTGAGGATGTTTCCAGAATACTCCTTGACAGCGGTACCCCAAAGTGAAAACATCATTGCAGATTCACTCGCCACTACAGCCAGCAATTTGAAGATTCCAATGAATTCTAACAATAAATTTGAAATTCATGTCAAATATAGGCCTACTATTCTAGATAATTTGAGGTATTGGCAAGTTTCTTGGGATGACAATGAAATTAATTCCTTTTTACAGAATGAAGGAAAGCTTAAGAATGATTTCATTGATGATGTTTGTGATTCCGATGAACAAGATATTGAGGTAAATTAGATGGAGGTTTTATAGCTAAAGGATAATATTATTCCTAGAGGTCTCATACCTTTAGAGGAGTTCTTTGATCAAGATGATGTGGTGAGAAAACTGACCTTGCTTCCTACGGACAAAGGAGTTGAATATGTAAATCTTGGAATGGTCAACTAGCCCAAGCTTGTAAAGTTATCAAAAACATTATCTCCCAAAGCAAAGGCTAAGTATGTTAAGTTACTTTCTGAATTTTTTGATGGTTTGTGCATGGGATTATTAAGATTTGAAAGTGTATGACAAGAACATCATTCAGCATACTATTCCTATCAAGCCGGATCAAAAACCTTTTAGACAAAAATTGAGAAGAATCAATCCAAAGTTGTTGCCATCCATTGAGAAAGAGGTAAATAGATTGTTTAAAGCTGGCATCATTGTTCTAATTGGATTTTCTGATTGGATTTCAAATTTGGTCCCGGTACAAAAGAAGATAGGAGAGATAAGGTTGTGCATAGATTTCTGGAACCTCAACAAAGTGTCCTTAAAGGATAATTACCCTCTTACTAGGATGGACCATATTCTGCAAAGAGTAGTTGGAGCATCACAGATGTCACTACTAGATGGCTACTTGATCTATAATCAGATCTTGGTACATGAAAAAGACCAAGTCAAAACTGCCTTCACAACACCATGGGGAACTTTTCAGTATGCCAAGATGCCATTTTGGTTGAAGAATGTCAGAGCCACTTTTCAACGGGCAATGGACATAGCTTTCGCTAATGAGAAGGATGTTTTCTTGGTAGTCTACTTAGATGATTTGACGGTATTTTCTAGTTCTGATGATGAGCATTTGCACCACTTAAGGATTGTTTTTCAGAAATGTAGGAATTTAGGGATTTATGTAAACCCGAAAAAGAGTCTTTTCTCCATGGAAGAAGGTAAACTCCTTGGTCATATAATTTCTAAAGATGATATTCTCATTGATCCTTCAAGGGCGGAGGCATACAGACTTTCTGTGCAACAAAAAGGAGATTCAAGCTTTCAATTGTAAGATGAATTTCTTATGCAGATTTATACCAAATTTGGTTGAGCATTTACAAGAATTAACTAATATGTTGAAGAAGGACAACATTATGAAATGGACTAAGGATGCCATGAAATCGTTCAACTTGGTAATGTTTTCTTTGACCACAGCCCTAGTTTTGATCAGTCCTGATTATACTCATCATTTTATTATATTTTCATTTGCGTCTGAGCACACTATGGTTGTGGTGTTGATGCAAAAGAGGGATCAAGTGGAGCAACCCATTGCTTTTTTCAGTAGGAATATTAGAGATGTTTCTTTGCATTAAAATATCATTGAAAAACGATCTCTAGCTCTTGTAAAAGCATTAAAGGATTTTAGAGTATACTTTCTACATTTACATGCCATAACATATGTTCCTAATGTAGCCGTCAAGGATGTTCTCATGCAAATTGATCCGGAGGGAAGAATAGGTAAGTGGATAGCAGCAATGTTGGAGTATGATCTTGAGATTAAGCCTACCAAACTGATCAAAGGACAAGGCTTGGCAAAATTGATGGTGGAATCAAATTTGCACACTCTAGACATAAATCTCATTGCAGCAATGTGAGATAACAAAGAGGGTGGCTCAATAATTCAAGTATCAGAAATGTTTCACGAATCACCTTGGTGTTTCGATATAGTTTATGTTCTTTGGTATCTTTCACCGCCTCCTCGAATGTCAAGAAGTAAAGGTAGATCACTAAAACTAAAGTCTACAAAATTCCGCATTTTAAATAGTACTCTCTATTGGAAAGATTCGAGAGGGGTTCTTCTTAATTGTTTGGTTGAAGATGAAGCTCAGTAGGTGATGAATGATTTCCATAGAGGTGATTGTGGTGGTCATTTGTTTTGGAAAACAACTAACAAAGTGTTGAGAGTAGGATATTATTGGCAAACTTTTTTTTTAGCTTTATATAAGATAGTCATGAGCTGCCATGAATGCCAAGTTTTTCAAGGAAAAAGGAAGTTGCTTCCTCTTCCTCTGAAGCCGGTTGAAGTAAATGCACCTTTCCAATAGTGGGGACTTGATTTCATAGGAGAAATCCATCCTACATCATCAGCACAACACAGATGGATTTTGACAACTACCGATTACTTCACCAAGTGGATTGAGGCCATTCCGACAAGGCAAGCCATGGACACGGTAATTATTCAGTTTTTAGAATCTAATATGTTTTGGTTGCCCTCACAAGATTATAACAGATAATGCAGCAACATTTAAGTCAAAGAGGATGGTCGAGTTTTGCAACAAGTACAATATTACATTGGGTCATTCCACAACATACTACCTGTAGGGCAATGGATTGGCTGTGTCATGAAATAAATCCTTGGTGAACATTATCAAGAAAATGTTGGAGGCAAACAAGAAGAATTGCCATCGAAATCTTGTTAATGCTTTGTCGGCTGATGCAGTGAGCAACAAGAAATCAACAGGTATGTCACATTTTGAGTTGGTTTATGGTACAGATACGGTATTTCCCACATCACTTGCAGTCCTGGTCATGAGATTATTACAGGGAGATGACAACGAAGAGGATGATATTCAACATAGAATTAATCAAATGATTCACCTGTAGCAAACAAGGGAAGAGGTTTCCCAAAACAATTTTCGGTTGCAAGAGAGGATAAAGAAAATTTGTGACCGCAAAACCAAGGCAGAAAAGTTTCAGCTAGAAGATGTAGTGCTGCGGTGGGATGCACAGAATGAAGAAAAAGGAAAGCATGGTAAGTTTGAAAATCTATGGAGAGCACTGTATAAGATCTCAGCCTATCGAGGAAAAAATTATTTTTTTTTAAAGGAAATGGATGGTCAAGAGTGCTCAGGAGGACCAGTGAATGGTAGGCTCCTGAAACTCTACTACTTTTGATGTTGGTCCTCAAAGTTGCTTCACTGTCATTGTATATACCGGTTTACTTTTCCCTGCAAGATTTCAAGTACACTTTCATTTGAGACTGGGGCCCAAAGTGAAGGCTATAAAGCTTGAATGATTTGTGTTGAATTTGGTTCATTTTGTTTTGAGTCAAGTTTAGAGTCAGTTGCGAGTCAGTTTCCAGTTTGTATTGAGTCATTATTCTTTAAAATTGTTAAAAAAAAGGGTTTTTTTTCTTTTAGTCTTCTGTTTGTTTTCCCGTATTGGCCCAATCAGCTAGGCACTTGGTCTACATTGTTCTTGACACCTCTAAGGAGCTACCATACACAATAAGGCCAATGTTAATGTCAGTATCTGCATACTTCCATTAGGGATCAAATTTTCTCTTTGCATTTTTCATTTTAGGGGTCCCATACTGAATTCTTTACATCATTTCATTAGGTCATGTCAAGCTAATCCACTGATGGTTGTCTTCTCTTCAAAAAATCTAATTTGTCCCTCATAAAGTACACTTGTTGACCCATCTTCAGGTTGTCTTCAGTCATGGTTTTATGGTCAAAATGTAATCATGTTTTCATTAGGTCTTAGGGTTTAATTTCCAAGGTCAAAGGCATGATTTAAAGGTGTAAATAAAGGGAAGCAAGGGGATGAGGATGATAAATAAATCAAGAATGATGGCTAGTAAGTCATAGTCACTATAGAATTATCTTTTTAACTAATGTAATTTTCACCTCAAAAAACATGTTTTTGAGGTGAAAACAGAGTATTTTGAGTTGATTTATATTTCTTATGTAATTTTAAGTCACTTTATGTAATAAATGATTCCCACTGTACCAATGCATCTCTCCTTGCTACAAGACAAAGAAACACTACAAAAATCAGTTCAAATTGAGCATCATCCACCTGAAAAGGAAAAAAGAAGAAAAGACATTAAAAATAGAGATTTGAAAAAGGTCAAGAAACAATGGAAAGTGGGCTTTTCTAGTGAAAAATCAAAATCTACTCCTATATAAGGTGTCACATTTCATTTTCAAGTTCATCATTCTCATTTGGCAAAGGAGGAGTCAAAATGTGAAGAAAAGAGGAGAAGTTGAGTAAGTTTTTGGCCAAGGAGAAGTTGTGCTACGCTTCTCGAGTTTGGCGCTACATGTTTTAGGTAGTGGAGGTGGCACTGTGCATTCAAGGGGTGGCGCTTCAAGTACAAGCTGAGTGTTGCGAGTAGGGAATTTCTGACAATGTAAATTAACATTCTGTTGTGCATTCGG
Organism: Pinus tabuliformis; assembly: GCA_031772625.1. Lineage (NCBI taxonomy): Eukaryota > Viridiplantae > Streptophyta > Pinopsida > Pinales > Pinaceae > Pinus > Pinus tabuliformis. The sequence goes on from CM062820.1 coordinate 185,987,793, forward strand.
GTGGTTGTTGTGTGCCTGTAGTAGGCACTGCATGGTGAGAAGCAAGTACCAAAAGAGCCTCCAGCTTCCTAAAAACATCCAAATACACCCTCTAATCCCTCAAGCAAGTAAGTGTCAGCACTATACCTCATGAGTGATTTTTAGTTAAAGTGGTTGAAGGTAATTTACATTGGCAAAAGAGAAACCCTAGATTCTTCCTCAATTACACCCTAGAAAACTTAACCCCCATTATTTTTCCCACCACCCATCACTAAAGCCCTGAACCCCTCCCCTATATCACTTCATAACATTTTATACCCCCTCATCCTTCATCCCATAAGCTATACTTCAAAAAAGGACCCAAGCCCCTCTCCCTCATTTTCATGGTTCATACCCTCCCCTTCATTTTCTAGCCCACCAAACACCTCACAAGGTCATCTCCTACTCCCTTATTCCTAATCACTCTTGCTCACTTCCTTCATCCCTTTTCCAGGAGTGCACAGCCCCAAAATTTTCAAACATGGACAGAGAAGATAGAGACTATGAGGAGGAGGAAAACACCGACAGTGACAGTTCAACAGATAGACCTAGGCATCAGAGAAAACCACACAAGGGACGCAGAATTATCAGGGAAGAGCCATCAAAACTTAGAGAATTGTAGGCCTCTTAGTTGGTTTTCACTTGCTTCAGGCATCTAGGGTGCTATGAGTTCTGTGAGCAAGTAGAGAGAGTTCAACACCACCCTGAGCTCACAAGGCTTTTTGCAGCCAATCTTTGGGACAACAAGGTGACTCTTGCCAGGGTGACATTTATAGTTTCACCTTCCATTATTGCGGATGTAACCAGGATTCCAAATGTAATGGAGAAGTGGTACAAGGCACAGGACCTAGATGAACACTATTATGAGCCTTATATCAAACTCAGGTATAGAAATGAGGCAAAAGGGCTTTTTCCTTTCAAATTTTTTGAAGACAAGTATGCCCCCATGATGAAAATCATCATGAAATATTTCACATGTGAGGGCAGATTTTCCAGACTATACACCTATCACATCAGGCTTCCCATGCATTTTACTAGGGTGAGGATGTTAAACATCCCTTATTTCTTGTTCAGGAATATTGAGAAGATGGCCCACTTTGTGCAGAAAATGCCATACCCTCAACAGATGAGTAGTCCTTATCATTATTCCATGATCAAGATGATTGTGCTTCATCATATTAACCTCCTCTACATCTCCTGGGAGACATTTATTGCTCATGACATCCTCATGGGTCCTCAAATTCCTCCACCGGTGCCCCAAGAATCAGGAGGACCTTCTAGCAATGCTAAGGTGAAGGCATATGAGAAGGCCAAAACGACTAGAGCTACTGAGGTGCCCGGGACCTACATGACATACCAGAGGGGTACAAGAAAATTGTTTGTCACTGATAGGCAAGTGTTTGCTCCACAGTATGTGGAAGGGACCTTTCCTTCTTCATCAACTCATAGGAAGAAGTTTGCTCCAGAGGATGTGGAAGTGGATTTGCCTTCTTCATCAACACAGCAACAACAGGTGCAATAGCTACATAAAGGGAAAGAAAAGATGCAGGTGGAAGACCTTGATGATGAGGAGGAAGAAAGAGACTTTGATTTGACGGAGCATGATGAGCCAGAACAACATTATATTCATCATGGCATAGAGACAATTGACTGAGAGGCTTAGGATGAAGCAAAAATAATGGACAACATCATACAGGAAAAAGAGGCTCAAGTCCAAGCATTGATGGAAAATTTGGAGAGAGCCAAGTATGTCATCACATATCTGGAACAAGAGAACAAGTAGCTGAGTGACAAGCAGGTCCTCATGGAGCTGGAACTTCTCAAGATAAAAAGACAAGGTGACAAGGGTGAATTAGTTATGCAAAAGGAAGAGGCACCAATCACTTTGACTCCTATTGAGAAGGAAATTGAGGATGATAGAGGGATTTGGCTTGAAAGAGTCAATTTGCACTTAGAGAAGCTGTTACAGAAGGCCAATAGGAACAACCAGATCAGTAGGCACATGGCCGACCACTACAATACCCGCAACAAAATTTGCAACATGAGGGTCAAACAGATGAAAACTAGGCTAAGGCGGGCTCTAAAGGGAAAAAAGGATGAGAATAGGCTTAGGTTTCTTGTTGAAGCTTCTTTGGCTCATCAAGATGCTTCATGATGGTGTTGCTCACCAATTTTGGTCAGGTTTAGAGGCGATTTTGTTTTTTGCAAATTTTGGAAATTCCACAGATAGAAAATCTGGCTCGACATGCAACGCCAATGGCATTGCGCTTTTCCTAGGGGCACGCAATGGAGAAATGGCTTGCATTTTTGGATTCAGAGCATTGAGTACATGCACCCTATGGATTTTCTAAGTTTTTGCGGAAAAATTGGTCCACAAAAATGTCAAAAAACACGCTAATAATGACCTGTCTGCCACTTTTTGGACAGATAGAAGTAGTCTTGGGACAATCAACTTTTTAGGGGTCAAATGAGCTTCAAAGGAAGAAATTCCAGGTTTTTTGGAAATTAGAATTTGTTGACACCTAATCATCAGGATTGGGTGAATGTAATTAATGTAAATAAATAATAAGACATATGAACAATAATCGAGAGATGAAGTGAACAATCTCTCCCTCATGTATATAATAAAGACCAACTTGAAGGAATAGAATATGAGTTAATTTGTGGAGTTACTACCTGGCCTGACATGGTATCAGAGCCAGCTCTCGAAATTAGTTTTTTGTGTAACTCCTAGTGTCAATTTCATGCCTATATTCTGCCTGGTTGCCTGAAGCCTACCCCAGGCAGTGTCATATATGTTTTTCAATATTGTCTACGCCCTATGTCAAGTCTGCGCCCTCTTTGAAGAGACCTACTGCAAACACTCTCTCACTGCATCAGTGTCATAGACGTTTTATATCCTCCTATACTCCACTGAAAATGTTGTCTCCACTGCAAACATTTGGTATCTTATACTCCACTAAAAACATTGTCTCCACTACAAATGTTATCTCACCGTGTCAGTGTCCAACCTATTCTGTTGGGGTAAGGGTTCCATTGTGATTCGATGGACATGGCCTAGACATATGAAAATATACTGTGTGAAATGCATTGAATTCTTATGGAAACGTTGTTCCACGGGATACCTTGTTGCATTGATTTGAGGCGCTCTAAAAGTTATCGATGTGGTGTGATGTTCGTATGATGCCTTTGATGCATTTACACAGAATGTTGTGAACGTTATTATGAGATCTAGATGTTGTTGAAGCATTGAAATTATACATAGGTGTATGTCGTGTTGTGCATGGAATGGTGCTGGTTCGTATGCATTGAAGGGAGTTTATTAGTTCCTCTTTGTGCATTGAAGCGTGAGATCGTGAATCTGGTTGGAGACTCACCTCTCCATACTCTTTGTTGTAAAAAATTTTGGCATATGCACAGTGAGTCTTATTGTACATTGGTGATAGCGTGGATGAATATTGGTGGACCCATAACTATGGTACAATTTATATATTCCTTTGTGCGTTAAAGTTTATGAAGAACTTAATAAGTATGGTATATGGTATCAGAGCGTAAAGCATGGGATTTGAGCTTTCATGCATATGACTACTCACTTATGAGAAAAGCATCCGTCCAAGTTTTTTTCAGCAAATTCTGATTTACATTAGAATTCAATATTATTTCTCAGTTGATATTATTTCTCTTGAATTGCAACCATATTGTAATACAAAAAAAAATGGTGATATTATATACACATAGAATATAGTGTTGATATTTTTATATTAAATGAAGAAGGAAGAATAAGGCTGCATTATTTTTTAAGAACATTTTCCTTACAGAAGTTTTTTTTACAGTACACACATTTTTTTACCAGCAGAAGTTTCTTTTTTATAGTATTCATTCAATCATATCTATTGTGGGAATAGTTCTCACTAGAAAAGAGAACTATCTTGAGTGGTCCCGCATGATAAAACACACCCTCATTTTCAATGAGTTGTGGAAAGGAGTGTGTATTGGAGACGGAGACAAAGAGCCAGAACAACCTACCTCAGACAAAGAGCTTGCCATTTGGGAAAATAAGAACAGAAAAGCCTATGCATTAATTGCAGCATCTATAAGTGGAGAGGTGAGTCGCCATATTTTTCCATTTTCAATTGCTTTCGAAGCCTTACAAACACTAAAAGAACTCTATGACTCACATTCTGTACTTGAAGTTGTTCAACTCATGATTAAACTCTTCACTCTTGAATTGCAAAATAATGATCCTCTTGCTCTTGCATCTGAAGTAAAGTCTATAATGCATTATATCAAAGCCACTAAGGTTGAATTGGATATTCCTCTTATCGCTTTTCTCAAGGCACTTTATCCTACTTACTCTAGTTATCTTGAGTCATTACAAGCAAATGGAAATCTCAAAGACATTACCTTTGACTCTCTTGTGAAAAAATTTATTGAAAGACAAAAAGCTTTTGGAGAGAAGACAACTCCTGAATATTCTAAAGAGGTTGTGTGCCTTGCTCATAAAGAAAATAATCCTACTCAAGATTCTTCCAGAGGAAGAGGTGGTCGAAGAGGAAGAGGAAGATATTTCAAAGGCAGGGGGGCAGACACTCTCAAGGAAAAAAGGCAGATTTTCATTGCATACGCTGTAAAAGTGTTATAGACATTTTTGTGCCTTACAGCATGAAGCATGAAATGTCAATAATCTAAGGGATCCAAAGTCCCTAAACATGTTGTTCTTACCCCTAGAGGAACAAGGTCAGCAACCTACAGCACTTCAGATCAGTTCTCCACCTGAAAACACTCAAAAACAAGCAATTTCAGGATCATGTCAATTGCTCCACTGAGCATCTGCGCTGAATGTCAACTGCTCCACTCTGTACCTGCGCTGAATGTCAAATCTAATGAAGGCTACCTACGCTGGGCGAGATTGTCCAAGTGGCACAGTCATTCTGCAAGGTGTCAGGTGCCTAGGAAGCTTCTAAAATGACACTTGGACCAGCAAATTCGCCCTATGATGAGTAAGAGGTCCTTAAACTCCAAGTGGAAGCTAGGATCTCCAAGTGGACTCAAGAACTGGAGTATAACTGAAGAGGGAGAGGACACAAGTCAACTTCATGTCAGTCTCAAGCTGACTCATCCTTTCTCCAAATATCCTATATATAGAGCTCTCTCATGAGGTCTAAGGAGGCTGGAATTTTGTGAATGTAAGGAAGTGCTGTTGGTTTGTGCATAGAACTATTGGGTGATTTCTTTGAAGGAGGTGAAGAGGAGATTTCTTTCTGCTGGGAGGTGTTGCTGGATTGGGCCTCTTATGGTTGTAACACTCTCAGAACTTTACTTCTTCCATTAATAAAGCATTTGAGGTTCTTCTATATGCATGTGTCTCTATGGCGAATTGATGCTCGTATATTTGATTTATTCTACTCCTTGAATCAGTTATGGATGTATGCTTCTTGTAGTTTCCCTTTCTTGTGCTTTTGCAGGATCTTTGTGTAGCTGGGCCAGTGAAAGAGCAAGGAGCTGGGAGCAAGCAGCAAAGAGGGAAGATTGGATCAATCATTAGCGGAAGATAATGGTTAGTGGATCTCTTCCTCCTCTCTCTTACATCTCATAAAGAAGTAATCTTGAATAGCTTTGTATTCAGTTGTTGCTGAGGTACTATCACCCTTAGAGTGGGATAGGGTCATTCCGTATTGGATACTTTTCCCTACAACAAATTGGCGACTCCACTGGGGGATCGTATCTTGTTGGTTGTTTTTGTTTTTTGCTATTCATTTCATAAACAAAAGGAGTACCGAATCGAACTGTGTTTGAATCTTTCAAATGCAAAGTAGAGGGCAGCTACTCTAGCTCAGTTTCTGGGCAAGTTTATGATTTGAAGAGCTGATCCACAAGGACTCTAAATAGCTCTTAGTGATAGCTTTTCATCCTCCTTTTCATCCCTTAGTGTGTACTTGACTGATAGCTTCTGATTTGGCCAAAAACTGTGAATTTTTGAGCAATTTGTGACCCGGAAACTGTGAAAAACGTAAGTCTCGTTCTTCAGTGCAGGTTGTACAAAGGCAGTCTGCATTTCAGCGCAGGTAACCCCTTCGGGAACTACGGTGAATGTCAATCTGACAGTCCTTTACCTGCGCTGAACCAGTGGTACACTGTGCTACTGGGGTTTCCTACTGGTTCTTGCCTTGTTTTCACTCTTGTTTTGCTGTTTGTTACCAGTCAGTGTACCTATCTGAAACCAACTTTCCTTGCCACTATTCCGCCTCGGTTGTATAAAGAAACTGTGTTTGTTCTTTGTGTATTTCTTGTATCATTTGCAGTTTCCCATAACGAAAGTGAACTAGTCTTGTTGTGGCCTCTTAGGTCTAGACCTGTGATTAAGTGTCGTTTTGATCTTAAGAGTTAGTTTATTTGCTGTTCATAGCTGATTGAGCTTTTGCTTTCATCATATGGTTTGAATTTATATATTTCTAGTGTCGAAACAAGTAAATCTTAAGGTGTCTTTTGATTTTTGACAAGCTTGTTTGCTTTCACTTCAAATTGAATTCGAAATTATACAACAGCTTTCTTTTTTGTATCGCACAAACATTAAGAAAGAGAAAAGAAATACCTGCATTTTGCATTTTGCATATAAGTTTGTATGTTGATTTAAGGAAAAAGTGCATTAGTGTATGCTCTTTGATCTATGTGAAAAGATTTTGTCTCTCTTTTCCCTCAGTAGTTAAGATTTTCATAAGTCGAAAAGATTGAAAAAGCTTGCTTCTCATCTTAGACTGCATTTAGGAATTTGTATCAAACATCTCATGGTGAACCTTGAAAGGCAAACTTTAAAAAGATCAACTTAAAATATATTGAATGAACCTAACAACGCTTTGAAACATAACGCAAGCACATAGAGGTCTAAGTTAGAGACGTGTTCCGGCGTCGTTAAACGTAGTGACTGTCGATCTCGACGAAGGTGGGTGATTCCTCCTGAGAGTCGGTGGCACTAATACGGACTCATGCTCCCACGTACCGTCGCGTATATATTGGGAGACCCCTATAGGCATATATCTTTTATCCATAGGAAGCCGTGTCGGCCGCCCTACTGATCGCAATGCAGTGAACACAGCATTCACGAAGATCGACCACCCGTACCGTAAAACGTATTCTGTGGTTTTGCGAAAGGTTTGGCACACCCTTTGCCTAGATCTCCAGAGCAGTTTATTTTGGCCTTTTTCAAACTCTATAACTGAAAAAGTCCATCCGAGCATTTGTCACTTCGGGCTCGTTAAAACATCGAAGGAGACTAGAGTCATCTTTAGCTTTTTCTCGACTCTTTAAAACTGAAAAAGCAAGTTGTGTCTAAAGCGTCGTTATAAAATTTATTTTAAGCGGAATAATCATCACCTTTCCCTCGTTGATCTTCGAAGTTAGTCCACCACAAGTGGAAGTTCCTGTAGAATCGCTAAGAAATCTTTTGGATAGACTAGATATGTCTGAACAACCGTCGACATCTAGGACTGTGTCGTCCGACACAGCAGCAGCAGAGCCTCCTGCTGCTACTCCAACGATGTTCGCTGGTATACCATCTGTCCCGGAAAATTGTCAACAACAAGCCGGAGTCCAATCAGGGACAACGACATGGTTAGTTCCTATTTCTTCATCCGGATTATCATCTGGTATTTCTTATGTTGAAACTCAACAAATTGATCCAATGTGTCTTCAAAGGCCAATTTACCCTTGAAGTATTGGATTTCCACCATATGGAGGGCAGTATGCTCTTTCATTGTTCCCTCCCAGAGAACAACCATATGGGAGTTTACAACAAAGTTCAGGTCAAACTGGAATTACATCCAGCGGTTGGGTACCAATACTACCTCAGCAACCAGAGGTTGTATATTCAATGCAACCAGTACACCCTGTGTCGAATATTCCCACCATACCTGCTATAATGAATGTGTCGCAAGTCTCAACGACTCAATCACAATCTCAGGGTAGTGCCTCCTTATCTGGAGCAACTCAGGCTCAAACAAGTACTGTGACTCCTCATCCTGGTCAATCATCCAGTATTGGTCAACAGCAAATGGTCCAACAACCAGAGCTGGTTCAATCTCAACAACCGCCATTCCAGCAATCATATCAAGGACCTGAGCAACAAGTCTTTGTAAGTAATGGGCAACCATGCTATAATGGTTATGCCCATCAACCTTGTCAAAGTTGTCAGCATTATGCTGGTTTGCAAAGACCCATTGCTCAGGCGATACCATCTTATCCTGGATATGCTTCACCTAACCTGAACCAACAGTTGCCCTTTGTAGCAACTCTAGAACTACCAGATCTAAACCGGCTGACGAATGATCCAATTGCTTATGCCCCTTGGTGGCCAGCGATTCCGCATAAACTTCCGTCAGACATTCCTAAATTTAATGGAAATCCGGGTGAAGATCCATCGAATCATGTGATGACATTCCATCTATGGTGTTCATCAAACACCCTGAATGATGATTCGATACGTCTTCGCCTCTTTCAGAGGACGTTAATCGGTCCGGCGGCAAAATGGTACATTGAATTGCCTAGAGCTTCGTTCGACAACTTCAGTACCTTAGCCACAACCTTTTTAACCCATTTTCAATTACCGATAAGGTATGAAACGGGAACAGAACTCCTTACCAACTTCAAATAGACGACTGCCACCCATATATCTGATCATATACATGAGTGGCGACATCGTCGTAGGATGGTAAAAACATACGTTCCCGATCAGCTATTAGCTGAATGGTTCATCAAGTCATTACTTCCTGCCATCACGGAAGATGTGGCAAAGGGGGGAGTCGTAACGGAAGAGCAAGTTATCGCTCGTGCGCAATATCTGGACTTAGTTTATACTCAGTCCGGCACGCTCTACGACAAAATACCTGACGCCCCTAGACAGGAATTCTCAATTCCTCCTCCTCCCAAATCAAACAATGACTCTCGCGCCGGCGATGGCGTGTTTGGCAAAAACAAAATTTCTAGTCAAAATGCAAATGAAGAACTTCTTGCCTCGGAAGTAAATTCCATGTCAACCGACAAGGGAAAACAACTGAAGCAACCAGGGGGCAAGAAGAAAAAGACGGGGAGAAAAAGGAAACTCCCGGTAGGGTGTCATATATGCGATGAGGATCATTGGACAAAAGATTGTCCACATATAGCTGAAGTTAAGAAACTCTTCAAGAGTTCAAAAACCCCAGCAGTATTGATTGATCCATTTCCTAATCCAGGTCAAAATCTGGTTGCTAATCAAAATGTTTCCCGATCCCAAGTGCTTATGTTGTCTACCTCAAAGCAGCAGAATAATGCTTTGACAAGGAATAAAGATTACGGGAATCCACGGCTGTCGAATAACAAGGCTAATGAACAACCTAATAGTTCGACGACAACTTTGACCAAAGTTGTGCCACCCATCATTCCTGAACCAATGATAAAGTTGCCAAAAGGAGTAGTACACAAATCGACATTTAATCCTCGTGCCAAAATAGCACAAAATTATAATATAATAGAGGACCTGGCCCAATCGCCGTCCGCTATGTCGACACTTGAGGTACCGCAAAATTGCCCCTCCCAAGAGCAAACTTTATTATCAGCAATAGGTGGGATTGGCCCAATGGATTCCAATCTTGTGGCCTTTGATCATAAAGGATATGACCCTAAGTTACCAGCTCAACTAGCTTTCCTTGTTCAAGTGAAAGCCCTCAACAAAACTATTCATCGAACAATTATTGATGAGGGGGCATCTACATGTCTTATGTCGATGAGTTGCTGGAAAAATTTAGGCTCACCACCCTTGTCGAAATCGTCAACGACCTTAAAAGCGTTTGATGGACGATCATACACTCCATACGGGATTTTAAGTAACTTGCAAGTTGAACTGGGGGGCAAAACAGTAGAAGTTGATGTTGAAGTAATCGATGGAAACCTCGATTACAACATCCTACTAGGAAGGCCCTGGATATATGCCATGGCCGCAGTCGTGTCGACCTACTTCAGGAAGATTTCATTTCCCTTTCAAGGAGGGATTACAGTCGTCGACCAACAAACTTTCCTCCCCGACAGTTCACAAGTTACGGGAAGCATTCCAATGATCCATGGAAGCGATCATTCGCTTCAAAATATTGGAGTAGGTTTCCTAAAAGACCCTGCCTTAATGGGTACTTTTGCCCTACCGCCTGCAAGAAATCTGGCAGAAGTGGCCACAGTGGAAACCTACAATATGAAATCTTCTATATCTAATGGATTCGGAAGATTCCTAAACATTTTGTCAGCATGGATCATCGCCCTAATGGAAATACTGTAAATACAGTGGGCTCCGAGGACGGTTCTTATCTCGTGTCAACCTCGTTAAAAAATGAAACAAGGAGTCAGAGGACGGTTCTTATCTTGTGTCAACCTCTTTAAAAAATGAAACAAATCCCCTTTCTCAAAGGTAAACCTTCATTCCAACCACCGAGTTGAATGTAATGAAGCTTGGGGGGAATGCACCTCGATTTGCGTTATTATGCTGGGGGCATGCGAACTTATCTTCGAGCAGTTTTAGCACATAGTTCATGCTCGTTAAAAAATAAACATAAGATTGAGCAGTGTTTTGGCGCATTCGAGCTCTTTAAAAAATGAACCCAGTACTGGTAAATAACCATTTGATACCGTAAATTCATCAGCCATAAAAGCCTTGGTCGTATGTGCACCTACCGCCTTCACCTTTCATTTGGCCGATCGTTCACCTCCATATGATTGTTTACCTATTTTGAGGAACAGCTGCGAAGAGTGATTTCACCTAGCCATCCTTGTGACACTGCCGTGATTGGAAAATTCCAACCTGTACCTGGAATCTGCTGCTATCCCTGTTTATCACTCGTTCCTCAAAAGACGAGTCTTCTTTGAGCTCTTTTCATCTGACTCGTAAAATATGAAAAGTTTGCCGAGTTTTGGCCTTCCAACTCGTTAAAGTGACCGGAAGAGCTATCCCTCCTCTAAATTTTAATCTTTTTGGACCTGAGGGATCATTACACAAAAAGATCAAGCGCTTGTTTTGTTCGGCTCGTTAAAAGTACCGAAAACTCATCCCTTCTGTATTGTTTTATACTTTTTCGGACTTAAGGGATTAGATGACGAAAAAGGAATTTTTGGAGTTAACTTTCTGTACCTTTTCAGACTCTCTAAAATTGAAAAGGACCGAGTTTTCCTTGTCGTTAGACTCATGAAAATGATTAAATAGCGACAAACTTGTCTTTAGACGAGAACGAGTTTCCCTATCGCTAGGCTCGTTAAAACATAGCGATGGGCTTGCCCGAAGGGCAGGTTATAGAACAAGCATATGTTATCCTCCTCAAGCTTGACAAAAATAAAGAGGTACTGGTCAGAAATGACTAGGGAAAAATTGGGAGAACCTCAAAGCTTTAATGGTAGCAAGTCGCTCTTGAACATGACACTTTTCCTCCGTACCACATCGGGTTGGGTTGTTTTCATTCACCGGTCTCATCACCATGGTCCTCGCCAAACCATCCACATTTGGGGTAATGCTACCGATCCATCGCATCAGTGTCGTTATATGTTCAAGAGATGTCATTCAGAAAGAGTCAACTGTGTCCCATCCACTGCCATACATTATCCTTCATCCATTCATGGTCTCCACCCTGAGTCATATGTCACAGTTTGTTTTCACCTCCACTAAAATCATTAGCTCCGTTCTGTGTCATTGATGTGGGATTCATTAAGGCCCTCCTTTGATGGATCGCTTCTTGTCGACTTCAGCTCATTATCCAAGAAGTTGATCTAGGAACAACCCCTTCTGTACTTTGAAGCTTGCATGCCTCAATGGCAAGTTTCTCACTTCCGGCGACAGGTATACATCAATGACCTTCGACCAGAAGATTTTGCATGGTGTTCGACGCCAAGTCCTTTATTCACACCACGTGAATTGTACTGCAGTACCTTGAGGGTCATTGTCATTATTGGTGATTCCTCTCGCGCTTGTTAACGGTTTACATTATTGACCGGTAATCAAGCGATGTCTTTCCATGTTCGACTTCAGCGCAATTCTCACATGGATCGACTTGTACTTAGAGTGAAGATCGAACGAGTTTGAAGACCCCGGATCTAGTTTCATCCATCCGAGCTGCGATATACATTCGGGATATAAAGACATTTGTTATGTACATCATTGCAGTAGATGATCATCCTACTCAAAGGATGATAATTTTAGCAGAGAATTATCAGTCTACCATCAGACGATCGTCTGTTCTATGTACCAAAATGTATTTATAAAGCTGAGCATGGGAATGCCCGCCTCAGCTAGATCATGAAAGCAGAATGAAAAATAATGTATTGTATTGTATTTTATTACAGGGTACCTCTCAGCGATTGAATGAACTTCGGATCCTCCTGATAAAGCATTTCACCCGATAAACGACCTCATACTTTAGGGGGCAACTGTTATAGACATTTTTGTGCCTTACAGCATGAAGCATGAAATGTCAATAATCTAAGGGATCCAAAGTCCCTAAAAATGTTGTTCTTACCCCTAGAGGAACAAGGTCAGCAACCCATAGCACTTCAGATCAGTTCTCCACCTGAAAACACTCAAAAACAAGCAATTTCAGGATCATGTCAACAGCTCCACTGAGCATCTGCGCTGAATGTCAAATCTAATGAAGGCTACCTATGCTGGGCGAGATTGGCCAAGTGGCACAGTCATTTTGCAAGGTGTCAGGTGCCCAGGAAGCTTCTAAAGGGACACTTGGACCAGTAAATTCGCCCTATGATGAGTAAGAGGTCCTTAAACTCCAAGTGGAAGCTAGGATCTCCAAGTGGACTCAAGAACTGGAGTATAACTGAAGAGGGAGAGGACACAAGTCAACTTCATGTCAGTCTCAAGCTGACTCATCCTTTCTCCAAATATCCTATATATAGAGCTCTCTCATGAGGTCTAAGGAGGCTGGAATTTTGTGAATGTAAGGAAGTGTTGTTGGTTTGTGCATAGAACTATTGGGTGATTGCTTTGAAGGAGGTGAAGAGGAGATTTCTTTCTGCTGGGAGGTGTTGCTGGATTGGGCCTCTTATGGTTGTAACACTCTCAGAACTTTACTTCTTCCATTAATAAAGCATTTGAGGTTCTTCTATATGCATGTGTCTCTATGGCGAATTGATGCTCGTATATTTGATTTATTCTAATCCTTGAATCAGTTATGGATGTATGCTTCTTGTAGTTTCCCTTTCTTGTGCTTTTGCAGGATCTTTGTGTAGCTGGGCCAGTGAAAGAGCAAGGAGCTGGGAGCAAGCAGCAAAGAGGGAAGATTGGATCAATCATTAGCGGAAGATAATGGTTAGTGGATCTCTTCCTCCTCTCTCTTACATCTCATAAAGAAATAATCTTGAATAGCTTTGTATTCAGTTGTTGCTGAGGTACTATCACCCTTAGAGTGGGATAGGGTCATTCCGTATTGGATACTTTTCCCTACAACAAAAAGAAATGGATCACATGATGCCTCTACATGCAAGCTACCATGGGACAAAATTGAGAAGCAAAGAAACCAACAGAAAGGTAAAACCAATGATACAGACAAACGTAAATCACTTGAATCCTTTCACTATGTTGTGCCACAATGTAATATTGGAGTAAATGAAGATTTATTTAATGCTTCACTTGCTTCTTGGAAAAATGGTTGGTTGCTTGATTCAAGAGCAACTTGCCACATCACTCATACAAAAGATTTTTTTGAAGAATTTACTAACAATGTTGATGGAGCAGTATACTTTGCAGACCAATCAAAAATCAAGCCATCAGGGCTTGGCACAATCAGGCTTAAATTGCCTGGTCTCCTAGACTTTATTCTACATCATGTTCTATATCTCCCATAGCTGAAGAGAAACTTGGTGTCCTTGGTCCATATTTGCCAACAAGGTCACTCCATTCATATGTTTGATGGCAAGCTTGATGTGAGAAAAGCATCTAACCACTCAGTTTTCATCAGGGGAATAGAAGAAGAAAGGCTTCTCAAGCTGCAAGGTACCTCTGCTCGTGCACAACATTTCTCATACAATTCTCATCATGAGGAAGGTACACTTCCATCAAGTTTATTATGGCATGCTAGACTTGGACAATTGAACTATGAAAACCTCTTCTTGTTGAAGAAAAATGGTGTTGCTGGTTTGCCTACAATTCCTAGGAAATTTAAGCAATGTGATGCTTGCATTCTAGGAAAGCATAAGAAACAGTCCTTTCATGACTCACATTCAAGAGCACATAGAAAAATTGAACTCATTCATTCAGATTTATGTGGTCCATTGCCTGTTCCTTCTGCAAATTGAAATAAATATATGATGAAATTTATTTATGACTACACCAGAAAGTGTTGGGTTTATTTATTGAAGAACAAATCTGATGCTTTTCAAACATTCAAGAACTTTCATAACTGGATTGAAAATGATGCAAAATCTCATATTGGGTCTATTCGCATTGATAATGGTAAATAATACACGTCAAATGAATTTTAAAACTATCTTCGCCAACATGGGATCAAACATCAAACAACTGTGCCTTATAATCCCCAACAGAATGGTGTAGCTGAAAGAATGAATAGGACAATCTTAAATATGGTACGCTCCATGCTCGTCTTCAAAAATGTAAAAATAATGTTTCGGGATGATGTTGTTCTATATGTTGCATATATAAAGAATAGATGTCCATCTAATGTTATTAGAAACAAGACTCCATATGAAATGTGGTATGGGCACGTTCCTTCGGTAAAGCATCTCAGGGTTTTTGGTTCCACCTGTTATGCCTTGATACCAAAGGTACATATAAACAAACTTGGTGCAAGAAGTCGTAAGTGTATCTTCTTGGGGTATTCAAACACCTCCAAAGCATACCATCTCTATGATGAAGTCAATAAAAAGTTTATTGTATCTAGAGATGTAATTTTTCTTGAATCATCCAAAACTGATAATGTTGTTGAGCGACAACTTGATCGCTTGGGTAGATTCACAAATGCAAAATCATTTCAATAATTTTATAATCAAATTCCACATCTTGAAGGGGGGATTCCTATACTAGATCAACATGTGGAATCTTCTTTTGAATAACTCTCTGCCCCGCATGAAACTCCAACAACGGATGATGCTTTAAGTGATGTGATTGATAGAATTGGGAGACTCAATCTTGAATCAGTCCCAACTCAATCAATGGAGCAACCTGGACCATTTGATAAAGGTCCTCCAAAGTGGCTGATAAAGGCACTTGAAAGTGTTCATCCTGATGAGATTGAAAGGACAAGAACTAGAAATTCAAACCGGCAAAATGGAGGTGATGTAGATGACCCTAATTCACCTATTGATATGGATGTTTCTTATTATTGTGAATTGAATTTTTCTACAGATTTCGAACCAACTTCGCTCAATGAAGTTGCTTCTCATGATGAATGGAAAGAAGCAATGCAAAAGGAGTATGATGCCCTCATAAAGAATGGCACTTGGAAGCTGGTTGATCCTCCATTAGGAACCAAACCAATTGGCTGTAAGTGGGTCTACAAGAACAAGTATAAAGCTAATGGCTCACTTGACAAGCACAAAGCTAGGCTTGTGGTGAAAGTTTTTGCATGTAAGGAAGGGGTTGATTATGAGGATACTTTTTCCCCCATAGCAAAATGGGCTACCGTCCGGACACTCTTTGCCCTAGCAGCTCAGAACGGTTGGAAAGTCCATCAAATGGATGTAAAAAATGATTTCCTGAATGGAGATCTAAAAGAGAATGTTTTTACGTACCAGCCTGAAGGATTTGTTGTGAAAGGACATGAACATAAAGTATGAAAACTTGTGAAATCCTTGTATGGCCTCAAACAAGCACCGGGAGCCTGGTATGAAAAACTAACTTAGAATCTTCTGAAACTCAATTTTAAACATTATGATCTTGATGATGCAAATTTATTTGTCAAGAAAGTTGGAAAAATAGTTGTATATCTTGTGGTATATGTAGATGATCTTTTGATGACAAGGAATAATGAAAGCTACATTGCACCCATAAAGAAGGAATTGGGGTAAAGTTTTGAAATGACTGATTTGGGCTATGTTCATTACTATCTTGGTATTGAAGTAACTCAACATCCGAAGTCCATATTTCTTTCTCAAAAGAAGTACATTGGAGATCTATTGAACAGGTTTGGCATGACAGAATGAAATCCTCTTACTACTCCAATGGAACAAAACTTAGAGATCACATTTATTGAAGGAAAATAATTTGAGGATGCAACAAAGTATAGACAGCTTGTAGGAAGCCTCAACTACCTAAATACTACCAGATCAGACATTTCATTTGTTGTTGAAATCCTCTCCAATTTTATGCAAAAGCCTTGTGAGGGACATTGGTCTTCAGCAAAAAGAGTTCTAAGGTACTTGAAGGGAACTCAAGACTTTGGAATCAAGTATACATAGGTGGACGACTTCAGCTTGATTGGATACTTTGATTCAGTTTTCGATGGAGACAAAGAAACTGGGGTATCTACTTCAGGATATGCTATGATTCTTGGATCAGGAGGTGTCTCCTAGAGATCAGCAAACAATCAGTTCCAACGGATTCCACAGTAGAAGCAAAATACATGGCAGCAACTGAGGCAACAAAGGAAATTGTGTGGCTTAGGAAAATTCTTGAATATTTGCAGGTAAAACAAGCACAATCAACTCCACTCATGATCGACAATACCTCTACAATAAAGTTTCCGAAGAACCCAAAGTTCCATGATCGAACGAAGCACATCAATACTAAATGTCATCTAATTTTACATCATGTTGAGGCCAAAACAATCCATCTCCGTCATTGTTCCAATAATGAGAAAATTGTATACATCTTCACCAAAGCTCTTGGAAGAGAAAAGCTTGAATGATTCAGAATGATGCCTGGACTCACCAACATCCCTTTAAGGGGGGGAATGTTGACAGCTAATCATCAGGATTGGGTGAATGTAATTAATGTAAGTAAACAATAAGAAATATGAACAGTCATCAGGAGATGAGGTGAACAATCTCTCCCTCATGTATATAATAAAGACCAACCTGAAGGAATAGAATATGAATTAATTTATGGAGTTACTACCTGGCATGACAGACTTGAAGATCTTTCCAATGAGCTATCATGAGCTCAATTGGAAGGCCTGGAAGACCTCCAAAAAGGACCTGAAAGTGGCATTGCGCATTGGACCAGTGGCGCCACGCGTAGGACAAATTTTGCACATGATGGCCATTTTTCTGTGTTTTGACTGTGTTCATGGATTTTCTCTCATGGAGGATGTTTTACTGATGTTAATGATTACTTGGCTTATAAATATGATGGATAATTAGTAGTAGAGGGTAGAATCATTAGATTAAAAGTCAATTTGAGCACAAATGAATCAGTTTTCTCACTTTTAGAGGCAAGTTGTTAAGATGTCTATATTCTAGTTTCTTGTTCAGTGTTGGTTAGATTAGCTCTTCATCTTAGGGATTTGACACCTGAGGATGGGAGGAGGTTGAAACAATGCCTATCTCTTCTTCTTCTTTCTCATTGTTGTAGGAATTTACAGGGTCAGTTCCTTAGACAGAACACCAAAGGACACCGCTCACAAACAGATTGCAGATCAATACACCAGTACTTTTGACGTGGTTAAAACCCTCAAAGAGGGAAACAGTCCACAGCCTGAGCCAACGCAGCCACTTCGGGCAATTTATTAATAAAAGAATGAAAATTTGCATAAGCTTCTCTCATGAATGGTTAACCTACAAATGACCCTCCATGCTCTTTAAATAGAGATCATGGACCAATCGGGTGTTAAGCCACGGATCAAGTGTCGGTAATACCGAGGAGAGAATGAACCGTCAGATCACTACATATCGTGACCATCAGATTGTAAGTTACAAAATGTACATAGTAAAGAAACACACTTTACCTAACTCTATACCTAACTCTATACTAGACCAAGTTGTACTTAACTATTTCATATGTGTCGGAATATCCTAACATCCCCCCTTAAGAACAACTCGGGATAGGATTGAAGGATTTACAAATATGACACAATAGGAGAATGAAGGAGGCACTAGAGCCTATCCCCCCTTAGTGATAAATTCCTAAACTCCAACCATAAATCGAAGTTTAGTGAACTTCACCTCTGTGAGAGCCTTTGTAAAGATGTCTGCAACTTGATCATCTGTTGAACAATATTGCACTTCAAGAACATGGTCATGAATGAGATTTCTGATGAAGTGCATGTGCAGTTCAATGTGTTTGCTGCGCTGATGTTGGACAGGATCTTTGCATAGTTGAATGGCACTTTGATTATCACACCAAAGTGTAGTCGGATGCTGCTGCTGAAAGCCAAACTGTGACAGGATCTAACGAAGCCACAAGGCTTCCTTACTAGCTTCTACGGCACCACAATACCCTGCTTCTGCTGAAGAGAGAGAAATGGCACCTTGTTTCTTGCAAGCCCATGTAATAGGTCCTGAACCAAGAGTGAACACATAACCCACAATAGACTTCTGATCATCAGGGTCACCAGCCCAATCGGAATTAGTGAAACCAACCAATAGAGGAGATGCTTCGGCACTATAATGAATCCCAAAATGAACTGTACCTCCAACATAACGAAGTATTCTTTTAGCTGCTTTCCAATGACTTTCACGTGGGTTTTGCATAAACCGAGCAACAAGGCCAACAACAAAGGAAAGGTCAGGACGAGTATGGGTTAGATTCAAAAGTTTTCCTACAAGTTGACGGTATAAGGTAGCATCAACTTCAGGAGAAGTACAAGTGAGTGAAAGTTTGACTCCAGACTAGAAGGGAGAAGGGGTTGGCTTACAGTCTTCCATGTGAAAATGGCGTAGAATATCATAGGCATACTTGGATTGGGAAAGCGAAATACCTTCCTTGGATTGCAAGACTTGAAGACCAAGAAAATAATGTAAGTGTCCTAAGTCTGTCATTTCAAACTTCCTTTTAAGGCTAGACTTCACATGGTTTATAAGGTTCGGATCACTACCAGTCAGGATAAGATCATCAACATAAAGAACAAGAATGATAAGAGACTTGCCCACTTTCTTGGTGTAGACAGTATTGTCAGAATGACACCTAGAAAAGCCATTTTCTAAAAGAAAGTTATCCATTTTGGCATACCAAGCTCAAGGAGCTTGCTTGAGACCATAAAGGGATTTCTTAAGCCGACATACAAGGATGGAGTCTGTTTGTATAAAGCCAATAGGCTGTTCCGTATAGATTTCTTCATGAAAGTCCCCATGCAAGAAGGCAGATTTAACATCCATCTAATGGACTTCCCATTTGAAAGAGGCAGCAAGGGAAAGAACAAGGCGGATAGAGTTCATTTTGGCAACAGGGGAGAAGGTTTTAGTGTAGTCAATGCCTTCAACTTGTGAAAAACCCTTAGCAACAAGACAAGATTTATGTTTATCAACATTCCCATCTAGTCCATACTTGGTTCTGTAAACCCATTTGCATCTAACAAGTTTTCGTCCCTTTGGTAGAGGAACAAGATCCCATGTATCATTTGCCAATAATGAATGATATTCTTCATTCATAGCTGCTTCCCAATCTGGATGGCCTGAAGCTTCTGCAAAGGTGTCAGGATCATAATTCACTGAAGCTTGTGCCAGTAAAGAAGAGGCTCTCTCGAACTGAGAATGTGTACGTCGCTGATCTGTAGGATCAATGGCAAGATCACCTGTTGCATCCCGAGCAGCGTGGACCCATTTTCGAAGCTGAGGAACTGAAGGAGGATCCTGAGAAGGTGTGGGAGGATTTTCATCCTCGCTTTCATCATTTGAAGAAGAAATATTTTCAGAAGTAGAAGAGATAGGGAGAGGTGGCACATCCGCCGAGCTAGGCTCGTAGGCCGATATATTTTCAGCAAACTTTACATCTCTTCTAATGATGACATTTTTGGACTTAAGTGGAATAAGTCTATATCCTTTGACATCTTCAGAATATCCAACAAAAATACATTTTTCACTCTTAGGTTCTAAATCTTTATGTTTCTCATCTGCAATATGGGCCCATGCTTCACTTCCAAAAACACGAAAGTGACTTACATCTGGTTTGATTGAGCTCCATGCTTCTTCTGGAGTGATATTCTTTAAAACCTTAGTAGGAGTGTGATATATTATGTAATTTGCACAGTTAATTGCTTCAACCCAATAATTATGACCAAGTCCTTTAGATTGAAGCATACAATTAGCCATTTCCTTTAAGGTGTGATTCTTCCTTTCAGCTACACCATTTTGTTGTGGAGTATATGGAACAGTATGTTGCATTTGAATTCCATTCTCAGTGAAAATTTTGATGAATGTGTTTTTAACATATTCTCTGCCATTATTAGATCTTAGCTTAAGAATTTGATGTCCAGATTGTTTTTCAACAAAAGCCTTAAAGCCCAAGAACATGTTAAATACTTCACTCTTGAGTTTTAAGATGTATACCCAAGTGCATCTGGAGAAATCATCAATGAAAGTTAATAAATACTTGTAGCCAGAGAATGAAGCAACTGGAAGTGGACCACATAAATCACTATGCATGAGCTTTAAAGGGGCTGAGGCGTGCCAAGAGGCAATTTTTTCAAAATTGTCCCAATGATGTTTTCCGAGTACACATCCGGAACAAACACCATCTCTGCAAGATACCATTGGAAGACCTGTCACCATATTTTCTTTACATAGATTCTGAAGAGAGCGATAGTTTAAGTTACCAAATCGCTCATGCCAAAGTTTGCTCACTTCATCATTATGAGCAACAAATACTGAGGGAAGATTTGATGACCCAAAGTTGTGAAACTTATACAACCTTGTAGAATCATCAGCAATGCCAGTAGCTAAAATCTGTCTAGGATCTCTTAGGTCCTTAATTACAACATCGTGAGGTGAAAATTCAACGATTTTACCTTCACCTGAATGGGTTATCTGATATACAGATAGAAGGTTGCAGGATAAGGTTGGAACACATAATACATCATTAAACTGACCATTCCCTAGATGAACAGTTCCATTCCCTACAACACTAAGAGATCTATCATCACCAACATATATATTTTTGGTGTTACAATCATTTAAAGAAGAAAACATGGCTTTGTTTTTGTCCATGTGATAAGAAGCTCCAGAATCAATGAGCCACTCATGAGAATGAGAAGAAGAAGATACATTTAGTGCATAGCCAGACCGAGATGCTTGACAACCACATGCAGAAAGTGCCATTCCTGAAGATGAAGTTGAAGTTGAAGATTGCTCCAAATGGATGTTATGCTTCTTCATTGCTGCTTCCAAGGCTTCCATCTTCTTAAAGCATTTGGATTCTAAGTGGCCATCTCGATTAAAAAAGTTGCAATGTCTATCAGTCTTCTTCCATTTGTTTTTATTTGTCTTATCATTTTGTTGAAATGATTTTTCATTTTGAGGCGGAAATTGCTTAGGACCCTTGTTTCGTTTAGGACCATTCCTTTTAGGATACGACTTCTTAGGATTCTTTGAATTTGGTTGCTGCTAGGCGGCTAACGCTTTCTTGGAAGAGTTTCCAAGATGAAGAAGACCAAGGTGTAAGAGTTTTTCTTGTTCTCTTTTTAAAGAATCACAAAAGGAATCAAAGGAAGGGGACTTGTAGGCTTGTCCTTTAGAAATGAAGGCTTCTCTTGTAGAATGGAAGGTGGAAACAAACACAGAATAGGCTGGTCCCAACTTAGTAAGAATGGAGTAGATAAGGCTACTATCTTCTTTCTTAACCTTAACACCTTCCAAGAGAAGTCTAAGGGTCGTGAACTTGGACAAAAAGTATTCAATGCAAGAAAAACTATTAGGCTCCAATGTAAGCAATTCATTTTCAAGTTGATGGGCTTTAAGTTCATTTTTAATTCCAAATACTTTAGTAATCTGTTTCATTGCTTCATCAGGAGTATCAAGTTCTGCAATATGGAATCTAAGATATGGAGAAATAGACATCCCAATCAACCCACGTGCTTGGTCTCGCCTATTTTCCCATTTAGCTGCCTTGTCTTCATGTTTCGGTTTGGTCTCTTGGCCTGTGGCTATTCTGTAAAGACCTTTACTTCTAAGTAAATCCACAATGTAGGACCACCATTGGAAGTAGTTGGTGCTGTCAAGAATAACTTGGCATGGACTTTCTATTTTAAAAAAAACTGAAGCTATAGATGCTGAAACTAAGTCTTTCAATGGAAAGATCTCGAAAAATTAGGCTATTTCAAAAAAACGGTTCTGAAAACGGCTTCTGGATGAAGAAGTTATGGCTTTTTGAAGAAAATTTGATGAAGTCATCGACGAAGTGCGGGAATGTGCGGAAATGAAAAATCCGCCCCTACAAAATGGAGACTTGAACCGAAGATCTCTACTCTCATAAATTAGCTTTGCACCAAGTGAGCTATACAAAAAGTTTGAGAGAAAGAGAGAGAGGGGGGGGTTGATGCTTTGGGTTGCGTGCTTGCTTTGAGAAAGCTCTTTTTCCGTACAAAACAGAAAACACAAAACCCAACATGGACATACAAAAAAAATGAACCTTGCGGCTCAAAGTTAGCTTTAGCTGGAAACTAAATATTTTCAAAAACGAACCTTGTGGCTTGAAGTTAGCTTTAGCCGGAAACTAAATATTTTCCTCAATGTTTCTGATTTTCCGAGATCACACTAAGGCGCAGCGGAAAAGAGCATACGCATGAGAAAAATCCTTCCTTTCTATTTCTGATTTGCCCAGATCGCACAAAGTCGCGGGTAAAAGAGCATACGCAGAAATGAAACGTATAGATCTGTAAATAAAAAAAATCTAAATAAACCGAAAACCAAAATAAACAGAGAGAAAATAACTGTAAACTGCAAATAAACACTGTATACCTCTAGATCTTAAAAATGACGCAGCTAGGGCTACCGGAAACCTTTTCGCATGAAACGAAAGGGGTTCCTCACTGGAACAGATGCTCCTAACAAAACAGAGCAGTCCTCTTGGCCCGAAAGCAGTCAGAAACAGTAGATCTAGGAAACGGTAGTCGGATGCAGTTCTATCGGCTTCAGATTTGGATCACCAATGGACGTGGCCCTCAAATAGCTCGGATACCATGTAGGAATTTACAGGGTAAGTTCCTCAGACAGAACACCAAACGAAAATGCTCAAAAACAAATCACAGATCATTACACCAGTACTTTTGATGTGGTTAAAACCCTCAAAGAGGGAAACAGTCCATGGCATGAGCCAACGCGGCCACTTCAGGCAATTTATTAATAAAAGAATGAAAATGTACATAAGCTTCTCTCATGAACGGTTAACCTACAAATGACCCTCCATGCTCTTTAAATAGCGATCATGGACCAATCGAGTGTTAAACTACGGATCAAGTGTTGGTAATACCGAGGAGAGAATGAACCGTCGGATCACTACATATCGTGACCGTCAGATTTTAAGTTACAAAATGTACATAGTAAAGAAACACAATTTACCTAACTCTATACTAGACCAAGTTGTACTTAACTATTTCCTATGTGTCAGAATATCCTAACAATTGTAAAGGGTTGGACTCATATGGATGCTTACGCCTTGATTGTACATCATTTTGTAGCAGTTTATTAGGAGATTAATAAAAATTGGAGCGATTTCTATGGGATCCATGTGGTATGGAGTTTAGTTCAGTTTCTTCTCTTGTGATCATTTGTTAATATGTTTTTTGTACTTCATTAATCATTTCATTGCTTCTAAGTGAATGTTTTCATGTTGATAGGCAGAATTCATAACATCATTGCTCTGCTTTGGGGAAATATTCACCATTATATGTTTTCTACAGTTTAGGAAGGATCCATGGTAATCACATGGTCTTCCTAGCTTCTCACTAGTATTAAAACACCTCAGCCATCAAGCCCTACAGTGCTAAACCTTATGCCTACCTAGCCCCATTGAACACCCTGCAATTTTGACCTAATTCCCTAGCCCTAACTGTCTGGCTCCTCCTGATCCAGCAAAACCCCTTCAAAATCAAATCAAACTTTGTGTTGCTATACCTAGCCTAATATCCTTTTCCTGATCCAGTCATCTTGGCTGAAATCCTTAAGGAGATAGCCCTCTCCTGGCCTAGTAGGGCTAGCTACTTGGCTAAGCATGGTTTATGGTTACCCTGGCATTGCCTTCTTTTAGCCTGAGTTTCAATCTATGTGATAACATACACTTCCCCGACAATGATTCCAAAATGTTTGGTAATTTAATTGATGATAAATTACTTACATAAATTATCAACTAGGTCTAGTACACTGATGAAGTGTATGTGCTCTGTATGTTCTAGAAGTTCTTATTATTCAAGAAATTCCTAAATTAAATTGATATGTCGGGATGCACATATAAACTATGAGAATAAATATGTTACTCTAAAAATGGAAATGATTGCACTTTCTTAAAATAATTAATTGCAAACTAAAATCACCATGAAATTGTCACACTTTCTCAAAATAAAGATCACACTTTGCACAAATAAATATCACCCTTGCTCAAAAGAAAATCACACTTGCATCACTATTATTTAAAATAAATCACACTTGACAACGAAACTAAATTCAAATTTCTAAAACAAATATTAACTCTAAATTAAAATCCTACTCACACAACTATACTACAAATTTATATCAATCTTGCTTGAGTCTACAACAAAATGATTAAGCAATATTAATAAAACAATCCTAAGCATTCATTCAAAAATCAAAGGTAATAATTTAAAGAAACTAATGAAATGCTACAACAAAACAGAGAATTGAAATGCTATCTACAGTTAATGAAAACCTTACAACTCGACGAGGGACTCCTGCGAGATGTAGGAAATATCACAACTCCTCTAGAAGGCTAAATACACATCGATACCATGCAAAAAAAAGGAATGAAACAAAAAAAAAGTCTTGTATTTGCAACAACAAAGTTTTTCAAACAATAATCTCCCCCTCATTAAATAGATTATAGTGGTTTTATAGATCTCTAATGCGACTAGAAATTCACAATTTCATTGGATGAATTCTACAATGAGATCTCAACAAATCAATTTGAAAATAAAATCAAATATGTTTTGGAGGATTTTAGGATAAAAGATGAGCCCAAATATGTTCATAATGATATTCTTACCACGAATTTTCTAATGAGCATCTCATTCTGGCTTATTTGTTGACTGTGCATTAAATGACAATTTGAAAAATTGTATATCCATGTAATATGCAAAATAAGGCTCCATAGATCTTTGAAAATATCTCAAATGGTAACTAATTTGAGAAAATTGGTTGATTGGAACCTAACTGGGCCCATGATAAACATAACCCATGTTTTTTTTTTTCAAAATTCACTTTCATTTTCCCAGAAAAATGAGTTTGAAGTTGACTGATCAAAATGATGCATTTTTACCTTGATTTGTTGCTAGAGGTTCACACGTGCAAGATGGGTGGTATTTTACCAATATAAATCCATCTTGGAACCTTTAGAAACAATTTTCATATGCCATATTTCCTTCTAGAGTGGTGCTACTACCTCAACCATGAATATAGCCGTAGAAACTTGTTTGAGTTGTAGAACATTGCACTAGCAAAACCATCATTAGTAAAAACAAAGCAAAGTTTTCCTTAATCTACTAAAAATAAAATAAAATGATATTAATTAACCACTTAGTCATATAAAGACATATCATGAATAATTATGGTGAAAATGGTGGCAAGTGAGTGAAATGGTGTAATGGATGATTGGAAGTGATGGCTTAATGAATGACTATGACAAGTGAAAATGATGACAAATAAGTGACCGAAGAAGAGTGTAGATGAACTATGTTGCAGATTTGAGCTCATATAGGACAGATTTACATGATTAGATCTTACAGGAAGGAAAGAAGGATGACAACTACAACAATTTTAGGCATAGGTTACAGTAGGGTACAAGTGATCAGGATGTGGACTATCATCTCATGATATATGGTTTGGTGAGATTCAGAGATAGGTTCTATATGTTGAATGAAAGTGGGCTCAAGAAGTTTATCTTGAGGGATTTTCCTGTCAAGCCATATCCAAGTCACTTAGGATATCCAAAGACATTGACAAGAGTGAAGAAGTTCTACTATTAGCCTAATCTGAAGAAGGAAGTGGTAGAATATGTGGCTAGATGTTTGGATTGTTAGTAGGTGAGAGTAGAGTGCAAGCATCTAGGTGGGTTTCTTCAGCCTATTATGATAATAGAATGGAAATGGGAGGTCATTTCCATTGATTTCATTACAGGTCTTCTGAGGACATTTAGCCAACATGATTCTATCATGGTTGTGGTTGATAGGTTGAGCAATGTTTCTCATTTCCTTCCACTCAAGACTACTTATTAATCTAGTGAGGTGGCACATGTATTGATGAAGGAGATAGTGAAGTTGCATTTTGTTCAAAAGAAGATTGTGTCAAAAAGCGATGTTATGTTCACCTCGAACTTTTGGAAGGGGTTGTTTGCAGGTTTAGGGAAAGGGTTGGCCTTTAGTACATATTATCGTCTGTAGACAGATGGACAGATAGAGAGGGTCAATCGGATTCTAGAGGATATGCTAAGAATATACATCCTGCACCAAAAAAGGAGATGGGAGGAGTACCTTCCATTGGTCAAGATTGCTTACAACAATGGTTACCGTGAGTCACTAAGGATGAGTCTCTTTGAGGCATTGTATGGGTATAGTTGTAATACTCCCATCAGCTGAAGTGATCCACTGAACATGATACGTATTAAACCGAATATATTGGTAGAAATGGAACAAGAAATGCAAGTTATAAAGAATAATCTAAAGGGAGAATGGTACTGGTAGAAGAGTTATGGAGATTAGAATATGGAATTTATGGAGTTACATGTTGGGGAGCATGTGTATTTGTGCACGAATCACAAGAAGAGATCCTTGAGGATTGGATGATGTGGCAAGTTGGCATCATGTTATTGCAGGCCTTTTAGGATCCTTGAGAGGATTGGACCAGTGGCGTACATAGTTGCACTACCTCCGATAGTGAAATTCCATGATTTTTTCCATGGTTCATTGCTTAAGCGATATGTAAAGGATGTTGATCATGTTATTGATTGGTCTATATTGCAGATGGAATCCATGGGGACTTTACTGGGGGAGCAATACCATACCACGTGGGTTCATATTGGGGGATATATATTGAAGAAAAATGACATAATATATTGAGCATATAATAGGGGGTAAAGGGTTTTTATATTGGAAGGTATAAAAAATGGAGCTCAAAGTTAATGAAAAAATATAAATGGGTATAAGAAATGTTAATGGAAAGTAGATACCTACAATATCTAGTGAAAGTATGGGTTTTTTAAATTGAGAATGTGTATTAGGTTCATATTGGTGGGGGTCAATTAATGTGATTTTTATAGGTATTTTCCAATATGTAGTCAAATTAAGGGTATTACTTAGTATGCCATGAACGCACGTGATATGATAGAGGTTCATTGAGTGAAGCCCCCCGTGGTGGAACCAGAAGTATAATTCTAGTTGGAACCTCAGTGCATATTGCAGTGGAAACAACTCATGCTCTGGAATAGAGAAATCAAGCAGGTTAGAGTGCAATGGAAGCACCTTGAGCCCAATGAAGCTACATGGGAGATGGCTGATTAGATGTGGGCTATGTATCCATCATTCTTTATCGGTGAAGGAAAATGAGTTTTTGGTATTGTACATATTTATGTATGGTTGATATTGTAAATTCACAATGATTTGTCTTAGAAAGCTCCAATAAGTGGTACGGTTGTCAGGTTTTCATGTTTTTCATGATGGTTTTTTTTTGAGCATGTTGCTCATTGTAAATAATGCAATGATCTAGGTTATAAAGATCCACGGGTAATATGTTTTGGTTTTCAACATTTTTACTGGTTGTAGGTGTCATAGAACACCGACAATAATGTTCCCCTAAGGCGGAGGGGTCTGTAACAACCCTGATTTAAAATTTCATGTAATAAAGTTAATAAAGGCAAAATAAGACCAAGTTCATGGAACATATATTCCAAGCTGAATGTTGGGAAAAACATCCTATTGAGCTTCAATTTTTGCGTATTATGGCTAAGGGGAAAGTGGTAGAGGAAATGGAAAAGGATTTTAAAAGGATAAAAGGAATTATTGGTATTTTATTTATGAAAATAAAGGAAAATAAGAGAAAATGGAGGTGAAATGTTACATGTTTCATGTGAGGAGGAAATTGAAGGAAAATTAACGAAGATGAAGAAATTAAAGGCGTCAATAATAAAAGAGATCAAGGCATCAGTTTGGAGCCTTTTGTCATATTTTTTTGGAATTATTCTTAGAGGGGAGAAGGAAATAAAGTAAGAAAGGAAGGACAGGGAAAGCAAAGGAAAGCAAGGATCAAGCAAGGAAAAGTTGGATCAAGAAACTTCAATGGGAATACTTGCAAGTGACAGGGTGCATGTATGATTTCCTAGCTTGTTTTGGCATACATGGTATATGCATGTGTGTATTTGGTTTCTTTTTTGTTGGAATGCATTTTGTTAGGTTTTGATAGCGGTTTTAGCCTTGCCTTTCTATTTCTAGATAACCATGGTATGATGGGATTATTTCTTGGTTGAGCTTTGGATTAGTGAAATATTTTGGATCTAGGTGAGGTGGTATCAGAAAAATACCAAGTTTTGGGGATGGAGATGATTTTCTCTGGGAAGCCTTCAACAGGTTGGTGGAGAAAGGAAAATTCCCCAAGGGATGGTGAAGGAGTTAGGAGGCATCCAAGATTGGTTTGGTTTTCTGATCTTAGGACAGGATTAGGTGAGATCATAGTATGGTGAGGGTGGAGTGGGTTTAACCTCTTGATTCCCTTGATTATTTATGGATTGGTTTTTCCCATGAGATCCCACTTTCGTGCTTGGAATATGGCATGAAGATGATTGGATGAAAGAAAGATTTGGTTCAACCAATCTATGATCAGGTGGTATGTGGAAGTCCTTGACTTGGTTGGATTTTGCATATGGTTAATAAGAGTTAAGTTTATCTTGTCTTTGATGAGTAATTATTCTTTTTATTACACAACTTTAATGTTTTTTCTATCATTATTATCTACCTAGTTATATATTGGTTATAAGCATGCTTTTATGAAAGATTTAAGTATTGATCTGATCAAATTTTAGGTAATGAATGTATGGTTAATGAATGCATGACCTAATTGTAATTATGGAAGCTATTGTGAGAATGAATTGGTCCTTCTTGTTAAAGCTCAGATAAGTTTCAGATCCCTATGTTTAGATATCCATTCATGACCTCTAGGTTTCAAGTTTACCATGTGTTTGACGAAATTGTTTGCCTAGTTTGGGGGGGTTAGGTCATGTCCTTATTCAATTTCTTTGTTTAGAATATTTTTTTCTATGTTATTTATCATTTAAGAAAGTTTCATGGAGTTTTGGGGAGAGGTCTTAGTCCTAGCCTTGAAAAGGTGGCTCACAATTCAAGGTCATTGGCACAGAACTGACTGGAAATGTCCATAGCGACTAGGAAGCAGGCCTATGGGAGTGATTGGAGGCTTATAGTCACTTCGAGGCCTTGTCAAGGGGGCGAATGAGGCTCTTGGTAAGTGAAAAAGAGAGCTATCTTAGGGCTTCGACACTTGGAGCGGTTGTCTAGCTCCTGGAGGTCCTGTAACAGCTGAGGGAAGTTAGTAAGGTCTTATGTTGTCAACTCCATTTCCTTAAGGAACACCTATGAAACTGGTTAAATCTAGGAGGAGGTGGTTATAGGGTGGTATCAGAGTTAGTTGTGCTCTCTTTAGGTAAAATATGATGTTTTCAAGGTTATAGTTATTATGCATGTGCTCATGGTATAGAATTGGTATGGTCATGCATGATGTTGCTATATTGATATGATTATGATTATATATATCATGCTAATGTGGACTAGTTTTGCAGATGAGATAAGCCTCTTCTGAAAATCAATGAGGTATGGTTTTGATTTGGTATCTATTTGGTTTATCTAACATGGCCTACATACATGAGGAAGAGAATTAAGGATGACGAGAAAAATGGTAGAATACAGTTCCTCGGACTCTACCTACAGATCATTTGGGAAGCCAAGAGATGATTATTCTCTTGGTATAATAGATACATTAAGGAGTTACAGTGTAGATTTTAGAAGTTGCAAAGCAAATAATAGCAGGTCAGTTGAGGCTCTTGAAAGACCTGTAAGGGCTCAAGAAAAGCATGTGGATGTCAATGCAGTGATTCTTCGGAGCTTGTCAAATTTACAGAGATAGGAGCAATTGATGATCAGTCAAGAGTAGAAAGAGAAAATTAATGGATCTTATGGTAGCAGGTCTCAATCTGGATACAAGTTGGATAAATGGGATATAATCAAAGGTGGTAGAGCACTATATACTCCTGACAAGAGGACTTATATGTATGGTAATCATTCTACTTCCTCATCCAAGAGACATTATCATCATCATCCTTATTGGAGGAGTAACTACTTGCCTGAGGATTTCAAGAAATTCAATCCTCCTACATTTGATGGAGAGATGAAGAAGTCTAAAGATGCAGAGGTTGTTGGGTACCACTTTTGATGCTTATTTTAACCTATGTTCTTACCTCCACTTTCCTTTCATATCTCTCATGCTTCATCCATATTTTCTTGAAATTGACCATCTTAGGTACATTTATCAATTAATTTTCATGATTTGAATTTTGACAAAGTATGGCATTAAAATGAATTTTTTAGTATAAACTACAGGATGTTGCAACTTTTCGTAATAGCTCCAAGATTTGCACGTGTGCAGGATAGTTGGGTGAATTTTGAGATATGTGAGATGATCCTTGATTTCCAAGGATGGATAAATCCTATCTGTCTTCATAAAAGAGCCTCACATGTGCCCATGCAGCACTAGTCAAACTAGGCCACTTGTTTAGAAAATCCCTTGTTTTCAGGAATAAATCAGGAAAATTTTGGATTTTAAGGGGTTTTCTTCATATTTCATTGATCTGAAGGTTGAATTTGACATATTATTACTTATCTAGGATCTTAGAAACTAATTTGAGCATTTTTAGTAATTTTGGTTATCAAACCTCCTGTATAAATATGTAGGACTTGAAGTAAGAGACATGTTATTTTTGTGGAAGAATTCTACTTGACTGAAGATAGTAGATTAGGAGCTTTTGGATACCTCCATTATTTTGTTTGGATTATTTTGATGTTGTTATTAAAAGTTTCTTAATTGGTTTTCATTCAAGTGTGCAAGTGAAGCATGGAGGGCCCCCATTGCCAAGCCTGTGCACTCAATTTTTGAATGTTTTCATAACTATAACAACTGTATGTTTTTATGTTTGTTGTGGTGCTTTACTTTCATTATATTAAAAAACTTCATTGTTGATAAGTCTCATGATACACTATGAATTTAACTTTTGTAAAAGATCCTTAGTGTATTCTTACTTACAACAATAAATCTTTGTTTATTGTTGTAATTTATTTTGATGCTTTTAATGCTTTACCATTATGAGAAATACTGAATAAACTTGATTGTTGATAGGTTCTATGAAACACTAGGTTAAGACCTCTTGTAAAGGAGCTTAGTGTCTTCTTACCTAAAACAACAATATTTTATTCAATATAGTTAATTTTCTTTCAGTTCAAGTATATCCATGAAAGTGTGTTTAAAGTCATTACTTTAAATAAAGTACTCCAAAACTAGTCTAGATCTAAATTCCATATACATTGGTGTGCTTCGAAGTTCTATGAAATCCACATTGATATTAAAATATATGATCTAATTTATATCCATAATTTAGACCCACATTTTTTGGCACCATTGTTGGGGAAGCACATTTAGATAAAACCAGTTTAGAAGTTTAGAACAAATTAAGCCCCCAACCATCAAAAAAAAAAAACCTCTAACTACTAATTCAATTGCAAGACAAGACCTATCATACTTCAAAAAGAGTATTATAAATAATTTGTTCAGTTAAGGAGGGTATGCCACCACAAGGATCTCCTTAAATCCTTGTCCAAAATTTAGAATTTTCACTAGGGATGAGTTTTCATTTCAAAATATAGAAGAGGGGAAATACATCTATGAAGCAGATTCACAAAAGGAGAACCTAGAAGCTTTTTCTAGCTATCCTTGTAAGGAGGAAAAAGTGTCATTGGCCACTTCTGATGAAGATCAAACATTAGAGCCAGAGATTGAATAATTTCTCTCTTGTCTATCACAATATCCCTTGTACATTCGTGAATATAATGAACAAATTTTAGAAGAATTTTATGGTATGAAAACAAAGGAAATCCAAGGAGGAAAAAATTACATCGAAACTTTGTTCCAAAGAGTCACTAGACTACCATACCACTCCATTTTTCGACATTCATTGGCATCATATTTGTATGAACAATTGAACTCTGATGTCGAAGCATTCATTAACGCATATTTTTCAAACTTAGATATGAGTCTACTTATGATATTGTTACGCAAATGGATGCATTGGAAATTATCTTATACTTGAGGGAATGTTTTCCTTTTCCAAATATAATATAATAGTATAGAGGAATATATGAATAAAATAAAAATAAAAAAAATTGCATAATAAAGTTGGTTAAATATTTCATGAATAAAACTCATTTTAAGAGGATTTTGAGGCAATATACAGTTTTGACATTCCTATTTTGGAAGACCATATGGGCTAATTTTTAAAACTAGTTTCTACACAAAAAATCCCTTGAAATATATCTTCTAACCCAATTTGAATTTTTCAATAGACATCTCAAACGAAATGGTCAAAATAGTTACTAGGTCTCAAGCCGAAAATTCAAGAACAAAGTTAGTACAACTATGATTTGAGGGGTTTAATGGAAATATTTTTACAAGATAATTCTAGGGGATATGGATCTTATAACCTAATTTCCATTTCAATTTTAATCACCTCAAACCGATATTTTATGAAAATATTATGCTCAAATTACTAACTAGTTGTCATAAAATTTGGATACTCAAAATTGTACATATTGACTATTCATTGGCATATTTTACATACCAAATCATTTTATTTTCAAATATTGTTTATAGGACAGATAGAAGTTCTAGTCTAGTTTAATCCACAATTTTAATCTTCCCATTTTTAGATCATATGAAAAAGTTATGCCAAATTTCGTAACGTCATGTCTTAAAACCAACATGGTGAAACTATGCCTCCTAGGTCTAGTCATCAGTGGATTTGAGATATAAAATCAATCTACATTAAAAATATGTTTCTATTTGAGGTATTTACATTATCTGAATTTAGTCTCCAAGTGGAGTCACATAAATCAATTCTTTAATGAAAACTTTATGCTCAAATTAGTGATTGTTGGTCTACAAAGAAATTCACGAATAGTCCCATCAAGTAAAGTGTTCCTCACTAGGCTTGACATGTAATTTAAACTCACTTTGAAAGAATTTTATACCAAAAATATCCCTATGAATTCACTACAATATAGTTTTGTAATCACCTCATTTGGATATAAAATGAATATTTTGTGAACAAACTATCGTTGGGAGATCTGCGGTGGCCACCACTTTTCAACAATTAAACAAATGCATTTTTTTTGTTTATCTCCTTTTGATTTCTTTATTTTAGGAATTTTTGCATTTATTTTATGTATTTATTAGAAGGATAAATATCAATCATATTTGTTCTACCATGATCTCACATTTTATTGTAGGAAATGCTTAGTTTTTGCAGCTCTTAGGAAGTCCAAAGGGTCAGTTCTATGATAAAGTAATTTTCAAAGTCAAATTTTTGGAAATTCATACATGAGGGTATGAAATATTCAATTTAATAAAAGTGGAATATCATCTGACATTGAGTTCTAAATCCTTGAATATTGTTACGAAAACCTTACAGTGGATGATCGACAAATACTTGAAGATGAATTGATATCGAGGTAAAAGCCATGAAATCAATCGTCAAAAGAAGAATTCAAGTTCCATATCATGTCAAAGTCACATAAACTGCTAAATAAACCTCTCAAAATCTCTACCATTCATAATGTCATTCATCCACCCTGCTCTATGCCATTTTCCTTCTTCCAAGTTTCATAATCCATTCATATTGAAGTCTGAATTCATCCATTTCACTTTCCATCTATTTTCCTTCACAAGCTTACCATACTCCCTTACTCCACCCACTTTCTCTTCCATTTCAGATTTACTTAAAAAAAAAGAAAAAAAACTAGAGGTTTAATTGTGAAAATCCCCAACAATGACACCAAAAAAATAGAGATAAAAAAATAGGGTACTGACATTTGTGTCAAAAATTGGGGCTTCACATAGAAGGAGATTTTAGAAAAATTCTAAAGATAGAGAAAATATTGTTTTTCATCATGGTGTCTAGGGTTGAACTAGTAAGATTTGATGCCACATTAATCGATAAATATTTTCTATAACTCCTTAATAAAATCACTGGGTTTCATTTATTAAAAATTGCGGTGCGTATAATGAGAAAGTTTTCATGGAATTTGCTTCTTCCTTTGATGGTGAGAAGGCCTAAGTAGGTAACCTCACCATAATGTTATTAGAGACATTATGGAATAAGTGATTGGAATACCTCAACGGGTAGAAAGATAATTCAAAACTAAACAATGCAAAGATAAATCTTGGACCCCATTTTTATACAGATCCAGAGGCTCATTTGTTAAGTGGAAGAAAGGGATTTCAGGAAGCTAGTTAGTTAATCCCTAGGATGAGATGGCTCACATTGTCCAAAAATTTATCACGTGTGAGGGAAGGTACAATGTTGTTTTCTTGTACTAGATCAAATTACTGATGCATTTGAAAGGTTGAAAAAGAGAAACAAAAGACTTCAAATACAAAAGATCTTGATTTCTATGAAAGCATACTAATGGTATCAATAAAGGAAAAGTATCAGAGATTGAAATTTTATGGAAGAATTGTTACAGGAAGCAGAGGTGGCATGAGATCATTGACAATGGATTAGAGATAGTTTTGTGCATGAGCACATGCAATATCTTACTGTTGGGGAAGATGTTGGGTACCACTTTTGATGTTTATTTTCATCACATAGAATATGTTCCTACCTCCATTTTCCTTTCATATATCTCATAATTCATCCATATTTTCTTGAAATTCACCATATCAGGTACATTTATCATTTACTTTTCGTGATTTGAATTTCGAGAAAGTATGGCATTAAAATTAAAATTTTAGCAGAAATTAGAGGATGTTGCAACTTCCCACAATAGCTCCAAGATTCAGACGTGTTTAGTATAGTTGGGTGAGTTTTGAGATATGTGGGATGATCATAAATATCCAAGGATAAATAAATTCCCATCTTCCTTCAGAAAAGAGCCTTGCATGTGCCCGGTCAATGCTAGTCAACCTAGGCCACTTATTCAGAAAATCCCCTGTTTTTGGCAATAAATGAGGACACTTTTCTATTTTAAGGGATTTTCTTCATATTTCATGGATATTAAGGTTGAATTAGACCAATTAGATCTTATATAGGATCTCGTAAACTAATTTGAGAATTTTTAGTAATTTTGATTATCAAATCTCTTGTACAAATATGTAGGACTTGAAGTAAGAGAAATGTTATTTTTGTGGAAGAATGATACCTGACTTAAGATAATATATTTGGAGCTTTTGGATAGCTCCATTATGCTATGTGGATTATGTTGATTTCTTTATTCAAGATTTCTTAACTGTTTTTCGTTCAAGTGTGCAAGCAAAGCATGGAAGGCCCCAATTGCCAAGCCTGTGCACTCAACTTCTAAATGTTTTCATAGCTATAAGAATGGTGTGTTTTTTTATGTTTGTTGTAGTGCTTTACAATAATTATATTAATAAACTTAATTGTTGATAAGTCTCCTAATACATTATGAACTGACCTTTTGTAAAAGATCCCTAGTGTATTCTTACATACAACAATAAAGCTTTGTTTATTGCTGTAGTTTATTTTCATATTTTCTTAATGCTTTAGTTTTATCAGAAATACTGAATAAACTTGATTTTTGATAGGTTCTACGAAAAAATATGTTAATACCTCTTGTAAATGAGTTTAGCGTCTTCTTGCCTACAACATTTTTTTTTAATTCAATCTAGTTACTTTTCTTTCAATTCAAGTATATTCATGCATATGTGTTTAAATTCATTACTTTGAATAAATTAGTCCAAAACTAGTATAGATCTAAATTCCTGTACATTGGTGTTATAGACATTTTTGGGCACTGCAACCCCAAGCATAATTGTCCATAAACCAAGGTCTCCTAAGTCCCTAAAGGTGTTGTTCCAAACCCTAAAAGAACAAGGTCAACTGATTATAGCATCTCCTAGAAGTTGCCCATGAAAAACTACTCATAACTAGTCAAAACTGGACCATTTCACCTGCTCCATAGAGAAAGTGTGTTGCATCCCACCTGAATACACACAGTAGGTGTGATGCATGTCAAAAAACCCTTCTATGGCGTGCGATGGGCGAGAAGGGACAAATGGCAGGGTCAATCTACAAGGTGGAGGAGCATGGAATCTTCCAGAAACTTCTCTGTGACACTTGCCTCTCTGAATTCGACCAGGGATGAGTAAGAGATCATCAATCTCCAAGTGAAATCAAGAACTATCAGAGGGAAGACACTAATGAAATCTCAAACACTGACTCACCTCCCTTGCAGACATCTATATATGGATCCCTCATCCCAGAGATTCAGGGGCTGGAATTTTGTATCTTGTAAGGAAGTGCTATTGGTTTCTTGGTGCAATATCATAGTGTTGGGTGATCTAAGTTTTTCATGAGGTGAAGAAGGGCTTTCTTGCTGAGAGGATGATGCTGGGTCAGAAAAATTGGTTGTAATCCTCTTTGCTCTTTCTCGATTATCAATAAAGCTATTCAAGTTTTCCTCCACATTTTTGTATGATTGATGATTTATGCATTTGTGTGGTCAATGTACATCTGATCCTATATTGTTTATGATAATAGATCTATGTTCTTGGATAGTGTTATGTTGCCTTGATTCTACAGGTACTCCTTGAAGCTGGGTAGACAAGGAAGCGAGTGGCAAAGACCTACCAGAAGAGAGAGGAATCGAGCAAGGGACCAAGCGCAAGACAGAGGTTGGTCTCCTTATTCTTCTCTTATCTGTTGCTCATAAAGGAAAACGAAAGTAGTTTTTAGTGTGTTTTTTTCTAAGGTAGCTACCAACCTTAGTGGGACTAGAAGCTCTGCATAGACACTAGTTTTCCCAATAAAAAATGGCGACTCTGCTGGGGAGCGAGTAGATTGTTTGTTCATCTACATTTGTTTACTTTATAAACTTACAGACGGAGCCTGAAGTCAAGCCAGCTAGCCTTCGAACTGCATTTGCTATGCAAGTGCAAAGTAGATCAACGTTGCTTCAATCAATCTCTGGGTTTTGTTTAGTCAATCTCTAGTTACGGACAAAGCGAACTCGTTTAACCAGTTCCAAATCCCCTATTAAAGTTAGAACAAGTGTTCTGACACCATCGGAGACTCCGGTTACTACAAACATTTCTGGTATACCTACCTTTACAAAAGAAGTTCAGCAGCCACCAAAGGACAATAGAACTGATCCTAGTGTGAAGGTAAACACCTATGTTACTGAGCCAGCTCCATCTACAGCTGATTCGGAAGGTGTTATTCCCCAAACATCTGTCGCTGCAGATTCTATACCTTCTTCGGCACCAAAAATATTTTACGGACCTGACGGTCTATCTCTTCCACCTGGTCTGATTGCTATAGAAGAGATTGTGGAGGATCCTCCATCGAGTACTCCATCGCGATTTGGAGTCGGGATCACTCTATATCCTTCTTCATCAGAAATTAGTCTACCACCATCGGAAGCTCCTATAGAATCGCTAGGCAATCTTTTGGATAGACTACAAATGCCTGAACAACCGTTGACATCTAGGACTGTGTCATCCGACACAGCAACGACAGAACTCCCTGCTGTCACTCCAACAATGTTCGCCGGCATACCATCTTTCCCAACTAGCTCTCAATCTCTAGACGGGGCCCACTCAGGGGCTATTTCGATAGTATGGTCCGTTCCTGTTTGTTCATTCGGAATAGTATCCGGGAACTCTTATGTTGAGTCTCAACAAATTGATCCTTCAGAGTGTCAATTTGGGCAGTCCGGTCGTCAAGGGCAAACAATTCCTTCAAGTACCGGATTACCATCGTATGGGGGGCAGTATACGCTTTCATTGTCTCCTCCGGGAGGACAACCATACGGGAGTTCACAACAAAATTCAGGTTATGCTAGAATTACATCTAGCGATTGGGTATCGATACTACCTCAACAACCAAGAGTTGTATATTCGATGCATCAATGCTTACCTATGTCAAATATACCGACTATGCCAGCTATTGTGACAGTGTCGCAAGTACAAGCGTTGCCTGTGGTATGCCAACCTTAGGTTTCTCAAGTGGTAATGCAACAGCCTTTTGTCCCTACGACTCAACCACAATCGCCAACTAGTGGAATGACATAGGCCCAAACAGGTACAATTACCCCTCATCTTGGTCAAACAGTCAGTATTGGACAATAGCACATGGCTTCACAACCATGGCTGGTGCAATACCAACAACCGCAATTCCAACAAGTATACCAAGGATCTAAGCAACAAATCTTTGCAAATAGTGGGCAGCAGTATATTCAAAACGGTCAAAATCAACCGTTCTCTAATGGTTATGCTCATCAACCTTACCAAAGTTACCAGCATCAAATGCATTATGCTGGTATGCAAATACCAACTGCTGAGGCAATTCCATCGTATCCTGGGTATGCTTTGCCAAACCTGAATCAACAGTTACCCTTCATGGCAACTTTGGAGTTAACGGATCTAAATAGGTTAACAAACGATCCAATTGCTTACGCCCCTTGGTGGCCAGTGATTCCGCATAAACTTCCGTCAGATATTCCTAAATTTAATGGAAATCCGGGTGAAGACCTGTCGAATCATGTGATGACATTTCATCTGTGGTGTTCATCAAACACCCTAAACGATGATTCGATTAGACTTCGTCCTTTCTAGAGGACGTTAACTGGTCCAACAGCAAAATGGCATATCGAGTTACCCAGAGCTTTGTTTGACAACTTCAGTACCCTAGCCACAACATTTTTACCCCATTTTCAGTCACGATAAGGTACAAAACGGGAACATAACTTCTTACCAATTTCAAGCAAACAACGGCCACTCACATATCCGATCATATTCATGAGTGGTGACGTTGTCGTAGAATGGTAAAAATGTATGTTCCTGATCAGCTTTTAGCTGAATGGTTTATTAAGTCTTTATTACCTTCCATTATAGAAGATGTGGCAAAAGGAGGAGTCATCACTGAAGAGCAAGTTATTGCTCATGCGCAATATTTGTACTTGATTTATACTCAGTCTGGCACAATCTACGATAAAATCCTTGACGCTCCCAGACTGGAATTCTCCGTCCCCCCTCCTCCTAAATCGAACAATGACTCCCATGGCAGTGATGGCGTGATTGGTACGATAGACACGAAATCGACAAAGGCTACATCTAAAAAGGCCCGTAAGATTTCCAGTCAAAATGAAAAAGAAGAAATTCTCGCCTCGGAAGTAAATGTTGTCTTGGCAGATAAAGGCAAAGAAACCAAGAAACCGGGAGGCAAGAAGAAAAACAAAGGGAAGAAGAAGAAACAGGAGGAATCATCACCTGAAAAATCTTCTGCAAACCCTCCTAGAGATAGGAAACCAAAAAATCCATGCGTAATATGTGATGAGGATTATTGGACAAGAGATTTTCCACATAAGGCTAAGATTAAAAGATTCATCAAGAATTCAAAAACCTCAACAGTAATGACTGATCCGTTTCCAAATCTAGGAACAAATCTGGTTTCTAGTGAAAATGCTTCCCTGTCCCAAGTACTGATGTTGTCGGTTTCAAAACAGCAAAATGATGCTTTGATATCGACAAGGAATAAAGATTACGGGAATCCACAGCTGTCGAACAACAAGGATAAAGATCAACCTACTAGTTTGACAACAACTTCAACAGATGTTGCGCCGCCCATCATTCCTGAGCTAACAATAAAACCGCGAAAGGGAGTAGTACACAAGTCAACATTTAATCCTCATGCCAGAGCAGCACAACATTATAATAGAGTGGAAGATTTGGCCCAATCGCCATCCGCTATGTCAGCACTTGAGGTACTGCAAAATTGCCCATCCCAAAAGCAGGCTTTATTATTAGCTATCAGTGGGATAGACCCAGAAGATTCTAATCTTGCGTCCTTTAATCATAAAGGATACGATCCTCGGTTACCAGCTCAACTAGCTTTCCTCATTCAAGTGAAATCCCTCAACAAAACTGTTCATCGAATAATTATTGATGAGGGAGCATCTACATGTATTATGTCAATCAGTTGCTAGAAAATTTTAGGATCTCCAACCTTGTCGTGATCTTCGACAACATTAAAAGCATTTTACGGATGAACGTATACCCCATATGGTATTCTAAGTAACTTGCAAGTTGAACTAGGAGGGAAAACAGTAGAAATAGATGTCGAAGTAATCAATAGAAACCTCGATTACAACATCCTACTGGGAAGACCATGGATATATGCTATGGCTGTAGTTGTGTCAACCTACTTTAGAAAGATTGCATTTCCTTTTCAAGGAGGAATTACGATCGTCAACCAACAAACATTTCTCCCGAATAGTTCCCAAGTTACGGGAAGCATTCTGATGATGCATGGAAGCCCCCATATGCTTCAAAATATCAGAGTAGGCCTACTAAAAGACCTTATATTAATGGGGACTTTTTCCCTTCTGCCTCCAATCAATCTGGCGGAAGTAGCGTCGATAAGAACTTGTAATATGATATCTTCGATTCAAAAGATCTCAGAAAACGATATAAACTTGGATCATACGCAGGTATTGCCTCCAAGCCCAATAGAAATATTGTAGTAATCAATGTTTTTGGCATGGGAGGCAGACCCAAATCAACGCTCATCAAGCGTTTGGATAGATAGGTCTAAGGAATAAGACACCCCTTCAGATCCTTGGTCGCAAGTGCATTACACCGAGGAAGGAATTGTTCAATCAATGGTAATTGAAGGGGCGCCATGGGAAGATTACCACCATCGTTCCCATATTCCGTATTGTAAAGAAGATACTCCTGATGACCTTCATCATCCTTCAATTTTTGATTTCCTATCAAATACTGTAAACACGGTGGATTCTGAGCGAAACTTGTCCAACATTGAAGAGACTGTCGCCATAAATATCTCAAGCAAAACAGATGTTGTAGAGAATATTTATGTTGGCAAATGTTGTTCTCCTTCAGAACTGGAAATATATAACGCTCTTTTTCGTGAATTCAGAGATGTCTTTGCTTGGTCATATGATGAAATGCCAGGCATTGACTCGAGTATAGTTGAACACGAAATCAAGATGTATCCAGATGTCAAACCAGTACGACAACAACTACGGCAGGTGCACCCCAAGAAATCCACTACCATCAAAAAGCTTCTCCATGCTGCTTTCATTTATCCGGTTCCTCGAACTGATTGGGTATCAAAAATTGTTCCTGTTATGAAAAAACAAGGAATGATTAGAGTGTGCGTCGATTATAGGGATGTAAATCAAGCTTGTCCAAAAGACAACTACCCTACACCCTTTATTGACCAGATAATTGATGAATGTGCCGGATGTGAAATCTTTTCATTCGTGGATGGATTCTCCGGGTATAATAAAATAAATATCCGCCCACAGGACCAGTCAAATACTACATTTATTTGTCCGTGGGGCACATTCGCATATCGCAAATTACCCTTTGGTTTGAAGAACGCAGGGGCAACATTTTAGAGGGCAATGAATTATGCTTTCCATGACATCAAAAACATCGTTCAACCATATCTCGATGACCTTTCGGCTCATTCACGAAAGCGGATTGATCATCCGCAGCATTTAAGAGTGATATTCTTACGTTGCTGACACTACAAGATACGACTCAATCCACACAAATGTGTGTTCTGTGTCAGTTCTGGTCGTTTACTTCGCTTTGTAGTCTCAAAGGGCGGGATTCATCTCGACCCATGTAAGGTTCAGGCAATCATAAATTTGCCTCCACCTTCAAATTTCCTTTAGATTCAGAAACTCCAAGGCAAAGAGAACTTTCTGAGGAGGTTCATTCCAAATTATGCTGAACTTGCTAAAGGTTATACACCTCTATTGAAAAAGGAAGTGTCCTTCATCTGGGATCAAGTTGCGCAAGCTTCCTTTGATGCTTTAAAAGAATCCCTAATGAAAGCATCATTAATGTACGCTCCTAATTATCAAAAATACGTTAACCTGTATCTGGCTGCAGTGGATACAACCATCACAATGGTTTTAGTTCAAGAAGACAACGAAATTGAACATCCTATATATTATTTAAGTAGGAACTTAAATGATACAAAAATAAAATATTCCTATGTTGAAAAACTAGCGCTCGCAACAGTTCAAGCGATACAGAGATTTCGACACTATGTCCTCTTTCGAAAAACTACCATTCTGTCAGATTGCAACCCCATGACTTATATATTGTCGCGACAGTTGCTCGGGGGAAAATATTCAAAATGGATAGCAATTCTACAAGAGTTTGATTTGGAATTTGTAAAATCCAAATCAAAGAAAGCCCTGGTTTTCACGGAATTACTATGCGATCTCCCATCATCATCCAACGATGAAACATCAGATGAAACAATCATGGATGAATCTTTGTTTCTGATATCTTCAAGCAATCCGGGCTATGGAGATATAATCATCTATCTCCAATCCCAAAAATATAGGCCTAATACCTCTCGGTCCGAACAAAAACGTGTTCGATACCAATCAAAAGACTACATGATCGTCGGTGATACACTTTACCGTCATGGCGTCGATACAGTTCTGAGGAGGTGCTTCACCCATGAGGAAGCCGAAAAAGTCCTGAATGATTTCCATTCAGGCGTGTGTGGGGGGCATCAATCTGGTTACGCTAGGGCGCAAAATTTTTTACGAGCAGGATACTTCTGGCCAACAATGTTGAAAGATTGCATAACTACAGTCAGAAGTTGCCATGCCTATCAAATTTTCGAAAGAAAAACCAGAAGA
This sequence comes from Pinus tabuliformis, assembly GCA_031772625.1. Taxonomy (NCBI): domain Eukaryota; kingdom Viridiplantae; phylum Streptophyta; class Pinopsida; order Pinales; family Pinaceae; genus Pinus; species Pinus tabuliformis. The sequence continues at coordinate 186,030,911 of CM062820.1, forward strand.
CCACCCACACCTCTGCAGCCAATAGTTCCTGTTGGGCCATTCGCCAAATGGGGCATTGATTTCATGGCATGTAACCCCACCTCGACTGGGGGGCATGGGCATATCATAGTCGCAGTGGACTATTTTACCAAATGGGTCGAGGCGATGCCTACATTAGATAACACTGGTGAAACAACTGCCCTTTTCTTTTTTAATCATGTAGTCGTTAGATTCGGCGTTCCACAAGCTATAGTCACAGATCATGGATCACATTTTCACAATCACATGATGGCCAAATTAGCTGCCAAATTAGGGTTGTCTCACAACAGCTCTACTCCATACTAGCCGCAGGGCAGCGGACAAGTTGAAGCAATCAACAAAGTCCTAAAGCACATGCTGCAAAGGATGATTGGAGTCCACAAAAGGAGTTGGCACCTGATCCTGTACTCAGCCTTGTGGGCATACTGAACATCGGTAAGGAACGCAACCGGGTTTACACCCTTCAAACTGGTGTATGGCCTAGAAGCAATCTTACAAGTTCAGTGTGAAATCTCGTCCCTCAAACTCGCAATCGACCTTCTCCCTGGAGCTTCAGAAGAGGAGGCTCATTCCTTGGAACTAATCCAATTGGATGAAACCCATCATGATGCCACTTTGGCTAACGAAGCCCATAAGAAACGAGTCAAGGCCCCGTGTCTTCTCAGAAGGTGACCTGGTCTTACTTTACGAACAAGAATCCGATAAATTGGGAGCAGGTAAATTCAAGTCTTTATGGATGGGCCCCTATATTGTTAAACATGTATTAGCAAAAGGAGCCTACGAGTTAATGGATTATAACGGAATCCCACTGGTGCAACCCCGTAATGGGTTGTACCTTAAGCGTTACTATGCATGATTCAGTGTGGTAACCTGTATGCTTTTGTTACATTTTTGTTTTCGCTAAGGGTAATTGTTTTGGTCAAGTAAATCCACTTTTTACATTTGTCGCAGATGTCGAACCTATTGGAATCTTTTGTTGGATATGCCGATGGAGCGAGTCGTAGTTCGCGGAACCTATCTTCTGCAGCCTGGGCCATTTTTGATCCAAGCAGTGAGTTAGTAAGTTTCAAAGCGGTATGTATTGGTCGATCAATGAATAACATTGCTGAATATAGCGCATTGATAGAACTTCTCTCTGATGCCATCACACATGGCATACGCCGACTTGTCATCAGGCTAGACTCACAGCTTGTCATACTACAACTCACTGGTATCTACTCCGTCTGAAATCCAGCTATCTATCGCATGTTCCTAAGGGTCAAGATTTTGCAAAGGCAATTTGATTTTATTCAATATCAGCATATTTCCGAAGCTTAAATACATTAACTGACTCATTGGCAAATTATGTGTTAGATAGACATTTGAACATTTATAAAAATACGCATTTCATCAATATTTGCATTCGGATCATGTAACTTAACCAAAATAAAACTCTGAAAATCAAATATATATATATATATATATATATATATATATATATATATATATAACTATTTATGGTTTACACATAATGTTTTGTAACCAAGACAAAATTGGTCAAATGAACCAAAACTCAAAACGCTAGGGGGCACCCTAGTCTAATGATGCTGGTGATAACAAGTCACCGCCTGTGCAATCATGCGTAAAAGCCTAGTCCATCGAATTGGCATGCCAGTAGTATGTCGCTGCAACCTCAGAGGTAGCTCGTCAGTCCTCACATACAGAATACTGAGAGTGAGGCCCTTGACTTGATCCTGCAATGCTGAAATAGTCTCATCCACATCAAGGTCGTGAAGGATAGCCCTTCCCACAGCCTCTCTTGCTGGAGTCGCAGTTGGCACTCTCAGGCGTACTACTTGCCGAACGGGACCAACATCTACATGAGCACATGAGTTCTGATTATTCTTGACAGAATAAAGCACAAGGAAATTATAAAGAGAAACGATAAATAGAAATATGGTCAAAGAATTTACCAATGGCAGCCCACTACTCGCCAGCCGGCAGTACCAAATCTGGGTCACCCCGAAAGTCCATACCAGCATATGGATACTCGGAAAAAACCATCTCCTAACGATCAAACCACCCGAATAAGGTACCAGAAAAGGAAATCTGAGACTGACCAGCATGTCTGGACATATGGTCGACCCATCTCTGCATACGTGGTTCAGTCGGTGGAGGTAAACCAAGTGAAATATACTGCGGTTGCATCAATGGGATCTTTTCCAAGGCAAAGGTGGTCAAAATAGAACCATATCCAAAGTTCTTCAATCTTTCGTTTTTCACCTTGGTCAACTATTCTTTCATCACAAAGAGTACTACATCACACCAGTTGAACACCTTCGGTTCGAGACATTCTAAGGCATACTGCATATAAGACAGGTTGGCCACGTGAAGAGCAGCACCACTAGCCATCCTACCAAAAGTGAACAGAATGGTCCTCAAGGACCTGTCAGTGACATCTCGGATGATGATCTTGCCATCTTTACTCGGCTGATATCCCTCTCTACAATACCTACGAATGTAATCTCTCACAGATTCACCCCCATGGGCCGAACCTGATAAGGAGATAGGGGCACCCCGCCTCAATAAGCCTGTCAAAAAATAGATGTCCATGACAGTTAAAGGGATGGATTTTCCCCTAATCTGGAACACCTGGCTGGTAGGGTCCCAGGCATCGAGCAAATACTGCAACAAGTTGATTTGTTGCCTCATGCTAGAGATGTGGAAAAACTTGTACAGGCCACAGTTCCGCAGTGCATTTACCGTAACCGGATCATGTAAAGCAAGCATGTCCTCTTCTTCATGCTCACGCTTTTGCCATGTGATAGGCATCTTGCTCCAATATATCTCTGAAAACAAATAAGAGAAGAGTTAGATCCTGATTTGGTGAGAAATAGGCAAAAGTTTCCATCGAAAACTGTGCAAAAAATTTCCC